>OU426989.1:67398691-67998691 GCA_911387755.1 Chrysotoxum bicinctum | reverse complement strand
CCATTTTACAACATAAGCACACTAACCAAGATCCATCTTAAAAAGTCTCCAGCCACAAGTGGACGAGCCCTGAAAGTCAAGACCATTATCCATGCACAGACCACCAGCACCACCATCCACCATCGACATATGCTCCCCGCCACCCATTATGTTCGTGGAAATTACGCAAGCTGCACTCGGACAGGTATATGCCACCACAACCCTTAATCTTGGATTTACGCTTGCTGCCATGGTCCGATGTGTGGTTCAGTAGCAATACACTTACAATAGTCAATCCTCCCAGAGCCCGAACACGAGCAACAAAAGACCTTACCAATTTCACTTCAACCCCGAGTAAGGCCTTAGTAATCTCCAGCTGCTTGCCCAGCCGAAGACTTCACCAATCTCACTCCCACTACCAACCAAGAAAAACCTTAAAGGTCCCTAGCCACGTGAGCAGCCAGGGACCTTACCGATTAACCCTTTACACCCTAGACATCCTTTGAAAACCTGGAGAAAACCTTTGAATTCTCCAGCCACGTAAGTAGCCGGAGATTCACCGACACACATTCGTTCCAAACCTGTCACTCCCTTGGGTTTTCTTAGTTGTCTAAATCTTTAACTGATCGAGCAGTTAGAGAATAGACGTAAGCCCACCCACCACGACAAGGTGAAACCCGTCGGGGGGGATGCTAGAACAAAAATTATAAATCGTTGTAGTGCTTTCTTAAAAAAAAGCTTTTATATACAAACTTTTCAAAAGATTTTTAAGAAAAAATTTTGGTACGCCAATTTAAAGTTTTTATTATTGTTCGAATAAAAATTAAATTCACAAAAAAAAATATTGAGCCCTTTCTGAAATATCGAATTTTCAAAACAAAAAAAAATAGTTTTTTTTTTCAAAAATTCAAAAACTATTTATTTTAAAGTTTTGAAATGCAATGTGTCTTAGACTTTTTAGAAGCTTCTTTATAAAAAAAATTTCATTAAGATCCGTTTTGTGGATAATAAGTAATTCAAAATTCGAAAAAAATTCAATTTTCTTTATTACATTAAAGATCATAAAAATTAATTGAAAGAAAAAAAAATTTATCAAAATTCTAGGTGCCGTTTAAAAAAATTTTTTCCTGCTAAAAATTTTGGGTTAAAATCCTTAGAGCCGTTAATGAGAAAGTCGAAAATAAAAAACGGGTCTATGGCAGGTACCCCTGATAACATTTTGCCCCAAAATTTTGTTTGACCAAAATGAAGCTTATGTTCATAATATCACACCTATTTTTTTTAGCAAAATCGTTAGAGCCGTTTTCGAGATAAATAAGATTTTGCATTACGGGTGTATGGGGGGTACCCTTAGTTTTGGAGCTAAAAAAAAATTTCAATTCCTCCTCTAGGGAATTACCGAAAACCCTTAACTACCGATATTGAAAGAAAAAGGTCCAGGGGTTTAGGCTGTAGTGAGAGGTACGGACATACAGACACACTGAAACATGTTTTTGTGTACTAAATTTTCCTTACAATTTTTATAAAAAAAATTGATATGCAAATTGTTATTATTTAATAAAATACATTTTTAAACGTAATTTAAAAATTTCATCGCGTATCGGTTTTCAAGATATTGAATTTTCAAAAAAAAAAAAAATGTATTATTTTTTTAAAAATCCAAAAACTATTTTTTCGAAAAAATTTTTAGTTTATATTTTTTCAAATGCAAAGAAGCTCCTGCATAAAAATTTTGGTTAAAATCATTAGAGCCGTTGGTGAGAAATTCAAAAATCAAAAAAACCGTTCTATGACAGGTACCCCTAATAACATTTCCCCCCAAATTTTTTTTTCACCAAAATATAGTCCATGCCCATAATATCACACTTAATTTTTTTTATCAAAATCGTTAGAGCCGTTTTCGAGATAAATAAGATTTTGCATTACGGGTGTATGGGGGGTACCCTTAGTTTTGGAGCTAAGAAAAAAATTTCAATTTCTCCTCTAGGGAATCACCGAAGACCCTTAACTACCAAGTTTGAAGAAAATACCTCCGGTAGTTTAGGCTGTAATTCGAGGTACAGACATACAGACAGACAGACGGAATTGTCGGACCCACTTTTTTCGTCTTCACTATCATCGTAATGTCAACTTTGATCAAAATCTCGAGTTCGATTTTTTTTCCAAATGCAGAACTTGCCCCATAGTACCTATATCGCAAGTAAAAAGGCTGAAAAGTTACGTTGACAGAGTCAAATTTTTTTAAGAAGCGACAATTGTTGAGTCATTAATGGTAAGAATTTTGGGGTTGCTTCTACCGAGAATTTTCGTTAATTGGCTTTTGTTGAGGGCGTACTGTACGAGGGCGGTCCAATAAGTACTTAGCCTACAAAAGTGAAACAAAAATTAATTTTGGAAACGTGGTGATTTATTTCTCAACATAGTCCCATTTTAGCTCGATACACTTGATCCAGCGATGTTCCAACTTCTTTAACCTGTCCGAAAAATAGGTTTTTTCGAGGTCTACATAGTAGGCCTCCGTGGTGGCGCTGACCTCCTCATTCGACTCAAATTTCCGCCCGGCGAGTGATATTTTCAAGTTTGCAATCAAAAACTGTCGCACGGGGCCAAATCTAGAGAATACGGTGGATGGGGCAGCAGATTGTAGTCCAATTCGACAGCCTTAAACACTGCTCTGAAGTGGTCTCACGGTTGCGCTTGTTGTCCGGAGTGAGCAAACGCGGCATCCATCGCGCCTACGGCTTTCTCATGCCCAAAATTTCATGTACGAGTAATACATGACCCATGCGGTCTTTTGAGATGTCTACTGTTTCAGCTATCTCAAGCGTCTTAAATCGGCGGTCTGCCAATACGATATCGTGGATTTTCGACACGTTATCCTCCGTGGTAGCCATTTTCGGGGAACCTGGGCGGTGCTCATCAAAAACCGATGTGCGACCACGTTGAAACTCGTTATACTAATTATAGAAGTTGTCATCGAAGGAAAAAAGTCACCGTACACAGCACCCAAGCGCACTTTGATTTCGCTGCGCGATTTCCCTTCCAAAAACAAGAATCGAATCACCGACCGATATTGCTCTTTTCCATATTTTTTAAAAATTCGCTGACAAGCTGGCTTCCACACGTGGTCAAAAGAAAACTACGAGTCCGATTCGGCTGACAGTAGCCGTCTAAGAGCTAAACGATAGTAAATCTCTCTTGCGATACTGGCACCATCGGGCGGTGAGGCTAAGTACTTATCAGAAATGTCGTATATGGTAAGTTATGCATTCGTTAAAAATCAGACTCTACATTGCTATATTATGGAAGACTAAATAGAATGCAAGGCTGGATCGCATGTACTTGTTTTTATGTCAAAGTGTAAAACTTTGTACTTAAGGATTTAAAAATTTTGTATAAATAAATATAAAATATGGATTTAATGAGATAAAAATGTTCAAAGGCATAAAATTGCCATCTGTTTTCTAAAAAGGTTTGAATTTATGCAAACAAAGCTTAAAAATTGTTTTATTATTAAATAATTTTTTTTTTTTAAGAAATTTCCTTAACATTTGTTTCAGTAAAAAATGTGGGATTGTAATTTTAAGTATTTAATAATATAGATTTTAGCAAATAATTTCAAAATATAATCGTTCACGAGTTTTGAAGATATTGATTTTTTAAAAGAAAAAAATGGAAATTTTATTTAAAAAGCCAAACAAATATTTTTTCGAATATTTTATATACAATATTATTTTAAATTTAAGGAGGCTCTTTGGCAGGTACTGTTAATAACAATTTTTCCTAATTTTTTTTTGACCAAAATGTAAGTAGACCATGTTCTGTTCATATCAAAATCGTTGGAGCCGTTTCCGAGATAAATAAGATTATGCATTACGGGTGTATGGGGGTTAAAAAAATTCAATTTCTCCTCTAGGAAATCACCAAAGACCCTTAAGTACCGAGTGTGAAGAAAAAAACTGCAGTGGCTTAGGCTATAGATCGAGACAGACATGCAGGCGGAACTGCCAGACACACGTTTTTCGTTTTCCCTATCATCGTGATGTCAACTTTGATCAAAATCTCGAGTTCGATTTTTTGTCTGAATATACAGAACCTGTTCTATAGTACCCATGTTTGTACATATACATACATATGTATATCGCAAGTAAGAAATGGGTATCGCAATTCTCTCTATCTGCTCGAAAGTAACTTTAATGACTCGGGTGATTTGATTTAAAGTTGGGAGTTATTATTTCAAAATTTTTCTTCCCAAACCTTTTTTTAAGGTTTTAGACCAAAAAAATCAGTACTTCCAATCAATTTTTTTTTTTTTTCGGAATCTTATAAAATATTTGTTTCATTAAAACGGTTCCACAGATTAAAAAAAAAATCTAAAAATTTTATTTAGCAAAATCTAAATTTTTTTGAAATGGGTATCGATTTTTTTAAAAACTATTACATGGATACATTTTTGTATTCCATATCTCCTTAATTTTTTTTTTAGACTTTTAAAAAAATTTCAAATTTTGTTTTAGAAAATCACATGTTCTATTTTTTGATAACTAACACTATTTACAAGAAGTAGGAAAACATTTGTATTTTATTTAAAAATACAGTGCTAACCATACAAATGTTAAAAAATGGTGTTCGAAAATCTCATTTTTCTACAAAACAACACCTGGAATTTTGATAAAAAAAAGTTCCTGTTTCGTTACAGACTGTACATTCCGTTGTTGTTGAAAATATTATTTTTAGATGTTTGAAAAAAGTTAGAAACTCTTTTTTGATCCTTATTTATTTTTCCAAAGTTAATTTTTACATAAATTCATATTTGTTAATGGTATTCTGTTTATAGCTTCAACTACAAAAAAAAATTGTTTCAGCGTTTAAAAAAACAATTGTGCTTTAAAAAATTTTTATCTAATAACATCGACTTTTAAAGTTTTTAGGATCTTAAACCTAAGAGCAACAAAAAATGTTTCTGGTAGGTACCGTTATTTTTGATCTTAAAAAATCTACAAAGTTAAAAGTAAATCGACCAAGTCTTTTAGGCTGTAGTCGAGCAGACAGAGAAACAGAATTCTAAAAAATACTTTTTTCGTCTTCCCCACATTGTCAAGTCTGATCAAATTCAATTTGTCTTAGGAATCCATAAATTTGCAAATAGTTTCTATATATCGCAAGTAAAAGGACAAGAAATGATTAAAAATTAATAAAAATTAAGGCAAAAAGAGACATGCATATAACACTGCTGTCACTATGATCCGTACCGTTTTATTTTCAAGAATTGATCTATATAAAGGGTTTTCCAATAAGAGGTGTTATTTTGATATTCAAAGAAAAATGGCATTTTTGGAGATAAATGATCGGATGTTTATTTCATTATAAAGAAGAAGGTATGCCGTTAATAATGAAACACAACATCAGCCAAATGGCCGCCAAGACCACGCTTACAGGACCATATCCTTTTCATGAAATTTTTCATAACCAAATCGCAAAGTGGCTGCCCTATGTCCTCGATAGCCTCACGAATTTCATCTTTGAGGTCTTGAATCGACGCTGGGCTGTTGGCGTAGACCTTATCTTTCACATGGCTCCAAAGGAAGAAGTCGCAAGGTGTTAAATCACAAGATCTCGGTGGCCAATTGTGATCACCTCTTCGAGAGATAACACGGTCCGGAAACTTTTCCCGTAAAAGATCGATGGTTTCATTGCTTGTGTGGCACGTAGCGCCGTCTTGTTGAAAGTAAACGTTGTCCAGATCAATACCATCCAATTCAGGCCATAAAAAATCATTAATCATCTCTCGATAGCGCAATCCATTGACCGTAACTGTTGCTCCAGCCTCATTTTCGAAAAAGTAAGGTCCAATGACCCCGCGGGACCATAAACCGCACCAAACAGTCATGCGTTGAGAATGGAGAGGCTTTTCAACAATAACTCTTGGGTTTTCCGAGCCCCAGATGCGACAGTTTTGCTTGTTGACGTAGCCTCCGAGGTGGAAATGGGCCTCATCAGTCAAGATGATTTTTCGATGAAATTCCGGATCATTTTCATGCATTTCAAGGACCCAATCAGCAAAGACACAACGTTGTTGATGATCAGCCGGCTTGAGTTCTTGTGTTAACTGAACTTTATAAGCCTTAAGACCCAAGTCTTTATGCAAAATACGGTGTAATGACGTTTGTGGAATGCCTAATTCCAAAGAACGACGAGGAATGGACAAACCTGGGTTTTCTTCAACACTTTGGGCTACAACAGCAATATTCTCAGTTGTTCTTGAGCGACGTGCACGGGTTTTATTCTTCACATCACTAACTTGTCCCAACAGCTCGAATTTGTCCACCAATTTCTGTATTGCGGTCCGACAAGGTGCTTCACGACGACCCAAAAATGTTTTAGTTTTACGAACCGTCTCTGCCAAATTTTCACCATTTTTATAGTGAATTTTAATAATTTCAATGCGTTGTTGAAGCGTGTATCGTTCCATTTTTATTAATAGCGTAGTTTCTACTTGTCAAATGTCAAAAAATGACAGCTTCAAAAGTGACAGCTACCGAAATAGCGGGCTATTCAAAATAACACCTCTTATTGGAAAACCCTTTACATAGATCATTGGCTAGTGGCACCCTAAGTTTGTTAAAGGTTTATTCTAAGACACCCTATTCAGACAACAACTAAAACAATAAATTTAACCTGTTTAGTTTAGTTTAATCAAAAATATACAATCTTATGTAACACCTTTTCAGTGAAATCTATCGGGATTAGATTTTAAAGCAAACACGGATTTAGGATAGGTAAACGTTCGAATCACAACCATAGTAAAGTTCCAATTTAGAAAATCCAACGCGTTGAGAATATCATCAGCCATAAGCAACCCAAACAATATTGATGTTGAAGAGAATTCCCTTTTGTATTTTTTTTCTTATGTTGGGTTCCTTTTTGTATTCCTACTCCCAAATTAGCCACCCTGCAGTGCACATACCTATACCATACATAATAAAGGATTGTTTAGGTGCTGAAGATGGGAGAATAGAAATTGTTGGAATCCGAAAAGCAGGAACGTGATTGAAATTTTATGGATGCCCTGGAAAACGAATCTGTGCAAAATTGCTCCTCTGGATTGAAAATGAACAAGTGGAATGCCATGTTTGTTATTGGACCAAGTGATGGCTACCAAAGTCACGGCATATACAGTCAGGTAGCTTGTTTTCATTTTATCGGAATAGTTTCCGTTCAACGGCTTGTTTTTTTTTTTGTTTTTGAAGAAAATATAATAAACATATCTGAATACAAAAATGTATCTAAAAACATATTATGCATCCTTAACAAACTAAACAAAAAAATATTGTTAAATGATTCAACGTTACATAAAGTAAGGGTGTTCAAAAAGGGAGAAAGTTTATACATCCAAGTGGAGTGAATTTCCTTTAAAAAGTGAAAATAAATTTTCTAAAAAATCACTCATGAAGTGCCACAATTTTCTTTTTTCATCAATTGTATTCATTTGTCAATATGTTATTTGCCTGTGTGTAAGTATGGACATACTCGTTTGTATTTATGAAGAATAAAAGAAATGTCATTAAACAAATTTTAATATTGAAAATCGATGTTTTCCAAAAGTTTAAACTATTTTCAATTCAATGTAACCCCGGCTTGGCAAAATGTATCCCAGACTTTCTACACTTGTACAAACCTCTGCATATGCTGTTGAGACTGTACAGATAGCTGGGAACTTATTCGAAACCCAGTACGGCTTCATAAATGCCCGCTCTTCGATAGGAGCTATTCAAGATGTAGTTAAGGCAACATAAATCGTCCAACTCTGAACGTCATAAAAGCCTATCGAAGTTTGATCACAATATTAAGTTAACACATTTCTTATTTAACATATTTAACATTAAACAGTCAACTTGTTAAAATTAAACTCATGATTATACTAAACGAGTGCTTAAGCAATGAACCAGATTTATTTAATCTTGATCAATAAAAAAACACACATTCAATTTCTTATTTTCACTGAATAAAGATTGTTAAAATTGCACTCCAATTTGGTTAAACACACAATCAGATTAATCAAATAAGCTCACCGAGTTGCTCCGTGTGATTTTAGCCGTGTAAATTTGCAGTTTGTATATTAGCACATTTTGCATGAGTCTTACGTTGGTTTCAACAGTTTTGAGGAAGTTTAGCCGACCTATGAATCCACAAATATTGCAGACAACAGGGATAAATCTTTTGACGTTTGCTCTGGAACATCTAATACGATAATACCTCATTGGTTGCTTTTCCAGACGACCTTGTTGCTGTGATGACGACTAAGAACAGAAATCTAGTAGTGGAAACTGAACATTTGTGAAGTGTCCAGTTTTCGATTGATGAACAAAGTGTTAGATTGGCACCAAAAAAAGGAGATAGCCCTATTGACGAAGAAGAGAATTTATTTCCAAATTGGCCTTGAAGTGATAAGAAGCATGGAAGCTGTGAAATATTTGGGACAGACTCGCAATACCAAACTTACCTCCTGGAAGCAGATAACGGATGCACTAGAACGAGCGTCGAAAGACCCCACACCAAAGAGGACACTTACGCCGGAAAGTTAGTGGCCTAACAGTCTACACGAGAAAACTCCAAATGTTAACCACGAAGGCCATTATCTTCTATAGGTGTGAGTTTTGTACAGAACTAAGATAGGTTTTATATAGTGAGCACCTGTCAACTAAGACTTAATCTCACTACTTGGCCTACCAAGCACTATCGGGTTCAATTATCAGCTATTGAACAGAGCTCCCAGGACAAGTCCCAGTTGCTTTTTATCTTTGGAAGAAAGGTAGCCACTCCTTTCCAGCAGGTAAAAATTCTTGATTCCTTGACAAACCAACTCGACATTGCTACCAATCAATTTTTCGAACGGTCTTGTCTCAGAGTACAAGCAAGCATCTCCATACTGTTCCAAATTTGCACTGTGTATAGGCAGTACTACCCTTGATCCGTGTTTTTCCATCTAACTATTGTTGGTAACAATAGCCAACTGCGTGACTTGGTTGGTACAACCACAGCCACCTCGTGCTCTCTATACTAAGGGTCTACACAATTAATTATGAGTCCAAGGTTTTTATACCCTGGGGGCTCTAGCGGGGATAAATTCATTAAATCTCATTATTCCTGGGGTACCCAATTTGGGTTATTTTTGGTTC
The DNA here is from genome assembly GCA_911387755.1 of Chrysotoxum bicinctum. Lineage (NCBI taxonomy): Eukaryota > Metazoa > Arthropoda > Insecta > Diptera > Syrphidae > Chrysotoxum > Chrysotoxum bicinctum. The sequence continues at coordinate 67,989,533 of OU426989.1, read as the reverse complement.
TTAAGTAAGTTATGGAGTAGAAACTCCGTGGTGCAGACCATAGCTAACCGACAATCTGCACCAAAATTCTCGATTAGTCTTTTTCGCCCTACAACGAACTAGGAACGATAGTCCTAAGCAATGTTTATTAATCTTTTGGCATTGGGTAGGACCATCGATTATCCGGATTGCTGAAACCAAAACATCGAGCAAAAGAGAATAACTATCTTAATTACTTTTCTTTATATTTTGGCACTGATTTCCCCTAATAACTTTATTTGTCTTTGTTCGCCTTGCAACGAACTAGAAACGATAATCCTAATCTTTGTTCGCCTTACAACGAACTAGGAACGATAATCCTAGGCAATCTTGTGGTCACTAATTTTGGGTTTTCTTAGTTGTCTAAATCCCCAGATAGCCGGAGAAAAAGACTTAAGCCTCCCCACCACGACAAGGTAAAACCCGTCGGGAAGTGAGATTTGTACAGACACATTTCGACAAAATAAATACACGAAGCGAAAATCCGGAGCTCTAGGTGCAGATAGTTTCTACCGAACAGTGTCGAAAACAGCCGTCTTCTACTCACAGGAGCAACTATTCTCGATAATCTACCTGTATAAATACATACACTCTAAGAAATATTTGAAAAATTACTACAGTAAGTGCTTAACGTTTTTCAATACCGATTGAGTTTTACAATTATTGTAGTAACAAAATAGAAGCGCAGTAAAAATAAACGGGAGCGTAACGGTATCCCGCTTTTTATAATCCCGTTTTTAAAAAATCCCATAAAAAAGTTTTAAAATACCGTCCTCTACAATACCATTTTTTTTTAAATACCGTTTTTTAAAATCCTGTTTATTCAAAATCTCGTTCTATTATAATCCCGCTTTTATCCCGTTTTTTAGAATACGTAGCTAAAACTTATTGATTTTATATTGGTTATTTTTCAGATTCTTTAAATGCTAAAGAAACTTTGCATACACCCAACCTCGCTACTACCCCAAATCCTATAGTGTGTCAAAGCAGGAGGGTTGCATACTGCACTGTTTATACTTCGTTATGAGAAAAAGAATTACATATAAAAAACGGGATTATAAGAGAAGGGATTTTAGCGGGATTTTAAAAAGCGGGATTATAAAAAGCGGGATTATAAGAAACAGGATTATAAAAACGGGATTTACGTACCCAACAAAAAATAAACATTTGCATAAAAGTCAACAGTTTCTGTTAAAAATTGCACATTATGTGATAGAATGTACAATTATTTGTCTAGGTTGTATCACACAACTAGCTAGGGAGGTCTACGATCATTTCACTTTTCTCTAGACAAATATTTATTTCCATTTCGTTCTAATTCTAAACAATCAAAACTTTGTTTCATAAGACTTTTAGTTTTTATTACTACAGTTGGTAAACATTGGTAGATATTGTTTTTAAATCCCCCCCCCCCCCAGACGTTTTTTATTTTTATTTTTAAGACCAAAAAGCAAGGCCAAACGATTTTTTTTTTTTTGAAATTTAAAAATATTTTTATTTCTCAAACACAATCCCACAGATTAAAAAATAAAATCAAAAAATTTCATGTAGTTAAAGCTAAGAAACTGTTTCAAGAAATTTTCCAAAATATGGTTATTAATGATACTTCCCTACGAAACATTATTTTTTGTTTTTGATTTATCAAAAACGGTTTCTTAAATCTACTAGATGTGAGTAAAAATGTATTTTACCTTCAACGGTACCATCCATACATATGTTAAAAAATGGTTTTCGAAAATCGTATTTTTCTCGAAAACGGCCCGGAGAATTTTGACAATTTTTTTTTCATTCGATTATTTTTTACTTTCTATAATTTAGTAAAAAGTAAAATTAAGATATTACTGACTTTACCTATCATAGAATTTTTTTTTTTTTTTTTTAAGCTCTGATGAAAGCATCGCTTCCCATCGATCAGCGAAATCAAGCATCGTTACGCGTGGTTAGTACTTGGATGGAGGACCGTTCAAATACCAACCGAGAGCTGTTGACATGTGTTTTCTGTTGTTCTTTCTTTCTGTCTGTCTCTCTCTGTTGTATTGTATAAGCCGATGGTCTGAGTTAACAGTGCTTTCAGTGTCTCTACTTCGTAGATTTATCTACGGAGTAGTGGAATATGTAATGTAATGTAACGAAACTTCAGTAGGAAGGTCTTTAGAACCTTATACAAAATCTTTATTAAAAACAAATCTTAACTTCATATAACAAGTTAAATATTTCTTAATTAATTACACCCTTCCTGGTGTATCTGGTAAACATCGGTTATTCTCCTGGTATCGGGTCCTGCTGGCTTTCTTTAAAGAGCTTTATTCAGGCATCTGGTTTCTCCTTTAACTGGCATTCGGTATCGGGCCATTCTTTTATAAATACGGGCTACGGACTACGCTTCTGGCGCTTTACAAGATCAACAGTTTAAGGCCGCTGGTAGGCACAAGATCAACAGTTTAAGGCCGCTGGTAGGCACAAGATCAACAGTTTAAGGCCGCTGGTAGGCACAAGATCAACAGTTTAAGGCCGCTGGTAGGCACAAGATCAACAGTTTAAGGCCGCTGGTAGGCACAAGATCAACAGTTTAAGGCCGCTGGTAGGCACAAGATCAACAGTTTAAGGCCGCTGGTAGGCAATTAGGACGTTTTATTCTTCGAACCAAACTGATGGAACGAAATACCCGGACAATTTCAGATGACTTGTAAACTAGAATCTATCTCGTCAGCTTCGACCGTAGCAAACAAGTGACTTTCCTTCACAAAAGGAGGTCCTCTTGTTATATTTTTCGTATAAACTGTGTGTGAACTATATACGGGTCGAATGCAAATCACCCAATGTGCCAACCAATTGTGACGTCATGATCTTATAGTGGTTGCATATTGTATTAAGACAAGGTATAAAATCCCTTTAACTTGGTGTCGTTGCTAGCTGCAGCGTTGTATGGTGTCGTCGGTCGGTGCTGCGGCGGCGGCTACTTAGTCATAGTAAATTAAATCACCCAATGTGTTCAGTATTGGTAGAAGCATGGAACGCTTCGGTACAATGTACTGTAATTTTTTTTTAATTTAACATATAGAAGCTTTTAAAATTTTTAAGAAACATTGCATTTCAAAATAAAAAAAAAAATATTTTTCGTACAGTTATAAAAACTTTAGATTGGCGTACCAAATTTTTTTCTTAAAAATGTTTCTAAAATATTCTATTATAAGCTTATTTTATCAAAAAACTGAAACAACGACTTATAATATTTTTCTTATATAAACTAATATATGCTTCGATCACATGACACCCTCTTTTCGAAATATTGAGTTTTGAACAAAAAATTTTGAAATTTTTTATGATTTTTTTTTAAATTTGAACACACAATTCCATCCAAACTTTTGGGTATCCTTAGCATGAGAAAAATTATGAATCTCGGTTTTATCGTTTTTATTGTTCCATGGTACCATTAATAACCATTTTTCTGATTTTTACTTGCGACTTATAGGTACTATAAGGCAAGTTATGCATTCGTAAAAAAAATCGAACTCGAGATTTTGATCAAAGTTGACATTACGATGATAGCGAAGACCAAAAAAGTGGGTCTCGCAATTCTGTCTGTCTGTCTGTCGGTTCGACTACAGTCTAAACGGCTCGGCCGATTTTCTTCAAACTTGGTAGATATGGGTTTTCATTTTTTTTAAATTTAAAAAAAAACTGGAAAAATTTCATTTGGTTAAAACTAGCTAATGGTTGAAAAAATTTTTACAAAAAATTGTTGTTTTTGGTAGACCCCCTGGGTCCATTTTTTTTGTTTTTGATTTGCTCGAAAACGGTAAAGCCGATTTAAATAATTTTTTTTATGCCAAAGCTCCTCCAAAGTTTGAATATTATTGCATATTCAAATTTTCAATTTTTAATTTTTTGGATTTAAAAAAAAAAAATCAAAATTTTTTTTTTGGAAACTCAATATTTCGAAAACCCCCTGCTCGATTTTTTTCAAACTTGACAAATAAAAGTTTCTTAACATAATCTACAAGATTTGAGAAAAAAAATTTTGTTTTATCTAAAACTAACGGTACCTTCCATACAAATTTAAAAAATGGTTTTCGAAAATCGCATTTTTCTCGAAAACGGTTTCGAGAATTTTTTTAAAATTTTTTTTCTTTTGATTAATCTTTACGATCTATAATTTAATAAAAAAAAGATTTAAATCTAGATATTACTGACTCTACCATAGAACGATTTTTTCGAATTTTGAATTTCTCATTATCGACATAACGGATTTTAATGAAATTTTATTATGAAAAAGCTCCTAAGAAGTTTAAAAAACATTGCATTTAAAAACTTAAGAAAAAATATTTTTTCAATTTTTAGAAAAAAAAGTCATTTTTTTTTTTTTGAAAAATTCGATATCTCAAGAACGACATAGTATTTTTTTTCGGAAATTAGACTTTTATTCGTACAATAATAAAAACTTAAGGTTGGCGTACCAAAATTTTTTCTCAAAAATGTTTTAAAAATTTTGTACATAAAAGCTTACTTTTTTAAGGAACCACTACAACGACTTATAATTTTTGTTCCTGCATAAATTCATATTTGCATAGCATTCTGTTTTTATCTCTTACTACCTAGTAAAAGAATTTAAAAAATTCATTTTATCCTTATGAACAGTTTTCTCTAATACATAACATTCGTTTTTAAAATTCCTAGTCTACTACATAGGAGCAAGTTCGTGAGACCCAGTCGTACATTTTATTTTTTCAAGCGCTACCTAATTGTAAATAAAATTTTGTGATTTTTTTTTTAAATATGTGAAAAGTTTTTGGAAACAAAAATATTTTAAAAAAATTTTAAAAAAATTTAAAAATGCTATCTGCTTAGTTCAAAGTAAATCGGCCGAGCCGTTTAGGTGTAGGTGAACAGACACACAGAATAACCAGACCAATTTTTTTTTTGTCTTCCCTATTATAGTAATAGCGTCTGATCAAAATCTTCAAAGCTGTTTACTGAGATTTTCTTAATTTTAAATACTTATTTAAATAGCTTTTTTATTAATTTTATCAAAACTAAAACATAATGGAAACAGACATTTTTCAAATTTCGAAATAAAGTTATTGCAATACTAAAAATATAAAATATGTTGGTATTTGATGATTTTAACTTAAATAATAGGTATGTTGGCAAAAGTATGATGCTAGATTCGATTAAAATTTAAAACAGTTTAGACTTCGTAATAATTCCACATTTCCACCACCTTACTATGCACGTTGCCATGACACAAACAGCTGACTCGCAATTCTCCCTTATACAAAATCAGGTTCCAGAGTAATACTATAGGTCTTATATACAAGGACAGTATTCGTAAACCAATTTAAAAAGTTTTAACAATTATAAATTACACCTACCAGCTCGCACATTTTATTGCGGGTTATAGTTCTCGATGATCTGAAGTTTTTATTGCGGCGTCAATAACTTTATATGGTATTCTTTTTTCACTCCGGCTACCGAATCATGAATTTCATGTTCGTCAACATTTTTCTCAAATAAGTTCCAAGTTTCGAAGTCTTCAAATATAGATGTGAATTAAGTTCGTAAATAAAGATTTTACTACAACAAAATGTTATACTTCTTTATTTGTATATTTATTTATCCATCTACAAAATAAATACGTTTAGCAGTTTGCAAATGTAACTCCAGGCCATTTTAGGCTAAACGAACTCTCTATCTTCATCAGTTTCATTTAGTTAAATGTCAGTGTTAATGTCCAATTCCCAAAATCGATAAGATACATTCAGAACTTATAGATCTAAGAATGCACCCAATTCACCACCATGGACGATATACTCAAGCAGAGAGCAAAGCATTGTATATCACAGACCAATTCAGTGAGCCGTTCCGTTCTCTACACCGATGAATAACATTTCAAAATCATTTAATATCAATAATAAATCATATCTTCAAACATTAGGAAACATCATTTCAATATTCAGTCCCCTGAGATATAATATGTAATTGAAAACATTTTCAAAATGGCAATATTAATTTTGTACTAGCAGCAACAGAAATCTACCATATTAAATCAGTTTTTAAGCTTCAATTGAACCTGTGTTAATAGATAGAATGAAAAACTCAAATACGTACTATATTCCATTGCGATAAATTTTGCAGCTCTTGACAATAGATAGGGCATTTGACATCCGGCAATAGGGAGAGAACCAGTTCAGGACACAAGTCACACGATGATGGCTGCCACCCCTTGAAATTTATTACATTTCCGCATGACATCGTTGGGACACATGCATTCCAGAAGCTCATCCTGTGTGCTGATAACAGCCTGTTTTCCTTTTTTTTACCATCTAAAGCCCGAAGGAAACAAACAACGAACTCCATTCACCTCCCCCTCCCTGCTCACTAATTGATACAAATCTTGTGAAATAAATCAAAAAGTTGTTAAAAACTTTTTGAACTCTTGAAGAGCCCAAAGCCCCACACTAGACCGTAGGGCAGAAGGAATATTTCAAATTACATTTAAAACGTTTTTTTATTTTCCCAACTTCCATAAAGCGATATCCCTTCCGCTTCAGAGGGATACTTTTATGAATGAATAGAATTACGAATCGTCAGGGGGAGCGAAATACTTCAACATTCTTTTTCGAACATAAACTGTGATGTTAATTTCATCCTTCTGTGTTTATGTCACAGAAGGAAAAAAATCTTTTATTTAATTTGAATGTCAATCGCATGAAATGTATTCATACAAAACTTTTTCACAACCATTTTAAAAAAAGATAAACTCGTGTTTGGGTAGGGATGACTTTTTTCGCGCCATATTTAAATATTTCATGCATCATATTCACACGGATTAAAATACAACTCTAACATCATATAAAGGCAAACAATAAATCGTTGACTTGGAAATAAATTAAATTGTAATTTATGTATGACTTTCAGTGTGTCCCTAAAATATTGCCAGCTTCATAGAGTGTTTTTTGTTTTATTTCAAAAAAAAAGAAGATAAATCTAGGTGACATCATTTTAAAAAGTAATCTCCGACCGGAAAACAATGTGCAAAATACTTTTGAATCGGAGCAGAAACAGGAAAATAGAAACGGAAGCAAAGTTCACTTTGTGCCAATTCCCAGTTAAAATCAATCGATTTTTTCCTCTTTGGTAGTAATATAGAAAAAAAAACTGCCATGTTAAAATACTGCAATATGCTTGAAATACTCCTATATCGAAAAAAGGCTTGAATTACAGAGATAAATTTAAAAAATTGGTTGGTGAGGTGCACTGCAAAAAACAAAAGAGCTTAGAGTTGTTACATTTCAGTGTGGTAGCTACTTTTTTGCGACTAAGGCCTCAATAACTTTCTCAAAAATGGGGCCAAGACTTGATAAAGTGTAAGAAAAAGTCAAGAAACTATATGATGTATGTAACAAGTAGGTGCGAATTATATAAGTGCATTAAAATTCGTTCAACATATCACCATATTATAGTCAGAGTTCTATGGCTTATGACGTTACTCTGCATCTGCAAATCAGACGTCTCGTCGCGTCGTCTGCATAACTGACACCTTCTGACAGTACCATTTTCTCTTCGTGGGCACTTTACAAAATTTTGTAAAAATTGTTAACGTGGTTTTAGTTGTGTGAAATACACGCAATTGAGTTCAACTGGCCATATTTTGAAATGCACTTAAGCAAGATGAAAAAACATTTTTGATCTCATTTCATACGAGTATAAGTGTCGAGGGTTCCATTAATCGTCAGATCAGTAATTTTGTCACTATATGATAGAAAAAAGTAATCCTAGACTCGTGAACAACTCGTAAGAGAAATAAAATGCACGACCGGGTCGGGTGGCACGAACCTGCTCCTATGTAATAGACTAGGAATTTTAAAAACGAATTTTGTTAGAGAAAACTGTTCATAAGGATACATTTTTTTTTTTTAATTCTTTTAGCATTAAGAGATAAATAGAGAATATGCTATGCAAATATGAATTTATGCAAGAACAAAAATTAAAAGTCGTTGTAGTAAAAAATAAGCTTTTATATACAAAATTAGAAAAAAAAATACGAGTAATTCTTAAAAATAAATTTGGTACGCCAAACTTAAGTTTTTAATAATGTACGAATGAAAATTAAATTTCCAAAAAAATATTTAGCTGTTATTGAGATATCGAAGATATCAAAAAATGACTTTTTTTTTCAAAAATTCAAAAAATATTTTTTTTTAAAGTTTTGTAATGCAATGTTTTTTTAAACTATTTAGAAGCATCTCGTTAAAAAATTTTATTAAAATCCGTGATGTCGATAATGAGAAATTAAATATTCGAAAAAAATTTTTTCTCAAATCTCGCAGATTGTATTCGAAAACTTTTAATTATAAAGTTTATATAAAATCAAGCATGGGAAATATTGAGTTTCCAAATTTAAATTTTTTTCTAAAAAGTCAAAAAAAAGTTGAATACGCAATAGTATTCAAACTTTAGAGAAGCTTCAGCATTAAAAAAATGATAAAAATCGGTTGTACCGTTTTCGAGAAATTCAAAAATAATAAAAAAGGTTCCAAGGGGGATACCATAATTAACCATTTTTTGGAAAAAAATTTTTCAACCATTTTCTAGCTTTAACTAAGTGAAAGTTTTTGTATTTTTTTTTGTAAATCTGTGGGACAGTTTTTGAAAAAAAAAAATATTTATAAGATTTCGAAAAAAAAAATCGTATGACAAATATCGTTATTTTTGGTCTTAAGAAATAAAGAAAAAAAACGTGCGGGGGAAAAAATTCAAAACGATATCTACCAAGTATATTATAACTTCTAGTAAATTATTAAAGAAAGACTTTAACTTTCTTACACAAAGTTTTATTAAAAGTAATTTAGGTTAAATGTGGCTCGCTTGACAGTCAGAAATAGAAGAAAACTAACTTAAGATAAATGATAAAGAAGAAACTTAGAAGAAGATGATATTCTGTTACAATTATTATAGTGTAGACAGATGGGTATTACTTAGCACTCTAGTACTCTATTTTAAGTATAACAATATTCATAATTCAATTATAAAACTATATAACACCAAGTTTAACGAAAATCGGACAAGTCGTTTGGGCTGTAGTCGACCAGACAGACATGCAGACGGACAGACAGAATTGCGAGACCCACTTTTTATGTCTTCGCTATCATCGTAATGTCAACTTTGATCAAAATCTGGAGTTCGAATTTTTTATGAATGCATAACTTGCCTTATAGTACCTATAAGTCGCAAGTCAAAATTTGAACGAATTCAGAGAACTGGAAACAATAAATTGATTAACTTGCACATGAAGTAGAGCAATTCCTTGCTGATTTGTAACAGGCTTCAGAAGAAAGTACTCCAACTATTTCAATATGCAGAGAAACAAAAATAAAATATCCTGTCGAAATAAGAGAGCTGATATTGGAAAAAAGAAGAATTTGAAGAAGATGGCAAACTACAAGATTTTCAGGCAATAAGGCAGTATTCAACCGTCTTAACAATAAATTATATAAAAAGAATCAGTGACTTCGAAAATGATTCACTTAATAGATTCCTGAAAAGCAAGCTTAACGACGGGTGTTTCTACCGAATATTTTTTATGGAAAGCAGCCAAGCTCCTAAAAAAACCGTAGACACAAAACGCGCCAATAAAATCCCAAGATGGAAATTAGATGGGAAACCCGAAACAGAAGGCTGACATCTTCGCTGAACATCTTCCGAATGTCGTTAAGCCATTCTCCTTTGCTGAGATGAGTTACAGTTTGTTAGAAGCGACGCCGACGAATGTGAAATTTTCATTGTCACACTCAAAGAAGTAAGAAGCATGTGTCAACATAGGTTAGGTTAGGTTTAGGTGGCTGCCGACCGAAAAAGATCAACACACTTAGACCAATATTTGGTCCGTTGTGATACCACAGGATTTAAAAAAAAATCACCCTTACTCGTTAAAAATTTTGAGCTAACAATGAAGCTGAATTATTTAGATCACTAGGATCGTTTTAGTAGTATCTAGTCTCCCATGTGTCAACATAAGTTATTTAACAAAAAATCACCAGGGTAAGATATAATAACTTCTGAGGTTTCGAAAGAAATGACTTCCATAGCCTTCGAGAAATTCCAATTTATAATAGACGAATGCCTTAAGCTTAGATATGTATACATTGCACGATAGACCAAGTGTATATTGCTGAAGAAAAACAAGTGTATGTTCAGTCTATTCTTAAGTGTTGTTCAAGCCTTTGAGACGATTTGTCATTTGGGAGTTGACTACAAATGGCATAGGATCTTCCCAGGCAGTACTACGAAATCCTGAAATCACATGTTATGAACCGACTCTTTAGAGTACCGTAAGACCAACCCTGTATATGTTATATGTAAACTAGCAATATTCCAATGGACATCAACATTATCATTGCCAAATGTACTGGTTAATAGGACAGAACTCTGGTATAATCTATCCAGAATGACCCATCCAAAATTCCAAAACAATGTCCGTCATGGAATAATAAATGCTTCTAGGTACATAAGAAAAATCGAACTACATAGTGACCTTCAAATTGAAATGGTTACAGAAGTGGTTAAAAAACAAGCCGTTTGACGCAATCAGCGACACCGAAGTCATAGGAGCTCCGAGATGGAAACTATCTTAGATGTATAAGAAACAATGTTCGGAGACTAAGAGGAACCAAATTTCATTAGCTGATGGTCTAAAAGCTATGGGAAAGTATTAAAAGTTTAAACTTCCTCCCATGTGATTTTAAATTAAGAAAGAAGATCTTTTCATAAATTGTTTCTGATCCTGGTGGTTTTCATGCCGCAAGAGTCCCACACTACTATACTACCAAGTAGGGAATTTGCGTTTTTTTCCAGAAGGAAATGTAATTTTTTTATTAGTTAAATAAACTTTACCTGTGGAACAAAATTAGCAATAGATTTATATTCTACCATAAGAAAATACTTAACTTGAAAAATATAACAGTTTTCGAAAAAGTAGATTCCTTGATTTTTAAGACTTAATTTGACTGTGAAACACGTTTTTTACGTTCTTCATCAAGTTTAATAGTCCAACACGAAGGTGGCTTCCGGTTTATTTTTTTTTTTGTTGTGTGTACAATTTTCGTGTAGCCAATTTTTGCTCTTCTTCTAACGCCTTTTTACTCCAAATTTACGTTTATATTTTCCCGTCTACAAACTGCAACAAACTAAAAGCTGCTATAGTGAGAAGGGGAGCGTAAAACAAAACAAGTAGAAAAAACTTCCTTTACATACCCGATGTTACCGATTTTGTTTCCTGCTATTTTGGTTTTTGATACTCACTTTGAATGAAAAAAAAATGACAATTATTTTTAAACTGATTCGTTCTTTCTATTTATAAATTTTCAATTTTTTGTTTTGAAACAAAATATTCAAATCAACTGACAAAAGTCACAGTTTTCCACGTTGCCTTAAACTTTTTCCTAATGGTTGTACATTGAGAAATGAAAATCATAGCGTGGAAAAAGTTGTGGAGCATATTTGTTTTTCCAATCCACATTTTAGTACTCACCTCTCGTTGCGGATTTCATGCCAGTGAACCAGCAGTCACTTTTATATGAAATTTTCACTTGAACTGTGTACTAGGCTTTAAGAACAAAAAGCAAAACAAACATTTTGGAATGAATGAATTTGGCATCTATCCCAATGCGTCATCTCTCCCGCAGTTAACCAACATCTAGCATCCGAAAGTCCAATTTTTCAATGGCATTGATTATGTTGCCTTTCGATGGGAAATTAAGAGGGGGTAGAGAAAGGAGGTGTCGCAGAACATTGGTCTTGAATGTTTCCAAATTGAAATGCCAAGGGAAAACCGTGCCTGGTAAGTTATTTCATAATCGTGTTGTGCAACTAAAAATCAAATCTATGTATTTGACGTTACGACAAAAATTACACTCGATGGTAAACTGATGAGCATTCCTAGCGAAACGGGTATGCCGGGCGAACTGATTGATCGGAGGAAATGCCACTTGCTACTTCGAGTGAACATTTCATTCAGTATTCCGACAGTAATCAAAATATGAGAATTAATCCATGATAGTTCTGCTTCTTATCAGTTTTAACGATCTGTTCTGGATTCTATCCAATAAATGAAGAAATGTTTGGGCTGCACCTGCCCAAAGATGTGAGTTATTGGAATTTTGGACGTATAAACGCCATATAAATTGAGGGCAGATCGGAAGGTTTGAACATTTTTTTACACCGATACTGAAATTCTAGCATTTAGCAGCATTTTTGGCTGTCTCGAGAATGTGGTCTTTCCAATTCAATTCCACTTACCGAGTACTGAGAGCTTTTAGGCTTCTTCGATTCAGGTGCCATTCAAAGATAATGGCAAAAAGGGTAAATTTGGCTTAAGCGACAATAGACAGCATTGAGTTTTCAAAGCATTAAACTCCACACGATTTTATATACCCCATTTAGCAATGCTGTAATGATCGGTGTTAAAGGTGCTTGTCATTCGATATCGTTTTTATTCCACTTCCGAAGGAGATGCACGTGAATTTGAGAATGAGTATGAAAAGCTGGGGTTGGATTCGTTAGCAAAATGATGAAGTGCTTCAGATGTTTCAGATAAGAGATCATTTACAAAAATGAGGAAGAGAGTCGAAGACAAAACGAGCCCTGGGGAACACCAGGATTTGTTTTTTTAAGATCAGACATAAAACCGTCAAATATAACATGTATTGAACGATCTAGAAGGTAATTTCCAATACCGTAAGAATAAGGGTTTTATTGATTCTAAACGCAAGCTTCTCCGCTATAAGATCTTAATTCCAAACTGTATCAAATGCTTTGGAAATATCAAGTGCAACAATCATACTTTCTCCAAAATAATGTAAAGATGTGTTGACCTTGGAGAGAAGGGAGATACGTGGAATTGGTCGCTAGAAGGAGGAAAGGAAGGATCGAATATGGTTACCGAATAATGTTTTCTATCTTCTAGCGAAGATTTCAGATCAGTATGAGCAATGAAAAAGCTTACGCAATGGTTTTGCCAGCGATGAAGGACACCTCTTCAGACGATACAGACACTTCTGCATTAGGACCAGCGGATTCGTTTATATCAAGATCTCGAAGAGCTCTTGTAACAGTTCAAGTGCGGAAATATACCCATTAAATTATTACATTCTCAAGTACAGGAGGGACAATGTTGCTGCAAGTCAACATAATTTATTTAGCAAAATGAGCTCCGAGTACATTTGCCTTATCTAGTTATCGGGTTTTCGTTGTAGATGAGCATTGGAACCAAAGATGAATTTGAATTTTGTAGGTTCTTTACAAATTACCAGAAATTTCTACTGCCTTTGAAAGATTTTTTGTATTAATTTTTGGTCATTTAAGAATTTGGTTCTTTATTAATAGCGTTACAATGCTTTCTAAGTTTCCTTAGTTGCGTTCGTTACATCTCTCAAACTGGATAGGTTGAAACTTGAACAGAACTTGAAATGCACAAACCAAATTGTTTTCTCAAAAACTTTTTCATAAAATCATATTTTCTTAAGAAAGAAGTCCATTTAGAAATTGACAAGCTTATAAGATATTTCAATCCACAAACAAACAAGAAGAGAATAAATTAAATAAAACACACGTCCTTGTATTTCGGCTCCTTAACCCTGAAGCCTCAAACATAGTTCAATTACAATAATTAAAGACGTATAAGTACACATGAAATTAAAAGTTGGTTCTACGTAATTCCAAAATTAATCAGAACAGAGGAATACGTTCCACATAAGCTTAAAAAAATCGAATTAATCTAGAAATTATTTACAAGTGTCCTGTGCCAAATCCGGGCATGAGTTTTGATTCAACCTCTATGTGGAATACCAATTATCGTAATGTAAGTTTTGATTTAGATTGACCTACTATAAAGAGCTATAGAGCAAGCAAAAAAGGAAATTCGGCTTTGAACTTCGACCTCAAAGTTACTTTATTTGCTAATAAATTTCTATCAGCAAACCCTTTTTGTCATTAAGGCTATTAAAATAGTATAAAATTCCTCGAACAAAATTAAACAAAAAAATCCTTAGAGCTAGTTTTTAGCCATCAGCGTGGTTGTGATGAAACGAAATTAGGTTTGGGTATAATCTTTATAATTACAATGTCCATAAATCCCCGTTAGTACTCGTATACATCAGTGGCGTGGCGTGGATAATTTTAAATGGGAACCCGTTATAAAATTTTGTCACCTGTAAGAATTTCTAGTAAAAATATGGTATACAAATGCATTCCACATTGACTTAGCAAAAAATGTGTAGCTATATTTTTTATACTTCAAGACATTAATATTTCAATCAACAATGAGCTTGAAACATAATAAAAAAGGAGCTCCTTTTAGACACCACTCCCTTCGTCGGACATAACTGCGGCACCTTCCTAGGAATGTTCTATTAACTTTTCCTTGCAATCATATGTGTCAAGAATATTAAATATATGATGGGACAACTCATCTGCATTAAGACTCGCCCTAACGTCAAAAAATACAAGATATCTTTCTTGTATTCCATTCTCTGACAAGAACCGAAATATGGCACTCAGTTGTCCCCTATGACTCAAATCTGATGTTTCGTCGATCATAATCGACACGAACCGAGCTTCTATGATTTCTGTTTTAATTTCAGAATTAATAACAGCCGCGATACTATGTATCAAGTCATTCTGAATATCGTTGCCCTATAACACTACTCTAAATAGAATTCCATTAAAGTGTCATAGGTACTTATATGTTGATTTCCTTTGAACATAAGAAATCAATTTCTGTGTGAAGATTTTGATCCCTCGCCAGATTTTGCGTTCCTAAACACCCAACAAAAATTTATTTTTCTTTGACAGGGATCAAAATCTTTAAATCCATATTTAAAGAGGGATTTGCATGTTATACATGAAACACGCACACCAAACAAAAAATTTCGATCTGGGATCGAAATCCCTGGTGTGTAAACGAAAAGAGGATAAAATGTTAACTATAAACTATCCTTACTAAAATTATTTGGTTTCTCCGATAGGTAATCTGTTAAACAGCAATCTACATTTATCAAAGACATTTCCAAGACAAAATCTAGAACTGCACTAAAATTAAGAAGCTTAATTTTTTTTATAACTATAGTGGGTAATAAAAGGAATTAAATCTTCACCTTCACATCTACATAACTTTTCATTATTTTTAATTAAGTTCAAATTGGCTTTTCAAAACACTAGATTTATTTAAAGTTATTGAACCTGTGCAACACAGTCTTTTATTGAATGCCAATTGAATCTAAATTTAAATTCCTATTAAAAAAAAGCAAATGCATTTTATTTGTCTAGAGTATCGATATGCTAAATTTACACTGCTGACAAATTGCCATATATTCTACCATGATTTATTTCATAATTCAACATTATCACAGTAAATTTGCAAAAACATCAATCGTGCATTTTACATTAGCATGCAAATCAACATCAAATTCAAAATAAAGAATCAACAATACCCACATGCCATATTTATATACATATATATATGACATATTAAAGAAAAAAAAACAAATAAGTCGAAGAACACCGTCTTATTTCTTACACAAGGTTGAAAAAAAGGCGAGCACCTGAACTCCTGCAATGTATTATCTTCCTACTGAAATGCAATGCTAATTGCTAAAGGGAGAATAAAATACAAATAATTCCAACTCCTACAGGTATACATGGAAAATTTTATAAGACGGAATATAGCGTCTTATTTTTTGAATATGTTGGACAAAGAGGATCCGAAAAACAATGCTTGGGGAAGAAAGGGATATAACACAAATAAATAAGACGGTGATTGAAAAGTTTACGTCAGAGTATTTTTGTGACTCTCTTGATTAATGTTGGTTGTGGATTGTGGAATGTGTTTGGATAAAGTATAAGATACAAACGAGAGGCAGAATGGATAACTTAAACTTATTCGATGTTTGTTTGGCAAATTGTGTTATTTGTGGATTTTCGAAAAGGGAAGACGATAGGAATCGTGTTATATGGACGCCACGCCACTGGTATACATATAGGTACCTACATCCGCGCCATTTAAATATTTTAGCTTTTATTGCAACTTCCGCTCTTAATTTTATTTTATTTTTTTTTGTTCCCTTTTATTCCGCTCCGCTTTGGGACTGCCAATGCAAATAAATGGAACAAAATTAAACAAATGTTGTCATATGGTGTGAATTCCACACAGTTAGTATCCTTCGCGGAGTACCATAACATTGTATCAAACCGCACCATTGCAAATGGACTTCAAAATATTTCAGCCTCTGAACACAGAAGTTAATTACATTGGCCGCTGCATCCTAAATCGAAGGCAGTATGCCAAATGTATATTGCATACCATTTTGTGGAAATACAATATAGATACACACGCAAATGCCCTATAGAAAAACTGTTAATTTCGAAACACAATGCAAAATTGGCAGAAAGGATTAAATTGAACAAATAGACTAACCCCAACGGGGTTAAGAGCTTATTCCACTATTTTTTTGTCTTTTGGTACCATTAAACAGCTTCCATAAAATTCGAGTGAACAAAGAGTCAAGTCATGTTTTATGAAGCAATTTGCGAACAAATCAATTTTTATTTCTGGCAGAAATGATGAATTTGTTCATAATGTAAATGCAAATCGGTGTAAAGCTTTAAAGCCATATTTTAGGGGGGCTTGCAATGACATATCGACCCGGTTCATTTAAATAACGATGATGTGTATTTTCCATCATATTGAATTAAAATCTGACCTGTAGCTGCACCGGAGGCAGTTGAGTAATTTCATATTAGATTTTTTAGTTGAGAGCTTAAGCTAGTCCGTAAGTTGGAGCAAAATAAAACAAATTCACGAGATGGATGTGAAACTCAGTCGCTATACCCGACACATAAACTAGAAATGGCAAAACCAAACCATTTACTTTTCAGAATAACTTTTGAACTTTTGGTTAGAAATAGTTTTACCCTTTGGCGTAATGCTTATTGCCTTACACTACGTCCTAATTGGCAGCCATCGCGCGACAGAGCAACAGGCAAGGGTCGCTGCATGGGAAATTATCCTATGGCGTGTACTTATCCTTATTGAAAGTAAAACCCGGTCGCGCGATTAGATACTCGTAGAATTGTCGCACATGTTTGTTTCGAGAACGCTCGTCACCTCACCCAAGCCTTTCATAATCAAACTTTAAACTTAAACGGAAGACCTTATCACGGAACAACTTTGTGCTACCGACACTCTTTGAAATGTAGTTTGATTGCTTCAAATCAAACTAGAGCTGTGTAAATCGTTCATTTCAAATGATCGAATCGTTCAACAATCGATTACGAAAATGATCCGATCTTTTCAATCAATCGATCATTCGATCATTTTCATTTCACTGAAATGATTCAATACTGTTCCTATTCGATATTGATTTCGATTTCGATGATAAGATTGACTTGTGGCTTTGATAGTTCTCACAAAATACTCTATGATGAGGCTACTTCATGGATTAAAAAGTGTCAAAAAATTCAAGAAAAAGAGATTTTATTTGTTGCATCGGAAAAGAGCAATTTTAGGGCTTTCGGTTAACATTTGGTACGAAATATACTTTGTACGTCATAACTGAATTCGTCCTCTATTCGTCAAGTCATAAACTGTCAAATTCCATCAAAGGATGGCTACGATGTCAATGGATTAAAAAACGTCTAAAAATGCAAAAAAAAAGAGATTTTATTTGTTGCTCCGGAAAAGTGCAATTTTAGGGCTTTCGGCTGACATTTGGTACGAAATATACTTTGTACGTCATAACTGAATTCGTCCTCTATTCGTCAAGTCATAAACTGTCAAATTCCATCAAAGGATGGCTACGATGTCAATGGATTAAAAAACGTCTAAAAATGCCAAAAAAAAGAGATTTTATTTGTTGCTCCGGAAAGGTGCAATTTTAGGGCTTTCGGCCGACATTTTGTACGAAATATACCTTGTACGTCATAACTGAATTCGTCCTCTATTCGTCAAGTCATAAACTGTCGAATTCCATCAAAGGATGGCTACGATGCCGATGGATTAAGAAACGTCCAAAAATCCACATTAAACATACCGGATCCTGATACATCAAATAACATCAGTTCAACTCAACAATTGTTTTTGCGGCCTACAACATCAACGACCAACCCGATCAATCATGTTGTTCAATGCCGAGTTCAACCCAGAAGTTCCAGTCCACCGTCCGTTTGGCGTTCATAATCCACGTTGATTGAATCGGAAGAAATGGAATCAAGTAAATCATGATTAATCGAGTCAACTGATATCGAAAATCGAGACTCATTGAAATGATTGAGATTGAAATAGAAAATCGAGAATCCAGAATCGAGAATCATGTAAATGATTGAGATTGAGATCGATTAAAATGATTGATTTCGATCATCAATACTTTTCGATGATCGGATCAAAAAAATCGAATCGATCCCGATTGACACAGCTCTAAATCAAACCAGTTTGTTTTCTGTCGTGCCCCTGAAACCAGTTTTGATGGATTAGGGTAGCCGCACGATGGTGTTTTAGAAGCCTGGTCGTAACAATCAGCAATATGCATTTCGGTAGCGTTTGCAGAAAGCGATGCGACCAATTAAAGTTCATCATTTGGTCGTGCAAAACCTCTCCAATTCAAACGTAGCTAATATAGTTTCGAGATCGCTCAAACTTCTTTGCTTGACCGACGCGACGCTATGAAAAGTACTTTGATCGCTTCAAATCAAACCATCTTTGATGAGCTTTGGTTGGTCACCTGTCGGTCGGTCGCTGTATAATAGTGCTACTCAGGGCCGGCCTCAGCCAAACTTGCGCCCTGTACAAGATTGGTAGAAAGCGCCATTTTTAATATTTGCACACATATGTACATACTCGTATATACCTACACTGATACACAAGCATAAGACATACAGTCTTGTGCAAATTAATTGGGACACACAAATTTTCAAATGAATTTGGTAGTAGGCTTTGATTTTTGCGTTAACATTTTGATTATTTTGGTAAGTGCTCCCTGAGTTAGTTTTATCTAAATATTTCTGTTGACTTTTTGAAGGTAGGTCGCATTTTTTCTAAGGGTTTTGGAAAGATTGGCATTATTTTTGAAATCATGTTACTAGGTACTCTATTTATCATTAATTCGGCTTCAAGAAATATATGGATATCTCGGTGGAAAACAGAGCAAAAGTCATCGCTTTACATGAACATACAGGAAAAACCATTAGAGAGGTATCGATTGCTGTAGATGTAGTAAAATCAAGCGTCGGTAGGATAATTGCATTGCACAAGGCAACAGGATCAGTTGAAACACGGAGAAAGGGTAAATGTGGTCGAAAACGGAAAACAACGGCCAATGACAACAAAATGTTGCTCCGAAACAGCGTCATAAATCCTGGAAAGACAAGTGGTGAGCTTCAAAGGGACTTGGAGACAGCTGGAGTACATGTGGATTCATCAACAGTTCGAAGGCGTCTTCTTAAAGTGGGCCGAAAGGCTCCAAGACCATTAAAGAAACAGCTTTTGACAGACGCTATGCGCAAAAAAAGATTAATATGGGCCAAAATGCATAAGGAATGGACTCCAGATGACTGGAAAAAAGTAATTTTCGCGGACGCGAGCCATTTCGAGGTCAAAGAATACAGGGTAAGTGTCGTGAGGAAAAGTGACAAGGAAAAACTCTGACCTGGACATATCGTCCAAGCCCCTAAACACCCGCCAAAGGTTATGTTTTGGGGTTGTTTCACATCTAAGGATCCTGGAAGCTTAAATCCCATCGAAGGCGTGATGAACAGCGCCAAGTACGCGGATGTCCTAACGCATATGCTCCTTCCTACTATCCAAAGAAGAACTTCGAT
Organism: Chrysotoxum bicinctum; assembly: GCA_911387755.1. Classification (NCBI taxonomy): domain Eukaryota; kingdom Metazoa; phylum Arthropoda; class Insecta; order Diptera; family Syrphidae; genus Chrysotoxum; species Chrysotoxum bicinctum. Next base: position 67,969,646 of record OU426989.1, on the reverse strand, counting down.
GCAGTAAATCATTTTTCAGCAAGATCTTGCTCCGGTTCACACGCCCAAAAAAATGAAGCAATTCTTCGCGGAGAAAAATATTAAGGTGCTGGAGTGGCCTGGCAACTCACCTGATCTCAAACCGATTGAGAATCTATGGGCTATTGTTAAAGCGAAGCTCAGGAAACAAGACTGTATGACTAAAACCAAACTAATTTCAGCAATTATTAAGGTAAGGTTCCACGACCAACAATTGAAAAATATATGCGAGAAGTTAATTTCATCAATGCCGAAGAGAGTTAAAGAACTCATAGATGCTAAAGGGGGGCATATAAAGTATTAATTTCATATTTATATACTTATTTATTATAAACATTATTCAAAATAAATGAAAAAAAAATGCTCAAAAATCTGCTTGTTCCAATTAATTTGCACAAGACTGTATACACATAACCTAAAAAAAGAAATAAATTTCCTATGTTCATTCAGCAGCAATTTTAACAAGCACTGCACGGCACTAGTAAATGGAGACCATATTTATTTCTTTTTTAAGCGAGCTGACAACAAACAGTATGTGATCAGAGATCAGAGATGTATACGGTGGTCAAATAGGCGTACAATAATATTGGGCAAATAGTATGTCAAAATAAAAATTGAGCAATCACGTTTGTACTATGATATTTAACCGTGTGAAAATGAAGTTGCTCGGGTTCACCCAAAATACACAATAAATATCTTATTTCATGTAATATGTTGCGACACCTTTCAATATCAAAAGAATAAACGGCTTCATTGAAAAATGTTAGTTAGTGTTGAAGAAATAACTTAGCACAGTTGTTATTTTATTTTTATTTGAACGTTATTTGAACAAGTTTCGTGGTTAAAATGCAAATATCAGTATTTGTTTGTGCAAGATCAAATTACATTTTCTTGCTTCAGTTAATTCGCTCCTAGAATTCGCGCCCTGTGCATTTGCACATATATTGCACATGCACATATAGTTGGTCCGGCCCTGGTGCTACTAAAATACGTTTCGTCATATTGGTAGCTGATTATCGCGACTAAGCTTGGTGAGCAACATAGTGCGACTACATTATTTAATTAAAATTGGTTTTAACGATGCGAAAAAGAAATACTTGATTTGAAGGTATCAAACTATCTACTTTTCAAACGTCAGTCGCACAAAGAAGCTTGAGCTATATAGAAACTATGGCTACGTTCTAATTGTACATGCATGGCACGATTGAACAATGAACTTTTCGGTCGCGTCGCTTGTTGGTACCGCTACTAAAATGTGTGTTCTAATGTCGGTCGCTCATTCGCGCTCCCAATCTTTGTCCGAACGATTTTCTAGTTATAATTTTAAAATAATTTAAGTTTATCAATTATTTTTACATGCGACATATTAGTAGGTTAAAGAGATTTTCATCATACACATTCACTAAAAAAGTGGGTCTCGCAATTCTATCTGTCTGTTTGACTAAATCAGCTCAGCTGATTTTCTTTAAACTTGGTAGATAGCATTTTTAAATTTTTCCCACCACACTTTTTTTTTTCTCGAAAACTGTTTCACGGATTTTTTAAGAAAAAATTTACAAAATTTCATTTATTCATCCGGTACAACTGATTTTGATCATTTTTTTATACTAAAGCTCCCCAAAATTTTGGATAGTGTATTCAAATTTCCAAAACTCAATATTTCGATTTTCTTAAAACGTGAACATTAACCATGACAATTTTATTTATCTAAAAATAACGATACCGACTATAAAAAATCTTAAAAAATAGTTCTCGAATATCGCATTTTTCACAAATACGGCTATTTTCCAATACACATGATTATGATGGCTTTCAGGGCAGTGCTATGTTCCTGATTAATTGGTATGGACCTGTGATTCAAGAAAACCTTACAAGAAGAACTCAGTCTAAACGGGCCAAATAAACGATCTCGGTAGCCAACTCATATCACTTCAGCGTGAGCTAATAATTATGTTTGGAAATCGCTAAGGCAAAATGTCCAATGTGGCAGGAGCCGTATGAAACATAGTGCAATCCTGTTCAAACCACATGCCGTGTCGGTGTCCATATCAGCCAATTCGGGCGAAAAGACATTGGTTATCATCGACGTATAGCGTTCTCCGTTGACGTTGATTACCTGACCAACGTCTTTCTCAAGGAAGTATAGACTGATGATGCCGTCAGCTTAAAAATCAGAACCACCAATGACCTATGGATGCATTGGAATCTTTTTTGATCTCGTGTGGATTGTTATCGTCCCAAACTCAGCAATGCCTGTTGGCGAACTCATTCATCCAGAAATGGACCTCGTCGCTGAATAACTATGATTTTTCAGGGGCGAAATGCGCGAAAGTTTGTTTGAAAAAAAAACCCACTTTCGTATAACAAGTTAATTATATGCTCATGTTTTCGAACACTATTACTCTCCATGTTGATCCAACTTAACAAATGACATCCAATTTGACAGATAGATACAGGATCTTCAATATGGCCGCAATCTACTTTTCGAAAATCTCTATTTAAAACTGTAGGTACTGTAAGCGAAAAAATTTTAATGCTCAGAATGTAATAGATTTGCAAAATACCTTAAAGTCTTCCGTTCAAGGAAAACAAATTAATCCATGTCCAATACACTAAAAAAAATTTTGTATATTCTTTTTATGAATGGCGATCATTCAGCTAAAATCATTAATTTTTAAAGAATATTCATATAAATAATGCACGAATTCATAAAAATTAATTTTTGTTTTATGACCAAGTCATGATTTTCATGAAAAACCATTCACTAAATACAAAGCAATAGAATTGTTGGAAAATCAAAGTATGATATTTTACATTTAAAATATGAAATATTCATACAAATTTTATTTTAAAGTTTTATGAAAAATTTCTTAAAATGCTTGAAACTGTTCTTATATTGTAGGAATAAAGTGACTGATTATATGAAACCACATTCATCAATACGAGCAAAAAATTACTTTAAATTCTTGAAACTATACATTTTTTACATGATGCAAAATATCATAAAATGCATGAAACCACATTCATAAACATTTTTTTTTGTTGCGAATTCCAAGCAGAAAACTTTACATTTGAAATATGAACAATTAATACAAAATTTAATATGAAGCTGTATGAAGGATTACTAAAAATGTATGTAACTTTTCATTTGTTACATGCAACATATTTTTCAATGCATGAGTAACGGACATTTTAAGAAAAATTGCTTTAAATGCTTGAATCCATTCATTTGATGCATGCAAAAATAGGCGGGCTAACATTCTCAAGAAAATGTTTGACAAATATGGCTAGATGAATAATCGAGGGAAGAGGGATTGTGAATTAGCGTACGCATTCATCAAACATGCTGTTACATCACTTCCTTCATTTGTGAATGTAATACGAGTACTTTAATAAGCACATAATACAATTATTTAAAAAGAAAACCAATTTAATGCGGCTATAAAAGTGCCGTTGTATAAATCTGATGATTTAAGAACTAATTCATAAAAAATAAGATTACTTTCATATTTTGCATGACTAATACTTAAATTTTAGGAACAGTTTGATTGTTTACTATTATGAAAGAATTTATTCCTGAATCGTAAGAATTTTGTCATAAACTCCAAGCTCATTACTTGCAATTTATGGAAAATTTCCTTAAAGTGCAAAATATTACCGTTATACACCTACACTCAAAAAATGTATTAGCAAAATGGCTACGAATGATATTCGTAAAGAAAATATTCGTGCATTGTACGAATATTCGTAAGATGTACGAAGTATTTGTACAGTGGTATATCTACGAATGCATTCGTAAAATTTTACTAATAACTGTCGTACTATCTACGAATCTATTCGTTTAATACACTAATTTCATTCGTAAACAAGAAGTAAACAATTTGTTTGAGTACATTGTACGAATTATTATGTACATATAACTAATAACATTCGTTAATTTCTCGTACGAATGACTTCGTACTTTAATCTTTTGCATTCGTAGTATTTACTAATAAATTCGTACTATTTACTAAGTAAAACTAATATTAGTAGACAGAATTCATTCGTAGGTTGACCGTACGCATTATGCGTAGAATGTACTAATAACTTCGTATTTTCATGAAGTGCATTAGTATTATTTACTAATCATGAGTAAGAAAAATAATATGTGTTCAATTCTAAAAATTAAATGTATTCCATTAGTCAACACGTTCAAACGTGATATTATTTATAAAGTGCTGCAGTGGTGGATCAGACTAACATCTGCTTTTTTCGAAAAGATGAGGTAAGTACCTAGACATATGTACATACATATGCTTTAAAGCTTATTTTATATTTAATATACAGCATCCAGAAGCAGCAGAGCATACATACATACATATGTGGAAATTTTATTCCTAAAAGAATTTCAATGTAAGTACAATTTTTTTCCGAAGTTTTCAATATTTTTAATGTTTAATTTATTTTCAGTGGCCCTTAGTACATAAAATGAGGAGTTTTTAAATATTTAATTGATTTTTAATTATATTTATAATGAATTAATTAATTTTTAACTTTATTCATATATATGGCAGTAAAATTAATTAAAAAACTATTTTTTACAATATGTATTTAAGGAAATTTCAGAGAACATATTTAATGGTAGTAAGTTCTACAATAATATTCGTACAATATACAAATGGAGCTGTATAATTTACGAATGAATTACAAGGGCATTAGTAAATATTACAATGGTATTCGTACAATATACGTTTGATTTTCTACGAATACTAATAAAATATTAGTAATATGTACTAATAAACCTCCATTCTACGAATACTATTCGTGGCTGAAAATCACGAATAAAATTCGTAGAATGTACGCATGAATTAGTAATATTTAGACAAGAAATTTTTTGAGTGTATGGCTGTAGTGTGGTGTTTTAAGAACTTATTCATAAAAGAAGGAACATTTTCACGTTTTGAATGATTGACTCTTCAATAGTAGGAAATAAGTCATAAACTTTGCGGTTACTTTGCTATGTTACTATGTTACTTGTAATATCATAACAAGAGTTCATTTCTTGTTTGATATTATCAGTGTTAAAATGTGATTTTACAAAGTTCCCAAAAAGTTTTCTTTTCCAAGTTTATTTTAAAAATTGAAATTTTTCAAAGTGCTGCGCATTGTGGACGACGTTAAATTTATTCAACTACTTGATTTATAAAATTTGTAAGTATTTAATCTATAGGTAGCGAATATTTTGCATAAATTCTTTATGTAATACTATTTAATTTTTCTAGATAAAAATGGATTTTGGTGTGTTGTTTGGAAATCGCCCAGGGACTTTCAGCAGATGGACAAATTAAGCCATCCGACTTAATCAATTTTTGCTACAAGAAAAACATTTAAGGGACAAGGAGATGAGGGCAATGATGGAAAAAATAGATGAAGCAGATGTACGTGATGGTAATTTTATTTTTCTTAGTTCATATATTTATTTCAAAATACATTAAACGTTAACAATAAACTTATCATTTTTGATTGCCAAAATAGCTTTTTTTTTTATTGATTACTTTGATTTTTTTAGAGACAGTTGATTAACTTTGTATTTTCACTTTCGTTTTAGATAATGTTGCAGTAAAATTAATGTGGTGTCTGCATGGGTACCCCTTTCCCAATCAAAAATGCATTAAAAACAAAAATGATGGACGAAAAGGTGTGAAGAAGTTCACCATTAAGAGTACTTTATTAACTTAACTAATTGTTTAAACAACACAAAAAAAAAAAAACAAATTTGGCAATGTTTCAACTTGTTAAATAAAGAATAGAAAAAAATCATAAAATCTTTATAAGTCGAAAAGAAAGCTAAACAGATAAAATTACCTCATAGGTTTTTCGGCTGTATATTTTATTTATATGTTATACGCAAGCATAAGATATTCAGAAATATATTCAATAAATAATTGTTCTTTTTTTTTAATTTTTCTTTAAGTTTTCAGGTACATATACAATTTTTTTGAAAATTATTTGTCATCGGGGCTTTTGTATTTCAGGTGGACGTGCAAGTATAATTATTTTTCGTTTTAAGAAAACAAATCATTAAAAAAAAGAAATAATTCATTACTTTTATGTAAAAATAGCTTAGGTTTAAACTTTTTTACATTAAACTAATGAAAAGATTCATACTAATATAAGAAAAGTTGCATTAAATTAATGATTTTTTCATTATTAAAAAAGACACTTTTCTTACACGGTTAAAAATCCTGGCGTTAAATTTAATATTTTTTGGGTTGCATATATGACCAGTCCAAAATGGTATTTAAATGTAATGCTTTGAATATATTTGATTTTCAAACTCAGTAGAAGACATATTGAATTTCAATACCATTTTGTATTAAAAAACAATTTCGAATTATTAAATAGTAACACACATAAATATTAGTATTTAAACCAAAAAAATAAAATTCATCACTTCTTGTATTGGTTTTAAATGCATTTATATTAGAATTTAATACGCTGGATATTGAAAACATATTTTTTTTATTTAAATTGAATATTTTTTTCACTCGTTTTAAGCCCAAAGAGAGTTTAAATGTAATACAAGATTATTAAATATTAATACTATTTAAGGTTTCATTGGATTACTTTTGAACCCACATAGTATTGAAAACTAATACTTATTTACTAAATTTCAATACTATTTATAAGATTTGATTGGATTACTTTTGAACCCACATAGTATTGAAAATAGCCTCCCGCCGTCACTAACGCCCTTCGAGAAGAATCCTTTAGCGTACTCATCCAAAATGTATGCCGCTGTGCTTGTTTTTATAAGTGCTTTTAAGCCCTGTAAAATAAGGAAAATTTTATTTACATATATAGGTACATTAAATTTACTATTGAAAAAGTTACTTACTTCTTTGTGTAAAAGAAGAGAGCTCCCAATTGCTGCTTCTTGTTTTTTCAAATTTTCACTTATTTGATAAGGAGGCTCTCCATCAGCAGTGTCAAGAACCTCAAGGAAGCAGGCACAGCTGAATACTGCCTCACCATATCGCACAAAGAATCCACTGGAATCAGCACACCATCTCGATCTTTCAAAGTAAATTAGTTCACCAGTTCTTCGTTTTCCAAGACTAAAACAAAAACAAATTTTAAATAAATATATGGCACTTAAACTTGCTATTTATTACTTACTTGAAAGAAGGATATCTTCATTTGAATCAATTAAGAATTCAGATGATTCATGCGTCTGATTTTTAAATGATTGTATTTTTTTCCACGTTTTTCACTTTAATGTAAATCCCAACTAAATTTTCCATTAGGAACTCCATGTTGCCGACCGACGCCGCCGACGTGTTGAAACAAACTAACGGAGTTTTCTTTCAACAAAATTATACTCAATATTAAAAATCAATACCTACATAATGTATTAAAATCTAATATTAATGTGTTCAAAATTAATACCTCGATATTCAATTCAAGTACGAGTAAAAAGTATTTCTTGAGCATTGAGTCCAGAGTTTCGGGCTAAATACAAAATTTATTGAATTTTAATACAATAAAATATTAGATTTCAATACATTATTTTATTATGGTCACTTTTAACCAGATATTTTACTAAAATCAAATAACAAATTAATTGAAATATAAGTTTTCAATAATAATGGTAATAGATTATAATATAGAAATATTATATTTTAGTATTTTAAGATTAAATTTTAGTGGAAAAGTATTTAAAAAAACATTTTAGTGGGATATGTACTGAGTTTTAATACCAAATTATTACAAAAAATGTTTAATAAAGTTGGAATATTAAAAACAAATTATTCATGTATTGCATACGGCTGTAATACAAGGGCCGTATTAAAAAAGATCCCAGAATTTAAATCATTTAAAGTAAAGCTTTCAATCATTGAATCAATGAAAAACGTCATACATCTTAGGAAACATTTCCTAGAACAAGTGTCAGAGTTTTTAAACTAATGAATAAAATCATTAAAAACACAGACCGATTTCATAAAATTAATGAGAAACATCATGAATTCCATGAATTTTTACATACACTAGTCGGCATAAGTATTTTGACGAAATAAAAATCGTGCATTTTTCAGTTGAACTTTTTAGTGGCTTTATAAAGAATTTTTGTTTATTTTTTTTTCCTTTTTATATATAACTAACACAAACTTAAAAATAGTCAAACAAATATTTTTTCATAGAAACCTAAAAAGATATAAATAAATTATTAATTTCACTCGTTGGCATAAGTATTTTGACAAGTATGCATTATTAAGAAAACAAAGTTTAAATTTCACAAAAATAAAGAAATGAAGAATTTAGTAAAATGTATAACCTCCTTTGGCTTCAATAACTTTTTGAAGGGGTCTCGGTACTGAATCCACTAATTTTTGAAGAATATCTGGAGATATCTCTTTCCAAAGGGAAGTTACCTCAGCAATAAATTATCTCCTCTCTGATTTTATTTAAAGAAACTGTTCTTTTGCGTTTCAAAAGAGACCAGACGTTTTCTATAATATTTAAATCTGGACTTTGAGGTGGCCAGTCCAAAGTAGTAACACCAACATCCTTCAAAAAATTCATTACCAGCCGGGCTTTGTGGCATGGGGCATTGTCCTGTTGCAGGATGAATGATTCGCCAATAAGCATATCTCCGGATGGAAAGGCATTATCATTTAGGGTACTAACATATTGGCTTTTTTTCATAGAGCCGGTGATAGGAACCAAGTCACCCAGTCCATTATAAGCAACACATCCCCAGAACATGACAGAGCCTCCACCGTGGCTCATTTTTTGACAAACGGGCCTTTTTTTTTGCCTTACTACCTTAGGCAATCTTACAAAAAATTTATTTTTTGATGAATTATACTCAAAGGAGCTTTCATCTGTCCATAGAACGCTTCTCCAGAACTCCTTTGGCTTGTGCAGATGTTCCTTTGCGAAGGCCAGTCTTTTAAATTTGTTTACCTTTGATATGTACGGCACGTCCTTAACTTTAATTGTCTTGAAATCTCCTTCTTTTAAACGTCGTCGGACAGTACGCTCACTGATTGGATTCTTGGCCGTCAAATTCCATTTATCTGCAGCAGATTGAGGCTTCACAAAAATATTTTTTTTAAATTCCCGTAAAAGGATTCGGTCTTCAGTGGGCGTTGTTTTGCGCCAAGCACCTGATCGTCTTAAGTTTCTTATGTCATTATGCTTTTTAAACTTATTAATTTGATAGTGCACAGTTTGACGTTACACATATTAAACTCATTTGCAATGTCTTTTACTGCCATTCCAGCGTTAAACTTTGCTACAATGGAAGATCTGATAACCAAACTCAACTCCATTGTTTTAACCATGTTTTTTAATAACTTTTGATCAAATTTTATTTTTTAGTAACGTTTCACTTCAAATAAAGTTTAATACTGCATAAATTGCTTGGTTTTCAAGTGCAAAGTGTAAAAACAGGTACACAAAGATTCCGTCAAAATACTTATGCCACACAAAAATTCGTTGCTTACATGCATTTTTATGAGCAAAAAGAGAATGCAAAATGTAAACAATACAAAATTTGGCATGCATAGAGCTTAAAACATATTCTTTGTCTTGCACATTATTTTTTCGCCGTTATTTAACGATAATTAGCAAAGTGTAGGTTCAATAGTCAGAAAAAGGTTTCGTCAAAATATTTATGCCAACTACTGTACATTGTCTGAAATTGCTCACACTTTTTAAGAACAATAAACATGATTTTAATGATTTTTTACATTAAAACAGTGGAACTGTTTCTTCAATTTATGTCAGAAGGTCATAAAATAAATGAAAAATATAGTAACATTGAACGACAAAATATATGAAATTAATGCCAAAAATGATGAATTTCAATGTTTACTTACTTACATCAAATGAAATAGTTCATTATGTTTTGTGAGTTATCGCAAGAATTTTTTAATGACTTCCAATCATTAATTTCATGCAGGAATCAATAATTTTAAGAACCTTTTATAGTCGTAGGAACAAATTCATAAAACGAATGTTCAGGGTTTCTTTTTTTTAAAGACCTCGATTCTTGGCCCGTTTTTAATGAAGTTTTTCTTTAAGAACATGCAGTTTTTCCTTCGAATCATGTACCTTTTTGGTTCAGTGTAGTTCAAAGACCGAAATAAAATGTACGAGTGGCACAAACTCGCTTTCAATATTTAAAATTGTTATATGTATATAAGAACATAGCTAGATGTTATAAAAGAAAATCATTCCAAAGCATGAAATTCACTTATCAAATTTACTTTTTTAAATGTTTTAGTGGTTTTCTTAAGAACTAACAATTTAAATATACAATTTTCTAAAGCATTTCAAAAATAACTGGAACGCCACTTTTAAGTTTTTTTTATTGCTTAAGTAGAAATTAAATTAAAAAAAAATGAAAGTTTATATTTGAAAAATGTTGAATTTTAGAAAAACAGAAGGTTTGAATTTTTTTTTTCAAACCCAAAAAATATTTTTGTTGTAGTAAGTTTTTTTTTTGAATTTTTAAGAAGTTTCTATATACGAAAACTCCTATAAAATGACCTTGTAGATAATAATGAGAAGTTAGAATTCAGTCAATTCTATGGTAGTTTCTATTAAAAATGTTCTTATTTGAATTTGAATATAAATATCGGTAGATCGTACAAATTTGATGACACAGACAAAATTTCATTAATATTATTGCAGTCGTTGGAGAGAAAAATACAAATTTCTATAATAGTAGTTTCTAACATTTGTGGGATAAGTTCTGTTATTTTTGAATAAATGAGCAAGTTATGTGTTAGAACGGAATGTTTCCAATTTTAGCAGTTAGCATAATATGGAACATGTGTTTTTCGAAACATTCAGTTTTCAAAAAAAAAAAAAAAAATGCAATATTTTATTTGAATATTTTGCAAGGAAACAGTTATTGACGCACGAGCAGGGCCCTTAAGAAGTTTCATCCTATCACCTACCGCGGACTGGCCTGGAATCTTTCAAAGGAAAAACCGACCACCGTTATCCGTTTTCTCCACAAATTCCTATAGAACATGGGAAAAGTACCACTGAACACGAGCCGTCCAGAACCACATGCGTACAGTCCATTCTCACGTCACGTCCGACTCCGAGGAAACAACCAAGAGCGAATACAATCCTTATAAGAACATAGAGTTAATCTATTTATTTAAGGAATTGGAGCTTATTTAAATACCTACACATTAGCAATCAAGAATTTCGAAAGCAGTGGTGAGGTTCGTGAAAGGTTAAGCCAGCATTTCAAAGGCATTAGTCACAACCTATCAGAAGGAACTGTAGAAGAAAGGAAAGATGACGAGATGATGAGGGATAAAAAAATAAGGATTCATTTTCTAAAAAAAAAAAAAGTGGTATTTTCGTGCTATAAATTCTTCTATATCTTTTTAAAAATAAGTTCCATAATTCAATATTATTAGCGTATGGCCCAAAAATAGGAGTTTCTGGAAATAAAAATTGAGAAAATTTTCTTTGAAATTCCCAAAAATTTTAAGTTTTGGTTTTTATCCGTGAAAGTTTTCTTTTTTTAAATTAAATTGTTACACCAGTAGTTTTATTAATATCGCAGACTCAAATACAGCAAATACCTACCAGTAAATTGAATACTTCAATTTTGAAGTTTTTTAAACCAGTGATACCGAGTAAGATCAGTGCCACAGTTAATAGCAATGGGGATTCAAACAAATCGTCCGCGGACAATCCACCAAAAAAAAAAAAAAATCCGAGGTGTCACAATCTAATGGAAGCTTCAATTGATTATATTACAAGGCAAGCTATGCTATCTCTAACTCGAGATTTTGATCAAAGTTGTCATAACGATGACTGTCTGTCTGCCTGTTTGACTAAATCCTAAGAGGCTCAGCCGATTTTCATTAAACTTGGTATATATAATTTTTAATTTTTCCCCCACACGTTTGTATTCCTTTTTTTTAAGACCAAATATAATGGTATCTGCCATACGATTTTTTTTCGAAATTTTATAAATATTTTTTTTCTCAGAAACTGGAACCATTTTTTTTAACTTCTCCAAACCTTAAATATTATTGCATATACAAATTTTCAATTTTTTTTTTTGATTTTTAAAATCATTTCCAAAGTTTTCTTGGAAACACGATATTTCGAGAACTCTATGTTCGATTTTTTTTAAACTTTATAAATAAAAGTTTCCTAATATAATCTACAAGATCTGAGGAAACAAATTTGTTTTACTTTATAAACACAAATATAAAAAAATTTTCAAAAATGGTTTTCGATAATCGTATTTTCTCAAAAACGACTCCGAGAATTTTGATAAAATAGTTTTTTATTTCGATTAATTTTTACGATCTATAATTTAATAAAAAAAAATAAAATTAAGATATTACTGAATGTACCTACCATAGAACCATTTTTTCGAATTTTGAATTTCTCATTGTAGGCAGAACGGATTTATATGAAATTTTTCATAGAGAAGCTTCTAAAAATTTAAAAAACGCGTTGCATTTCAAGACTTTAAGAAAAATATTTTGTGAATTTTTGAAAAAAAAAATCTATTTTTCTTTTGGAAAATCCGATATCCAAAGTCGCAATATTTTTATTGGAAATTTAATTTTTATTCTTACAATATTGAAAAAACACTACAACGACTTACAATGTTTGTTCTTGCATTATGCTTATGAACAGTTTTTCCCTAATAACATTTATTTTAGAAATTCTTGGTCTTCTTTTACGTAAGAGCAAGTTTGTGTCATCCAGTCACTTATTTTGTTTGTGTGAAAGTCACAGTTACAGATGAGTAGCACAACACAGCACCCGCTTGGGAGCGTTGTGGTTATGTCCTTATGTTTTCGTATAGGTAACACTTTTTCGTATGAACGCAAAAGTACAACAAATTTTTATATATTCCGAATTTAGTTTTGAGGATTTAGACCACTAGGACAACCTAGAACTTATTATAATTCTGTTGTTATTTACACTTATGCATTAATGATATTATACGAACCAAATAATGGCCACCATCACAGGGCCCGTAGTAAAAGTCCGTGGCGAAAAATTTTAAACAACCAATTATTAAGAGCTTAGTAATTTACTAGTTAGCAAATAAATTCTTAAACTTTTAGTAAATTACTAGCTCTTCGAAAATTTCAAACCTTTTCTTTCGTTTTACTAACTAGTAAATTACTAATTGCCTTTTTTTAAAAATAGTGCAACTAGCACGTCCAAAGAATGACAGTTCGTTAAAAAATATGAGGAACAGACCTAATAATTTGATTTGTCAAAGTGACAGCCTACAATTTATTTTCTAATTCGTATATTTGTGGCACCTCATTAATTTATTTATTAATCTTATTTTGCCTAGTTCCTGTTGGTTGGAGGTATGTATTTATTTTATAATATTATTTCAATTTAAAATAATGAACTTTTTTCATCAAATAGCGAAAAGTTTGCTGTTTCGGACTCAGAGAAGAATGGAGCAGAAGAAGAATACAATAATAAAGTCAGTAGATCGTTTGATTCGTGTTTCTTAAAACATTTACTATGTTATTGCTCTATTTTTTTTATTTTCCACAGATTCAAACTGCACCTGTCAAGCCTTCCAGCCCACGGTGTATGTAATTCGGTCTTGGATTTTCAGGTTTTCAACTAGAAACCGAACTGTTGTCTTGTCAGATCTATAACTGGAGTAAGATTCTCCATCGTCCAGCTCTTCAAATGGATTTGCTTGTGATTTAAGACATCGCACTTTTCTGCACAAAGTCTGCACTGAGTCTTCAAACATATCGAAATCTTCATCTTCGGAAAACATTTTATATTATTTTATTTACTTTTACAAGCAATTATCTCACGAAACATAAAAAAAGAACACATTAAATTCTCTCAAATAAAATTGCCAAGAATTTTGGAAAATGACAGAACTCATATGGATTTAGCAAATTACTAAAAGTTAAAGTAGTTAGCCAGTTTGTGATTTTAACTTTAGTTAAGAGATAGTAATATGTTAAAATCGTTTAAAATTAGCAAAATCCTTAGAAATTTACTAAAATGGCTTTAACATATTGTAAATTTTTTTACTAGGTTCGTTAAATAAAACTTATTACTCTTTCTAGTATTTCTTCTTTATTTTTACTTTCCAAATCACAACAATAAATCTCAATTTATAATCAACTCAAATACTTTATTCAAATTAAAATCACACTTGTTTTACACTTTCCACAATCCAATAAGCAGAGTTTTGCACACTTCCGTAATCAAAAATCAACTGGCTGTGCTCACCGCGAACACTCCGTTATATACTCAAGTTAGTTGTTCTCGAAGGTTCTTGTCTTGGAATGTTCTAGATGGTTGGAATAAGGGGAAATACATTTGACATTAAAAAAGAGCTTTTTGTTTCTTCCATAAAGTAGATGTGCAATTTTAAAACAGATGGCGCTGTAGGAGTATAAAGCTCTGTTCGCAGCAATATTACTAAATCGCTTAAAAGTTTGCGCCTATGTCTAACAATTAATTCCAGAATAAAAATGCCCAAGACTGAAGCACCAAACACGCCCTCATAGTAAATATTTTCCACCTTTTCGTAACATTATTCAAATTTGGCAAATAGGTACCTATCCGTTGCAACATCCTTATGATGTTTTCTTTTTGCGATTAGATGTATGAAATTTAATAGGTACCTATATAAATATTTTTTTCCATAGCGACTTGTATTTTAAACCATCTTTGAACGCAGCTATATTTGTTCCCTTTTTTCAAAACTAATCTCAAATAGTATTTTATTACTCGAAGACCCTTCTTAATTTTAGAAAATTGAACAAAGATAGTATTTTTCGTTTCGCCTATTTTGTAGAATTTATCACAAAAAAAAAAAACACAAAACTCCTCCACGGCACCGAATTGTCTATTCTACCTAAAGGCCCAGTTGATCATGATTGCAGTCGGTAGCCGTACAGCTTACGGACACATAATCTGTAAAATTGGATGTGGTGCATTTTAATTTGCGGCAACAGCAGCAACATCATCAGCAAAATAACTACACCTAATTCCATAAATTACTATCTATATGAATCTAGTCACATAACTTGTTCACTTAAGAGCACTATCTCTTGAAATGGACCAACCTTCGGATAATCTACTGTATTAAATTGATAAATCTTATATGCGGTTAGACATCCGTACATACTCGACGTACCTTCCTACCTTAAAGCACACAAGCACAGAGCATTGAGGTATAGGGACATTATAACAAACAAACCATTTTCAACAAGCACAAATTTGCACACAACATTGAGATTTAACAAAAACGAAAGTTCTCTATAAATCTACTTCATAAACCCAAGGACATAAAGGCACACACACATACATATCTATAGCCACTCGTGCTCGCACACTCACAGCAGCATACATTCCTCAATTACGGTTCCTATTTTCCGGTGCATTTAGTGAATGGAGGCCCATTTTCCAGAGGACCAGAAGAATATGCACTCCACCAACGTACTTCATCATGTCACGTATAATTTTAATCTTACTTCGTTCCATGGGGTGCTATGAAAAATAAAGGACACTCTTCACCGAGCCAGCTCGGCTGGCTCCACGAGCAAAGCCCCATCCACCACCCAACTACTTCACTAACACATTCAAATGTCCTGCAAACTTTAGAACATCAAAATATTTCTCGTCGTCGTCGGTCGTCGCTCGCCGGCTTCGTTGTAGTCATCGTAGTTGGTTGCAGCTCGCTCCCATGCCCATCACCCCCGTTTTACTTCTTCCTCTCCTTATTGTGGGTGCTCCAGATAGAATCCCTTCGAAGTGCACTTGTGAATGTTTATTTCAACGTTGAGGACATTTCGAGAGCGCTTATGGTTGGCGCACTGGCGACAAAGTCCATTCCTAGGAATAGAACAAAAGATCAGTGTGCTTCAATGGTCTGGATCTGTACCACCGCAGGGTGCTTCACTTTTATGATATTGTCGCACTTCTACTTGTTTCCTTTTTTTCCTCTTATGCACAATCTCTACGGGGGCGGTCGATGGTTGGGCAATTTTAGTTTGGTTTTTCAAAAGGCCTGCAGAAAAAGTAGGGTAGCGACGACGTTAAAGCATAAATATACTAGGTAGGTACCTACATGTTTGTATGTACTCGTATACTAAACGGGAGCGGTTCGATTTATTCTATAATTTTGCTTGAATTAGAAAGATATGAGGTCCAAAGTGAATAGATGGTGGGAATAAATGGCACAATAAACAGTATGTTAAGTTTAAAAATTGTATAACTTTCCCCCAGTTTCACAGTGGGAACTTAAACCCCACTTTTGGTTTAAGCTTCAGTTCAACAACAATTTTGGTTTCACAATTTCATTTAAACCTTGAACAAAATTCATTCTGTAGTTTAAGTTAAACGACACTATTCTGCTGTTTAAGCCTTAGTTAAACAACCCCTTCAAACATTTGAAAATCGAATTTATTTTCTGGTTTTGAATATTACAACAACAAGTTGAATGAACTATACAATCTAGTGTGTTTTAATTTGGCTGAAATTATAGCTATTTCACGGGCCGATCATCAGACTCCTTTATTAGTGGTCCTTAGCATTTATTACTTTCAAGTTAAATCGAAAAACTCTTTGGCATTGACCAATGCCCTACGCATCACGCTACCGAAACCATGATCATGATCAGGTCCGTCCCAATTTGGGTTTTATTGTTTATCAATTATCTTTGATTCCGATAAAAACAGAAAACAATTTACTAGAACGGTCTAGAACGCCAAAAAACGCACGATTTTTGGGATTTTTTTTTTCACGGAAACTTTATTAGGTAAAGCCTAGTATACAGTTCTTCTAAAAAAAAAACCAATGCATTTCTTATGGGAAAGTTTTTTCCCGAAAAAAAACTTTTTTCATTTCACCAAACTGTAAACCAAACTCGAAAAAAAAAATGTATTCTCACCACGATTTTTTTTCACGCAAACAAATGTGCATGCCATTGTTTTGTCGAAAAAAACTTACAGAAATTTTTTCATGACAAAAATTTTCTTTTTCAACACTCATTTTTTTTTTTCAAAAAGAACTGTATACTAGGCTTAATAGCATAATTTTTTTTAAATAACGAATACATACGTCAAGAGTACAAAAAATATTTTTTTTTAATTTTCGAATTTTGGCCGAATTATAGAGGGCATCAACGTCGACTCACCAAAAAACACATTGTCCCAATTAAGACAAACAAATTATGTTATTACCTAATAACGTTTCCGAGAAAAAAATTCCCAAAAATCGTTCGCTTTTTGGCGTTCTAGACCGTACTAGTACCTTAATCTGCGTTCAATAGAACTGAAGTTCAAATTAGACTGTGACACCGGACTAGCTGAACTTCAAATTTAAACTTCAGTTCAGGCTCAGTTGAACTTAAGTTTAAACTCGTACTGTGAAACTGGGGGTTAATTAATTAATGTACTTTCCGAAGTTCCTCACAGTAGTCAGTTAGAGCACTGCTATTTATTTTCTTTACAAATGACAGGCGAATCGGTTCTCTTCATTGCAAAATCGTTTATACATTGTCTTTATATTTATCTCAAATTTTTTTCTCGGAAACTTTATTAGATAATAACATAATTTTTTTTTAAATAATGAATACATGCGTCAAGAATACAAAGTTTTTGAAATTTTTGAATTTTGGCAGAATCATAGAGGGCCCAAACGTGCGTCGACTCATCAAAAAATACATTGTCCCATTGCGGATAGTTAATCTCAGGATTGGCTGGACTGAAACAAAAAAAAAAACTGGGTTATTTTAAGGTTTTTTACGAGACAATTTACCAAAATTTGTTTTAAAAGTAAAAAAAAAAAAACAAAAAATGTGAAGCTTTGAAAAAATGAAAAAATAATTTTTTTTTTGAAATTTGTTTTGCCATTTTTGGGTCGCCATTTTTTTTCGTTCATAACTTTTTGATCAAATTGTGGTAAGTTATCTTAGAAAACATAAAAACAATCAAGTTGCAACAAGTTTTTTGAAAATCGGTTCAGTAGATCCGGAGATTAACTGTCCGCAATGGGACAATGTGTTTTTTGTAGTGTCAACGTTGGCGCCCTCTATAATTCGGCCAAAATTAGAAAATTACGACAAAAAAAAATGTTCTTGTACTCTCGACGCATGTATTCATTATTTAAAAAAAAAATTATGTTATTATCTAATAAAGTTTCCGAGAAAAAACTTCCCAAAAATCGTGCGTTGCTTGGCGTTCTAGACCGCACTAGTACCTTAATTTAAAACAATATCCCTGGTGCTGTATGCCCACGTTAGTTCACAAACTTTTAATTTATGGCTCCGAAATAATAAAATATTCAGTGTTACCTATCTGTCGAATGTCGGAAGATGCAAAAGAAGCATGTAATAATTTTTTTTAAATCTATCAAGCTTATTTCGCAAGAAACCATTATCGTCAAAAGACAATGGAGGATGTTCTTAAAAGATTCCTAATCGCATCCGATCCATTCATATCTAGTTGTCGGGAATTACCTCTAAAACCACTTAAATCTTTGTGTAAGGACTGTAGCAATTTGTTAGCACCTCCACCTGTAAATAATCGAACAGAAGATGGACAACAATCTTTTGACAGCTCTTCCGCTGAAAAATTTGTCATGTTAATATCGGACAAATCTTAGAAACTTTTGACTTTAGACTTTTGAAAACGCGTAAAGAGAAAATAACTAAGCAAACCTTTAAAATTAAGTTTATAGCACCATTGTTACATCAGAAAATATAATTGATGGTGTTCCTCTTTTATTAACGAATGCTTAAAAAATTCTCACTCATTTTCCGGCGACGCACTATGGGACCAAATGGTGCAAACCATCTCAAAAATCCATAACTTTTTCGTTTCTCAATATTTTTATTATTTTTGAAATTTTGCACACTTATACTTATATAACCAAGAATTTAAAATATTAAAACGTTTCAGATATAAATAAATTATTTTATTTTTTTTTAATATAATAAAATAATAAATTTGTAGATTTTGTTTCATTTATATGGGAAAAATTTGTGGGAGCAAAAATTATTGCAACAATTTGGATAAAATTTGTTTTTTTCTTTTACCGGTGAAAACATTTGAAAGTAGTTTTTTGTAAAATCCTCCCACTACCACGCCCATGTTTTTCAGATTTTTGTTATTTTCTTATTTTTAGTGAACAGGAAGCCGAAAATTTGTTTTTGAGGTTTTTTAAACTTAAGACATCGCATATATATTTTTTCTGCCCACTTTCCCGCCTACATTCACTCCCTTTTTGTTATTTTCAGCTTAAAGTTCATTAAGAGCAGGCATTTTTTAAATTAAGTTTTATATGAAGAATTGAGTTTATGAAAAGTGTTATTTATTTTTAGTAAAATCCCTGTACTGCCACGCCTCTTTTTGATATATGAAAGTTTTTCGCCCTTAAGACAAAAAAAAAAGAAATTCAAAAGTACACCTTATTACTTGGTATATTAATTAATGTCTAAAAGTTCTTAAGACTCGTCAAACAATGCTTGTGTTATTTATAACTATGTACCTACATTTGTATTATATGCAACCATAAACCAAACACCCCCTCCCACCCTCAAATGCTTGGCATTTATTTTTATTTAATTATGATTTTTTTTAATATAAATATGAGTAAGGAAGTTTAAAATTGGAAAACAAAAAATATTTTATTCTAAAAATAAAATTTAGAATTTTAATAATATTGGAAATAAATGATAAAAACTTATAAATTTTGTGGAAACATACTTATATGATGTTTATGAAAATGTGTTGCACATGTTTTAACAGTTATATTTTTTAACTTTTGACGAAAAATAACATTTTGTTTTTGAAATTTTGAGCTAAAAGTCGTGGCCGTGGCGCGATGGATGTGTGCTCGCCTGTGAACCTCATGATCACAGGTTCGATCCCTGCCGTCGTCTATGTCGTTTTAATTCCATTAAAAACCTTCTAAAATTGTCATCAGTGGGTTGCTGGTTTACTCATTACATGTTGTTCAGGCATAACACTAACAACATGTAATTGAGTTAAACTAGTATGCCTAACAAGGATGAACACGAATAAAATAATGTGAATTATAAGCGACATAGAAATAAGACACGGTATTCTCCGCTTTAGTTCAGCCGCCATCCCTGGAGATAAAAATATCTGAGACAACCACCAACAGTCTCAGAACATCGTGCCACACATCTTTCCTATCCTTCTTTCTCTTCTTAACTTCACGCCCACGCTGTGTTGAAATATTTAAAGGGTAATCTAATCCCTTGAGCGCGGGTAGATTATAAAAAAAAAAAAAAAAAAAATAATGGTCTAAAACTTTTTGGAATACACATTTATGTGCATCAATAAAGGTTCCACATTTTTGCCAAATTTTAATTTTTTTCATCCCTTAACAATAAAGTTATAAGAATACGAATTTTTATTCTAAAAACTTATTTTTCTTCCTCACCATACGTTTTTTCTTCTTAAACAAAAATGCATGAAAATGTGAAAGTTCTTATTTTTTCTTCCAAATTTAGAATATTTTAAGAATACTAAACAGCCATTAACTAAACGGAGGCAGCCGGAGTAAACAGAGAAAACTTCAATTGAAAACAAAATAAAATGCACGACTGGATCGCACGAACTTGCTCTTATGTAAAAGTACTTTGGAATTTAAGATACATTTTATAAATATAAAACATGGATTTAATGAGATAATAATGTTCAACTGCATAAAATTGCCGTCTGGTTTCCGGAAAAGTATGAATTTATGCAAATAACACTTAAAAAATCGTTTTATTATTAAATACATTTTTTATATAAGAAATTTCTCTAAAATTTTTCAAGAAAAAAATGTGGGATGCGGATTTTAAGTATTTAATAATATTGGTTTTAGGAAATAATTTCAAAAAATAATGGTTCATAGGTTTTGAAGATATTGATTTAATTTTTTTTTTTTTTTTTTTTAAAACCCAATAAATATTTTTTCGAATATTTTTATATACAATATTATTTTAAACTTAAGGGGACTCCTGCTAAAAATTTTGGGATAAAATCCTTAGAGCCGTTAATGAGAAAGTCGAAAATTAAAAAAACGGGTCTATGGCAGGTACCCCTAATAACATTTTGCCCCAAAATGTTTTTTGACCGAAATGTAGTCCATGTCCATAATATCACACTTAATTTTTTTTATCAAAATCGTTAGAGCCGTTTTCGAGATAAATAAGATTTTCCATTACGGGTGTATGGGGGGTACCGTTAGTTTTGGAGCTAAAAAAAAAATTTCAATTTCTCCTCTAGGGAATCACCGAAGACTCTTAACTACCGAGATTGAAAGAAATAGGTCCAGTGGTTTAGGCTGTAGTGAGAGGTACAGACATACAGACACATTGAAACATGTTTTTTGTGTACTAAATTTTACTTAAAATTTTTATAAAAAAAATTGATATGCAAGTTATTAGTATTTAATAAAATACATTTTAAAACATAATTTAAAATTTTTATCGTGTATTGGTTTTCAAGATATTGAATTTTCAAAAAAAAAATTGTATTATTTTTTTAAAAATCCAAAAACCATTTTTTCGAAAAAATTTTTAGTTTATATTTTTTAAAATGCAAAGCAGCTCCTGCATAAAAATTTTGGTTAAAATCGTTAGAGCCGTTGGTGAGAAATTCGAAAATCAAAAAAACCGTTCTATGACAGGTACCCCTAATAACATTTCCCCCCAAATTTTTTTTTGACCAAAATATAGTCCATGTCCATAATATCACACCTAATTTTTTTTATCAAAATCGTTAGAGCCGTTTTCGAGATAAATAAGATTTTGCATTACGGGTGTATGGGGGGTACCCTTAGTTTTGGAGCTAAAAAAAATTTCAATTTTTCCTCTAGGGAATCACCGAAGACTCTTAACTACCGAGATTGAAAGAAATAGGTCCAGTGGTTTAGGCTGTAGTGAGAGGTACAGACATACAGACACATTGAAACATGTTTTTTGTGTACTAAATTTTACTTAAAATTTTTATAAAAAAAATTGATATGCAAATTATTAGTATTTAATAAAATACATTTTAAAACGTAATTTAAAAATTTAATCGTGTATGGATTTTCAAGATTTTGAATTTTCAAAAAAAAAAATTGTATTATTTTTTTAAAAATCCAAAAACTATTTTTTCGAAAAAAATTTTTGTTTATATTTTTTCAAATGCAAAGTAGCTCCTGCATAAAAATTTTGGTTAAAATCGTTAGAGCCGTTCGTGAGAAATTCGAAAATCAAGAAAACCGTTCTATGACAGGTACCCCTAATAACATTTCCCCCCAAATTTTTTTTTGACCAAAATATAGTCCATGTCCATAATATCACACCTAATTTTTTTTATCAAAATCGTTAGAGCCGTTTTCGAGATAAATAAGATTTTGCATTACGGGTGTATGGGGGGTACCCTTAGTTTTGGAGCTAAAAAAAAAATTTCAATTTTTCCTCTAGGGAATCACCGAAGACCCTTAACTACCGAGTTTGATGAAAATACCTCCGGTAGTTTAGGCTGTAGTTCGAGGTACAGACATACAGACATACAGACATACAGACATACAGACATACAGACAGACAGACGGAATTGTCAGACCCACTTTTTTCGTCTTCGCTATCATCGTAATGTCAACTTTGATCAAAATCTCGAGTTCGATTTTTTTTCCAAATGCAGAACTTGCCCTATAGTACCTACATATATCGCAAGTAAAAATGAAAAATATACTGCACCTTACTCATTTTTACTTGCGACTTATAGGTACTATAAGGCAAGTTATGCATTCGTAAAAAAAATCGAACTCGAGATTTTGATCAAAGTTGACATTACGATGATAGCGAAGACTAAAAAAGTGGGTCTCGCAATTCTGTCTGTCTGTCTGTCTGTCTGTCTGTCTGTTCGACTACAGGCTAAACGACTCGGCCGATTTTCTTTAAACTTGGTAGATATTATTTTTAATTTTTTCCCCCCACACGTTTTTTTCGTTTTTTTTTTAAGACCAAAAATAACGGTACCCCCCATACGAATTTTTTTCGAAATTTTATAAACATTTTTTTTTCTCAAAAACTGTTCAACAGATTTTAAAAATAAAGATACAGAAAAATTTCATTTAATTAAATCTAGGTACTGGTTGAAAAAAATTTTCCGAAAAATGGTTATTGAGGGTACCCCCCATGGATCCATTTTTTTTTGTTTTTGATTTTCTCAAAAACGGTTCAACCGATTTTGATCATTTTTTTTTTGCTAAAGCTCCCCAAAAACATAAATAGAATTGTGTACTCAAATTTTCAAAACATTTTTTTTTGGATTTTTAAAAAAAACTTCAAAAATTTTTTTTCAAAACTCAATATTTCGAAAACCCCATGCTAGATTTTTTTTTTAAACTTGATAAATAAAAGTTTCTCAATGTGATCTACAAAATGTGAAACAAAATTTTTTATTTTACCTAAAACTAAAGGTACCTACCATACAAATGCTAAAAAATTAAAAAAAATGGTTTTCAAAAATCGTATTTTTCTCGAAAACGGCACCTAGAATTTTGATAAAATTTTTTTTCTTTTAATTAATTCTTACGATCTTTAATTTAATAAAAAAAATTTTGAAATTAAGATATTACAGCTTGTACCTACCATAGAACCATTTTTTCGAATTTTGAATTTCTCATTATCCACATAACGGATCTTAATGAAAATTTTTATAGAGAAGCTTCTAAAAAGTCTAAAACACATTGCATTTTAAAACTTTAAAATAAATATTTTTTGAATTTTTGAAAAAAAAATCTATTTTTTTCTTTTTTTTTTGAAAATTCGATATCTCCGAAACGGGTCAATATTTCTTTTCGTAAATTTAATTTTTATTCGAACAATAATAAAAACTTTAAATTAGCGTACCAAAATTTTTTCTTAAAAAGCTTTTAAAAAGTTTGTATATAAAAGCTTCTTTTAAAGAAACCACTACAAGGACTTATAATTTTTGTTCTTGTATAAATTCATATTTGCATAGCATTCTGTTACTACTAAAAGAATTTAAAAATTAATTTTATCCTTATGAACAATTTTCTCTAATAACATTCGTTTTTAAAGTTCCCAGTCGATTACATAGGAGCAAGTTCGTGCGACCCAGTCGTGCATTTTATTTGTATTAATTTACTAGTGAACTTAATTAAAAAACATATAACTGTTTTATAAAGAAGAGGGCTTGGGCTTTTCAAAAAGGTATAATACTTATACATTCTGTCCAGAAAAATACGAAATAATTGACTTCAAACTCTCACTTCCAATAATTCTAAAAAATAAAAATATCAAAATGTCATTTTTAACGGTAATTTTAGGTACCTAGAACAAAAGTAAGATACAAAAAATGTACTGTGTTAGGAAGAACCCTATTTCTAGTATATAATCCAATCATTAGATTTTTCAAATTACGAAATTCACCAAAATCATTTTTGAGATGGATTTCATCATTTGGTCCCATAGTGCGACGTTGAACTATCGAAACAGTAACACGAAACGACTTTACGTGGCCGAGTCACAAAGACTACTGATACCACAATAACGTTCGACGTTAATTGTTTATACCTACATATGTTTATAAGACTGTTATTGATAAGGATCATTTTCTTTCACTTTTCTCACTGCCCTAGCTTGCATTCGTTAATATTTGAACTACAGAAAATATGTGAGCGCGAAATTTTAAATTAATATAGAAATTTTTAATTTTTTATAATTAATGATAAAAATTTAACTCATGATTTATATTTAAGTAAAAGTTTGTTCACGTTTCTAAATATGTACATTTTATAGTGAAGCTTTTAATTAAAAATAAAACGTAATTTTACTCAAAATTTTTATCAATAAAATTTTTCTCTGCTTAAAAAGTAATGTATAAAAAATATCAATGATTTTTCTTTGTAATTAACTACTGAATTTTAAAGATCCATAAAATATGTAGCGTCAGCGACAAAACGTAAGCTTCTTAGTATGATTTAGAACAGGGCTGTCCAGACAACGGCCCGCGGGCCGCATGTGGCCCGCGGCTTGTTTTTATGCGGCCCGCGACGCATTTTAAGAAGAATATTAAAAAATTACGAGATCATGAAAGAACAGGAGTGAAAAACACTGTCACAGAACATTATAAGAGTTTTTTTTTCGATTTGCTTTGGAATTTAGATTTGAATTATGCTTAGCCTACTCTGTTTAAAAGTGAGGTTGTCATTTACTTTTATTAGGGGAATTCCCGGAAAGTATTTTGTTTTTGTAGAGTGATTATAGGTTGGTGTCCGTATTTATTAGTTAATCCTGTGCTTTCAATAAGTTCGTATCGCTACTTTATAATAAGTATTTTAACTAACTTCATTATGTCTACGAAGAAGCGAAAATTGAGTGATGAACATCGTGTATTTAATGAGAAGTGGGAACTTGACTATTTTATTTGCAACAATAGATAATAATAAGTTCAGTGTATGATTTGTATGCAAGTTTTGTCTGTGAGTAAAGAATATATAATATATATATATGTATAATGTCGATAAAGCAAGAAATATTGTTGTGGCTGAGTATAAGAAAAAACTAACCCAACAGCCAAGTTTTTTTAAAAAGTAAATACAGACAATGAACAAAGTTTGGCTGCTTCTTATGAAGTTTGTTTGCAATTAGCCAAAGCTAAAAAACCTTTCAGCGATGGAGTTTTAATAAAACAATGCGCAGTTGCCATGGCTCATCGCTTCATGCAGCCGAAATTGGCGGACAAATTTTAATCAGTAGCATTATCTGACCAAACAGTTGCGCGACGAATAGATGATATGGGCGAATATGTTTCGAACAAAATATGTGATAACATTGTAAAATGTAAATATTATTCATTAAGTTTGGATGAAAGTACCGACCAGACAGATATCGGTCAATCAATAATTTTTATTCGCTGCATTTCAAAAGATTTTTCGATTATGACCGATGGAGCAAAAGCTATGACAGGAAATGTTACAGGACTTACGGGCTTCTAAAACAAAATTGATTGTTCATCAATCCATTGCATCATACACCAAGAAGCCTTATGCGGAAAATCTTTGCGCCAGATGCATGCCATGAAAATGGTCGTCAAAATAACAAATCTTATTATAGGCGGAAACAAAGCTTTGAGCCATCGTAAATTTCGTAATTTTTTAACTGAAATTGACGGAACCTATGGGGATCTGCTATTGCACTCAGAAATCCGATGGTTAAGTGCTGGTCAGTGCTTGCAGCGCTTTTTCGCTCTACGAAAAGAAATTCCCATATTTCTTAAAATGAAATAAAATCTGATACAATTTATTGATATGGAAACTTCTTGCTGATCTTGCATTTTTAACTGATATGACACAACATTTGAACGAATTAAATTTGAAATTACTGGGCAAACAACACAATACATGCAACTTTTATGGATATGTGAATGGGTTGAAAAATAAACTGAGATTCTTTTTTTCTGAGTTGCAAAGTACATTATACCGAATTGGGAAACTTTGAAGGATGCAACTTTTCTGACCACCTAAAATACATCGACGAGGTAATTCTAGAATTTGAGCAGCGTTTCGCAGATTTTAAAGAATTAGAGACCGATTTGTCTCTTTTTACAATCTAAGTATAGATCTTCACTGTCAGATAAGTCACTTCTTCATGCAATGCGTCTGGCAACAACGAATGTTGACGTTGATATCGATATGATTGTTAGAGATAAATTGACGAAGAACCAATAAACGTATAAAGAAATGATTACTCTGTATTTTTTTTTATCTTAAAATATTTTTTTCTGCGGCCCTCCAGCTTTTGTAGTAAATTTAACTAGCCCGCGAAGGTATGTAGTTTGGACAGCCCTGATTTAGAAGAAGGAACAATAGTTAAGAACGGGAAATATTGCTTTTTATTAGAGTGCAAATGTCTTGAAAAAAAAAGTTTCGCACTCTTTTAATTCAGTATAAGCTAATTTTAACCAGGTTGCGATTTTAGCACACACCTCTACCAAAGCTTAATTTAGATATTCATTTTTGGCTATAGAAAATGAATATGTAATTTAGAAATCGGTGCAAAGCATGCTGTGTAAATGATAAGAGACGTACCAGATTTTAATGATTTTTTCGCAATTGTAGTACCGAAACATCTGACAAACACTGTCATAAATCTAAGCAAAGCACATAATTTTTTCATAAAAAATTTTGATTTTCAAAGTCTCTTATGAACCCCATTTGAGTTTAACAAACTAAAATCAGATGCTTCAATTGTAAGAACATTAAACTTTTTAAATATTTTAATAGTAACATATAAAATTTAGTATTTTTCTTATACTTTTTGCCTTTTACTCGTTCTATAGGTAAACAAAAAATTCTTAATGTGGAAAATAACTTTTTTTATACTGTAATACTATATTTTCGAAAAAATTATCAGAGATAGAGTAAAAAATATGACTATGAAGTAACTTAATTTCAAAGTTACACGAAAGTTAAAAGTTTCTGAGATTTGCCCATACACCTATTGTTTGCTCATATTGCATTTTGTATTTCTAAATTTATGATTTATAAATTACTGTGTTCGATTTCAATAAAAATAAATAATAATTTTTTTTTTTTCAATTTTTTGATATAGATATTCCACCAATTTGAATTTTTTTCATTTTTAATAAATTTTCAAGTATACATGCCCTAATAATATCAAAAAAAAAACAAATTTTTTAACCAACTATATCAAATTTATTTCATTTTTGATAAGTTTTTTCGTATGACATGACGCCATATTAGGTCGGCCATTTTGAATTTGCTGATTCTGACAACAGATTCGTAATCAGCGACCCCGAAAACCCCTATATACCAATTTGAGGATCATTCTCTACCTTTTTCGACTTTTGGCCGCACTGTGCACTGGGGCAATAGAACAGCATGCTGCGAAGCTAGGCATTCCTCACAACACTCACTGTCATAGCTGTGGGTCCAGCCGGAAAAGGAAAGAGTTCTCTCTTTCCTCTGCAAATTTCCTGCTCTGGTCAAATTTAAAGGACAATCAATAAGAGGGGCATTTTTTGACGTCATTGACGAACTTTCTGAAATGAAGATCAACGACTTGATGTCTTTTTTCAACGCGACGAAATGACTCTTGGACGATTATTTCTATATGTAAATTCTATATATATAAATTTATAAAAAAACGTGTGCTGAGTTAGCTGAGAACGAGTAAATCCGGCTCATCTTTGGAAGGACTTACAAATCCAAAAAAATTTAAGACATAAATACCTATAAGGAATTGAAACTATCCTGAAATGTGGCATGACAAGTTCGAAGCTGGTAGCGCATTCTTCAGAAGAAGTGGATATTGGTTTTTAATAGGGAAAACATAAGGTGGCACAAACGAAGCTCGAGCACATAGATATATGTAAGTACATAAAATTACTGTTATCAAAGATCTATGCTCTGCTGACGTCATTGGAAAATTTGCCGCTTTCCCTTTCGTAGGTACCAAAACTTTTTCTGCTAAGACTGAACCTCGGAAAGTTCCGTTTCATCTCAGGATTCTGAACTTTGACAAGTGATTTCGTTGAAGCTATATCTGTCAAATTTGCTGTCATTTATGTATTTTGTCTTGTCAGGTCAAAAGCGTTATGCAATATGTGCAATTGATTAAATTATATTTGATAAAAGAGGGGTTTTCTGTTCGAGCAACATTCCGCGCGCTTCGGTCGAATAATGGTATTCAGTGACGAGGCTTATTTCTGGACGAATGGCGCTCTACAAAGCTGGTTCCATGTTCTAATTTGACCCTTTTTAGGTATTTTGGCAAATCAGCAAAATCACAAAAGTCACAGACATACAATTTGGGGGTGGGTATAATGTTAGTGTACCACGATAACACATGGTTGTTATATACCACGTAATGAGAAACTGTATTTTTCACATAAATTAAATACGATTAAGCAAAACTTTATTTCACATAACTAATAAGTTTTTCCAACAACGAAATTTTTTGGTTAGAACTCCTCCAAGTGGCAGCCATGAACACCTGTTACGATTAAAAACAAAACAACTCTCTAATTTGATCATTTCCGTTATTTTATTTCTTACATTTTGTTTATTCCGACTGGGCTCTAAGTTCTGTTACAAAATGTCAAACATGCTTAGTTTGGAACATTCGTTAGAATTAAAACCGTATATTTTTAATTGCGGCATATATGTTCTATATATGGAAAATTATGGACTTGACACGAATTTTTTTCGAATTTTTTTTTAATAATATTTTTTTTTCTCAAAAACTTTCCCACAGATTAAAAAAAAAAATTCAAAAAATGAATATTTTTAGTATCCCCTTGGAACCATTTTTGTTTTCGATTTTCTCAAAAACGGTACAACCGATCTTAATCATTTTATGCTAAAGCTCCTCAAAAGTTTAAATATTATTGTGTATGGAAATTTTCGAAAAATTGGCTTTTGGATTTTTAAAAAAATTTCAGTTTTTTTTTTCACAGCTCAATATTTCGAAAACCCCATGCTATATTTTTTTTAAACTTGATAAATAAAAGTTCAATATAATCTACAAGATGTGAGAAAAAATGTTAATTTTATTTAAAAATAAAGGTGGGTACCCACTAAGCAAATGTTAAAAAATGGTTTTCGAAAATCGTATTTTTCTCGAAAATGGCTCAGAGAATTTCAATACATTTTTTTCCTTTAAAATTCCTTGAAATTAAGATATTACAGACTGTACCTACCTTAGAACCATTTTTTTTTTTCATTTCTCATTAACGGCATGACGGATTTTAATGACATTTTTTATAGAGAAACATCTAAAAAGTGTAAAAACCAATGCATTTTAAGACTTTAAAAAAATATTTTTGAATTTTTGAACAAAAATTTTTTTTTTATTTTGAAAAATCCAATATATCAAGAAAGTCTCAATATTTTTTTGGAAATTTAATTTTTATTCGTACAATAATAAAGACTTTATATTGGAGTACCAATTTTTTTTCTTAAAAATGTATCAAATGTATCAAATTTACAAGAAAATCGTGTGGCAGGTACCGTTATTTTTGGCTTTAAGAAAAAACGAAAAAAACCTGTTTTGAATTTAAAAATGCTACGAGTATCTACAAAGTTTATTGAAAATCAGTCAAGCGGCTTAGGCTGTCTGTCTGTCGAATAGACAGATAGATTTGTGAGACCCACTTTATTCGTCTTCTCAATTATAGTAAAGTTAAATCTGATCAAAATTCCGAGTTCAGTTTTTCTTACGAATGCATTACTTGCCATACCTAAGTACGAGTATATGTATGTCGCAAGTAAAAATAGGCTGAAAACAAACAAAACTCTTCCAGTGAGACGCAAGCAATGTATTGAGAATACTTTATTGTTTACGGATGACAAGGTTTTTACCGTTGAAGAATTTTATACAACACAAAACGATAAATTGAATGTCAGATCATCATCAATCATCATCAAGCGAAAACAGTTGTTTCAAGGGTTCAACGTGGTCACCATCCCGCTTCCGTTGTGGTTTAGTGAGGAGTCTCACGCAAACGTATGAAATACATTCAATTGTGCGGAATAGAAATAATTAAAATACACAACCTCTTCAATGGTCCAGATTTTAACCCTTTAGATTGTTGCTTGAGATCAGAACTGGAGAGCGAGAGCTGTAACACTTTTCACAAGAAATTGGATAGCCTTATCAAAGTACTAAATAAGGCAGTTGCAAAAATTTAAAAATGGGCGCCAGTATAGGCCAATGGAAAGAACTTTTAAACGCCTGCATTAAAACTAAGGTAACTAAAATTTAAAAATTAATAAAATTTTGTTTTAATGTTTTTTTTTAATTTTTTTTTATTTTATCTGTATTTCAGTCAATGTACCACCGTTTTCATGTATGTATGTATCCAATCCCTGTTGATTATTTGAATGAATAGCTTTTTAGCTATATTATGAAGTTAGGAATTTTTCACGAATTTGGGAAGACACATATATGTGCTTACATTAATACCCAACCATATTTTAAGCTACTGAATACTGATAGCCTTTGACATCGCTGGAGTAAAAACTATTTCATTTATATTTCTTATTATTTAAAATACCAAATCCAGTCCATAAACAACACAAGGCTCAGATCTTAAAATATACAGCCCTGTGCATTACCATACCTTAACAATAACTCCCACAACTTTGGGCTAATGAGACTTAAGGCATCAAGCAACTATTCGAAGCGTATAAACTCACCAATCAAATGATATCCTTAGGTCCTCGCTTACTGCTCCTTTCTGCAAAAATGTATGATAAGATTCTTCGGATCGCGCGATTTAAGTATCTGTGTACTTCCTGCATTAAAACAAAGAGGTAAACAAAATCAGTTCCAGCTGTGTGTCCTCGATAGGTCCTCAGCATAATCTATGACTCATTGAGTATGCCTTAAAGTTCGTTCTCTACGGAAGGATGCTAGCCTGCGGGTGAATACTTCTCTTTCGGCCTCAAAACAGTCTCACTCAGACTGGAGAATTTAAATTCTTTTGTATGCATATTCCCTTCCTGTTCCATCCGTTCTTAATGCACAGATTCATCTCGAGCTTTGCTTGCATCACTACACCCATCCTCCCGCAGGAGCCATCCATCCGACCCCCCCGCCCTCAAGCAAGAAACCAAGTAGTTTTGAGAGCTCAGAGTCCATTGTGTTCCCCGTGCTAGAATGAAACTGGGTGCGCTTGTGACTGGGACTGGAACAGGGACTGGGAGTCATTCACCGCTTAAGCCTTTCAGTCTCTTGGCGTTAGGTAATCTTCATTTGCATACACTTTAGTTACACCGTGTTAATGGTTGTGTGAGTATTTTTTTTTTTTTTTTTTGTATTTCAAAAAAATATTCCCATTCTCGTTCCGAAAAATAAATTGTTTGCTCTGCGCTCTATGATGCAACATAAAGACGAATTCCATGAATGAGGTTTTAATTTCAGCTGAGCGACAGTGGTTGGTGGTGCAGCGGAGGGCTGTAGAGGGTGTTGGTTGACGCTGATGGTTAAGGTGGTGCTGCTGAGGTGACTGTTGCAAGCCTCTACAGCTGGGATATACATAATTGTTGCATGAAGTGCTTACAAGAACCTTATTTGGATTGTGTGCGAGTTGCACTAGTTTTTTCGGCTTAGTAGGTTGCTTTAAGTGCAATTTGCTACAAGTTTAAGATTTAAATTATTCGAGCAAGTGCCTTGATGTGTAGAGCACATAAATTGTATACATGAATGTAACGTTTAAATATTTTGTTGAAACGCGAAGGACACTATCAGAGTCATAGACGCGAGGCCTGTGTAAATTTGTTTAAGAGAATATACATACATATATAAGACCTTAAAAAAAATGTTTTTTTTTGTTTTAATATATAAAAAAAAAATTATTTATTTATTTATTTATTTATTTATTCATCAATGGATTAATCTGCTGATCACAATGGTGTAGCTGTTACTCAAGCTTGTGGCACATTTAAAGGTTAAATAAATCAAAAGGCACGGTAGTGCCCAGCCAAGTTCTGGCACTACACCCTTTTTACAGGAACAAACTCAGGTGATTTTTGACCCGTCCCTATCTTCAGTCCCAATGAAGTCAGAATCTTAAAATTACGAACATTCGCTAAACTAGTCAGGTACAGGCGCTTCACCAAATTTCAATTTTCTAGGATAAGCAGTTCCTGAGATATAAGGCCTCAAAAATCACAAAAATCGTAACTGACTGACTGACTGACAGATCATCAAAATTATGGAGCACTTCCACATCGTAGAATCTTGTAATTTTGCACAACGGTAGATCTTGTCTAGCAAGCAGAGGAAAAAATTTGAGGTTTTCCATTAAGGGGGCGTGGTATCCGCTGAACTGATGTTAATTATATCAGACCGAAAACATAAATGTTAAAAAAAGAGTAAAGTTCTTCTATACAAAAACCTTTGTGTAACAAGTCAGCCGTGAAAAGTACTGAGATCTAAAATAACGCCAAGGTCTTACTTCATGAAGGTTTAATACCGAATATTTTTAAAGTAGAATAATATTGAAATAGCTACAATGTAAAAGAGAAATTTTATTATCTAATTAATACTGACTAAAAGCTGATGGGTTCACTGGTCAAGTTTTTAAGACCTTTCGAATTGGGCATAAAAAAAAAACTTGCCAATTAAGCCCATCAAATTCTGAAGATCTGCGCTGAACTCTACTTCGACTAGAGTCCAGTGCAGATCCTCAGTATCTTCCTTTCGAATAGTTGAAGTTTCTTCATAGCTGTCTTCGAGATGGAAGACCAGACTGGGAAGGAACAGCTATTGACTGGTTGCAGGAGCTGCTTGTAGATTAATATCTTTTGTCGGTTGGCTAGGACCTGATCTTCTTTTTAGCAATGGGTGCAAACGGCTGAAGTCCCAGCTGGCCTTTTTCAGAACATTTCTTGAATGCAGGTTAAACCTTAGCAACTCGTTGAAGTGTACTCCCAGGTACTTTACGTTAGACTTTGCGGCTATGGTGGATTCGCCAGGGACCAGATTTCTGCAAATTGTTACGGTGCGAATGCATCTACCAGTTGAAGGTCTCCTGAAGCAGAGAAGTTCCGATTTGGAAGTGTTGATTCGGATGCCCCATTTCTGGTAGAATTGGAAGAGTCTGTTGATGTGGGTTTCTACTTTTCGGACAGCGATTAGTGGTGACATTGCTGTGGTGTTTAGTGAACGAGTCATTAGCATACAGAAGGTTCTCGCATCCAATTGGATAAGGTTGATCGGAAGTCATCAATTTGTAGAGGAAGGGCCATAGTCTTGGGCGACGCCAGCTTTGATGGTCTTCATGTTTGACTTGCATTTATTTACTTGAACGAAAAATGTCCTGAAAGATAGGAAAGAAAAGAGAATTTGTATTAATAGCGGAGGTGCTTGCATAAGATGAAGTTTGT
This sequence comes from Chrysotoxum bicinctum, assembly GCA_911387755.1. Classification (NCBI taxonomy): domain Eukaryota; kingdom Metazoa; phylum Arthropoda; class Insecta; order Diptera; family Syrphidae; genus Chrysotoxum; species Chrysotoxum bicinctum. The sequence continues at coordinate 67,935,701 of OU426989.1, read as the reverse complement.
GGATTAGGCCCTCTATCCACACGGTATCGAATGCTTTCTCTATATTCAGAATGCATCCGATGGTTACTCGGGCTGTGGTGATATCCAGAGGCGTATTTAAGGATTTGGCGCCCCGGGCTGATATATTTTGCCGCCCTTTAGAATAATGAAAATAATGATAAAAAACAACGAAATGCGTAATATTTTATGTTTTCAATTTTTTTTTTGTATGTATATTCATTACAAAATTCATTAACAATAGATTCGTTTTCTAAATTTTTTGTCAGTTCAGCTTCTATATTAAATAAAGCTAAACTATTAAGGCGCTAATGCGAGACCTTACATAGGTTTTTATTCGTTTCAATATCTACGGTCTTTCTGCACTACAATTCGTCACTGCAGTAGAGCTGTGTCAATAAGGATCGATTTGATTATTGATGATCCAAATCACAAATTTTCATTTAAATCGATCCCAATCTCAATCATTTAGATGATTCTCGTTTCTCGATTTTCTATTTCAATCTCAATCATTTCAATGAGTCTCGATCTTTAATATGTAGCAGTTAACTCGATTAACCATGATTTACTCGATTCGATTTGGTGTTTTTGAGGTATTAGGGGTGGAATCGAGTAAGGTGATAGTTGATTGTCAATTTTTTGATTGTCATTTTGAATATAGTACATAGCTGTCTTTATCATATCAATAAAGAAATATAGAGAGAGCGATTGTCAAAACGACAATCAATTAATTTAGTGATCACTTTACTCTTACGCGATACGGGCCTAGGATTTGATTTGTTTACTGTGGGAATTGAACTAGTAATGAGACTTATCGAATACGTAAAACCCGCTTAAGAGAAAATGCAAAATGTCACAGTCTTTCTTTCACTTAAAGGGTTTTTTTTTTAACTTAAACGAACCCCGCTTAAGTGAAAAATACTTTCACTTAAGCGGAGTTCGGATAAGTGAAAAAAAAATTTCACTTAAGCGGATTTAAAAATTCCATTAAGCGGAGATTTAATGCTAGACACAATATTGTTTTTATCTTTTGGACTTGCCTTGAAAGAAGTTAAATAAAACAACGATTAAATAACACAAAGATAATTTATTGAAAAACGAAAACTAGCAAATTTTTGTTCTGTTCGATTCAATTTTTTTGTTCACTTAAGAGAGTTTTTTTCAATGAAAAATATTAAAAATTAACTGAAAATATGTTTAAGTTATCCGGGTTTTTCGCTTAAGCGAATTTCACTTAAGCGGAGTGTTTTAAGGGAAATTGGTCGGAAAATACTTGGTGATGAAAAAAGTGTTTCAGGTAAGCGGGTTTTTCTCTTAAGCGGGTTTCTCTTAAGCGGGTTTTACTGTAACAACTTTCGACTTACATATGCGATAGTATCAAAAAGTTAATTTATTCGATAGCACCAAGTCATTCAGTAACTATTAGTCCTAAAATTGATCTTTTAAGGAGCAACAAATGAAATCTCTTTATCTTTTTAATCAATGGTTATAGTAGCCATCATTCGATGTCATTTGGCAATTTATAGCTTACAATATAGAGTATTTTGTGAAAGCCTCAACTTAATCTTACAACGAAATCGAATCGGAACAGTATTGAACGATTTGAGTGAAATGAAAATGATCGAATGATCGATCGATTCAAATGATGGAATCATTTTCGTTATCGATTGTTGAACGATTCGATCATTTGAAATGAACGATTTACACAGCTCTACACTGCAGTGCACAAGTATATTCTTAAAGCAACCTCAGCATATAAAAATGCTTCCTTCAATTTTTTTCTCTTATATGAAGGTTCAGCTGCCTTAAACTCATATTTTCAGAGTTGTTTTGCTCCAGAAAATGTTTGAGTAAGACACGCTCTTCTTGAAAATCTTCCCCAAGATCAACCGGGTTTAATTTCTGAAGAGTGGTTGCATTTTTTCGAATTGCTTCTTCACTCATGTGATCAAGCTTAGATACAAAAATAAAACCATTTGTTTTTGCTTCATAGGATGAATTTCTTCTCTTCAGCTCACTCAATAATTGGTCGCAAATAAGAATGAATGAATTTATTTTGAAATTTTCACGATCAATAAAAATAACCTCCCTTCGCGACACTCATCATTTCGTTTTTTCCTCTTTACGATTCTTTTTTTGTCCATTTTGTAATTTTGTAATTTTCAGATTTTTTGCTTTTTCCCATCTCTTCAAAAATATCAAAGCATTCTCGTTTTTCTCTCACAAACGATATGAGTGCCTCGTAGAGCCTGGACACAGTTTCAACGTCTGTATCAACACCTTGATTTTTTTTTTGATACAATATTGAATTGCTTGAGTATAGAACCCCAAAATAAAGACAATATTTCTGTCTCAAGGGACTTCAATTGGGATAAGTGAGCACGATACTAAAATGATAAAATAGGTATTCGACGATTTTAACTTTATTAAAATGTTAGAGATAGCATGATGCTAAATTTGATTAAAATTTTGCGCCAATAGTTTTTAAAATAATACCTATCCTTTTATTTATCCATCATTATAAACTATTGTACATAAAACAATCATTATGTTGTTTCTTAAGTCCTTCGAAACTATTGACGAAGGAAAGGGTATTTGTACACGAGTCAGCCAAAACTAAAAAAAATTGAGGCATGATTTGCTAGGTATATAAAGATTAAAAATTTGTGTCTGACCTTATGTCTAGAATCCGGCTTGATGGATTTTTATACATTTTTTTTTTAATAAAAAGGGACTTTTTTTTTGTAGATGGCTTAGAAAAAAATTAAGATCCGTTCTAGCCCATTTTTATAGAGCTATATAGCAATAAGTGTTTTTTTAGATAATGTTTTCGTTTCATTGGAATTTGTTCCAAAGAGTAGGTACATGTCTGTAAATATTTTTTTACTATGAATTTTCATTATAAAAAATCGTTTTTAAAGAATAAAAATAGTAAATGGTGAAAAAAGTGAGTGACATGTTACAGTGAACTCTCTCACAGCCAGACACTCACGGCACTGAAAAAATTGTCATGCTTGAAAAATTAAAAAAATCGCATTTTTTTAAAATCTTTGTATTTTTTGTTTATCCTTCGAAAATATTGTAAATTTGACAATTGTTATGGGCGGCATGCGCCCTTTTGCTTGTATGTTTTGAAAGTCGCTTCAAAAAATATTATAAATTGGCCAATTGCTAGGGGCGGCTTACGCCCTTTCACTTGTATGTTTTGAAAGTTCAATCGCTTCAAAAAAAATATTATAAATTGGCCAAGCGCAAGCCGCCCCTAGCAGCCTTGCCGCCCCGGTCTGTAGCCCTTTTAGCCCTAGGGTAAATACGCCTCTGGTGATATCGTGTTGGAATTTTAGCAGTGGATGTAAGGTTGAGTGTTTTTCACGAAAGCCGAATTGCATGCCAAAGATGATGAAATTTTCACTGCAGAATTTCTTCGTAGGATTACTTCTTCCAGTAATTTACTAATGTTCTTGAGAAGTGATATCGGGCTGTAGTTAGAAACTAGGTTGGAAGCACATTTTTGGAATTAATTGGCACAATCTTCACTGCTTTCGACTTCAGGATGTAGTAAGATACACCATGCGGTCCAGCAGACTTTTTTGGCCTAGATTTGCCGATGATTTCTACAACCTTCTCTAGATTGCATAACTGTGGACTATCGGTAGGATCATTTGCGGAATTAATGTTATTAAAATTTATTTTATCTGGATTTGACTGCAGTGTTTTGTTGAACTGTTGCCTCAACTTCTTGTTAGAAAGTTTGGTCAGTAAGTGGATTCGGTGTGAAGTTTCCTTCGAAGTAGTCGGCGAACGGTTCCACCTTGTTTTGGGCCCAGGTAGTTTCAGTATCATTGCTGATGATGGTTTCCGGTATTTCTGGCTGTTTTCCAATAAAATTATTGATGTTTTTGAAAACATCCAGGTCCTGGCTTGCTTGCTTCCATTTTTTTTATGGTATTGGATATTGTTCTGAAGTTAAATGGAGTTCCGGAACGTGCTGTTCTGGAAGTTTCTGTTGGTTGTATGCAGTTCAACTTAGCATACAGACTCCGAACATACTCGGGAAGGTGCTGGTTGGTTCCTATCCTTTGTCGTTATATACCATTTTTTTTTGGTTTCCAGGGCATCAGATAGGGCATGTTCAAAGTTGAAAATTGCTGCATCGATTTCGGTATCCAGAAGATTTTTGACTGGAAGAGTTAAGCTGACTTCGATGTCCCTGCAAAGTCCCTCAATATCCAGCCGGCTAAAGTTAATGAAATTCTTAAGAGCTTCTGTTGTAAGGAGTATGGGGTGGTTGAGATTGATCGATAGTTGATAGCTTCATGGTTCGTATCACTGTGCACTAAGATACAGCGATAATACCGGATTTCCGGAAGAGTGTGCACTAGGTTTGAGGAAGCCAGGAAGAAGTCAAGCGTTGATAGTGTTTTGGGAAAGGTGGGTGTTGTGTTCTAAGGCGTGTATTTTTAGGGCGATCTATTACCTTGCTTATTTTTGTTATTTAAATGATAGTGCTTTGTCCAGTTCTTCGACTCTTTTTGCCTAGATGAACTTCTAAGATATTAAGTCTTCTAAGCATCTATTCGGACATGCCTGAAACCGATCCCATTGAAGTATTTCACCCAAAAATTGATTATTTCGAAAAATAATTTTTAAAAATTTCTTCACTATCAAACATTGAGGTTCTAGGATGTACAAATTTCTACTCCTCACTTTCCAGCGTCAGAGCGTAGTTTCGCATAGGTAAGCTTAGGTTAGGTTAGTTTAGGTTAGTTGGCTGATAGTTGATCTTGTCACCGTCACACTTAGATTAATATAGATCCCTAAGGGTTGTGACTCCCTTGTATTGAAACATTTGATAATTCTGTCATTCAAGCCTTTTAAGGGTGCTGATTAGTTACAGCAATTTATAGCCTGAAATATTGAAATACTTCTAAATCATTGAAGAAATGTCTGTTGTCACATAATCACCTGGATAAGGAGAGGTGGACGCCTTCTAAAAGCGTGGTTTTTTCCTTTACCCCCACTTGAGAAATCATCCCTCCCCCAGGGCCGTAGGAGCATGTGGCTTCTTGCAACGTCTGGTAGACGAATTCGATAGGTCAGTGTTTGGTGTATAAGATTATATAAGTGCTGATTAAGTTGAAGGGGTTGTTACTTTCCTCACTGACGCTTGTATTCATCGGAGGAGTGGCAGTCGCTGGTGTATAGGCGAAGTGCCTATGCTCCGTTTCTTCCCCCTCCTGCTGTAAACACGGCATCGTTATGTCGTTTTGGTTCGTACTATCACTATCGTACTGTAGTTGAAGGCGAAGAGCGTAGGATTTTTCAAGCCATTTTTTTCTTGTGGTAACGCACTTGGCTGTTACCGGTAATGATGCTTACGAGAAGAGAAAGAGACTTTTTACTCAGTTGAATGATAACGTCGGTCTTTTGCAGAAACTAGGTCATAGTTTACTGGTTATAAAAAAGGAATCGAGCGAGTTCCATTTCTTGTTTGTTATAGCTAGAACTTTGCTGTTATCGAGGGTGTGACTTGAACTGCTGTGTCGGCTCGATTAAGATCCTATTCTTGCCAGCTCATCAGCGCCTTCATTACCTGGGAGTAGTTTGGCATACTTGCTGATAGATTTTGAAGCTTATCTACTTCTTCGAAAACCCTAAATTTGTGCCCCGTGTGTTTGAATAATTCCGCAAACTGGCTGAAAATGTGTACACTTTGATTTCAGCTTTATATTAACTCGTTAAAAAATATTGACAAGTGACCTTTATGCTATTCCTTGCTGAATTGTTCCAAAATTCAAAATTTTTACTTCAGGTCTTCTTTGGCGTAAAAAGAAATCCCAGATATTCACAATTTGCAGTAATCCATATTTGTTTTCCTCTGAATTTCAATTTTTCCAATCAAAATCTCTGAGTTTGACATATTAGTATACATCAAGTCGACTTATGTCTCATATCTTCCACTAGGATAACTTTATCTTGTGCGTATAGAACCAACCTTATGTTTAAGTTTTCTATTTGGAGACCGCCTCTTTATGTAGATTGAAAAGAAAAACGGTGGTTCCCTTCCAGGTCAGTCGCCATCATCATGCGTTGGAAAAGTTTCCTACTTTGAAAAGACCTAAGTTCTGAACCCACCGGACCCTATTCTCAACTGCATAGATAAAAATATCTTTCTTTTGGAAAACGTGTCAAAAACTGATTTTCATTTTCACCCGCCAAAATAACCACAAATGGGATAAATAATTATACATAGGTCAATTCATACCTCGAAAAGTCTTAGAGAGGAAAGGAACCTTAACATTATAAATGTAGGTACACACATGTACCAGCTTCTAACATACATAAACACACAACACTGGCACGAATTAATTTATTTTGCGAAATATTTCATAGAACATAATCACTCCTAGGAGCTGTCCTGTCATAACCACAACCGCCGCAACCTCAGTCGGGGGAAATAAAACCAAAACAACATCTTGAATTAATTGCTGGCGTAAGAATCTTGATTCATGTTGATGTTGACATATTTTCTGACGGGGGTAGCATAGCCGTTTCTATCCGCTAAATAATTGAATACGATATATGTGGGCTAAATGCTCCATATGGAAATATATAGAACTGCCATGTATGTTCGCTCTTTCGACATCATGAACATTTAATGGGAGTTTTCAAACCTCATGATTTAAATTTAATTTTGTTTAACCGTGTATCCTTAATCTCTTAATGCTCTGCTCGGTGTTCAGTTGAATTCGTTAATTTTTCCAAGGCATCAACAACTTTTAAAAGCTGAATAGCTAATGGCATAATGTATCTCTGAAAATAAATTGAATGTAGCATTTTGACAAGAAATGTAAGGAGGAACAAAAATTGGCAGATAGAAGCTTTAACAAACATTGTCTTTCAAGTAAAAAAAAATCTGCCTGTGTACCGATAATCCTGCTTCTATCCATGGACCAAGATAGTTTAAAAATATTTTTGCACATATATTTAAATTTCCAGCGTTCTTTTTACAGAAAATCTTACCTACTTGATGTCTTACAAAAATGTGTCCTTACTCCAACTCGTGTAAGTAGTGTGGAACACAAGGTTTTCTTGATCAAAGTTTCAGCAGAACTAACACCATTAAATTAATTTTATAATGTATAATAAGTATATAATCTACCAACTTTTTTCCTCGTGAAAAATGATTAGCTTAATATTGGAAGCTTTGTCATGCTTTATCTTTAAATATTTGTTCGAGCACAGAAAACGTAATAAGTATGTCGGAACTCAGAAATGGACGCACACGAGGTAAGTGCAAGTTCTCACACTTTTTTGTGTAAGCATATAGTCTTATTACCCCTGCTTTTTTCCCTCCAGGAAATGAGATAGAAAATAAAATGCACGACTGGATGACACAAACTTGGCTGTTGTGTAAATGACTAAAAATTTAAAAAATTAATGTTACTAGAGAAAAATTTTCATAACCATAAAATTGATTTTTAAATGACTTAAACGACTCCTTTAGTAGTTGAAGCTAAAAACAGGATGCCATGTGATTGCTCAAGCAAATATTAGTTTATGCTAAAGTAAAAATATTGAGCTCAATCGTTCATTCTTTTTCAAGATATTGATATTTGGAAAAAAAAATTGAATATTTTATGTAAAAGGTGTTTTACTAAGGGTAGGTACGTAGATGTTGAAATGGAAAATGTATGAGGTATTAATAAAATTGAAATTTGAAAAACCCATGCATTGTGGCAACACTTGCAACAAAAACAAATGAATGTTCAGAAAGAAAGATATAATGATTGCATTTAATAGAAAGAGACTACCGGTTAGGTAGAAGAATATACTGAGAGAATAAAGATATGATCAGTTGTTGTGGATCTGTTAACGAGGAAAGACCTTTTATTTATTCATCCGAATATTGTTTTAGTTTTGTATTAAGCAAAGTTTTAACTGCTTACAGTATGTAATTATGTATGAAATATATAACATCTTCAAATGGCCGCCTCGGCTTCTAACTTCTAGCGAAGTGACGGATCCGACGCGACGGTCCAATTTTCAGTTAATTTGCCGCATAGACTCGGCTAAATTCGAGAGGTGGCCTGTATTATTTTCACTTTTCGGGCATCTGTCGATTGTGGTTTATTCGCATAGACCTGCGACTTTAGGAAAACCTTCAAGAAAAAGTCCAGCGAGATCAAATCGCACGACATTTGTGGTCAATTCACGTGACCTCTGCCAGAGTCGTAACTTACGCTCAAATCGTACATGCAGAGTATCAATCGTGGCATCCGCTGAGTGGATCGTTGCGCGCGCCATCTTGCTAGAACTACATGTCGTCTAGGTCAATATGGTTATTATCGTTCTGTAGCGCTATTAGCGGTGACCACCTTGTCAACGTAGTTTTCGAAAAAGTGCGAGGGAATGGCGCTGCCGGCCAAAATTCAACACCAAACGGTAACTTTTTGAAAATGCATTGTCACCTGCTGAACCCTATCGTCCCTTATGCGGCAATTCTTTTTGTTAACTCAAGCATTCATCCAAAAAATATGCCTTGTCGCTAAAGATTATTTTTCGGCCGAAATTGGGCTACAAAGTCCAGTCAGCGAACAAACGGCGGCGTTGTTTATGGTCAAGAACTTTGAGCTAGTGGATAAAGATTGAAGCGCTACCACGTCTACGTAAAATGGGCACAGCACACGCAACGTTTGCATTAACGAAAACACTCATTTTGATAATAAAGTTTTATCATTTGGACGTGCAGTTCGTGCTGCTTGCCATTTGGCAGCAGTTATATCAATAATAAACAATGGATTTGATGGATGTCAAAACAACATGGCTGTCACAGGCCACCAAAATCTCCCCACGCCAATTGAAAAACCCTGTACAATATTATTTCAAATTCAAAGCAGCTCCTGTATACAAATTTCGATCACAATCGTTGGAGACGTTAAGGAGAAAGTCCATAATAAAAAAAAACCGGTTCGATGATAAGTACCCGTAATATCTATATTATTTTTTCTTAAATTTTGTTTGACCAAAATGTAGCCTATACCTAAAATAGTACACATTCTTCTTACTTGTCAAAATCGTTACAATCGTTTTCGAGATAAATAAGCATTTTCATAACTGCTGTATGGCAGGAACGTTAGTTTTGGAGCTAGAAAAAACATCAATTTTCCTTTTTAAGAAAATTACTTCTGCGGTTAAGGCTGTAGACGGCCGAACCACCACCGTGGTTCATGCACCTGGACTTGCACTAAGAGTGGTACACGTCGACACTGACAATTTTCTGATTGCGGAAAAATTCAGAGTGTTGAACGAAAAGAAGGTGTGAACCGCCAGTAAAATTAAATTCAATAATGCCAAAAATCTCCACAGTCTATAAAAAGCTTCTAATCGAGAAGATCCCTGCTTAGGACTCAACTCACAAACGCCAACAAAAGATAAAATATCTGAGACAACAACCTTCAAAGTCTCAGAACATCGTGCCACATATCTTTCCTATCCTTCTTTCTCTTCCGTAACTTCACGCGCGCGCTGTGTTGAAACATTTAAAAGGTAATCATAATCCCTTGAGCGCGGATAGATTATATATATATATAAAAAAAAAAAAAAAAAAAAAAAAAAATCGCGATGTGATCAAACCACCACCTTAGGCTACCAACAACCTCATGGAAATAACCCGTCGCATGACAACGAATACGTTCAAATAAAATAAAATGCATGACTGGGTCGCACGAACTTGCTCCTATGTAATAGACTAGGAATTTTAAAAACGAATATTATTGGATAAAATTAATTTTTTAAATGCTATGCAAATATGAATTTATGCAAGAACAAAAATTATAAGTCGTTGTAGTGGTTTCTTTAAAAAAAAGCTTTTATATACAAAATGTTTAAAAGATTTTTAAGAAAAAAATTTGGTATGCCAACTTTAAGTTTTTATTACTATACGAATGTAAATTAAATTTGCAAAAAAAAAAAATATTGAGCAGTTTTTGAAATATCGAATTTTCCAAGACAAAAGATTTTTTTCAAAAAATTCAAAAAATATTTTTTTTTTAAGTTTGGAAATGCAATAGTTTTTAGACTTTATAGAATCATCTCTACAAAAAATTTCATTAAAATCCGTTTTGTCGATAATGAGTAATTCAAAATTTTAAAAAATGGTTCTATGGTAGGTACAAGCTGTGATATCTTAATTTAATTTTTTTTTATTAAATTAAATCGTTAAAATTAATTGAAACGAAAAAATTTGTATCAAAATTCTAGTCGCCGTTTTCGAGAAAAATACAATTTTTGAAAACCATTTATGTATTAACATTTGTATGGTGGGTATTTTTAGGAAAACTAAAACTTTTTTTCATACAACTTGTAGATTATGTTGAGAAACTTCTACTTATTGAGTTTAAAAAAAAATTTAGTAAAAGGTTTTCGAAATATCGAGTTTTGAAAAAAAAATTTGAATTTTTTTTAAAAATCGATTTTTTTTTTAATTTGAATACAGCATTCTTTTCAAGTTTTTGGGGAGCTTTAACAAAAAAAAAATGATCAAAATCGGTCGTACCGTTTTTGAGAAAATCAAAAACAAAAAAAAATGGTTCTTTGGGGGGTACCCTCAGTAACCATATTTTTTGGAAATTTTTTTTTCAGCCAGTACCTAGCTTTAACTAAATGAAATTTTCTTGTATCTTTTTTTTTTAAATCTATTGAACAGTTTTTGAAAAAAAAAAATATATACAAAATTTAAAAAAAAAATCCTATAGCAGGTACCGTTACTTTTGGTCTTAAGAAAAAAAAAACACGTGTGGGGGAAAAAAATTCAAAACGATATATCCACTAAGTTTAACGAAAATCTTCCGAGCCGTTAAGGCTGTAGTCGAACAGACAGACAGACAGACGGACAGAATTTCGAGACCCAATTTTCTCGGTTTCGCTATCATCGTAATGTCAACTTTTATCAAAATCTAGAGGTAGATTTTTTTTACGAATACATAACTTGCCTTATAGTACCTAAGTATAAGTCGCAAGTAAAAATATGCTTAAAATAAATCCACACTCAATCAATTAAGAACTAGTTTCACATTCCGGTAGAAAAATTTAAGAACACCAAATCCACAGAATCTGATGGCCTATTTGTAGAACTCTTCAAATGCGAAGGGATTTTTTGGTGGGAAAAACTAAGCATTTGCTGCACTTTATAAACTTTTGGTATACTTTATAAGCCTTATAATATCCTATTAAACTTAATGTGTAAGCTTCTTAAGCTGTTATGTAACACTATAGTTGGCAACTACCAAGTGTGGCTTCCAACCCCTCAAATCGACAATATGCCAAATCTTTACATTGACGCAAATCCTGGAGAGGACCAACGAATTTCAAGTTCAGAATAGCCATCTTTTCATCGACTTTAAAAGCCGTATACTATTTTATTAATCGTTAGCGGTCAGATCTAACTGATATTGGAAGGTACGAATGTGGAATTAGGGAATATCTCTTTCAACAACGAGAATCTAAGAATCTCGTTATGCAGACGGCATCGACTTCATCGGCCTTTCCTAAAATTCTGTTATACAGTCCTTCACGCTGAGTAGTAGTAGTGAAACTTGTTGGATTTAAAGTAAGTTAGCCCAAGACAAAGCGCATGCTACCAATAAATAAACAAACATCCTGTCTACCGACTAAGACAACATGTCAGTATTGATAGCAATAACGGCTTAATATGTAATGCATTCATTTACTCCGGATTCAAAACTGACTCCGAGGAATAATACATTTTTCGAAATCGGACAAAGATTTTTCTTCAGGAGCAACTGCAGCTTTTGTTTAATTGCTGACATTCATCAGAGCACGCAAACCTTACATCTTTTTCCGTCAACCCTTGAAGTGGGCGAGCAACTTCGGCAAAGTGAGGCACAAATTGACGGTAGTACGAGTAAGTACAAAGGCCTAAGAAACTACGCATTTTTGGTTGGCTAGTCGGCCTGGGCCAATTTTCTACAGCTTCAACTTTCGATGGATTTGGCAAAAGACCATTCTCTGCAACTACGTAGCCCAAAAAATTAACTTGCTTCTGGAACAATTTGCATTTGGTTGGATTTATCTTGAGGCCAGCTGTTTTCAAGCGAGTAAGTACAGAACAAAGATTTTTTAGCATTTCGTCAAAAGTCTTACCATGAACCAAAATGTCATCCAGTTATATTAGACAAGTTTCCATTGGCAGTCCTCTGAGGACAGATGACATCAAACGCTCAAAGGTGGCAGGTGCATTCGGTAACCCGAAAATCATAACAGTAAATTGCCATAATCCATCTCGAGTCCCAAACGCCGATTTCTCCTTGTCGTCCGGATGTAGCTCTACTTGCCAATAGCCCGATTGGCAATCCAAGGTGCTAAACCATTTGGATCCCGCAACGGCGTCCAAGGTGTCATCGATGCGAGGGAGAGGAAAAGAATCTTTGACAGTTACCTCTTTTTCACCATGACGATCGGTGATGCCCAAGGGCTTTCGGACGGCTCAATGAGATTGCGTTCAAGAAGCTCGTTTATGATTTTCTATGACTCTCCTTGCTTTACTAAAGGTAATCGGCGTGGTAGTTGCTTAATGGGTTTCACGGTGCCTGTATTGATTCGATGTTTTGTTACATTGGTTGTACCCAAATCCTCAGGAGATGAGGAAAATACATGAGAGAATTTTGTAAGCACTGCCTTGACTAAGCTCATTTCTGAGTCTGTTAAATGTGATGTTTCAGTAAGTAGCACTGACAAATGCTCTGGAAATAAACACATATCAGAATCAGAATTATTATTTAGTGTTACTTCCTCAAAGCTGGCAACACTAGTAGCAGGGGGCACTCTCACCGCATCATCAGACAGGTTAATGACCTGCACACAAATTTTACCCTCATTGCTTCGATTTATTGACTTACCAACGAGCACTCCTTACGGTAAGTTAGTTGGCACCGGATTAACCATTCCTTCACTTATGAGAAATCCGTTTGTTTGCGTAGACACAAAAGTCTCGGTCCGTGCTGGAATGATGAACTCTTCTGTTGTAGTGAGAAAAATAGCGGACACATCTTCGATAATGTCATCATTGAGAATGGGTTTCTCTGTTATTAATGGAATGTTGGTATTTGCGATATGAATTAAATTGTCACGAAGATTAAGACCACATTTGGATTCCCTTAGGATATCTATTCCAAGAATGCCTTGACAGTTTGGTGGGAGCTAAAAATCGACCATTAAAACCTTAACTCGACGGCTAAATTTTCCAAGACGTACAATGGTTCGCCACACTATATGTGATGTGAGTCTCTGCTCACAGTTTTGATCGAACTGGTAAAGATAAACCGTCAATGAACTGCATAACAGCTATTCGTTCCTGTGCTGCAGGTGTACAATCACTGCACACAATTCGTGATAGTCGTAGAAGATCTGTGCCAAATGCTCCAAAGTCTTCCTTATTGCCCTGGCGTCTAGTTCGCAACATTGTATGTGACACATACCTGTGCTGCCCAAGAAATCTCAGACTTAAGGCCTGAATTAACTTTATGTAGTAAGTTCTATCTGATGGTCCAGGATTAGATAAAACTGAAAGGGCTTCACCACGCAACATTGAAGCCAGAACTCTAGCTTTCTCTGGATCATCCCAACCATTTCCTTCGGCAACAATCTGGAACTGTACTACATAATTAGTCCAATGAGCAGTTTCACTATCAAATGGCTGAGGAGTTAGCTTAGTAGGTTCTGAAGATCTTACACTAGTAGTATAGGGTGTCTTGTTGCTTATCAACTCACTTCTCCCACTTCTGACACCAGTTGTTGCAAAACTCCCAGGATTCCTGAAATAAACTTGGATTAAATAGAACACCAGAATAACCTGTAGCACAAAAAAAAGAACATGCCAGTTTATTCCCTTCTAGATTAACAGCAACTTATTATTTTGACAGCAGAGTTTCGTTGTCATATTTGACAATTGACTGGTTGTGATGCGTTCCTTGGTGCAACAGTATTGAACACAACCACAAACCAGATCTGGAAGATGTAAAGATCTTGGAAATTGAGAGAAACCTAAATAAGAAAATGCTGCTCGAAATGTTACACATTAATAGAACTGATAACACAGTTAATAGACAATCTGATTACTATATTATATATAGCCAGCTGATTAGAAGATTGTGTAACAGTTGACAGAAGAGAAACATCGATAAGTGGCAGTGGGACTGTTTTCATTTCATTTTTAACAAATATTTAAATTATGTGTTTGAAGTTTTCAAGAAAGTGTATATTGTTTTGTATAGCCTAATTTCGTTTTTTTTTTGTAAGTGTTGACATTTGTAATTTTTTGTAATACATGAACATAATTATGTTATTTAATTCCAAATAAAGGTCGGATGAAGAGTGTAACCACGCTCGAAGCGTTGCACACCATTTAAAACATCGTTTTATTGACCTAGAGCCTGTACAAAATTTCATTATATATTAAACTCAAAAGGTCGTTTAATCATTCCAATATTAATAAAGTTTAATCATTTGCACATGTGGGTTGCTTTGATGTTCTAACTTGCCCTAGTGATTTGTCTTTGTTAAAATAATTACAATTAAAAATTTGAAAAATAGAAACAAGAAATATGAAATGGCACATTATACTGTCAAAAACTACTCGTCTCTATTTGAAAATCTGTTACTTTACATTCAAATGGAAACTCCATAGGTCGAATGACAAAAACACGGCGTATATAAAGTAATAAAATGAGAGTTTTCTTACACCTTCCCATCAGTCTTGCATTCCCATATTTCTAAATTTAAAATCCGTTAAATTCTGTATTTCTAGTCGATGAAATGCCTCTTGAAAAGCTAAATATCTCAGATCAAGAAAACTAAGCTTAAGTTATTTTCAGTGAACCGTAATGATATTATTTTTATATATATTCAGAGATTCACATTTGGAATATTTTTGTTGGATTCTTCAATTTGAAAACATTTGAACATGTACCAGAACCCATCCTTTCTACACTGCCATACCTACAACTACACTACATAACTCGATGTTCGATATTTTTCTCCTCCATTGTCATCATACATGTGCTAAGATGCAGCAGACAGTAAATTTCCGTTCATTCAACGTCACTATAATTAAGGACTCTTTCCAGAGGGCTTTTAATTCAAGTCAGAGATGCCTTCCTCCCACCAACGCCAACTGTTAAAATTCACTACCTGTATCGCCCCCCACCTCTCATCTTGAGTCATTTTTCATAGCAGCACCTGACTCGGTGAAAAATTTCTGCAGCATTCCAAAAATTGCTGCAATGTCGAACAGAAATAATTACTTTTGGCATCGGCAGGTTTTCCTTACCTTGTTGAAGCCTCATTCTCTGGATGCCTTCCATCATTTGAAGGATTCATGAAGTGCAAGAATATAAACTATACCTACAAAAATGTGCCTCCATAGTCATCGAAAGCAACACAACTCATGCACATCACTGGTCCTGAATTCGCACTGGGTAAAAACAAATTCAACGATTAAGAAAACCATGAATGCGGAATTGAAGAGGAATGGAAATTGTTATACACGGCAAACTTGCATGTCCCGACAGTAGGAGCAGGATTAAAAAAAAAATTGAAATAGCTTCCCACACTAAAGTCGAGAGCTTAAAATTCATTTTTCGCCTATCCCCAATGACATATTGGGCCAGATATAGCAACTCCGATAAATCAATCAAAAACAAAACCCCCAAGTTCCAACCAGCAACACTATTATTCGATTAAACGAAAACTTTATGCCGATCCTTGCTCTCGAAAATGGTGTTGGTTTGATATGTTGTGTGGATGTCCCGAACCACGGAGGAGGCTGCAGAACGACAACGGCATCGTTACCTTAACCATTAAAACGGTATATGGGACAAATTCATCATTTTTTCTTCATGTATTTTGCAGAGCATTTCGTTTTTGTTTTTTTGTTTTTTAAACCAAATTCCAATCCAATTCTGCGGGACAGGCAGTGCTCTTGCTGGCGCTCATCCCTTATCCCATTATACACTGACACTCCAAAACAAGCCATGAATTGGATGTGGATATGGATATGGATATGGCGCTGTCGTTTGCCGTAAGTGGCAAACAACGTGTGACGATTATTCATAATCCATTTTTGAAAAATCGACACATATCCTTGTATTTATCACTTAGAGAGACACTGAGCGCCAAGCTGAATAATATGTCATTTTGGATCGATTTGGATCCAAACGCAAGCAAAATTATACAAATTGTTTGTAGGTATCTATGTTCAAATGATGTGAGTGTCAGTGTGTATGGCTGCGTGTGACAGTTACACTCTTGCTGAGGGATAACATTTTTATTACATCCATGGGACACATTTCTGGCAGTGTTTTGAATGCTGAACAATTTTTCTGCTCCGCCAACTGCCATTACTCATCCAGAAAGGACCAAAAACGGATCGATACTTTCGTGGCGACACACATAATTTACATACCTACACAACTACTAACCCACTCACACATCTATCCATTAATTTTTTACTTTATTTATCGATGGATTTGAAAATAGTATTTGTATTCTCCATTTTGTTATTTGAATCTATAAAAAATGGTTTTAGATCAATTTATTTAAAAACCATCAATTTTAAGTTTATTTTTCTGTTTTGTTTTTGTTACTTTCTTGATATGTTTTCAGCTTGGAGGATTTGAGTGTTGTGTAATCTCTATGCCTATATATGTATTGTTTTTTAATGACTTTCAATTTTATTTGAATTTTTTGGTAAGGGAAGATGGAAAAATATTTTTTAAATTAAATCGGACTATCATATCCGCAGGAAAACAGCTTTTAAATTCGCTATTTTAAAAAACGGAACCGGAAATTAAAAATCAAAAAAATGGCGAATCAGAAAAAGCAAACAATCTATTTAATGGTGAATGCAAAGAAACCAAGCCACAGTTTTTGAGTTTTTTCATTGGATACATTAAGGTATGATTGGGATAGATTTGTTCTCGTATGAGAAATCGAACTCGAAATTTTAATAAAACCTGACATACACAAAGTTTAATATGTACAACCTTTGTATATAAAACTTATAGTACTATCAAGAAGACGAACGATTATGGCGACATCTAGCGATAGAAATCTCCACTGTAAAATCGTGCGCTAATTTCAGCGCCACCACCAGGATAGCGTTGGAGTCCCAAAATCAAGCTCCTTGATAATACTATAGGTCAGTGTTTTTCAAACTGTGGGTCGCGACCCCCTGGGGGGTCGTGAAGAGATCCTTGGGGGGTCGCGGTCGCAAGCCGGTAAGATTAATAAACAAAACTCCTGTGCTAAAAAAAATTAAATAAAACAAAAAAATTTTTAGTGCGACATTATGTGCCTGTTTATTATTTAATAAACGTTGAAATTTTGGATTACTTTTTGATACTTTTAAGATTTAATCAATTTTCAAATCTAGTCTGTTTCTATTTTTAGTTGTAATGTCAAACATTGAAGAGAATGTGACTTCAGACAGGTATGAAGTGGCGAATGGCAGTAACAACTTCAAAGCCTCGTTTGCCAGCTTAGGATACTCTCCTCTTCTCTTTATCCATAAACTGCCATCTGCAGCTAAATGTATGATTTTGCTGAGTTCGTAATTGCAAAACTGCCGCAGTACTGCAAAAATTGCGTTCATAATTGTAAACAAACAGCATCATCTCTGCATGAGCATGGCAACATTTGTGTTCATAAAAGTAAACTTACAGTCAACATGCGGTCAATTTGGCATGTGTTTTTTTTATGTTGCTGAATTTGCAGGAAAATGGCAGAGGTTCTAATGTGAGTAATTTTTTGTTTGAAATTAATTTATAATCGTACAAATATTGACTTGTACATCTTTGATAAGAAATTAATAACTATCCATCCACAGGATTGAATACGAGGCCAAAGTCTGGTCCGATGCTGATATCGAACTATTTTGGCAATTATGAACTCATTTTTAACAAAGTATGATGACTGCACACATGCTGTTGTAATTGTGTTCATAAATGTATTCGAAGCATGTTTTATAGGCAGGGCAGGGCCAACAAACATTGCAATTAGGAACTCAGCCTTTCTTCCATCTTTACCGATGGTTGATTGGTGAATTTGACTGACATATTCAAAAAAAGATTTAATACCCATATTTGTCAATCTCCACTTTCAGAATCCAGTTCCGGAAAGTAATTTAATAGTTTCGTCTCTAAGTTATGCAAACTCTGTACTATGAGATGAATATGAGAGCTTAATGATATCGATTCATCTGATGAAATTTCTTCGAGGATCTTTTGAAAGCAGGGAAAATAGTCAAAACTGTTTGTTTGTAAAGAATCTGACCACAAACGAAGTTTTGCGAGGAATCCTCTGATTTTATCTTTTGCAGTTATAATGCTTTCTTCTCTCCGTTGGAGGTTCTTATTCAATATGTTTAAGTGGTTGAAAAGACTAGCAATAAATGATAATTTTAAATGCCCGGTGGGATCAGAGAAATGATCCGAATTTTCAGATTTTGAATCTTGTATAAGAACATCAATAATTCGGCTTTCAATTCCAATACTCGTGTCGATACCTTTTTGATGGAGTGAACATCACATACGATCCTAAACAACCGACTTTGCAAGGCCTTGCCTTTAATAGAGTTCACAACTCTAATCACATCTTTAACACCTTGGACGCCAGAACTTGTCGATGAAGAAAGCAGTGTGTCCATGAAACGTTTATCATTATTAATTTTAATTTTGCAATGAGCCCACTTTTGTTGACCGGCAAAGCTTAAGCACTATCACTACAAATAGCAAAACATTTTGTCCAGTCAATCTAGTAGTCGCGAGGGCTTTTTAAAAACATATCGTACAAACACTGGCCAGTAGTATTAGCAGGAAGAGCTTTGCAAAATAAAATTTCTTCTTCAATGTTTTCCTCTGCTTCGGAACGAACAAATACCACAAACTGTGCAGTATGAAACATCAGTAGATTCATCCAGTTGCAAGGCAAAATGCGGACTCATCTTTAATTTTTCAATTAATTGTTCTTGTATGTCAACGGCCATGTCACTTATTCTCTCCGCTCAATTGTATTGTCAGAAAGTGGTATATTTTTAAGTTTATCTGCCTCCTGTTTGCCCAAAATAATTTCAACCATATCAAAGGCCGCAGTTAAAATAAATTTTCGTTTGAAAAACTCTAACGGTTTATCTGCTTCTTTGGAATGTTTAGTTGAGAGATGTCGCATAAATTTTGATGGTTTTATACTTTCGGCAGATAAAACTTCACAACAAAGAACACATTGAGGCTTATTATTTAAAGCTGTGAAACCATATTTAAGATAATTTACGTTATAAAGTCTATTTTTTTCGTTGCTTCCTCCGCTTCCAATTGCACCGGATGTGCAAGGCTGCAACGGTCTTTGGAGAAACTTGTCCATAATCACTCGTAAACAACACAACACAATACTTAAATTTTAAATAAGTAATTACTCTCAGTTGAAAAAAATTAAATGACAATTCTGATGCGCACTTAAGAATTCAAAAAACGAAAATTACTGCAAGGCCTACTACAATTTTTTTCGCAATACTTGAGAAAATTTCATCGCGAATATTTAAAATCTTGTGTAATTAGATCGGGCTTGGAGTGTATGTAGCTTTTAAAATAACTGACACATTATAATGGAGGGGTCGCCAAAATTTTGTTACTAGCAAAGAGGACGCGTACTCAAAAAGTTTGAAAAACACTGCTATAGGTTGTACATATACATATACAAAGGTACAACTATTTTTTTCCTTGTTCCTTTACTTGCTTAAAGATAGAGCAGTATCAGTTGTAAATCTAAGACCGTGGAAGATTTAGGTAAAAAATAATGATAGATTCAGATTTCGAGTGGTAGATTTGAAAACTTCTTTTAGCTTAAACGTTACTATTAAAACGTTATATTTATTTGGTACTATTGTATATTTAAAGAGGATTTCTTGCTGTAAGAGTTCAGTAAAAACCTGGTATCCATCAACCAGAGTTCTACTCTTTAAGTTTTTTTGAAAAAGCCATAACAAAATTACAGGTTTTCGGGCGATGTTGAAAATAGAATGGAACAGGTGATTTCAAAATACACGATTCTATTAACTATGAAGAAGGGCGGTCCCAAATTAATGTACTAGTGGATGAGCTGACGAACTAATGTGCAGGATGATGATGGAGAATGCACGCTGCTCCATCAAGGTCGCTCTATCGTGCGACTTCTTCAACATCGTTCTTGAAAGAATGGTCCAAAACTCACGCGTCAAAATAAGACTACTCGGATACGCCGAAGACATTGACATTAAGGGAAGAATACAGCGTGATGCGAACTTATTTCCAAAGTGAGTGCTGTGTAACCCAAACGTTGCGTTTCGAAAAGAAGTTTTGACCAAAATGAGCCACTCACCACGCCTGCTGTACGTAAGTTTGTGCAAAAAGTTCTTGAGACTGGTATGCTAGTGGACAACACTCATGGGTGCGTCGTCGTAGGGTGCGCACAGATGAGAATGTTGGCGCTGTAGCAGAGAGTGTGAGACTCACAAACATCTGCTCGCCATGGATCTCAACATTTCACACACTAGCCTGAGGAAAATCCTAAACAGTTGAACGACGTTGTGTTCTTTAATTAATGGAAATGTTTGATCTTACTAATAAAGCTATAGTATGGACAAAATTTAATTTGTTTTTAATTTTATTGCATTTTTAAAAAGAAACTTTGTATTTGGATCCCCTTTTAGGTAATATTTTTTAATTATTTCTCGAGAAGTTTTTTTTAAGACCAAAACTAACGGTACTTTTCATATATAGATATGTATAAGTAAGTTTATCATTGCAAACAAATTTCACAGAAATGAATGTTAATGATACATTTTTACTTGCGATTTATAGGTAGATACTATAAGGCAACTTATGCATTGGGAAAAAAAATCGAGCTCGAGATTTTGATCAAAATTGACATTACGATGATAGCGAAGACCACAAAAGTGGGTCTCGCAATTCTGCCTGTCGGTTCGACTACAGCCTAAGCGGCTCGGCCGATTTTCTTCAAACTTGGTAGATGTGGGTTTTGATTTTTCCCCCCACACGTTTTTTTCTTTTTTTTTTTTAAGACCAAAAATAACGGTATCTGCCATACGAATTTTTTTCGAAATTTTATAAATATTTTTTTTCTCAAAAACTGTCCCACAGATTTTTTGAAAAAAAATTCAAAAAATTTCATTTAGTTAAAGCTAAGAAATAGTTGAAAAAAATTTTTACAAAAAATGATTATTTTTGATACCCCTCTTGGAACCATTTTTTTGTTTTTGGTTTTCTCAAAAATGGTACAACCGATTTTAATCATTTTTTTATGTTAAGGCTCCCCAGCAGTTTCAATATTATTGTGTATTCAAATTTTCCAAATTTTTTTTTGGATTTTTAAAAAAAATTTCAAATTTTTTTTTTTGAAAACTCAATATTTTGAAAACCCCATGCTCGATTTTTTTTAAACTTTTAAACGTGATAAATTAAAGTTTTTTAATAAAAGTTATAAGATGTAAGAAAAAAAACTTTATTTTTCCTAAAAATAACGGTATTCTCCATACAAATGTTAAAAAATGGTTTTCGAAAATCGAATTTTTCTCGAAAACGGTTCCGAGAATTTTGCTTAAATTTTTTTCTTTTGATTATTTTTTACGATCTATAATCAAATAAAAAAAAATTAAATCAAGATATTACTGACTGTACCTACCCTATGGTTTTTCAAATTTAGAATTTCTCATTATCGACATAACGGATTTTAATGAAATTTTTTATAGAGAAACTTCTAAAAAGTTTAAAAAACTTTGTATTTCAAAACTTAAAAAAAAAATAATTTTTGAGTTTTTGAAAAAAAATCTATTTTTTGTTTTTTGAAAATTCGATAACTCAGAAACGGCTCAATATTTTTGTTTGTAAATTTAATTTTCATTTGAAAAATAATAAAAACTTTAAATTGGCGTACCAAAATTTGTTTTATAAACGTTTTAAGAATTTTGTATATAAAAGCTTATTTTTTAAAGAAACCAGTACAGACTTATAATTTTTGTTCTTGCATAAGCTAATATTTGCTTTAATCATGGCATCCTGTTTTTAGGTCCAACTACTAAAGGAGTTGTTTTATAGTCTATTAAAAAATTAATTTTATCTTTATGAACAGTTTTCTCTAATAACATTCGTTTTTAAAATTCCTAGTCTATTACATAGGAGCAAGTTTGTGTTACCCAGTCGTGCATTTTATTTTTTAATATTCTCAAAACTTATTTTTATAAACTTTTGCTATGCTGAAAAAAGTCTTAAGAAATTTAAATAGCTAGTAATGTTTGAATAAAAGTTTTCATGCGTTTTTAAAAATATTTTAAGAGAATTTTTTTTTTATTTAAAAATAATAGTGCCTATTGCAAACTAATTTTATTTATTGAACCGATTTATAAGTGAATTAAGATTAAAGTTTATTAAAAACTTTTAAAATCGCGAGTTGTTTTTTTTTATTGAAATGCGTTAAGTGCAGGCAGTGGCGAGGCGTCATATTGTTCAAGTCGTGCATGAACGACTAGCTTACAGGCGACATTATTTTAATTTCTATCTAATTAACCCACACCTCATACTCATAGGCTATCAACCACCTAGGAAAAAGAACCCGTGGTATGATAATGAATGTGCGGTATTGAAGCAGGAGACGGAAAATGCACGAATGCAAATGCTACAACGGAAAACAAGAGCAGCAAAAGAGGAGTACCGTGAAAAGAGAAGGAAGGAGAAAAAAACCCTGCGCAGAAAGAAAAGAGCAGCCGCAGCTTCTCAGCTCAGGTATTTCGAGGAGTCTAGCACCGCCACAAACACCCGCCGGTTCTATAAAACAGCCAAACAACTGGCATCAGGTTATAGGACCGGCACGCAAGCTCTTCGAAACAGCGAAGGGAACCCAGTCACCGAAGCACAGGGAATTGTAGACGTGTTTAAACAGCATTTCCAGCAGCTGCTTAATGGGCATTATTTAGACGAAAACACAGGGGAGCAAAGAAGCATAAGACCAGTCAATGAAGATCCAGTCCCACTACCCAGTACTGAAGAGGTTAAGAAAGCCATACACAAGCTTAGGAATAACAAATCTGCAGGCTCGGATGGCCTACCTGCGGAACTCTTTAAGTATGGAGGAGATGTCCTGATAGGGTGCATGCATCAGCTCATCAACCAAGTGTGGGAGGAGGAAAGCATGCCCGACGACTGGTCAAATAGCTCCATATGCCCAATCTACAAAAAAGGCGATCCTATGTCCTGCAAAAACTACAGGGGCATATCCCTGCTTAATGTTGCCTACAAGATCCTATCCACCGTACTATGTGAGCGTCTAAAACCTTTCTGCAACACTATAATCGGCACTTACCAGTGTGGCTTCAGGCCAGGCAGATCAACGATAGACCAAATCTTCACATTGAGGCAAATCCTGGAAAAGACCAACGAATTTCAAGTCGAGACCCACCATCTTTTCATCGACTTTAAAGCCGCATATGATAGCATAAGTCGCCAAGAGCTTCTATTGGCAATGTCGGAACTCGGGATCCCGAAAAAACTGATCCAGCTATGCCGCATGACGTTACAAAATACGCGGTGCAAGGTGGAAATGGGCAACAGCTCATCCGAGCTATTCCAAACGTGCACAGGGTTCAGACAAGGAGATGCGCTATCATGTGATTTCTTCAACCTAGTCCTGGAGCAGATAGTGCGCAAGAGTGGTGTTAACCTGGAAGGCACTATTTTCAACAGGTCTTCCCAACTGCTTGGATATGCGGACGACATCGATATCATCGGCCGCTCCAAGCGTGCTGTGCTAGAAGCGTTCACAGCTATTGATGAACAGGCGAAACGCGTTGGTCTTGAAGTTAATGAGGACAAAACAAAGTATATGTTATCAACAAACAAAACCACATCTGTCCATCGCCTAGGACAAAACGTCACTGTTGGTAGCAGTAATTTCGAGGTAGTCAAGGTGAACTACTTCGGAACGAACATCAATCCCACGAATGACACCTTAGTGGAAATTCGACGAAGAATTACCCTAGCAAACCGCTGCTACTTCGGTTTGGCCAAACAAATGGGTTCAAAACTCCTTTCTCGAAAGACAAAGTGCACGCTGTACAAAACGCTAATTTTACCAGTTCTACTCTACGGCGCCGAGTGCTGGACGATTAGTAAAAAAGGGGAATTGATACTGGGCACTTTCGAGAGAAAAAATCTTCGGCGGATATTTGGTCCTATATGCGAAGAGGGCGAATGGAGGAGAAGATTCAATCGTGAATTATACGAGCTGTACCAAGATGTGGATGTAGTCCAAAAAGCCAAAACACGTCGACTACACTGGCTCGGTCACATCGAGCGAATGGACAACAACGCTCCAGCCAAGAAAATCTTCGAATCCCAGCCCCCAGGTTCGAGACGACGAGGAAGACCGAACCTTCGCTACAGGGACCAGGCGGTTATAGACGCAAGAGCGCTTGGTCCCGACGACTGGAGGGAGCTCGCGAGGGATCGCAACCGATGGAAGACCGCAATAACTCAGGCAGAGACCCTCCATGGATCGGGAGCCGGTTAAGTAAGTAAGTAAGTCATACTCATACTGTTCGCTCATTCCTTATAGTTATATCTAATGTATAC
Organism: Chrysotoxum bicinctum; assembly: GCA_911387755.1. Classification (NCBI taxonomy): domain Eukaryota; kingdom Metazoa; phylum Arthropoda; class Insecta; order Diptera; family Syrphidae; genus Chrysotoxum; species Chrysotoxum bicinctum. Next base: position 67,911,009 of record OU426989.1, on the reverse strand, counting down.
GTACATATTTTCCATTTTCCAACTCGTGCATTCCTTCTGTGAACTACCCAAATAAAACAAAACGAACTAGCTACCTGCTACTGCTTTGTTTTCACTCAACCGATCAGTATCTACCCAAGTCGTTCATACGATTTGGCAACGAAATGAACCCATAGAAAGCATACAAGAAAAAAAAAAAACAATTCGCTCGTTGTAGAGAGCATTTCGTGCAAATCTGTTTTGAACGAGTAGAGCTTTTTTTTTAATATATAGAATGATGGAAATGAGGAAAACGGGTAGCTAGGGCGTAGGTAAGTACCTAGTTTATTTATTTATTTAGGTACATAATCCAATATTTAATTTTTTTATTTTTTCGAATATGAGAAATGAGACGCGCGAGTTGAGTTACCCAAAACGCCGGGAGCTTAAAAAAAACACGACTTCTTTCTTTTAAAGGTGAATTATTATTGAATTTTAATTTTACAAAATGGTATGGAGGTTTTACATAAATGCTTACTAATAACAATTAATACTTAATAATGACAAAAATACATTTCTTAGAAAAACATTGTAAGTTTATGTCAAATAAAGTTAAAAAGTGTTAAATTGACAAAATACCCAATCGTGGAGTTCGCACGATTGTATTTCTGGGAAATACATGTTGATGGAATTTAATCTGAGGTCGATGGCATCTAGGGCTTTGCATGGGTGTTGGTTTAATGCTAGCCGGAAGTGGGTAAAGGGGGAGTTAGGTTGCGGATGTAACTCGCGTCGTTCATAGGGACGGTTTCGTTCAAATCAGTTTTGAACGAGGAAAGCTTTTTTTACTGTGGAATGAAGGAAATGAGGAAAACGGCTAGCTGGTACTTAATCAACACATACCTATTTATTATTGACATAAAAATAAAAACATTATAATGTACTTTTATATAAAAAAAGACTTGTTTGACTTCTTGGCATTGCAAATAAGAATTTTGCAACTGAACGACTACATTTTTTAGGCACGCGTCGCCGCTGAGTGCAGGAAGGGTTAGTGAAAAAAAAAGAAAACTTCTTGCAATAAATACTAAAAAAAATAAATAAACACAACTGTAACTGTAACTTTAATTGTTTTTATTTTCAACATACCTAGTTTTGAAAATTCATACTCTTATGAATTATTAGAACTTTTACATCGATTTCAAAAATTCAAACCTACGACAACGACCTTAAGAGTTGTCTGTCGGGAAGTTTTAATATATTTATACAGTTTACATTTTGTTTTCAAGACTTTATATATACAATCAACATAGATTTGATATATAAATAATTAATTTGAAAATAACTACTTATCTCTATAAAACAAATTATTATTTAAATTAATAAATAAACATAACTGTTAGAGATAGTTTCCAAAAACCTTATTTTCCCTGCACATGGCTGATGAGATTTTGAAAAATTTTGAAAATTGTCTACGCTTACTTAATTTTCACGATCTTTTCAATAAAACGTAATTTTAAACTAAGATATTACCTACAGTGCGTACCCCAGAACCATTCTCGAAATACTCATTATAGACATAATGGACTTAAATTAAAAAGCTCAAAAAAATATTGTGTATATCGGTAAAAATATGTTTTGGATTTTTAATTTATTACTTTTCATTTCTTACTTCTTCTTCTACTGGTGTTTCTTTCAATATTTTGAGAGAGAGTAGTGAAAAGTTATCGACTTATTCCCATTGCTCCAAAATCTAACAGAAGTTGACGGATAGGTTCTAAGATAATGGCAATTCTTATTTCAAAACTATTATAAGTTTTTATTTTGGGTCTTAAGTAAGAAATTTGGAGGCATTTAAGTTTCCGAACTTTTTTCACTTTGGGACATTCGTTTTGGTTTCCTTATAGAAAAACAAATAAAAAAGTGGAAATGTGGCTGAATGCACTCATCGAATCGGTGGTTACTGTGGTTACCGGTGGCTGGCGAATTCGATGATTATTTTAACAAGCCAGGGTTTATCGTGAGAATAAAGCCTACAACTGAGTTTCAAAAATGGTAGAGCACTTCAGGAAATTAAGCGAGCAGAGCACTGACCTGATCGAATCCGTCGATCTCGATTAGCAGAGAGCACAGGGTAATTGCGAACAAGAAATAAATAATTCAGGTATTGATATATCTGTAAGGAGGCCTTATAAAGATCAAAACTTTAAAGTGTTAAATAGTTCAATTTATTTTTTTTTCTCACAAAACTTGGTAAGTAGAGTTTTTTGGAAAATTTCGAGAAAACAAAAATGGAAGATATTCTTTGAGAAGGAAAACTTCACAGTGAGAAAAAAAGTAGAAAAAAGGGATAACTAAAGCTGCAGGAAATGATTAACGGAACTTAAAGTTCTCTATAGTCGTGTATTTTATTTGAAAAAAAGATCGGGGATAATACCCACTTTTAACAAGGTTTATCAAACAAGTTAAACGAACGATTTGAAAATTCTTTTTTTCGGAATTATAATTTTCTTATTTGTAGATATTCTAAAACACAATAATTCGGTTCAGCTCCGAAATTTTGTAATTTCAGATTTTTGTCACAAAAAATAACGGCTAGCGCCTATGTACAAATATAAATACAAACATTATTTAATTAATTTTGAATATTCGTTATACAAACTATTACAGTACCAAAGAATATCAAAACGTTGTGAATCCACCCACTCTTTTTTCCTCGTATTGCAATTTAAAACACCAATGCATGTTCATAGCTAAAATTAAAAAAATTCAAGCTGAAATCTATTTCATAATATAAAAAACAAATGTTTACCCGTGAAGTGCAAAACATTAAAAATTGAAAATAAAAAAAAAATAAAAATGAATAAAAATATAACAAATCTTTAATCTTTAAATTTCAAGTTGAACAACAATAAAATTAAAAAATTATTATTTGCTCGAACCATTCGCAACGGAGAAGAAAAAAAATCCAATAACATACAATATCCTAGGTGGAATCTATAGTAGCTATCTGCTTAACAAAACTCTTTTCGTGCTCACTCTTCGCAAACAGTTCTTTCACCACCTATTTGTGCGACTCCTGCATCTGCATGCTAAACATTGTGTTAAGATTTCAATCACGTTCAATCTAAAATAGCACGTGATTTGTATTGTGCATTCCCTAACTGTGAAACTCTCTGTTCCATAGTTAAGGTGACCATATTTCTGAAAGCAAATGATATACAATTTTCTAAACACACCTATAATCATAAATACAATCAAAATTCAAGGTTTTTTTTTATAAAAGATATCTAATTTGCTAGCGAGTTTTTGAAGTTTTGTAAATGATCGAAGGTCATATTTTTAAGAAATACTACTTTAATTTTTTGGAGAAATGGTAAGAACACTTTTTGAAAACCAAAAGAATAAAAAAGGTTAGAATATCGAAAAGGGAAGGCTGATAAATGTGTGGAATTCTGGAAATAACTGCTGGAAATTTAAAATTTAAAAAATTTAAGGAACTTGCAGCCATTATAAGAACAATCAGGAACAAATTTTCAAATTTCCTTTTTTCTGATCAGAACAATAAGCAGCAATTTTTTCAAATTTTCTTTATGAAAGCAAGGTCAATAACGCATATTTTTGAAACGTTTTTTAAAGCGTTTTCGTATAATAATAACAAATTCAAAAAAGTGGACTTATCCATATACACACTCTATACATACATAGGTATGGTATAGGGTGGTTGTTATTATAGTTCAATTCCTGTAACATCCTCCAAACTCAAAATCGCCACCACGTAAAACTAGGTACCACTTGAATGGAGTTTATTGTGTAAAAAAATGCAACGTCCTAGGACACAAATATATATGTATAACGAATTTAAAAAAAAAAAAAACAAAAAATAATGGTGTATGGTAACCGCAATTTTACTATACAATGCAAATTATGAAATTGGAAATATTTCCCATCACATTTCTACATCTAATAACATAACCCTACACCGCTGGTGATTCGTATATGATACCATCAGATACAATATACGTATAACAACATTTGCAAAGCAATGTTAGCAGGACAGACTCGTGACACACTACTTGGGTTATCCTTTGTCACATGAAAATAAAGTCACTGGGACAAACCAGCATGAGCACACTTTTAGATAGAAATTCGTGGTAAAAATTTTATTTTGAAAAACTCAAAACCATTAAAAGCAGTAAAAGCCTTTTTTCAATGGATGACACTTTTTCGGTCTCTCTATTATATTTTACAAGAATATTTTGATTTGTTAGCTAGAAAAGATAGGTGCCTACGAATACCCACATTATGTATACATAACTTGTGTTTTTCTAAACACACTCGTGCATACGTTTTTGTCTGACTTCCTACTGAAAAAGATTCTATGGTTTTTCTTTGAATATTTAAAGATTTTTACTGTAGGTTTATTCTTTAGTCGATTAAATAAAACCAACAAAACCTTTAAAGCTGGAGCACCTAAAATGAAGCTCATACATACAATTTTGTCAGGGCGCTTTTTTAAGCACATTTTGTTTAACAATTTCGCAGGTTTTTTGTTGTAATTTCAGTAAATTCGATTTTTTTTTCCTTAAGCATCGAGGTTCTGGTTGAATTGTTGATGTACACCCAGGACCGGCCCGAGCTAAATTAGAGCCCTGCGCAAGCTTTATCAGTGGCGCCTCTCATTTGGATTGGATTGGCGGAAAAAGTCATTTCCTCATTACCCAAGGGGTACCCTTTGCAATGCGTTTTTTTAACGAGGGATCCCCAAGAGGCCTATTCCTAGATAATACTTATATTTAATTAAAATAAATATGATTTTTATTTAAAACTAAGAAATCAAAAATATATCACAAAAATAATAGTAAAAAAATATATCACAAAAATTTAGGAACTGAAAAAAGTATTTGTTGAAGTAAAAAATATTTAAAAACTAATTCAAAAACATAACAACATACAAATAAATAATGAGTTCATTAATTGTTGCTCATGTAGGAAATAATAATAAGATTATTATTTTAATAAAAATAAATAGAACCGGCTATATTAACTTTTCTGGCTTCTGTTTTAGCAAACTCAGCTACCAGATCATCATAATATAATGACGTGACAAGCTCTTTCTCTATAGCCATGATTGACTAGTCAACTTATCTTTCCTTAGTCTTTGGGGTCCTGAAGTAGTTTATTATTAATTTTAGTTTCAAAAAACTGTTATTTGAGGAAACTGTGATGGTATTTATAGATTTAGAGCTATGGCTTCAGCTGATTGCACGTAAGTGAATTGTTCTTCTGATAGCATTTCCACTTAAGAGTTTTTAGTAGCATATTTAGTAGATAAATTAGCAGACGGAGTTTGTAAATACTTACTAGTTATATTGGCGCAAAATTTTAAACAACCTATTATTAAGGTATTAGTATGATACTACTTAACAATTTGCTAACTTTATAGTAGTTTACTAACTCATTCTTAATTTTAAACATTTTCTCACTAGTATCGTACTAAAAGAATTTCCTTAATAAATTGCTCTGAACACACCTAAAACAACGACATTTCGTTTAAAAAAATAAGTACACGAACCTTTTTTGATGTCTGCAAATGTCAAAGTGTCATATGAAGCTAGCGCGATACTAAAAAAATAAAGTAGGTATTCGATGATTTTAACTTTAATAAAAGGGTAGAGAAGTATGATGCTATATTCGATTAAAATTATTGTTTTAACCTAGTATCATACTAAAACAGCTTTAGCATCGTACTAATTTAATTAAAATTTTTCGCCATTATTTTTTTCTTAAATATCAAACTAGATTAATATGCAACATATAAACTTGAAACTAAAATTGTACTTCCTAATGACGGCATGTTTCTATTCTCAACGTTTCCAGCCTCAGATATTTCAATAAGAGCTTCATATTATAGCTTCTAAGATTTTGAATGGTTTTAAAGCATTTAGTCTACTCCCATCTGGTTTCAGAAAGGGGGTTTAAGGTCAAACCAGCGAAATTTTTTGTATATATGTATGTCCCAACGCATTGTTGAACTTGATACAAAGTTTTATATGCATTGAGCAATGTCAAAAAACTTAACAGCTTCCAATGAACAGCAAGCTGAATCATTAAAAACCAACAACAACCAAAAGGAATGCAAGCATCCTGAACAAAATAAGCTCTTGGTTCAAAACACTTAATTTTGTTTTGAACACCAGCCTCTTTTCCTTTCATGTTTGAACCATTATCATAACCTTATACATACTCGTATACACTACTGGAATAGTAGCGTAGCAAGTTTTATTGTAAATATAGATTCCCTATCCTTTCTTTTGTTTTGAGTTTTTTTTTACCATAATACATAGACAAATAAAGTAATTAGATCAGTCAAAAAATCCCTTTTTAAATGTAAACAATAACTGGCAAGAACAAAAAAATAGAGAAAAGGAGAAATTGAATAAAACAGATTCACTCATTAACGACAAACCTCAACATTAATCATCGCATCATCATCACTCAAGTATTTCCATATTTCAACCCTTTGTCTCATTCTCGACACACGACAGTGATAAAATTTCACTCATAAACAGAGGCCAGTGCCAAACTAAAACATAGTACGAGTACAAGAAACACTCAACCGGAAGAGTTTAAATTCCTAGACGCAACTTTTAAGTCTGCGCACTGAGTATGAATTTTGTACCTCAGAATTTCTGTTTGAGTAACATTGCTGACTTCGATTTCATATAGAAGAATTGGCATCGTGCTCATGTTATCAACTTGCAAACTGGTAACTGTCTGTATTTGCTGTTGAAATTCTGTTTTATGTTACACTGCATAGGGGAGGGATAACAAAATAAAATAAATGCCTTCACTCATACACGCGATGGTGAATGTGAAGAATAACGTAACAGTGGATTGATAAAGAGAAAAATAGCAAATATGTAGGTATCTGTTGTTAAGCGAACAAAATTGTGCACTTTGTAAAGATTTTGTGATGTAGTTTTTTTTACTATGGGAATGGGGGTGTGTATAGGAAATTAAACATCGACTTATTTTTGGAAAACTTGATATGTATCTATATATATATATGTATATCTGTCTTTAAATTCAGAATCAGCTGTTAATTATATAATAAATACCAATATTGGAGTGAGCTATAAAAAGAAATGAAACTTAAAAAAGATGGTAGGTAGTGGTTATGAAGTAGTGGCTTTTTTAACGCTTGCCCAAGGCGCCTTTTGAGTTCAGCGCCCTGCGCATTTGCACAGCTTGCACGTATAGCTTGTCCGGCCCTGTGTACACCTCATCCTTTAAGGACTGCCATAAGAAGAAATTGAGAGATGTGAAATTCGTATCGTAGAACAAGCAAGCTTTATTATTTGAACCACATGTCCTCTAGGACTAATTGTTATAATAGTGGTCATCAGAAACTGTTACAGAATTACCTGTGGCATCCTTAAGCCACCCGTCCGTTCGCAAGTTTTAGTGCCGTTCGACGTTTTGTAGTGCCCCGATAGTTGCTATGCTCTTTATTAACAAAGCCAGCCAAGCTTCGTCGCGTCGCTCATAATGATTTTTTACCAAAAATGGCGTTCGTATTTAGCGTGCTGTAAGACTGGGCAATGCCATCTCACCAACTTTAATGATCATTTACTTGCAACTGTAATAAATTATTATCGATCCCTTTATGACTGTCAAATGACAACTGGCAAATTTTATTCACACACAAATGTCAACCAAATAAAATTGACCTGGAACACAAGACGCACCCTGTATCTTTATGATCTTGTTTGCATCATCACTTGCCATAAATAAGTTACATATATCTTTTATGCGAGAAACAGATTAACACAGCAACTTCAACAGCAACTTTAACAGCAACGTAAACTTCAACATCAAAAGTCTTGTGAAATAGATTACAACGTAAACAGCGTTTTTGACAGCATTGTATAATCAAAATAGTTTAAAATGCGAAATGAATTTGCCATACATAATTTGATAAAAATTAACGTGATTTGCTTAAATGTATACGACTTGCGCAATTTGTCGACTTGTCGTACTAAAATTAATTTGTTTTTAGTAATTCTTCCATTGTCAAAACCAAAATAAATAGAAAAAGATGGTTTTGAGTGTTGATAATACTGACAAATTTCGCCTTAAAAGTTGGTAGCATTTGCTCAGCGACATCGAATTCAGGGTTTAGGTCTAACGTTGATGTCGATGTGGAAGTTGCTGTGTTAATGTAATCAAAGCCATTTAAAACCAGTGGCTCTAAAAAGAGTGATGTAGTTGTCAAAGTTGCTGTTGAAGTTGCTGTGCCAATCTGTTTCTCACAATATATTATCGAACTTGAAGGACATTTTCTACCAGACTAGCGACCGAGTTTAAGGGTCAACAAAAAAAAAAGTATTAGAAAAAACTGAACTTCAATTAAGGTAATTATGGAAGAAATAAAATGAACAACTGTGTCGAACGAACTTGCTTTTATATAAATATTAGACTTAGAATTGAAAAAGCATAATGTCCATATGCATGAAATTCATTTTTAAAGGCTAAAACAATTCTTTAATAGATGGAGATAAAAACAGAATGTGAAAATATAGAAAGAATATGTTTTTATATTTACATTATAGATCGAAAAATGCGTTTTTTTAGCAAAATACGATTTTCGAAAACCATTTTCGAACATGTGTTATATTAAGATAAAATAAAATGTTTGTTTAGGCATCGTGTAAAAAAATCTCAAAATGTGATGCTTTTTTGTTCAAAGGCTGAGGTAGCGTCAGCTTGTCCAAGGTTAGTCCGAAGAAAGCACAAAACTCGGTTTTGAAAGTTCAGAACTCCAAATAATGTCCGACTTTATTCAATTTTAACTTAATTCTAACTAACAATTTATTTCATATACTCGTACACTTGTGTCAAATTCTTAAATAACTAACACGGTATTTCATATAGTTCACAATTTTTCATATACCTAAATAATTAACACGGTATTTCATATACAAAGGTGAGACGGTGGGATTAGATCCTTAGCCTTGACTGGAGCTATAGGCAGAACGCAGTGGGATTAGATCCCTAACCTAAGGCAGCGACAAGACACGGTCAGACGGTAGGATTAAATCCTTAGCTTTGATTGAATTGCCTGGCAAAATCGGTAGTGAGATGTGAGATTAATCTCTAGCCTCGGCTCAAATCGCAGCAGGGTACAACGGAGTAGGATTAAATCCTTAGCCTCAAACAAAGTTCAAGACAAAATGAAGGGGAAGTACCGAGAAGGGGAGGTACCGAGAAGGCAAAACAACACACACACAATTTACGGCCAGAGCCAAAAAGCTTAGAAACTTCTGTTCAGTACTCTACGTACACTATCAGCGTGTTTCAAGGGATAATCTACAACCTTGGTACTCGATACTGGTTTATTAGCAACAATAGTCGTGAAGAATTTCGATTTTATATCTATTTTCCACTTTCCTATATCATATCCATGGCCATCAGCAAATGTGAATACATAAAATTAAACAAAATGTACTCCTCATATTTTGTTGTTGTACCGAGAATTTTCGGGGCATAATTTTTATCGAGGCTTAAAACTGTGCTACCAAAGCGATGAATTGTATACAAACGTCAGATAAAAGAAAACAAGATGAAAATTGTTTTTTTATTCAGTTGACGTTGGGAGCTGCGCCCAAAATATCTAGTTTCCAATATCTAGTTTCAAATATCTTTTTTCAAATATCCAGTTTCCAATAATGCCGATCAAAAATATCTCACAATCGGTGGAAGGAGAGTATACGTATCTGCGTATCAACTTTTTCCATTCCAACGCAACAATGGGACGCAATGAAGGTGGAATTTACCCAAAACCCAAAGCCACATTCGTCAAAGAAGTGTGAATTAACTTTTTTTTCCAATATACATAGGTACATACATACATATGTTTATTTTTTCCCACAACATTAAATGACATTTACGTTTTAATTGTTAATATTTTTTGGTTGTTTTATCAATTAAAAAAATGAATTTTATGATGTATGGCATACATTTTTTTTTTGTTAATTTGTTAATAGCGACAAAGGATGGAAATGTCAAAAATGTTCGATAGAAGATATGAGAAAGAGATGAGATTTGTTTTGTTTTAAAATGTCATTCCACAGAACAGTGCTGCCAAGTTTTTTTTATTTATGGGCGCCTATTAAAGCTGTAAAAAAAAACACACCTATTGTCTAGATTAAAAAAAAAAAACAAGCACTACATTTTTGAAAGATAGAGTTCCCAAAACAAAATTATTGAATTTTTTCTTAAGAATCCAAAAACAAATTGAAAATTTGAATACACAAAAATTCATCAAAATCGGTTGTACTAAATGAAATTTGTACTTGCGAATTATCGTTACTATAAGGCAAGTTATGCATTCGTAAAAAAAAATAGAACTCGAGATTTTGATCAAAGAACACGAAAAAAGTGGATCTCGCTGGAACGGCTCGGCCGATTTTCTTTAAACTTGGTAGATATTACTTTTTTTTAAATTTTCACGTTGATGTGACACTACCCTTTCATATGAATTATATTATAAATCTTTTTTTTTCTCAAAAAATGTTCGACAGATTTTTTTAAAAAGAGTATAAGAATTTCATTTAATTAAAGCTAGCGAACGGTTGAAAAAAAATTTATGAAATATGTTTATTCATGGTACCCACAATGAAACCATTTTGTTGTTTTTGATTTTCTCGAAAACGGTTTAACCTTTCCAAAAGGTTGAATAAATAGTATTATGTATTTAAATTTTCAAACACCTTTTTTTAAATTTAAAAAAAATTCAAATTTTGTTATTTTTTTTTTTGAAAACTCAATATTTCGAAAACCTCATGCTCGATTTTTTTTTAAGGTTTTTGTTACAATCCACAAGGTTTGAGAAAAAATAACGGTACCCACCATACAAAAAATGGTTTTCGCAAATCATATTTTTCTCCAAACGGCACTTAGAACTTTGACAAGATTTTTTCCCTTTCAATCAATTTTAACGATCTATAATTCAACAAAAACAACTTTGAAATTAAGATATTACTGACTGTACATTAGGGTGTGTGAAAGTGCTCAACTATGGTATTTTCAAATGTAATAGCTTTTAAAAGTTGCATTGCTTATCAAAATTAAATCCTGCGTTTACAATTTTCATTTTAATTAATATCTTTGGCTCGCTCAAAAATAGGATGAAATCCAAAAAAAAATGATTTTTCGAGATTTTTGAAATATGTGTTGTTTTAAATTGCACCGTGTGGATACAAAAAAAAATATATAAAATATTTTTAGGCTTTCAAGTCAAAGACAATTGCAAGGAAACACTTTTAAGCTTATATTTGTTTAAATTGAACACTTGATAAAGAAGCTATGAAATAATAAAAGAAGGAAGAAAAATCATTTTTTTATATAAAATCGTTTTTTTTTTTACAAAAAAGAATTCTTAAAAATCAACGGAACCACCTACAATATCGTGGTATATCTTTTTGTAAAGACAAAAATTCTTTCTGTATTTTGTTTAGTTTTTTTTTTGTATACGTAAAAAAAAAAAATTTACTGTAAATTAATTTTTTTTTTTCAACTTCAACCGATTTGAGCGAGCCAAAGACGAACGACATCTTATTTTTTTTTCATATGTTCTTAAACCTCAGACCCTAATACAACTTTTGAGCACTATTACATTTAAAAATAAGAGTACTTTTTTTCGGCCATTCAAAAGTGACACACCCTAGTACATACCATAGAACCATTTTTTCGAATTTCTCACTATTGGCATAAAAAAATAGTTTTTTTTTAAAACTCAAAAAATATTTTTTTAAAGCCTTGAAATGCAATGTTTTCTAAACTTTTTAGAAGCCTCTCTATAAAAAAATTAATTAAAATCCGTTATGAGAACTTCAAAATTCAAAAAATGGTTCGATGGTAGGTACAGTCAGTAACATATTAATTTCAATTTTTTTTTATTAAATTATAGATTGTTAACATTAATTGAAAGGAAACAAAATTGTCAAAACTCTAAGTGCAGTTTTTAACATTTGTATTTTGAGTACAGTTATTTTTAGGTTAAATATTTTTTTAATATTTTTTTAATATTTTTTTATTTTTTTTATCAATTTTTAAAAAAATCAAGCATTGGGTTTTCGAAATATGTATTGAGTTTAAGAAAAAATAATTATTCTTAAAAATCAAAAAAAAAAAAATTGTTAGAAAATTTGAATACATAGTAATGTTCAAACTTTTGGGAAGCTTTAGCATAAAAAAATGGTTGAAATCGGTTGTACCGTTTTTAAAAAAATCTGTGGGAGAGTTTTTGAGAAAAGAAAAATATTAATAAAATTTCGAAAAAAATTCGTATGGCAGGTACCGTGGTTTTTTGGTCTTGAAAAAAAAAAAAAAACTTGTGGGGGAAAAATATAAAAACGATGTCTACCAAGTTTGACGAAAATCAGCTGAGCCGTTCAGGCTGTTTTCGAACAGACAGACAGACAGAATTACGATGTCTAGTCGCATCTAAATCTCGAGTTCGATTTTTTACGAATGCATATCTTCCCATATAGTACCTATATGTCGCAAGTTAAAAACCTGCAATAATTTTACCAAGGATTTTGAAAAATTCGTTGGATTTTGGAAATAAATGGGGATGAAGCCCATCCGTGAAAGCTTTTTACTTTTTCGGCATAAAGTGTTAAAGATCTATTTTTTTTTTCATTTTTTTCAACAAGTCTTGGGTTTTTTTTAATACTCATTCGGTAATACATTTTTTTTTTCATTTAGAATTGCTTTTACCATCGTCAGTTTCGTTTCGAAGGTTTGCCATTTCCTCTTCTTTTCAAAAAACAGTTGCTGGCTCTTTTTCATTAACTTTGTTCTTGTGGTGAGAAATATACATATACATGACACATACAAGTGTTAAAATCCGTTTTAGATAATGCTATTGCTCTTGAAAACTGTTCAAGAAATTTTGATAAAAAATTCCTTATCGCCTCTCATATTCGTTTCCAGATGAATGTCCTTGTGTGGGTACATAACGTCAGCGTAAGATAAGCTCATTAAATTCTGATCTCGATAGAACAATTTAATGCTTCAAAAACTCAATACTGTCTTCTGTCATTTACCTAAGCGTAACATTCTTCACTTTAAATAATTTCACCGTAACACTTGCGCTTCAGGGAGTGTCTATCATATCAGTCTTTAGCCCGTTTTCTGACGTACTATTAAATTCACAGATTTTATTTCAGCCACAGTTCACGAAAGATTAATTCTTAACCCGACTCTATAATTCTCTCCCATTATGACATTCAAACCAATGTTAATCGGTATGTCATTTTAAATGCTCTCCAACTTTCCTAAGGCGCTCACACTGTCCTCAAACATTTTAAGTGTAAGTAGTCATAATCCCTTTAGTGAGCGCAAAATTATAAACAATAATTTGTACCATATTTATTTTATTTTAATAAACTTTCATAAGCAAAATGTAAAAAAAATGAAAAATTGTGTTGAATACACATGAGTATGTAATGAGTACAATGTATATGTGTTCACTACATAATTTATGTTTAAAGTCCTTGTATCAACATTCTCGGTGAATATTTGACTCTGCCGATTCTTAATTTCATAGCTTATCCTCTTTATTCTGAAAGTAGTTTCACCCATTATTCAAAAATTTATTTTATTCGATCTATAGTCTTAATTACTGTACTGTACATGTACTGTACCATAAAAGATTACAAATAGTTTCACATTTTTTTTCCCAAGCTGACGAATAATAATGGATACAAATAAAATAAACTTAAATAGGTCAAGTATACCATAACCCAGTAGGTATCTAATATCCTATTACATATACCGTAATCACCGTTGGATTCCCATGAAAAGAAGATATCAACATGAGCGAAATATTTGAAACAGTTGTTCGTTTTTTTTGTTGTTGTTATTTTATATACGAATAACTCACCTCAAATTCTGTGAGAAAGATTCAATTTCGCTCTTTGAATTCTAAACCTGACACTTAAGTCAAACCCTGGCAAAATACTATTACGTACCTAAATCAAATACCAACCACATGGCATAACAACATTACCGGAAAATTGGATACAATTGAAGCACCTTCACAGGACCAAGAATCATCCTCTAATTGAAAATCCTTTCAGGTATAGAAATACGTTTGCGCTGCCCTTGTTGTATTCTCGTTACAACAGTGCGACCATTCATGTCGTAAAAAGGAATCCCATGCTCTGGGTACGAATACTAGGAACACAGGACGACTCTGACAGCGTTGGCGACGACGACACAAAGACGTAGCCATAGTGAGAGCCAGGTGAAAAGGGAAAACTTTCACAAACAATGACTATGAAATCTCTTACAATCTGGCCGCCACTTTCTCAGTATGTTTCATATACCGACAGCAATCAAGTGGAGCGTTATAAAATCCAACTGAACTTTGAAATGGCTTCGGGACCGTAAAAATGAAAATATTCAATTTAAAGTCTTGCGGGGCAAAGCCCAAGCCCAAGCCCAAGCGCAAAAAGTCAAAGTCAAGAAATGGGATTTTCAAAGCGCAAAAACGAAAATACTCGTAACTGGATGGGTTAGGCTCCTGGGGGAATATCCGTGCGAGTGGAATTTATGTAATCCTTCCGGTCGTATAGAAGAGACACTGATGTGATTGTGAGGTGCGACGTGCGAAGGTGCATACACAATACAGATAGTGGCATCAGTGTGCTGATTTCTTGTCTTTACAATTTTTTTTTTGATTCTTTTTGGTTTCAGCTATAGGAGCACGGCTGGATTTATAGACTTGGTAATAAAAAAATCATAATATTTGGGCCTCGTTATTGAATTGTGTCAGGTGCTTGTGTAGGTCATAATACAAGATGAAACTCTGGTTATGAAGTGCGTTTGATACTGGAAAAAAAAACCTCCGATAGATAAATAAATGAATTTTAGGGAGCAACAATTCGTGAACAACCAGGACCTAGTAACTTACAACTCTCACCATTCCTCTTTGCCTATGGAAGAAGTCTTTAATTTCCGTTTTTTTTTTTTGAAAATCTCCATTGAGTCTGTAGCGATCACAGCGAAGTAGTAGTGGTCTCATTTGATCCTTGAATCTAATGTTATGTTTCGTTCCAGGTAAGCCCTCATCATTAGTTGCCGTCGAGGCTTTGGAAATTGGCTTGACCAGAAACTAATTGTTACATGGTTACAAGATTAAGGACTGGAGGCAAACACGTTTAAACATTCACATCAATACCATCCATACAAGTAAGTGGAGGCAGCAATGGCTTACACTTCAAGGGCATCCTTGACTGTTTTGGTAGAAAATTTCCCAAAGCGTTTAATCTCAGTAAAAAGGGACTTGAATTGGAAAGTCTACTCTCCCGATTTCTTCCCTTGCGATATTTTTCGTGAGGTTTTTTTGGAATCCCATATTTATTTCAACAGTCATCCGTTGGGAGAAAAATCTCAATTTCTCCTGTAGGGAATCACCGAAGACCCTTAAATACCGAGTTAGAAGAAAATCGCTTCAGCGGCTTAGGTTGTAGGTCTAGGTACTGCAGGACCAACTTTTTTCGTCTTCTCAAATGAATTAAAACTTTTTCTGAGATATTGTGGTTTTTTTTTTTTTTTTTTTTTTTTTATAATCAGCGCACACTCAAGGGGTTTTTTGTCTACCCTTAATATGCCAGAGACACAGTGTGAGCATTTTTTTTTTTTTTTTTAATGAAGAGAAAGAAGGATAGGAAAGATGTGTGGCACGATGTTCTGAGACTGCTGGTGGTTGTCTCAGATATTTTTATCTCCAGGGATGGCGGCTGAGCTAAAGCGGAGAAATGCCGTGTCTTATTTCTTTGTCGTTTATAGTTCACATTATTTTATTCGTGTTCATCTTTGTTGGGCATACTAGTTTAACTCAATTACATGTTGTTAGTGTTATGCCTGAACAACATGTAATGAGTAAACCAGCAACCCATTGATGACAATTTTTAGAAGGTTTTTAATGGAATTAAAACGACATAGACGACGGCAGGGATCGAACCTGTGATCATGAGGTTGACAGGCGAGCACACAACCATCGTGCCACGGCCACCCCCTTGGTTAAGAAAATGACAAATAGATAAAGTTAATCGTCCACTTTCACCGTATATTAATAACATTTCCAGATATTCTTGATTAGTATAATCCATTGTTCACAAATAATCAAAAACAAAAACACTACAACTTGAATTACAAATCCAAAATGGAGTAACAAGTGGAAGAAAACGACGCGGACACTAGATCACGCGGGAAAGACATTTACAACCGTCAAATCATTATAAAAATCTTTACTGTTAACATTAGTTAACGGTCTTGCTAATTAACTTGATCTATTTGTCCTTTTCTTAACCACAATAGCTCAGAAAAAGTTTTAATTCATTTGAATTAATTTTGTATTTAATTTTTTTTTTTTAATTCACTCAGTTTGTTTATTTTTTGTTAATTACATTTAGTATTCCTTTTAAGGAAAAACAAATATTTTTTTTTTTTAAGAGTAGTTTGGCAAAGATAAGGCCAGTTGAGGGAAAAGAGAGCAAAAATCATTAAGACCGTTATAACTCGAAAACGGAACGAAAACGAGCAAATTACCTCTTAAGTTTTTCGACTTAAAATGGCCTCAGGAATCCATGGTTTTCATTTGGGGCAGTGACTGTGGGACACCCTGTTTATAAAAATCAATTGCTGTTCGTTTGTCTCGCTAAAACTCGGGAATGGCTGGACCGATTTGGCTAATTTTGATCTTGACATATTCGTGGAAGTTCAGGGAAGGTTTAAACGATGAGAAATATAAATAATAAGTAAAGGAAAATACTAAAAACAACTACTTAATTTTCCAATACAAACTGTTCCTAGCTGTGAAAAATTTGATGTCTTTACACTACAAATTACTGCAGAAATTTACAATGAGACATTAATAATGATAGAAGATATGTGTTTATTGATGGTAAATAAACACAAGGTGGAAGCGTTCGCCGACTACTTCGAAGGATACTTCACACCGAGCCCACCTACTGACCCAACTTTCTTACGAGAAGTTGAGGCAACAGTTCAACAAACACTGCAACCAAATCCGTATAAAATAAATTTTAATATCATCAATTCAGCAAATGATCCCACCGACAGTCCACATTTATGGAATCTAGAGGAGGTTGTAGAAATCATCGGCAATTCTAAGCCAAAAAAGTCTGCTGGACCAGATGGTGTCCCCTACTACATCCTGAAAAGGCTGCCACAGGCGGTAATGATTTTCCTCACAATCATTTTAAACAACTGCATCAACAACTGTTACTTCCCCCAGAAGTGGAAAACAGCGAAGATTGTGCCAATTCCGAAGAAAGGTGTCTCCAACTTAGTTTCCAACTACAGGCCAATATCACTTCTCAACAACATCAGCAAATTACTGGAAGAATTAATCTTACGAAGACTGGAGAAATTCTGCTGTGAAAATTCAATCATCCCTGACATGCAATTCGGCTTTCGAGCAAAACACTCAACCATACATTCACTGCTGAAATTCCAACACGATATCACCACAGCCCTCAACAGTAATCGTGTCACCGTCGGATGCTTTCTGGATGTCGAGAAATCATTCGATAGCGTGTGGATAGACGGTCTAATCCACAAACTTCATCTTATGCAAGTACCTCCGCCATTAATAAAAATTCTCTTTTCTTTCCTATCTTTCAGGAAATTTTTCGTTCAAGTAGATAACTGCAAGTCAAACATGAAGACCATTAGAGCTGGAGTCGCCCAAGGCTCAAAACTAGGCCCCTTCCTCTACAACTTGATGACTTCAGACCAACCTTCACCAATTGGATGCGAGAACCTTCTGTATGCTGATGACTCGCTCACCTACGCCACATCAATGTCACCTGTAATGGCTGTCCAAAAAGTAGAAACCCACACTAACAGACTCTTCCAATTCTACCAGAAATGGGGCATCCTAATCAATACTTCCAAATCGGAACTTGTCTGCTTCAAGAGACCTTCAACTGGTAGAGGCCTTCGCAGCGCAACAAATTGCAGAAATCTGGTCCTAAGACTCCCTGACGGATCCTCCATAGTGGCAAAGCCAAATGTCAAGTACCTGCGAGTGCACTTCAATGAGTTGCTAAGGTTTAACCTGCACTCAAGAAATGTTCTGAAAAAGGCCAGCTGGGCCTTTAGTCGTTTGCACCCATTGCTGAAAAGAAGATCCAGTCTTAACCAACCGACAAAGATATTAATCTACAAGCAGCTCCTGCGACCAGTGATCAGCTATTCCTTCCCAGTCTGGTTTTCCATCTCGAAGACAGCTATGAAGGAACTTCAACTATTCGAAAGGAAGATACTGAGGATCTGCACTGGACTCTACTTCGACCGTCAACGACAGAAACACTACAGGAACGAGCATCTCTACACAGAAGCCAATTTAATCCCGCTGGACAAATATCTAGTTCTTTCAACGAAGAACATCATCGACCACCCGAATCAGCTTATGAGAAGGATGACCACAGAACAACGACATCCCGAGCCGAGGTACCTCAGTGTGATGGGAACTCTGGATGACAACGTAATCATGGACAACGAGGAAGTAGTCTCGTTCTACGCTGATATTGGATCAGCCTACTACCGCGGCTAAAACGCCATCCCTGCCCACAACCCACAAAAATCACCACTGACAACCAGGAATGAACACCCTGAGGACAATACAACCGATATTTTAAATTTAATTTTTTTTTTTCGTCATGTAAATTTTATATAAAAATAATTAAACTTAAGTCACTGTATATAGTTAGGCCCCCTATGAGCCAACAAATGTAAACTTTCATACATATGTAGTATCTTATTAGTTGTAAGCTAAATTGTAAATACTCGTAGTATGTTCAATAAAACAAAATTGAATTGATGGTAAATAAAGTATTGCCGTTTCTGGGTATGACAGCCCCCAATCGTCCTATGCGCGATGCATTTAACTACGAGTTGCAAAGAGAACAACAATACGGTACTGAAGTACTGGCCGACACAGTTCGTTCAAATGTTCCGAAATTGAAATAACAACAAATTGCATACGATACTTTGATGGAAGCTGTGAACAGTGGATCTGGTAGAATTTACTTACTGTTCCCGGGGGACTGGAAAAACGTTCCTTATTTCATTGCTGTTGGCAATGATCAGATCGCAAAATGAAGTAGCCCTAGCATTGGCTTCATCTGGAATAGCTACAACATTGTTAGAAGGTGGAATGTGCACATTCTGCCTTGAAATTACCACTAAACATGCAAATCAATGAAGCACCAATTTGCAACATCGCCAAAAGCAGCGCAATGGCAAAGATTCTATAGATATGCAAATTGATTGTTTGGGATAAATGTACGATGGTCCTCGAGAGGTCACTGAAGGCACTGCACAGAATGTTAAAAGATCTTCGTGACAACCAAAACAATTTTGGTGGAGCCATAATTCTGTTGTCAAGTGATTTTCGTTAGACTCTTCCAATTATTCCCCGATCAACTGTTGCTGACGTACTTAAGACACTCATGCAAAGACACTCTACCATAATTAACAACTAACATGAGAATTTTTCTGCAACAAGATCAAACTGCGATTATGTTTTCGAAGCAGTTATTAGATTTTGGAAATGGTAAGGTTGCAGTCGACAACTCGACCGGATTAACTACTCACGGATTTTTGTGAATTCATGGACTCAAAAGAGGAACTTATTCAGCGTGTTCTTACGGATATAAAACAACATTTCAGAAACAATAATTGGCTGAGTGAACGAGCAATATTGGCGGCCAAAAACAAAGATGTCGATGATCGGAATGCAGCCATTCAGAATTTTCTTCTCAGAGAGTTGTTTTCTTACAAATCAATTGACACTGTTACAAACCAGGATGACATAGTCAACCATCCCACAGACTTTTTGAATTCCCTGGATTTGCCTGGACTTTTTTTTTTTTTTTTATAATCTACCCGCGCTCAAGGGATTATGATTACCCTTGAAATGTTTCAACACAGCGCGGGCGTGAAGTTACGGAAGAGAAAGAAGGATAGGAAAGATGTGTGGCACGATGTTCTGAGACTGAGACTACCACCTCACAATTTACAATTAAAAGTAGGATCACTTGTGATTATGCTGTGTAACATTAACCAGCCTCGACTGTGCAATGGAACGAGACTGGCTGTAAAAAAGGTAATGAATAACGTTATAGAGGCCAAAATCATCAAGGGGAAATACAAAGAAGAGGGTGTCTTGATCCTGTGTATACCGATGATTCCAACAGATTCGCCATTCGATTTTAAGCGTCTACAATTTCCCGTCCATCTGGCCTTTGCGATGCGCATAAATAAATTGTAAGGCCAGTCGTTGAAAGCTTGCATAATCAACTTGGAGTTTCCATGTTTCGTGCTTGGGCAATTATATGTCGCGTCGTGTGTTCATCATCATCATCATCGGCTCGACAACCGGGTTCCGGTCCTGGCCTCTTTCAACAAGTCTCTCCACCTATCCCGGTCTCTAGCCGATGCCATCCAGTTGCGCACCCCAAGGCTTCGGGCGTCCTGGTCTACGCCATCTCTCCAGCGCAAGCATGGTCTACCATGCTGTCGTCTACCATAGAATGTACCACAAAGAACTTTCCGAGCAGGTTCCTCTTCGCTCATGCGAGCTAGGTGCCCTGCCCATCGGAGTCTACCGAGCTTAATTTTTGTCACGATATCTGCTTCTAGGTAGATTGCGTACAGTTCATGATTGTACCGTCTCCGGAATCGTCCTTCCTCACATATGGGGCCAACAATTCTCCTTAAGACTTTTCTTTCGAACGCAGCTAAGAGGTCGGAGTGCCTTTTGCTAAGCACCCAAGTCTCGGATCCATATGTGAGTACTGGTAGGACCATGGTCCTGTACAGCAGCAGTTTTGAAGTTATGGTGAGATTTGTGGATTTGAAGAGCTTTGACAGACTATAGTAGGCTCTGTTTCTTCTTCTATATTGTTATCGTCTGCTACTATTGACCCAAGGTATTTAAAGGATTGCACCACTTCAAATTCGTGCTCCGCAACCTTGATTGTTTGACCAACTCTTCCTCTCGCATTCGAAGCCACCATGTACTTTGTTTTACCTTCACTAATGTGCAGCCCCAGATTTTGTGCCGCCTGCTCGATCTGGATGAAGGAGTCGTGTACAGCTTGTTCGGTTCTTCCGATGATGTCAATGTCGTCTGCGTAAGCCAGTAACTGGCTGGAACTGTTGACGATGGTCCCTCTTATTGCCGTGCCAGAGTCACGGATTGCTTTCTTTAACGCCAGGTTGAAGAGGAGGCAGGCGAAACCGTCCCCTTGTCGGAGTCTATTAAATATGTTGATTGGTCTGGATAGCAATCCGGCTATTTCTACTTGGCTTGTTACGTTGGTCATGGTCAACCTACATAGTCGTGTCAATTTATTTGGGATGCCGAATTCTCTCATGGCTTTGCAAAGTTCTACCCTGGCTATGCTATCATAGACGGCCTTAAAGTCTATAAACAGATGGTATGTTGGGATGTTAAATTCTAGACAGTTTTCCATCGCCTGCCTAAGGGTAAAGATCTGATCAGTTGTTGATTTGCCTGGAATGAAACCACACTGATATTGTCCGATGACGGTTTTAGCGTATGGGGTTATCCGGTCTTGTAGGATAGAGGAGAGTATCTTATAGGCGGTACTCAACAACGTGATACCTCTATAATTGCTGCACATTGTGACATCTCCCTTCTTATATATGGGGCATATTATGCCTTTTCGCCAGTCTTCTGGCACTTCTTCCTGCTCCCATACGTGCACTATAATATCATGAATTGCTTGACGTAAGGCTGGCCCGCCGTGATGAAATAATTCGGCTGGTATGCCATCGGCTCCCGGGGATTTGTTCTGTTTAAGCCGGTCTATAGCCTTCTCAACCTCTTCTATGCTTGGTGGCGGCAACATAGGGTATTCTTCTTGAAGTAGTGGAGCCTCCACTTCTGCAGTGAGCTGACCATTTAGCAATTCATTAAAGTACACTTCCCATCGCTCCAGTATGCTTTCAGGATCGGTGATCAGATTTCCCTCTCCGTCCTTGCAGTATGTGCAGCGTGGTGTGTACTGCGTCATGTTTCGGAT
The DNA here is from genome assembly GCA_911387755.1 of Chrysotoxum bicinctum. Lineage (NCBI taxonomy): Eukaryota > Metazoa > Arthropoda > Insecta > Diptera > Syrphidae > Chrysotoxum > Chrysotoxum bicinctum. The sequence continues at coordinate 67,888,894 of OU426989.1, read as the reverse complement.
GGATTGGTAGAACTTCCGCGCATGGTGCGGACCTCGCTCTCGGCTGTTTTCTATTTCACAGATTAGGTTCTTCTCCCAGGCTGATTTTTTTTTGTCTGTGAAGCCGTTTTTCTGTTCTTCTGAGCTCTTTATATTCCTCTTCGCGTGCCCGCGTTCTATGAGATTGTTGCATTGCTCGGTACGCAACATTCTTACGTTCAGTCGCTAGCTTGCATTCATCATCAAACAAGTCTTTCCGATTTTTACGACTGCTGCCTAAGATTGAGTTGGCAGTACTAATGACAATATTCTTAAGGCGTGCCCACTTCTCATTTACGCCTCCCTAAATCAAGTGATTCTAGGGCGAGTCCTAACGCATTACCAAAGGTGTTATTGGTGTTTTCATTGCGCATGGCAGCCGTGTTGATTCGAACCTGATCGGCGGATGCAATACCTCTTCGCAAGGCAATCCGCCCTCGGAAAACCATACCAACAAGATAGTGATCCGAGTCGATATTGGCACGTCGGTACGTTCGTACCGTCATCAAGTTCGAGTAGTGGCGACGGTCTACACTCAAAAAATTTATTAGTAAAATGGCTACGAATGATATTCGTAAAGAAAATATTCGTGCATTGTACGAATATTCGTAAGATGTACGAAGTATTTGTACAGTGGTATATCTACGAATGCATTCGTAAAATTTTACTAATAATTGTCGTACTATCTACGAATCTATTCGTTTAATGCACTAATTTCATTCGTAAATAAGAAGTAAACAATTTGTTTGAGTACATTGTACGAATTATTGTGTACATATAACTAATAACATTCGTTAATTTCTCGTACGAATGACTTCGTACTTTAATCTTTTGCATTCGTAGTATTTACTAATAAATTCGTACTATTTACTAAGTAAAACTAATATTAGTAGACAGAATTCATTCGTAGGTAGACCGTACGCATTATGTGTAGAATGTACTAATAACTTCGTATTTTCATGAAGTGCATTAGTACCTATTATTTACTAATCATGGGTAAAAAAAATAATATGTGTTCAGCTCTAAAAATTAAATGTATTCCATTCGTCAACACGTTGAAACGTGTTTTTGCATAGTGCGCGAATTATTTATAAGGTAATGGACGCGTCACACTTTTTTGCTGTAATTTTGTAAATTCATACGGTGTATGTATAAGATACAAATCTTGAGGACCAGACCAACATCTGCTTTTTTCGAAAAGACGAGGTGAGTACCTAGACATACATATGAATTAAAGCTTATTTTATATTTGACATACAGCATCTAGAAGCAGCAAAGCATAGATATATGTATGGGGGAATTTTTTGCTAAAAGAATTTTAATGTAAGTACAATTTTTCGGAAGATTTTGAATGTCAAATTTTAAATTTATTTTCAGTGGCCCTTTGAAAATAAGGAGTTTGGACATATTACCTACTGTGATTGTTAATTATATTAATAATGAATTAATTAATTTTCAGATACTTTATATTTTTTTTTAACTTTATTCATATACTCACTCGTATATGACACTAAAATTAATTAAAAAGTATTTTTAACTTAAAAAATACATTACCTTTGTTAATATTTCTTACAATAAATATTTAAGGAAGTTTCAAAGAACATATTTAATGACAGTAAGTTCTACAATAATATTCGTACAATATACGAATGGAGCTGTATAATTTACGAATAAATTACAAGGGCATTAGTAAATGTCACATTGATATTCGTACAATGTACGAATAAAGCTGTATAATTTACGAATGAATTACAAGGGCATTAGTAAATATTACGATAATATTCGTACATTGTACCAATAGTATTCGTACAATATACGTTTGTTTTTCTACGAATACTAATAAAATATTAGTAATATGTACTAATAAACGTCCATTCTACGAATACTATTCGTGGCTGAAAACCACGAATAAAATTCGTAGAATGTACGCATGAATTAGTAATATTTACACACGAAATTTTTTGAGTGTATCAACACGTGGTCTATTTGGTTACGAGTGACTCCATCAGGTGATACTCAGGTGGCTTTGTAGATATCTTTACGCGGGAACCTGGTACTCGCAACGACCATGTTTTTCGATGCTGCCAATTCTAAGACTCGAAGTCCATTGTCATTAGTGTTCTCATGCAAACTATGGGTGCCTGCGTAATGCCTGAATACCGGCTCCCGACCTATTTTTGATTTCTTGGAGAGCTGTTATGTCAGCTTTATATTTTGACAGGGCATCGGCTAGCTGCTGAGCAGCTCGAGCTCTATAGAGCGATCGTACGTTCCATAAGAAAATTCGTAAACCGTTTTTCAGTTTTCGTTGCGTGGGTTGTCGTCGTGTGATCAGTCCGTTTCCGAGGCTTGTTGTCGGTCTCGTAATTCATTAAGTTTTATGGGACAGGGAATTAGCCTGTCGCCAACCTGAGGAACCAGCCTGATCATATTAGCCAAACCTTTTTAAAGGCTTGTTTCTAGCGGCCGCCACGGAGAGGCTATGATCAGACTTCCACCAGTCCCGAATAGTTACGGCACGTGCATGTTTTCGTATGCTACATGTTATTCCCCCTATTCGTCTGGTGGCTGACCACCCATCCAAAATGGCACCTCGTTGCTAAAGATGATTTTTCAAATCCCCAAGGATGAACAAACGGCGTTGACTATGGCCTGGCCATGAGCCTTGAGTTCCTGAGTCGGTTGACACTCGACCGGGTCCAGGGCGAAGTCCTGAAGAAAAATTCTCCAATTTGAAGTCTGTGAAAGGCCTATTTCTTGAGCATGGCAATGAATCGACTGCCTCGGGTTCTGCTGTATCTGCACTTTTACGGACCGCTGCTATCTTCTCGTTGAAGGGTCATCTGTAATGAGCCACCACGTCTTCCGTAAAATAGCCGCAATGCTAACGAAAACACTCATTTTGATAAATGTTTTGTATCATTTGGACGTGCTGTTCGATATTGTAACTTGTAATGGTGATTTCGCATCAGTAATTGATAATAAACGGCAGTTTTGACAGATGTCATTAGAAAAACATGGCCAGCGCAGGCCACGAAAATCAACTACCCCAATTGAAAAGTCCCTAAGAATAGTTTGGAATGACAGGAAAGCCTCTCATATTATTAGAACTTTTGGAGTTGTGAAATGATCTGTATGAAAGCAGATCGGTACTGGGGTGGGTGGTGGTTTGAGTCCTGTTCGTTCGAGTGTTACCTAGTTAGCTGACGAATGAACGAAGTATTACTATGTTCCCACCAAAAAGAAATACTAGATTTTGCCTTAAAGCGTTTGATATTTCAATTTGATGGAGATTTTAACGAAATCTCATATATTTCCTAATCTGGAACCAAAATATATACTTTTCCGAAGCTTTTTGATAAATAAATAAATTTGGTGGTGCAACAGCTCGGAGTGAACCAGGACCTAGTGATTTACAACTCTCAACCATTCCTGTGTGCGTGTTACCAGGGAACGGAGGGGACCTACAATTTTCTTCCGATTCCGAAAGGCTAATGAGCAGCACTTTCCATGACAAGAGATACTCTTGGAGAATTTGTCAATTCCTCGCAAGTGGCAGTAGGTACACCCCTGAAAAAAACTTTCTTGCAGCGGCTGAGAATCGAACTCGAGACCTTCCGCATGACAGTCCAACGCACTAACCGTTATGCCAAGGGGTACTACAAGCTTTTTAATGCTTTGGTTAAATTTGACATAAAAAGTGTTTCATCACCAAGTTTTAGTAGGTATTCCAAGCAAAAGTACAAAAATACCGTTTTCTCGCCATTTTTTAAATTTTAAAAAGGAAATAATTGAATTTCGAATTTAAGGAAAAGATTACGTCTTTCAGATTTCGTTCAAAGTTTCTTGGAGAACAATTATTTCATAATACCGCATCACCTTGAACGACCGAAAAAATCCTACTTTAAGGTTAAAGCTGTCGAAAGCCTTAACACCATCCTAACAGTTAGTCAGAATATTGGCTGTTTAAGTTTTGTTTTTTTTTTTTTTTTTTTTAATACTGTGAGTGTATACATAACACACCGAACGGAATGGTTCACCCAGGCCTTACTACCTTCTATAGCTGTGTGTAGGGCATACCTCAAAGTATGGTTATAATTGCTACAAAAAAGTTATATTACGAATATATCCTTCAACACCCACAATGAGCTAAAAATTTAAAGAAATCCTCTTTTGAAATGAATCCAGACAGAGGCAATTTTTTTTTTTTATTTTTTTTTTTTTGCGTTTTGGCAAATTCCAGTAACCATGCCACATAACCACTGCGATGGCAACCTCACAAAACCCGATAATGTATTATGAACTGATGAATGGCTTTCTGATGAAATGGGAGTTTGGTTCGGGGACTATATCTTTGGTAGCTTGTTATATCTACATGACTTTGTTCTATCTAACACTAGGGTTGTTATGGTATCCACATCGACACACAATTAGGCTTTCGATGCCGCGTGTTTTGGGTGTGTACAAAGGCCAATGCTCTTCACGTGTATTACTGCGGAACGATAAGCGTTTGATGATCAAGGATGTGCGCTTTGTTAGTCCCTTTGATTCTATTTCATTAGCAGATATATGAGGACAATGTGTGCAGGATTTTTGTTTGGTTCCTGAGATTTGTAATACCTTTATGGGACAAGGGCTTTCGAGAGTCATTCGATACTTAAGGTAATTTGTTATCTAACGAGGGGAAAATAATGTTTGCATGAGATATAATGTATAGACTGAAGTAAAAGAAGTAAAGTTTAAAGAGAAAAATAATATTAAAAGTATGATGCGTAAACATGTTTTATTAATACCTTTAGTGGCTTAGTAATTTCAAGAATTTCAAGAATTTAAAAAATTTAGGGAACATCATTTATATTTCGCAAAATTTTTAGATCTTCTAGGTTTATTATCAAAGAGTTAGTTTTTTAAATCCCATAGTATTACACTATTGAACTCCGAATATACCTGCATACGACGAAAATTTTCTAAAGTTGATATTGATACCATTTGATATGCTCAAGAGCTTACAAATAGTTTCAAACAAACTCTTTACCAATTTAACAAAATTTCACAAAAATGTCTTAAACTTGCAGTTGGTCTATTGATTTCGTTAAAAAAATATTCGAACTTTTAATCAAAGTTAAGACTATTAGGATAATGAAGAAGTGCAGGTTTTCCTCAAACAATCTATGCCTACATGCGTCTGTGGGTCTGTATCTCTACACTCTACTGTACAACGAGCCAGAGCTTAAACGGTTGGTTAGGGTATTGGACTGTCATGCAGAAGGTCTTGAGTTTGAGTCTAGCCCGCTGCAAAAAAAGTTTTTCAGGGGTGTATCTAAGGGTATCTCTTGTCATGAGAAGTGTTGTTTATTGGCGCTCGGAATCTTTCGGTTCGAATGGTTGGTTGAGAGTTAGAACTAATAAATATCCTAAGTTTTTTTTAATAAAACTGGTGAAACATTTACATAACGAAACTAGGATTTTGAAGTTTCTTGTGAAAATATTCTTGACCAATTTTATCTTCAAATTACAAAAAAGTTCTTTTAAGTGATACAAATACTAGTTCTTATTTTTGTATGCTTAAGCTCCTCCAAAGTTTGAATATTATTGCGTATTAAAATTTTCAATTTTTTTTTTGATTTTTAAAAAAATTTCAAAATTTATGTTTGATTTTTTTCAAAAATAAAAGTTTCTTAATATAGTCTACAAATTTGATAAAAAATTTTTGTTTTACCTAAAAATAACGGTTCCCACCATACAGATGTTAAAAAATGTTTTTCGAAAATCGTATTTTTGTCGAAAACTTTCGATAACATTTTTACTTGCGACTTATACATAGGTACTATAAGGCAAGTTATGCGTATTCGTAAGAAAAATCGAACTCGAGATTTTGATCAAAGTTGACATTACGATGATAGCGAAGACGAAAAAAGTGGGTCTGGCAATTCTGTCTGTCTGTCTGTCTGTCTGTTCGATTACAGCTAAACGGCTCGGCCGATTTTCTTCAAACTTGGTAGATATGGGTTTTGAATTTTTACCCCCGGATGTTTTTTGATTTGATTTCTTATGACCAAGAATAACGGTACCTGCCATACGATTTTTTTCCGAAATTTTATAAATATTTTTTTTTCTCAAAAAATGTCCCTGCGATTTTCTTAAAAAAAATTGTAAAAATTTAATTCAGTTAAACCTAGGTAATGGTCGAAAAAAATTTTCAAAAAAATGAGTGGTTTTGGTACCCCCATTGGGACCATTTTTTTTGTTTTTGATTTTCTCAAAAACGGTTCCACCGATTTTGATCATTTTTTTTATGCTAAAGCTTCCCAGCAGCTTGAATATTATTGTGTATTCAAATTTTCCAAAACAAATTTTTTGGATTTTTAAAAAAAACTTTCAAAATTTTTTTTTGAAAACTCAATAATTTGAAAACCCCATGCTCGATTTTTTCAAAACTTGATAAATAAAAGTTTAGAAAAATAATCTACAATAAATGAGAAAAATAAATTCATTTTACCTAAAAATAACGGTACCCTCCATACAAATGTTAAAAAATGGTTTTCGAAAATCGTATTTTTCTCGAAAACGGTTCCGAGAATTTTGCTTAAATTTTTTTTCTTTCTATTATTTTTTAATATCTGTAATTTAATAAAAAAAAACTTTGAAAACAAGATATTACTGACTGTACCTACCATAGAACGATTTTTTAAAATTTTGAATTTCTCATTATCAGCATTTTGATGAAATTTCGTAGAGAGAAGCTTCTAAAAAGTTTAAAAAACATTGCATTTTAAAACTTTAAGAAAAATATTTTTTTGAATTTTGAAAAAAAAAATCAATTTTTTGTTTTTTGAAAATTCAATATCTCGAAAACAGCTCAATACTTTTTTTTGTAAATTTAATTTTTATTTATACAAGAATAAAAACTTCAAATTGGCGTACCAACATTTTTTCTTAAAAATGTTTTAAGATTTTCTTATATAAAACCTTATTTTTTTAAGAAACCACTACAAGGACTTATAATTTTTGTTCTTGCATAAATCTATATTTGCTTGAATCACATGGCATCCTATTCTTACCTTTAACTACTAAAGAAGTTTTTTTTAGTCATTTAAAAAATGAATTTTATGCTTATGAACAATTTCTCTAATAACATTAATTTTTGAAATTCTTAGTCTTGTACATAGGAGCAAGTTCGTGCGACCCAGTCGTGCATTTTATTTTTCTTTCGCTTAGGTACTATATTTTTTGAATTTAAAAAAAAAATCAATTTTTTTCGGAAAATTCAATATCTCACAAACGGCTTAGTATTTTTGTTGGAAATTTATTTTTTGTTCGTGTAGTAATAAAAACTTTAAGTTGGCGTACCAAATTTATTTCTCACAAATATTTTAAAAATTTTGGATATAAAAGCTTATTGTTTTAAGAAACCACTACAACGATTTATAATTTTTGTTCTTAAATAAACTAATATTTGCTTAAATCACATGGCATTATGTTTTAGCTCCAAATACTAATAGAGTTGTTTTAGTCATTTTCAAAATAAATTTTATGCTTATGAACACTTTTTCTTTAATAACATTCATTTTTGAGATTCTTAGTCTTTTACATAAGAGCAAGTTAGGAGTTGGGCATACAAAAATTTTCTCCCGCGCACTAAATTAATTGGATGCTGGTAAAAATTGGTATTTTATGTATAAAAAAAAATATAAAATTAAAGGTTCTATTATTGTCAGGCTGCAAGGCGTAATATCATTTTAAAGATGATGAAAGCCCTGCTATTGTCAGAACTTAAATTGATGAACATATTTTCGTTATTTGTAACAATTTTCGGGCACATATCGTTATGTTGCATTACAAACGTTTAAAAAATTTTAATGAATGCAATACTAAATTCAGGCGAAGTCTATTACTGAAGGGCAGGAGAGCCACAAGTGGTTCTTGTTGCTGGTAAATTGTGCTAAATACAATCCAAGTATTTTTTTAAATAAAAATAAAAATAAAAATAAAAAGACAAATTAAGGATTTATTTATTTTGTTTTTTTTCTAAAAAAAAGTCAAATAAAGTTGGGTCCTTATTCCATTTATTTTAGGGGGCATTTTTACTTTTCTGTGGGACTTTATTTCATTGATGAACATTTATGAAAAAGTACCTCAATTTGGGTCCTTGCTAAATTTTCTCTTTTAGGACAAAATTTGCAGAGCGAATATATTGGTAAATGTGCCACCCATTATTTTTAATCTTAGAAGATATTTTTTTTTCTCAAAAACTGTTTTATGGATTTAAGAAAAACATACATTTCATTAAGTAAAATCTAGATAATACTTGAAAAAAAAAATTAAATACACAACTGGTTCGCATGAACTTGGTCTTATGTATAAGACTTAGAATTTTTAGAATAAATTTTTTTTAAAGAAAAATGTTAACAAGCATAAGATTGATATTTTAAAGTCTTAATCATGAACAACTTTTTTTGTAGAAAATGTGAAATGCAAACACAAAAATTAGAAATTGTTGTATCTAGCAGTTTCTTAAAAAAAAATTCATTTTCAAAAACAAAATTAAACGTTTTCGAAAATCTGATACCTGATCGTAACAAATAAAGTAGAAGAAATAAATTTTTAATAAATATTTAGGTGCCGTTTTCGAGAAAATACGATTTTCGAAATCCATTTTTAAAATTTGTGTGGAGGGTAACATTATTTTCAGATAAAAAAAAATTGTCATACATCTTGTATGATTATGTATTACAAAATAATCAAATATTAAGATGCTAAAAAGATTTAAGAACAAAATTTAAATTTTGTTTTTAAATCCAAAAGATTTTTATTTTGAATATTTGAATACCTACATACACAATATAACTCAAACTTTTAAAGAGTTTATTTATTTATTTTATTTCCAAAAAATATGGGAAGTACAGTAAGAATTAAACTATTTTAGTTTTTACATATATTTCATATATAATAAAAAATTACTTACTAGAATAGAATATTTACAAAATGTTTGATTATTGTAAGAGAGTAATAATACTAAATTTCAATTGAATAAGTTATTTATAGGATTACTTTTAACATATGAATATAACAAATTTTTGAACGTTATACTTGAAATAATTGATCGAATTGATAAAGGTAACGAGTTCTTTAATCTTATAGCGTAAACAAAAAAAAGTCTTTATCTATTTAAATAATTAAAGCGAGGATAAATTATATTTTGTGTACGAATAGAGTTCGCACAACTTATTTTTTCAAACAGATAAGATGTTCTCTGAGAGAACATCGAGCTATATTAGAAGAGAATCAAATTTCCGAAGTCCATATATAAAACGTATTGCAAGTTCCAGCTTATGAAAAGAAGCCGCATCGGGATTACTATGAACTACTGAGCAATAATTAATGAAATGTAAGAAGAGAGCTCGAACTAGACGCAGTATAGTCAAGACCGGTATAAAATTGGAAGAGAAATAAAGCTGACGTAAACCACAATAAATTCTTTTGACAACCAAGTTTATATGATTTTCGCATGAAAGCTTACGATTTATAATAATTTCAAGATTATTTACTTCATCTACGTAAAGTACTATATTATTGTTTAAAATAAGGGCTGGTATAGTAGAAGCGTCAATAAAGTCCTTGGAAATAACTATCCCCTTAGATTTTTGAGGGTTTAATCGCAACTTGTTTGCATTAGCCCATGCGTATATGCGCTCCAAGTCTTCATTCATTCTCGCCACACAGTCTTCCATCATACCAATAGGTCTTGAGAATTTAATCTGAGCATCATCAGCATACAGATCCATTGTAACATCATGACAAACATCGGGAAGGTCATTTATAAATAAAGAAAAAGGAGTGGTCCTAATATCGAACCCTGAAGAACACCATAAGGAACTCTCAAAAAAGGGGACACCTTAGTACAAACCCGTTGAAACCTTTTATTTAGGTAGCTAGCAACGAGAAGTAGTGAAGTTTTGCTGAAATTGAAATTTAATTTAAGTTTAATCTTTTTAATAAGCATCAGGTGATCAACACTATCAAAAGCTTTTAAAAAATCGAGCATGCATAAAATTGATATGTTTTTATTGTCAAATTGAGATCTTAATTCTTCAAAAATTTTACAGTTGTACAGCTATGTTTTTTACGGAAACCGAATTGACAAGAAGTTACTAAACTGTTTTGTTTGATATGTTCATAAATTTGGTCACGCATTAAAATTTCAAAAACTTTCGATAGACATGGCAGAATACTTAGTGGTCTATATTCTTCAGGTGTACTTCTGTTAGAGTTTTTTGGTGTCGGAATAACCTTAGCATACTTTCATATGGCTGGATGGAAATTCCGATCTTGTAAAACAGGAATTAATTATGCCCGTGAAAGTATAATAAATGTGGGGTAAAATCAGTTTGATAAATTTAAAAGATATCTCATCATGACCTACTGCATTTGATTTGACTTTGCTTATAGCAGTTATTGTTTCGTACTCAGAGACACAATGAAATTCAAGGGCATTTGGATTAAATTCACCATCATCAAACATATTAAGTACATTCAAGCTATTTTCATTGAGGCTTTCTGTACTGCAATTGTTATTTCGAAGAAAATAGTTATTAAGTCCAGATCACATTTAAAGGAAGCATTATCAATTATTTTTAATGATTTGAGATTCTTCCAAATAACAGAACTGCATTGATTTGGCTTAAGTTTTGATGAATAAAAGTTAAAATTAACTTTTCTTACTTCTGCAGTTACTTTTTTTCTGGAGTTAGTGTATATTTCCCAATGGACTCTACTTCGATTACGACGCCATCTTTGATACGATTTATCACTAATTTTGATAAGATTCTCTATTTGTTTGGAAAACCAAGGTACTCTAGAGTCTTCAACTCTTTTTAATCGTAAAGCAATATTGCGATTAAATAAATCTTAAATTAGGGACTGAAATATTACAGTTTCAGCATGAAAAATTGATCAAAATCCGTTGTTTCGTTTTTGAGAAAATCAAATACAAAAAAATGGTTCCATAGGTGGTACCAATAATAACAGTTATTCGGAAATTTATTTCAACCATTTATAAAATTTATAAACAATTAAAAAAAAATTATTTTTTTTAAATTGGGTATCTCAAAAAACGAAATTTGAAATTTAATTTTTAATGAGCACGGTAATACAAATTTAGAATTGGAGTAGCAACCATTTTTTTTCTTAAAAATATTTTCCGATTTTTATATATGGTACATACATTGTATACAAATTTCTAATTTGAAATCTCATAAATATATTAGAAAGTTTGTGCTACCAAAGTTTGTATTGCCTAGTTTGGAATTTTTTGCCAACCTTTTAATAAAAATATGCTAAGTATCTACATTATTCCATATGTATATAATGTTCCATACATTTTATTTTCAACCTTATATTTCCACTGAACATTCTGGTTTTTAACACTTTTGAGTCTATATTTTCAAAAAAAAAAAAAAAAAAAAAACATACCGATAACCCCCCTAAAGACAGCCATTTTGGTTGTGAATTAAGATTTTTTTTAAAGATGTTTTCGTTTGTTAACATTAAAAATGTCGACCTATCATATTAAAACAAATTCATTCCGTTATGTTATTGTTTCAATTTACATCTTTTCATCGACGCAAAAATCAATTACAAAAACAACAATGTTAACAAATAGGTTTTGCATGGTGAAACGTAATAACATTTTCTATTTGTATAAAAAATGTCTGGTTTAAAGTTGAGAGGACTTTTAAGAAGCACTAAGAGTATGTGCTTCCAAAAGATCTTCGAGTCTCAATTCACAAATTTGTATAGTAAGTTCCTTGGACTGCTATGCAGCAGAGGGTCTCTGGTTCGTTTCCCAGTCGATACAAAAATGTTTTTCAGACATGTACTGCCTTCTCCGAGGCAGTGGCGTAGATAGGGGGGGGGATCAGGGGGATATATCCCCCCCCATTGGGATCGATAATTGTTCCTAATGATCCTAATTCTCAAAACCAGTCAAACTAATTAACATATTCTTTATGTTTTTGAACAGATATTTTGTTTGTCTTTCCAGCAGTATACGACTTGTGTAAATCGGCCCAACAATCATTAAGAAAAAGCCCTTCAAAGTTTCAAAAAACACACTTTTTCGCCGTTTTTAGAAAATCGCTTGTTTTAAGTCATTTCGTAAGGATAGACAAAAAAATATTTAAAATACTTTTAAGATCTCAGGTGAAAGATATTGTTTTAACAAAGCTAAAACGCACAAAATTAATGAAATCGAATAATAAATGTGGAAGTTATGAAACAGTACGTGAAGGCAGATCATTTCAGTTTTATTCTTCTTTTTAATATTGAAAATAGGACGCATATTGCTTACACTTCTTCTTTTATGTGGCGTTGAATCTTCGCGGAGCTGCATTTATTTTGTGATTTATTTTTTCAATTAATATTATTTTACTTACTACAGTGCCTTGCATAAATATAACCTGTAAAAATGCGTTTTGTAGAAAATTAAAATGGGAATGACACCTACTATTTTTTATTGAATGACATTACTGATTCAGAAGAAAAAAAAGTTTCGTTAGTTTCTCTTCTGGTGGTTAAAAATTAAAACAGATTTTTTGTATTGCAAAAGTATAACCGCTTTTTTATTTTGATCTGTTTTTTTTTTTATTTTAAGTAAATTTTTTCGGCTAAATTAGTAAAGGACATTGCTGCCTCTATTTTCGACCAATCTAAAAATTGTTTTTGACATACTGTTGACAAAGTTATTTAATATGGAATCGTCTATACAGTTCCATTCTTCCACAATCGCCTCTCGCAGCTCAGCAACACTGTATAATTGCCTATTATGGGCATACATTTTGCGGGTCAAAATTCCCCAAAGATTTTCAATTTGGTTACAATCTGGAGAACGTGCCGGAAACACCAAAAAATGTATGTTATTCGATTCGTACCATCCCAAACTTTGACGACTAACGTGAATTGGGGCATTATCATGCTGGAAGACATGCCGAACTCGACGAAATCATGTTAAGTAGGGTACCAAATTATCCTGAAGCACCTGGGTGCAAGCTGAACTGTTCATCTTTGCAGGGGTGAAGGCAACTGCAACCTTACCACGGTCGCTGAAGGCCCCCCAAACCTTACAACTGCCACCGCCAAAGTTCCTCTTGAAAAAAAACTTTTTTCCTTTCTCAGATCGTGCCAATATCCGTTAAAACCACCTGAACCATCAAGATTAAACTTTTTTTCGCCACTGAAAATAATCTAAAATAATCTAAAAAAAAAACATTCATTAGATTATGCCATTTGGAATAACAAGAGTTAAGTGTAAATTAATGGAATGTTACTTATGGTTTTCCAATTCCGTTTCATGTTTTGCCGGAAAAATTCTTACATTTTTTTGTAGACTGTTGTCAAATTTGGAGCTGGCATCATTTTGCACCGAACAATCACTTTACTGCTTTTTAAGGCACAAAAAACCGTTGAAACCGAAATTCCTAAGCCCGATTCGTCACGAACGTCTTGCAAAGAATGCGCCGAATTGGATGCAGCATTTATTAAATCCCTTTTATCTCGACGTGTCAGATGTACTGGTCTTATTTTCGGCTCATAAGATTCTGGATCTTTTGTAAGAAATTTTGGACGACACGATCTGATATTTAAATTTTCCTACCAATAGTCCTTAAGCTAAGGCCAGTTAACCGAAAACCTTGAATTTTGACTTTTTCCGTATCGCTTAAATGTTTACCACGCGGCATTGTTTCTGGTCATTTCGAAGCACATAACTGAATGAAGCTTCAGAGAGGTTTGCATTGTGCGGTTATATAAAAATCTGTTTTTTTTTTTGTTTTTTTTTTTTATAATCTACCCGCGCTCAAGGGATTATGATTACCCTTTAACTGTTTCAACACAGCGCGGGCGTGAAGGTGAAGTTAAGAAGAGAAAGAAGAGAAAATAACGGAACTTTTTTTCTTCTCAATTTACTTGATTAGTGATGCCATTAAATAAAAAAAATAGTAAAGTGTCATTCTCATTTTAATTTTCTACAAAATGCATTTTGACAGGTGCGGTTATACTTATGCAAGGCATTGTATATCAATATTTATTCTAGTTCATATTGAAATTAATGCGTATAGTATATTATCTTTAAAAAATATAATTTTTTTATGCCATACATAATGAATTCAATGAATGAATGAAGTCTTGTTATTTGTTTTTTTTTTTTAATTATTAAAACTTAAAAAAAAATGAACGAACTAGATCTATCCCCCCCCATAGCGAAAAGCTATCTACGCCACTGCTCCGAGGAAGTGGTAGATTATCCAAGAGTATCTCCTGTCGGACTCAACCGAAAATTGTAGATCCCTTCAGTCAGATCCATACGTACATAGGAATGGCTGACAGTTGTATGTCACAAGTTCCTGGTTCTCTAGTTGTTGCACCACAAAATTTTAAATTTTCGTTGATCACAGTTCCTTATCTGCTCATGACTCGCTGAAACCGTGCTACACACGCGTTCACTATACAAATTAGCGCACATTCAGTGAAGTTGAGTGGATAAAATGAAGCAGATAAAGCATTTTCAAAGAAAGATGCTCGTCATTTGCACTGGACTATACCGTAATCCACTGACGAAGAAATATGTACCAACTAACTGGCTGAACACAATAGAATGCTGCAACTGGAAGAGCTGTGAAAAAGTGTCGTACGTACTTTTTTTATGCGCCCACAATGAGGCTGTACAGCTTTCATGTTTTGTTGTCATTTGTTGGGTCAGGTGTTGAATCTTTGGCAAATTGTAAATATTTTAATTAATTGAAACTATAAAATGGACACTGAAATTGAAGATTTTCGTCCATTATTTTAATTAAAATTTAACCAAGAAATCACAAATAAACAAAACAACACTTAAAAGCACTAACAGATATATAAAATTTGAAATGTCAAAATTGCTGCACGAAAAAGTTAAAAGTTCGCCAACTCTTGCAGCACCGACTGAAGTTACGTTGTGTTGTGTTCGTAACAATGAATTTACGTGTATTGAATATTTTGACAGCTATTCCAGTTGCAGTTCCAGTTGCAGCTCCGTCTTCATTGCGTTCAGCCAGTAAGAATCTGTACGAAGAATCAAAGTTAATACCAGTGGACAAGTATTTGCTGCTGCTCTCTGGAAAAATAATCAGGAACCTGGAAGATCATCCCATATCAGAAGTTCAGCAACTGTTTCAGCATGAACTATAGTGCCTAGTTATACGCAAAAGCCATCACTGATGATCATTTTGAAGAAATCATCCACAACTACGACGCACCCTTTTACGAGAAGAACAACAGTCAGTACTACAGGGCATAAAACGCCCACTCATCAAAATTGTTTTTACTGCTAATTTTAAGAAATCGTGAATTAGATTAAGAAAACAAATAGCATTATGAAAAGCCAAATAAAGAACGTTCTGGCCCAGTGCTTCAAAGCGCAAATTTATCTGCTAACTTATCCGTCTAATGGCTTTTTCCTCCTTCCTTTTTACTTGCGATATAGGTACTATAGGGCAAGTTCTGCATTTGAAAAAAAAATCGAACTCGAAATTTTGATCAAAGTTGACATTACGATGATAGCGAAGACGAATAAAGTGGGTCCGACAATTCCGTATGTCTGTCTGTATGTCTGCCTGTATGTCTGCCTGTCCGTCTGTCTGTATGTCTGTACCTCGGACTACAGCCTAAGCTACTGGAGGTATTTTCTTCAAACTCGGTACTTAAGGGTCTTCGGTGATTTCCTAGAGGCGAAATTGAAATTTTTTTTTAGCTCTAAAACTAACGGTACCCCCCATACACCCGTAATGCATAATCTTATTTATCTCGAAAACGGCTCAAGCGATTTTGATAAAAAAAAAATTAAGTGTGATATTATGAACATGGACTATATTATGGTAAAAAAAAAGTTTGGGGGGAAATGTTATTAGGGGTACCTGTCATAGAATGTTTTTTTTGATTGTCGAATTTCTCATCAACGGCTCTAACGATTTTTACCAAAATTTTAAAAAAATAATACAAATCTTTTTTTGAATATTCAATATCTTGAAAACGGACACACGAATAAATTTTTACATTACGTTATAAAATGTATTTTATTGAATACTAACAACTTGCATATCCATTTTTTTTTTTAAAACTTTAAGGAAAATTTAGTACACAAAAAACATGTTTCAGTGTGTCTGTATGTCTGTACCTCTCACTACAGCCTAAACCCTTGGACCTATTTCTTTCAATTTCGGTAGTTAAGAGTCTTCGGTGATTCCCTAGAGGAGAAACTGAAATTTTTTTTTTAGCTGCAAAACTAAGGGTACCCCCCATACACCCGTAATGCAAAATCTTATTTATCTCGCAAACGGCTCTAACGATTTTGATAAAAATAAAATGCACGACTGGGTCGCTTGCTTCTATGTAATAGACTAGGAATTTTAAAAACAAATGTTATTAGAGAAAACTGTTCATAAGGATAAAATTAATTTTTAAATTCTTTTAGTAGTAAGTGACAAAAACAGAATGCTATCCAAATATGAATTTATGCTTGAACAAAAATTATAAGTCTTTGTAGTGGTTTCTTAAAAAAAGCTTTTATAAACAAACTTTTTAAAAGCCTTTTAAGAAAAAATTTTGGTACGCCAATTTTGTTCGAATAAAAATTAAATTTACAAAAAAAATATTGAGCCGAGAGATATCAAATTTTCAAAAAAAGAAAAAATAGATTTTTTTTTCAAAAAATTCAAAAATTATTTATTTTAAAGTTTTGAAATGCAATATATTTTAGATTTTGTAGAAGCTTCTTTATAAAAAGTTTCATTAAGATCCGTTATGTGGATAATGAGAATTTCGAAATTCGAAAAAATGGTTCTATGGTATGTACAAGCTGTAATATCTTAATTTCATTTTTTTTTTATTAATTTAAAGATCGTAAAAATTAATTAAAATAAAACAAATTTTATCAAAATTCTAGGCGCTGTTTTTGAGAAAAATACGATTTTTGAAAACCATTTTTTTTTTAATTTTTTAGCATTTGTATGGTAGGTACCTTTATTTTTAGGTAAAATAAAAAATTTTTTATCACATCTTGTAGATTATATTGAGAAACTTTTATTTATCAAGTTTAAAAAAAATCTAGCATGGGGTTCTCGAAATATTGAGTTTTTAAAAAAAAAATTGTGATGTTTTTTTTAAAAATCCAAAAATTTTTTTTTGAAAATTTGAGTACACAATTCTTTTAATATTTTTAGGGAGCTTTAGTAAAAAAAAAAAACTATCAAAATCAATTGTACCGTTTTTGAAAAAATCAAAAACAAAAAAAAAATGGTTCCATGAGGGGTACCCTCAATAACCATTTTTCGGAAAATTTTTTTCAACCAATACCTAGCTTTAATTAAACTAAATTTTTTGGTAGTTTTATTTTTAAAATCTGTTGAACAGTTTTTAAGAAAAAAAAAATATTTATAAAATTTTGAAAAAAATCGTATGGCAGGTACCGTTATTTTTGGTCTTAAAAAAAAAAACGTGTGGGGGGAAAAAATTAAAAATGATGTCTACCAAGTTTAAAGAAAATCGGCCGAGCCGTTTAGACTGTAATCGAACAGACAGACAGACAGAATTGCGAGACCCACTATTTTAGTCTTCGCTATCATCGTAATGTCAACTTTGCTTAAAATCTCGAGTTCGATTTTTTTTACGAATTCATAACTTGCCTTATAGTACCTATGTATAAGTCGCAAGTAAAAATTATGTGTGATATTATAGACATGGACTACATATTTGTAAAAAAAATTTTGCGGCAAAATGTTATTAATGGTACCTGTCATAGAACTGTTTTTTTTTATTTTCGAATTTCTCATTAAGGGCTCTAACGATTTTAACCAAAAATCCCCCCTTAAGTTTAAAATAATATTGTAGATATATAAAAATATTCGAAAAAAAAATATTTATTTTGTTTTTTAAAAAAATAAATTCCAAATTATTTATTGAAAAATCAATATCTGAAAAACGTGTGACCGTTTGTTCAAGGAAAATTTGAAAGAAATTTGTTATATAAAAAATTACTTTAATAAAACGATTTTTAAATTTTCTTTGCGTAAATTCATACTTTTCCGGAAATCAGATGACAATTCTATGCATTGTATTTATAAAATGTATTTTAAATCCCAAAGTACTTTTACATAAGAGCAAGTTCGTGCGATCCAGTCGTGCATTTTATTTTTTATAATTTTCACGCACTAAAGGGATTATGACTCGGAGGCGGGAAAAGCAATCCACATTCGTGCTAAAGAAAGAATCCTTGAATTATTATACCTAGCTACAATGTATATTCTTTCAACAACGTTTCATTTCAAAAGAAATCAATTGAATTAAGGCAAGAAATTCTATTTCAATTGAATTGAAATGTGTTAATTAGAATCAAAGTTCTGCTGTTACTGCTACTGATGATGCTTGGCTGTTGTTATTCAAGGTATCATTTTATAAAGGTTTAAATAGACATATCTTCCTGGCTTGATTTTTCCCAATTTGACTTTCATCTGACATTCTAAAATTCAACGAAGTATTCAACTCAAAGAATTCAAGCAAAACAAAAAAAATTAATTAAAACTTTTCCATTTATTTGTATTGTCAATATATCCATCAAGAATTAGGAAAACATTACGCAAAGTTAATGGAATCTAACCTAAAACTACCAACTTCTAAACAAATTTGAATGTGAACAACATTCTCTGGAAACGGGGAAGCCTTAACAAGTCATAGTTTTAGGATGATTTCTCGAACCAACAACAACAACAACAACCTCCAACCGAACGATGACGCTAAATATCTAAAACATGCAAAACTTTTAAACACTTTTAATGCTTAACTCAAATAACGTTTCCTGTACCAGTGTGCTGTGCATACGACTATACTGTGTATTCATAGATGAAGCTTATTGGTAAACAAACATGCACCCGACCATGTTCACAACTAATAAGGAGCTGTTAGAGGATTCTTCCGTACGGTACGGTATCAGCAGTGCACATTCAGAGCCTGAAGCATTTATCATAGACGGGAAGAATCTCTTCGAAATAAATAGATAGAGATACGTTCAAGGAACAGAACCTCTGTGTTGGTCTTGGGTGTGTAGGTTTGCAAAAACAAGGAAAACATGGGAATCTGCAAAGAAGTGAAACGAGCTACGAAGCCTCATAGCAAAAGTTAGTTGGGTGGAAAAATAAAAACCCTCAAGACTTCTAGGTTCTGTATATACCATAAACTGCTGGTATAGTTGTAGTATAAAATGAAATGGGCCTTGACGCCAGAATTATGCCTCCTTGTTTTTGTTGTTTCGTTTTAAATTAATTTCATACCTACTCGTACCTACCTACGAATAGAAAGAAATTCTAATGACACTATAAGGTTGAGAGGATGCCGCCTTTGGTGGTAAGATCCTAGATGTTTAAACTTGTGTTTGTATGCTCTGCTTTTGGGTTGAGCAAAAATTGCTCCATCATAAAGCAACCGCCATCGTCACCCTCCGGATACCTGTTCACCTTAATAATTGGATTTTTCCACATTTCGGGACAAAATGATGGTATTGGTTGTTTTTGTCGACGACGAGGTGACGCTAGTATCAACGCCACCATCGGATAATTAAATTTATGTATGTTTGGTTCGTTATGACAACCCATATAATATAGTAGGTTTATAGAGGTATATGTGGCGGCAGTGTGTGCTCTTCTCTAGGAAATTCAGTAGAGATTTAAAGTGTGGAAATAAATAAATTTGTGAGTTCGATGTTATGAAAGCTTGCATATCTACAATTTGCTTAAGAGTGCCCGAAGCCTTAATCATATTATAGTATATACACTGTGGTTCACTTAAATAAAGGCAAATATTAAATTTCACTAAACAGTGGGTTACGTTCAGGAAAGTTACTGCACAGCTATAATTATTGATGGTAAGCCAGGGTTTAAAATCTCTTCATAAAAAACACTTACAGAAATAACTTTCCTTTTTAAAGCAACGGAAAGTTAAAAAGTTAGTAAAAATACTCAAAAAAGTAATTATTAAAATCGGACAAACTTTTTCTTTATAATTTTCACATACTAAAGGGATTATAACTACCCTTAAAATTTTTGAACACAGTGCGAGCGTTTTAGGAAAGTTGGGAGGATTTAAAATGAGGTAATGGAAGGAAAATATTGAGTCGGGTAAGATGTTACACATTCGTTGTGTGCGGCTTAAGAAAGAATATCTGAATTCAATAGTATGTCTGAAGTTCTCGAGTATCGGTTGAATTGTTTAAAGAGAGGAATGCAACTGGCTATTTCACTAAAACATTGTTCAAATAAATAATGATGAAATTATGAAAAACAAGAATAATAGCGGTAGTGCTCGAGAGATGAAAGTGTTTCTGCTATACTTCTATCACCTATATCATTTTTAAAGCTCTTGGATTCTATCCAAAAAACTCAAGTGGGTTATTGAAGAAACTGTCCAAAGTCGTCGAAGGAAACCTATAAGCACTTAGCAGCGATTTTGGGGAATTAAAAAATGTGGCCATTCCACACAAAGTAGTCTGCAATGCACGAGCCCAGAACATCCCGCTCAAGTAAACGACATGAAATTCACCAATTCCATTCACCAACTTACAAAATTGTAATTACAAGCATTTTTTTCACAAAATTTGTGAAAATCCGATAAATTTTTTTTCACCAGTTTGTTGTAGTTACAAAATCGTAGTTGTAAATTACAATTTAAAATTTGTGAAAAAGTAAGTTTCCGTTTCACCGAGACTTGTGTTTTACAAGTAAAAAATTTGTAAGCTTTCAATTTTCTTGTGTGTTTCTGTTTCACCAAAGAAAACAAAATCACAAGTTTATTTTTATTTGTAGAAAAGTTCTACTCGAGCCAAGACGTAATTTATTTCTGATACAAGTTTTTGAAAATAATATTTAAGGTGTTTAAAATGGCCTTACGCTGAAAGTATAGTAGCAGTAAAAGCGATAGTGCAAACGATTATATTGTTTTGAATCGCAGAAGAAGAGTTTATGGTCCGCGGATAAATTTTGGAATGTTTTTACTTTGCAAGGTGGAAGAAATAATTTTGCTCATTGGAGACCGGATTAGTCATGGAAAGTTCAGAAATTGTGCATTGTCTCCAAGGCAGGAATTACTTGCTGTCTTGCACTGGATAGGAAATGGTGGGCAGCATCATGATGTTTCCAATATGCATGGTATCTCAAAAGCCACAGTATGCCGATGCGTTACCGGGTTTGCTCAGCGATTGTTGATATATTGTTTGAAGATGTTGTAAGATGGTTTGATGAAATGGATACAATTCCTGAAAAATTTCAAGATATTGCAGGTAATTTTTTTAAGTTCGGCATGCAGTAAATAGATTACTATATTTTTTAAAGGCATGCCTTCTATTTGTGGATAAATTGACGGAACTTTAATCAATATAGATGCACCGCGTGATTTTGAACCTGCGTATGTTGATAGACATAGAAATCATTCTATTAATTATATTCTAGTGTGTGGTCCGGATTTAACGTTTTATAATGTTTTAAATTGGCCTGGAAGTGTGCATGATTCAAGAGTACTAAGAAGAAGCCTACTTTATACGCCTTTTTAAAGTGGTTTCAGGCCTCACGCTATGCTACTAAGAGATACCGGGCACCCATCTTTAGATTGGTTTTGTTCACCGATTTTTCGAACTAGAAGTACTGCCATGGAACGCTACAACCGACTCCATTAATCAACTCACAGGCTAATTGAAAATGCAATTCGCATTCAAAAAGAAAAATTTGCTTGCCTTAAACAGTTGCGGCTACAACCACGTAAAGCAATAAAATTCATTAAATGCTGCATCATTTTTCTCGTGCACTAAAGACACAAAAACCAATTTAGTTATCCATTGTAGACATCATTCTAACGAGTTTTACAAGTTAATAAAGTTAATAAGGAAAACGTATTGTTTACAAGAAATAAAAAAATTGTGAAACGGTTTTATTACAAACTTGTTGCTTTCAAAAGCTAGTTGTATTTTTACTTGCGATATACATAGGTACTACACTGAACCAAAAAGGTACATGATTCGAAGGAAAAACTGCATGTTTTTAAAGAAAAACTTCATTAAAAACGCGCCAAGAATCGAGTTCATTAAAAAATAAAATGCACGACTGGATCGCACGAACTTGCACTTATGTAAAAGTACTTTGGAATTTAAGATACATTTTATAAATATAAAACATGGATTTAATGAGATAATAATGTTCAAATGCATAAAATTGCCGTCTGGTTTCCGGAAAAGTATGAATTTATGCAAATAAACCTTAACAAATCGTTTTATTATTAAATAAATTTTTTATATAAGAAATTTCTCTAAAATTTTTCAAGAAAAAAATGTGGGATGCGAATTTTAAGTATTTAATAATATTGGTTTTAGGAAATAATTTCAAAAAATTACCGTTCATAGGTTTTGAAGATATTGATTTAAAAAAATTTTTTTTTTTTTTAAAAACCCAATAAATATTTTTTCGAATATTTTTATAAACAATATTATTTTAAACTTAAGGGGACTCCTGCTAAAAATTTTGGGTTAAAATCCTTAGAGCCGTTAATGAGAAAGTCGAAAATAAAAAAAAACGGGCCTATGGGAGGTACCCCTAATAACATTTTTCCCCAAAATTTTTTTTGACCAAAGTATAGTCCATGTCCATTATATCACACTTAATTTTTTTTATCAAAATCGTTAGAGCCGTTTTCGAGATAAATAAGATTTTGCATTACGGGTGTATGGGGGGTACCCTTAGTTTTGGAGCTAAAAAAAAAATTTCAATTTCTCCTCTAGGGAATCATCGAAGACTCTTAACTACCGAGATTGAAAGAAATAGGTCCAAGGGTATAGGCTGTAGTGAGAGGTACAGACATACAGACACACTGAAACATGTTTTTTGTGTACTAAATTTTCCTTAAAATTTTTATAAAAAAAATTGATATGCAAATTATTAGTATTTAATAAAATACATTTTAAAACGTAATTTAAAAATTTAATCGTGTATCGGTTTTCAAGATATTGAATTTTCAAAAAAAAAATTGTATTATTTTTTTAAAAATCCAAAAACTATTTTTTCGAAAAAATTTTTAGTTTATATTTTTTTAAATGTAAAGCAGCTCCTGCATAAAAATTTTGGTTAAAATCGTTAGAGCCGTTGGTGAGAAATTCGAAAATCAAAAAAACCGTTCTATGACAGGTACCCCTAATAACATTTCCCCCCAAATTTTTGTTTCACCAAAATATAGTCCATGTCCATAATATCACACCTAATTTTTTTTATCAAAATCGTTAGAGCCGTTTTCGAGATAAATAAGATTTTGCATTACGGGTGTATGGGGGGTACCCTTAGTTTTGGAGCTAAAAAAAAAATTTCAATTTTTCCTCTAGGGAATCACCGAAGACCCTTAACTACCGAGTTTGAAGAAAATACGCCTGGTAGTTTAGGCTGTAGTTCGAGGTACAGACATACAGACATACAGACATACAGACATACAGACAGACAGACGGAATTGTCAGACCCACTTTTTTCGTCTTCGCTATCATCGTAATGTCAACTTTGATCAAAATCTCGAGTTCGATTTTTTTTCCAAATGCAGAACTTGCCCTATAGTACCTATATCGCAAGTAAAAAGAAACCCTGAACATACGTTTTATGAATTTGTTCCTACGACTATAAAAGGTTCTTAAAATTATTGATTCCTGCATTAAATTAATGATTGGAAGTCATTAAAAAATTCTCTCGATAATTCACAAAACATATGAACTATTTCATTCGATGTAAGTAAGTAAACATGAAATTCATAATTTTTTGCTTTAATTTCATGTATTTTGTCATTCAATGTTACTATATTTTTCATTTATTTTATGACCTTCACATAAATTGAAGGAACGATCCACTGTTTTAATGTATTTATTTATTGTTCTTAAAAAGTATGAGCAATTTCAGACAATGTATGTAAAAATTCATGGAATTCATGATGTTTTTCATTAGTTTTATGAAATCGGTCTGTGTTTTAAATGATTTTATTTATTAGTTTAAAAACTCTGTCACTTGTTCTAGGAAAAGTTTCCTAAGATGTATGACGTTTTTCATTGATTAAATGAATGATAGTTTTATTTTTAATGATTTTAATCATTTGCTTGCAATAATTGTAAGAAAAGTTTCTTTTTAATAATGAAACAATCATTAATTAAATGCAACTTTTCTTATATTAGTATGAATCTTTTCATTAGTTTTATGTAAGAAATCATGGAACCTAAGCTATTTTTTCATAAAACTGAATTTTTTCTTTTTTTTTCAATGATTTCTATTCGTGTTAAGAACAAATAATTATACGTGCACGTCCACCTGAAATTCAAAAGCCCCGATGAAAATTATTTTCAAGAAAATGTTATACCTGAAAACTTAAAGAAAAGAAAAGAAAAGAAAAATATTTAAAAATAGAACAATTATTTATTAAATATATTTTTGAATATCAAATTCTTGCGTACAACATATATAAATAAAATGTATAGGGTGTCCGACAGTCGAAAAACATTTTCTGAAAAATTATTTCGAGTTAATAACATTCTACGCAAACACCACATTAATTTCACTGCAGCATTATCTAAAACAAAAATAAAAATACAAAGTCAATTAATCAAGGATATTAAATGTGGTTTTCTATAAATTAATCATTAAAACAAAAGCAATTTAAATATATGAACTAAGAAAAATAAAATTATCACTTTGACATCTGCTTCATCTATTTTTTTCAGCATTGCCGTCATCTCCTTGTCCCTTAAATGTTTTACTTGTAGAAAAAATTGATTAAGTCGGATGGCTTGATTTGTCCATCTGCTGACAATCCCTGGGCAATTTCCAAACAACACACCAAAATCCATTTTTATCTACAAAGATTAAATAATATTATATAACGAATTTATGAAAAATATTCGCTACCTATAGACTAAATACTTACAAATTTTATAAATCAAGTAGTTGAATAAATTTAACGTCGTCCACAATGCGCAACACTTTGAAAAATGTATACATATTTTTAAAATAAACTTGGAAAAGAAAACTTTTTGGGAACTTTGTAAAATCACGTTTTAACACTTGTAATATCAAACAAGAAATGAACGCTTGATATGATATTACAAGAATATTGCATGAAGTAACCACTAAGTTTATGACATATTTCCTACTATTAAAGAGTCAGTCATACAAAACATGAAAATGTTCCTTTTTTTATGAATAAGTTCTTAAAACACCAGACTACAGCCATAGGTGTGTAACGGTAATATTTTGTACTTTAAAGAAATATTCCATAAACTGCAAGTAATGAGCTTGCAGTTTATGAAAAAATTCCTACGATTCAGGAATAAATTCTTTCACAATAGTGGGCAAAATCAAACTGTTCCTAAAATTTAAGTGTTAGTCATGCAAAATATGAAATTAATCTTATTTTGTATGAATTCGTTTTTAAAACACCAAATTAATCTTATTTTGTATGAATTAGTTCTTATAACACCAGATTCCTATAACGGCACTTTCATAGCCGCATTAAATTGGTTTTCTTTTTAAATAATTATATTATGTCTTAATAAAAGTCAAAGATGATGACGTAAAAAATACATAATATTATGTAGCTTATTAAAATAAAATTCACAACGGGGTCGCACGAGCTTGTTCTTATTGTAAAAGACTGAGAATTTAAAAAATTAATGTTACTAAAAAAAACTGTTCAGAAGCATAAAATTCACTTTTTACATGCATCAAATGAATGGATTCAAACATTTAAAGCAGTTTTTCTTAAAATGTCCGTTACTCATGCATTGAAAAATATGTTGCATGTAACAAATGAAAAGTTACATACATTTTAAGTAATCTTTCATTCAGCTTCATATTAAATTTTGTATGAATTGTTCATATTTCAAATGTTAAGTTTCCTGCTTAGAATTCGCAACAAAAAAAAATGTTTATGAATATGGTTTCATGCATTTTATGATATTTTGCATGTAAAAAATGTATAATTTCAAGAATTTAAAGTAATTTTTCATAAAATTTCAGTTGCTCATGTTGATGAATGTGGTTTCATATAATTAGTCACTTTGTTCCTACAATAAAAGAACAGTTTCAAGCATTTTAGGAAATTTTTCATAAAACCTTACAATAAAATTTGTATGAACTTATCATATTTTAAATGTAAAATATCATAATCTGATTTTCCAACAACAATTCCATTGCTTTGGATTTTATGAACGGTTTTTCATGAAAATCATGACTTGGTCATAAAACAAAAATTAATTTTTATGAATTCGTGCATTATTCATATGAATATTCTTTAAAAATTAATGATTTTGGCTGAATGATCGCCATTCATAAAAAGAATGTACAAAAATTTTTTCAGTGTATAGGGCAAGTTCTGCATTTGGAAAAAAAATCGAACTCGAGATTTTGATCAAAGTTGACATTACGATGATAGCAAAGACGAAAAAAGTGGGTCTGACAATTCCGTCTGTCTGTCTGTATGTCTGTATGTCTGTATGTCTGTATGTCTGTATGTCTGTATGTCTGTATGTCTGTATGTCTGTATGTCTGTACCTCGAACTACAGCCTAAACTACCGGACGTATTTTCTTTCAAATTCGGTAGTTAAGGGTCTTCGGTGATTCCCTAGAGGAAAAATTGAAATTTTTTTTTTAGCTCCAAAACTAAGGGTACCCCCCATACACCCGTAATGCAAAATCTTATTTATCTCGAAAACGGCTCTAACGATTTTGATAAAAAAAATTAAGTGTGACATTATGGACATGGACTATATTTTGGTGAAAAAAATTTGGGGGGAAATGTTATTAGGGGTACCTGTCATAGAACGGTTTTCTTGATTTTCGAATTTCTCACCAACGGCTCTAACGATTTTAACTAAAATTTTTATGCAGGAGCTGCTTTGCATTTGAAAAAATAAAAAACAAAAATTTTTTTCGAAAAAATAGTTTTTGGATTTTTAAAAAAATAATACAATTTTTTTTTTGAAAATTCAATATCTTGAAAACCGATACACGATTAAATTTTTAAATTACGTTTTAAAATGTATTTTATGAAATACTAACAATTTGCATATCAATTTTTTTTATAAAAATTTTAAGGAAAATTTAGTACACAAAAAACATGTTTCAGTGTGTCTGTATGTCTGTACCTCTCACTACAGCCTAAACCCTTGGACCTATTTCTTTCAAATTCGGTAGTTAAGGGTCTTCGGTGATTCCCTAGAGGAGAAATTGAAATTTTTTTTTTAGCTCCAAAACTAAGGGTACCCCCCATACACCCGTAATGCAAAATCTTATTTATCTCGAAAACGGCTCTAAGGATTTTGATAAAAAAAATTAAGTGTGATATTATGGACATGTACTACGTTTTTTTGATTTTCGACTTTCTCATTAACGGCTCTAAGGATTTTAACCCAAAATTTTTAGCAGGAGTCCCCTTAAGTTTAAAATAATATTGTATATAAAAATATTCGAAAAAATATTTATTGGGTTTAAAAAAAAAAAAAAAATGTTTAATCAATATCTTCAAAACCTATGAACGATTATTTTTTGAAATTATTTCCTAAAACCAATATTATTAAATACTTAAAATTCGCATCCCACATTTTTTTCTTGAAAAATTTTAGAGAAATTTCTTATATAAAAAATTTATTTAATAACAAAACGATTTTTTAAGGTTTATTTGCATAAATTCATACTTTTCCGGAAACCAGACGGCAATTTTATGCATTTGAACATTATTATCTCATTAAATCCATGTTTTATATTTATAAAATGTATCTTAAATTCCAAAGTACTTTTACATAAGAGCAAGTTCGTGCGATCCAGTCGTGCATTTTATTTTTTTTGCAATAATCACAGAATTGTGAAACAGCTACTTGTACTTTGAGAAACCGATTTCTGTTCTACAAATTTGTATTGTAATTTGTGCTTGTAATTTGTAGTTGGTGAAATAGGCCCCTGGTAAGACGCACACAGGTATGGTTGAGAGTTGTAAGTCACTAGGTCCTAGTTCTCTTCGAGATGTTGCACCACCAAATTTAATTTAATTTGGACAAATGCTGCCTTTCAACCACTCGGAAAAAGAGCTTTAGAGTATAGTAGAGATACAAAAGCTACTGAGATGGTATTTGAGAATCTAAAATGAGTAGCTGAGATGACAGCATTGAAGAACACCTCTTCAGAACAATACGAGAGACACTATCCTTGCGAGCGGATTTGTGTACATCTTGATACTTCAGTACTCCCATAAAAGCGTCTACACTCTCAAGTACATCAGGTACTAGGAAGAACTAAAGGATAAAATTCTAATTTGGAAAAAAATCAAACTCGAGGTTTTCATCAAAGTTGACATTACGATAATAGAGAACACGAAAAAAGTGTGTCTCTCAATTCCTTGTCTCTGGCTATGTGCCTCCATGTCTTTATGTCTGTACCTCGACCTATGTACGTGCTAAGCCACTGAAGTAATATTTTTTCACACTTGGTTTGTCGTTGGTTCCCTAGAGAAGAAATTGAAATTTTGTTTAGCTCCCAAACTAACATTATCTGCCATAAATAAATAAGCAAAATCTTATCTATCTCAAAAACAACTATTTTAATTTTAATTAAAAAATTACTATTATATGTTTGGACTTCATTTTGGTCAAAATAAATGTGTAAAATAAAAAAAATTATAAACGTTTTTTTTTTTCAATTTTCGACTTTATTGCTGAAGGCTCTTACGAGTTTGACAAACATTTTTATAAAGGAGCTTTTTTGACTTTGAAATATTACTTCATATACAATTTT
Source organism: Chrysotoxum bicinctum (assembly GCA_911387755.1). NCBI lineage: Eukaryota > Metazoa > Arthropoda > Insecta > Diptera > Syrphidae > Chrysotoxum > Chrysotoxum bicinctum. Next base: position 67,860,007 of record OU426989.1, on the reverse strand, counting down.
TCCAAAGAAATATTTTCAAGAATAATTAATATCTTTAAAACGAGGGAAGAATTAGTTTTTGAAATTATTTCCTAAATTGTATATTATTAAAAACGTAAAATTGACATCCTAAATTAAAAAAAAATAATTTAAGGAAATTTCTTATATAAAAAATGATTTAATAATAAAACGATTTTTTTAAACACTTTTTAATTAACTCATACTTTCCTAGAAATCGGGTTGTAATTTTATGAATTTAAACGATTTTCTCTAATTAAATCATAGTTTTTATAATTGAAAGAATTTTTAAATTCTATATTGCCTTAACATAACAGCAAGTACATGCTATCAAGCCGTGCATTTAATTTATGTCAGCTGACAAAAGGAATGTCACTGCCGACGCACGAGCGTAGGAACCCAAGGAGAAGCAGTATTTCTTAATTTTTTTCACTAATCACAAAAAGTTTTTACTACCTCAGGGACAATAAATAATTTGTTTTTTCAATTATTGCTCATTCAAAAATTTATTTCGTTGAATATGGCCATTACAGGTCTCCCTACCTTGTTTAAACTTATTCCGGGTTACCACAGTAGAGTTTACTTTATAATATCGGAAGCTTCAACTAAGCTATCTTAAACCCTTGATCTGTATCACCACCAAAATATTTATTGAACTTAAAGTACTCGTATTGTGTGTGTTGAAAATTTATCGAATTCAAAAACAATTAATTCACTGGGCCATCATCCATTGCTCCGTTTACGATATAGGTTTTCGACGTTCCTCCCTTATTTGTACTTTCTATCATTTAAATAAATATAAAAATATTTGCATTATTTCCCTAATAATTTGAGCATACAAAATATTCTGAGTATGAAAACCCAGAACAAATTACTGCATACTTCTCGCCAATAAAATACGTGAGTTGCCTACATCCCGGATGTCGTCCTTTTTAAACGTCATTTCCTATGCTCAGCACAACACAAGAGTGTAATGTATGCTCACTCGCAGGGTGCACATGATTGGGGACTTTCGAGTAGTCATCTAGTACCAAAGCAGCTAAATCTGTACACTTGAACTTCATCTAGGGGCATATGTATAGGAACAAAATCTCTGAAAATAGAACTTGATTTACCCTTATTATGCGACTATCAACGGATCTAGTGGGTGGCTGGATGGTTTAAGGTTAAAGAATATTCTAACCATTATATTCGTCGTTGAAAGTTTCGTTGAAAACTGGAACAGTGTTAGAAAGGAGCAGTTCATCACCAGCAACACAGTAACACACACGAAGTACGTGTTGTCGCGTACGTGGTTGTATCCACTTCCACGTGCAAAAGAGAAAGTTTCCCGAAAAGAATATTGTGTTATTTATATTTTTTCACCAGGATGTTTTATTCAGTTAAAATTGTAAGATAATGATGAATTATGAATATTCAAATTGACTTTTCAAAAGAATGTGTTACTTGCATAATTTTTCCGGTAAGCGAATTATGTTTTCGAATTTATAAGATACCTACAAAATTTAAATAAATTTTAAACAGATATTAAAACAGAAAATTTTTTTATTTTAAATTCAAAGAAGATTCCTATAATTAGGTTTATGATAAATATATGTATTATGTGCTTACAGGGTGCGACGCTGAACGCTGTTCATTGAAGATATAGCGCTGCCATTTAATCAGAAACTTCTTGGCATATTGCGTACGACTATTATATAGGAGTTCGATTCCCAGCTGCTGCGACTTCAAAATATTTTTTTTTTCATGGGTACTGCCACTTGTGAGGAGTGATGAATCCTGCAAGAGCACCTCTAGTCATGAAAAGTTCTTCTCTTCTTAGCCATCCGAATTAAGTTCAACTGAAAAAAGTTACAAAGATGCACATGTAAATATGTTGCAGGGCAAAACAAGGTTGTCTGGAGTAGAGCATCGAGCTAGGCGAAGAGTGAAGAAGAAAATCCTCAAGCTCAAGGAAATTGAAGAATTCCAAGGTTGATACGTCAATCGGAGGTTTTATATAAAAAGCTAACTAACTGGGTTCTGGTTTAAGGGTCATTAAATTTTAGGGAATTCTATGTGTATTCAAGCTGCAACAGCTGCTAAATGCAAATCATATACAGTGTGGCAACACTTTCAAAAGAGAGAAAAAAATGAATGTCCAAATACAAGAAAGATATAATGACTGTATTGAATAGAAAGAGACTACCGGTTGGGTAGAAAAATATATACTGACAGAATAAAGATATAATCAGTTGTTGTAGATCTGTGAAAGTGGAGAGACGTTGTTTTATTTGTGTGGCGAAGTATTTTGATTTATTAGGCAAAGGTTGAGTACCTCCAGTATTATTATTATTTTATTAAGCAAAAGTTAACTGCTTGAAATACAATCAATGTAGTACAGAGTACTGATTGCTTACCAGCAGAGGTGATGTTTTTGTGGGGTGTATGCATCAAATCTGAAAGATGAACCTTCAAGCAATTCAGTCCTTGGAAATATTCGTAAGACCGATTGGCCCAAATATAAACTCTTTAAAGTTTAATCAAACCTCCAAACTTTTTAGTGCTCCATAGGATATTAACTATATTATCACTTAACAAATTACTAACCATCATTCTGTTCTCCTATTCAAAGAATAGAAGAAGGAAGTCACACAGGTGGACTTCGGGGTTATAGATTTGCTTAAAAATGATTTTAGAACACTCTTCAATACCTCACACACTTTACACTGGGAAAAGCTAAAGAAAAAGATATACAAGAAAGAGTTGAGGAAGACCAAACCTTTCTGTGGAAGTATTAAAGAAACCTCAGAGGCTTTAAGATTGAGAAAAGTCCTCTCCAAAATCCACCTATGCCAACTTGCCTGAAAAACACTCCTGGACCAACTTAAGCGAAAAATCGCTCAACCTGCTGCGGGATGCCCATTTCAGGTAACTTCCAATTTGTTAATTATACTGATCTAATCAAGGTAAACAGTAATATAACTAGCCAACAAGGCTTTATAACAACGGATAAACTACAATGGGCACTCTAGTAGCATACAAGTCAGCAGGGCCTGACGGTAGATACAATTCCAGCTGATCTCCAAATGCATAAAGATGCCTATCTTGGATGCTATTTTTAACAGCTGCTTATATCTAGTTTATATTCCGCGCCTATGGAGAGAAGTAAAAGTTCTGTTTATACCTAAAACTGGTAAATGCACCAGGTAAACCCGAAAGATCTTAGACCTATTAGCCTATCAGCATTCCTTCTAAAAAATTAAGAATGTCTGATTGATATCCATTTGCCATCAGGTATTAATAAGAGTCACTTATCTAATACACAACATGGTCATAAAATAAATAAATAAATTTGGTGGTGCAACAGCTCGGAGTGAACCAGCACCTAGTGACTTACAACTCTCAACCATTCCTGTGTGCGTGTTACCAGAAACGGAGGGCACCTACAATTTTCTGCCGATTCTGAACGGCTAAGGAGCAACACTTTCCATGACAAGAGATACTCTTGGAGGATTTGTCAATTCCTCGCAAGAGGCAGTACACCCCTGAAAAAAACTTTCTTGCAGCGGCTGAGAATCGGACTCGAGACCTTCCGCATGACAGTCCAACGCACTAACCATTATGCCAAGGGTTACTACATGGTCATATTTAAGGAAAATTGGTGGAAACTGTTCGATACATACTTGGACCTTCTTTGGAATAATCCCTAAAAGAGTATACAATGGTTGCTTTTTTAGATACAGAATGTTCTTAAAACAATGTCGACACATTTGCATTATTATCTCATCATCTCTGAAGGTAAGTCGCTTGGTGAACTGATTAATCAAATGTTGAAAAGAACGATTTAGTATCATTCCAAAACTGGGCGGCTTTCCTACAAGAAGATCGGCGCCAGGTTAGTAAATGGAAAACATACTAGTAGTCAATTGAAAGAAAAAAACTTCTACAACGTCCTGTAAGCAATCTTACACATTGGGATGATCGCTGAGGGCTCAATTTAAGCCCTCACACAACTGATCTTGTCCTCTTATCTAGGAAATAGAACATTCTGCACAACCATGGACTACCATCTATTAAAACTATACGACAAGTTTCAAAAGAAGCAAAATATATGATGAGTCAAAAAAGACACAGTGGCTCCTTACTTTTGCAAAAAACCTATTGAAAATAAATGGGGTTCTCAACCACTCATTACTCATTGGTTATAAACTTAAGATATGACCGATTCTAACATATGGTGTATCAGAAAGGTTAACCGCACTAAATAAAGCGATAAATCGGTATAAACTTACTATAAGAACCAACGAACAGACTATCTGTTAGCTCAGATCTTCGCTCTTCTCCATTCGCTGAACACTATTTTTCAACTTATACCCTAAATTTAAGGCCTTTTTAAGATTGATCCAAAATAAGATTGCTCACTATGTAATTCCGAATTCGTGCAGATCCTTTTCAAGTAAGAATGGCTACACCACCCCTCGATTTTAGCAGAAACTTCCTAGTTACCATCCCATTCAGAACTATGTAGTTAGTTAGGAGTTATACTTAAAAGATGATTTGGTTTATTTCTGTACTGATGAATCAAAAAGCGATGACGAAATTGGTAGAGGTGTGTCCTCTGATAGACTACACTCTCTCATTTCGCCTTTATAATTATTGAAGCCGGTTCTAGGTGAAACATTAAGGGAAAACGTGATACTTACAACGGATAATCATACCATCTCAGACATCCAGACTGCTATAAACTATTTGTACTCTGTCTCAACAAACTCTTAACAGGCCAGCAATATCTCTCGTGGAGATGACTCAGCAATTCAACATTCACATTTTCTGGGTGCCGGGCCATTTCAGGGAACTGTAAAGCTGACAATAAACCATGTTACAAGTGGAATAACATTACCTATTCAAACAGATAGGAAAGATGTCGGTATCACAACGCTACAAGTAAGTTTATGCTTAAGCGAGATTCAATTTAGATTGCAAACAAAGCAAATACGGCTAACGCCAGATTGCAGGCGCACTAAGCATCTGATATCTGTTAGCAGATTGCACATTAGCTCCGTAAGAGATGCTATAACCGGACCTTATTGAACAAGAATGCAAGCTGCATGACTTAGCATCTACTGCAACGATTTCTACAGAAGGTGCATGGGGTGAAGAGGAGACATAAACAGTTCCTCACCTTCTATGTACATTTCTACTACAACAATTCGAAAAAATACTGAAAATGGTTCAACAAATACCGACGAACGGTTGGACTAAAAATTTCAGATTTCTCTACCGGCAGCTCCTTTCACCTATTCACCTAACCTTTCCTAACCTACATGCATGAAGTCTTTAACCAAGTATGGATGGAAGTATCAACTTCGTATGATCCATCTGTAAAAATGCCGATTCTAGCGTCTTAAGCAGTTCTACAATTTAAAAGAGGGCAAATTTCAGTGTGGCTTTTGACAAGGCAGCAGCATTCATATTTAGGAACTTGTGATTTGGATCGTTAGATTAACATGGCTTTAAAATCTTATTGCAAAAACTTTATTTAAAACAACTCTTAAGCTTGTAATTATACTTCAAATCGCGGTCGGCCTTCAGACTTATAAGTCGATATACGTTACGGTATTCCGGATTCTGGTTATCTGGATTCTGGTATCGTTAGGTACAATGCCCATGATGATACTTACCAGCAGGTTTATCGCTCCTCGTGGCAGTATTCATCAGACACTAGGCCCCTGGTGGCACTCAACAGGGCAGGCTCTCGCCCTTGCAGATCAGTAGGTATAACGACGATGATGGTGGCACTATTCAGCAGGTATCAGGCCCTGGTGGCACTCGATACAGCAGTTGAAGTTATGATAGATTCGTCTCGACTTGTCTATGAGAAAAGAATTAAATTTACTTTTTTCTTCTGACTTTGCGTATGACCGAGGGGAAATTTTCATTCATCCAAGCAGTTAAGACTGAATGTAAAATGTATAGGTGATGAACCAAACACACGAAAGCAGGAAAAAGAGCAATATCAGTCGGTGAATCGATTCTTGTTTTTAGAAGGGAAATTGCCCAGCGAAATCAAAGAGCGCTTGGATGCTGTGTGCGGTGAAGGTGCACGAGATGGGTCATATCCTCCATGAAATTTGGGCATGAGAAAGCTGTCGGCGCGATGGGTGCCGCGATTGCTCACTCCGGACAACAAGCGTAACCGTGAGACCACTTCAGAGCAGTGTCAAAATTAGTCGAATGGCACTACGAACTGCTCCCCCATGCACCGTATTCTTCTGATTTGGCCCCTTGTGACTTATTTTTTGTTTGCAAACTTGAAAAAAAAAAAATCACTCGCCGGGCAGAAATTTGAGTTGAATGGGGAAGTCATCGCGGAGGCCTACTTTGTAGACCTCAAGAAAAATTATTTTTCTTTGGAGCATCGCTTGATCAAGTGTATCGAGCTAAAAGGAGACTATGTTCAGAAATAAATTGCCACTTTTCCAACAGTTTTCTTTTTCTTTTGTAGGCTAAGTACTTATCGGACCGCCCTCGTAATTATCTTGTAGACTTGTAGGTTTTGCTGTTACATCATGTGTCCATTGATGCGTGTGAATTGAATATGGTTAAGTACAATTCTCACTAGAAATTAAGATGGTACCATAGTAAAATAACGTGGAACTAAAGTAGGTTTTATAGAGCACCTGTCAGTTAAGACTCAATCTCACTACTTGGCCCAGCAATAACTGCGGGTTCAATTATCAGCTATTGAACAAAGCTTCCAGGACATAGTTCCAGTTGCTTTTTATCTTTGGAAGAAAGGTAGCCACTCCTTTCCAGCAGGTGCAAGTTTTTGATTCCTTGACAAACCAACTCCACATTGCTACCAATCAATGTTTCGTACTTAGGTCTTGTCTTCGGAGTACAAGCCTGAAGCACCTCCATACTGTTCCAAATGTGCACTATGTAGGCAGTACCACCCTTGGTCCGTGTTTTTCCATCTAACTATTGTTGGTAACAATAGCCAACCGCGTGACAGCCACCTCGTGCTCTCTTTACAGAGGGCCTACCCAATTAATAATTAGTCCAAGGTTTTTACACCTAGGACCATCGATAATCCGGATTGCTGAAACCAAAACATCGAGCAAAAGAGTTACTTTTCAGTTACTTTTCTTTATGTTTTGGCAGTGACTTCCCCCAATCACTTTATTTGACATTGTTCGCCTTGCAACGAACTACGAACGATAGTCCTAATCTTTGCTTACCTTACAGAAAACTAGGAACAATAGTCCTAATCTTTGTTCACCTTACAGCAAAATAGGAACGATAATCCTAATCTTTGTAAGCCTTACAACGAACTAGGAACGATAATCCTAAGGGTTTTCTAAGTTGTCTGAATCCTCAGCTAGGCTGTATGGCCGGAGAGGAGTAAAGTAACGTGGAATAGTATGGACAGTTTTGTTACAAGATGACCAATATCGGGAACGCAGAAAACTGAGCCAACTATTAAGTAACATTGGAAACAAACGCCATGCTCTAGTGAAATAGCCACTTGCATTCCTCCCCTCAAACAATTCAACCGTTACTCGCTCGTCTAGGAATGCTCATCAGTTTACGCTTGAGCCCAACTTCGGATGTACTATTAAGTACAGATATTCTTTTTTTAGCCGCACTACACGAATGTGGAATGCTTTACCCAGCTCAGTACTTCCCACTCATTACAAAATCAATGTGCATCGGTATCTCTTTTCCCATTCTTTCCTACTTTCCCAATTGCTCGCACTGTGCTTCACATTATACGGGTATTCATAACCCCTTGAGTGCGCGTATAATATAAAAAAAAAATACAAGAGAACAAGAGAACAGCTCCGCCAAACTATTTAAACACGCTCACAGTCCTGCCACTATTATGCATGGAAGTTAATATTGACTCCACATACGAAACCTCAGTGGAGAGCTAAATTACTTGAAGGAAACGGTTGCTTCTTCGGATGGACGAAACTACTCAATCGTAAGACGATAAGCAACATCAAAGACCTCATAGTGGGGTCTTTCGAAAGAAAATTCATATACAGATGAATGAAGGTAAAAATGCAACCGGGATTCCATTACCTGTAGCAAGATATACATGCAGATCAGAAAGCCAAAGTGGGTTTTAAACATTGGCTCAGAAACAATGATCCAACAATGAGATTCCTCGAATCGTAGACCCCAGATTCAATCTTTCTTCTTCTTCTTCCTTTTCTTCGGCGCTGTTATGATCTCGATGTCGAGGGGATCATAACTCTCCCACGTATCTGCTTCACACTAGTGATCCGCCTGTGGGGTTCGCCGGGTTGACCCCAGATTCAATGAGACAGCGAATTTCAAATTTTCGGCCTAAAGACCGGGGCCCTCATCGCGTAATTTTTAAGACGATCGTCGTCGCGTCGTCCAAACGATTGTCGAACACGACGTTGTCAAAAGTTTGCTTCGTGTTAAGTTTCAATCGCATCGTTCGGTCGTGTCGTCCATCGTCCAGAGTTTGAGAACATCAAGAAGCAATAAATGTCATTTGGGCTGTCTGGTTGTAATCAAACTAAAGTTTTCGTTGGAAGTGAGTGAGGATGCGATGCATTCCTTATGTTGATTTCCTTTTTTACAGAGATCAAAATCTTCGAATCCTTATTTGAAGATGGATTTATGCATACGAAATACGCACACCAAAAGAAAACAAATTATACGGGATCGAAATCCCTAGTGTTAAATAAAGAAAATCGAAATTAGTGTCCTTCGCATTCGCATTTATTCGATAGTTTCGCTTTCATTATCATCGAAAAATAACAAATTGTAATGTACGAGTAGTAACATTTTTTTTAAATTAATTTAAATTAAAAAAAAAACTTTCAAAAAATCCACAAAATGTATGAGACGATTGTAAAATAGCAATCGTTCAATCGCAATCGTTCAGTCGACCATATTTGACAGTTCAACAAGTTACATGAAGCTAAAGTTGAATCGTCTTAACGACATCGTCCAGACGATTCAAGTTTGTATGTGTTACACGAAGCAGTTCAATCGTTCAAACGACGTCGTCAAACTATCGTCGTCTTACGCGATGAAGGCCCAGGCCATCGCAGATTCCAGATCGCTTGGTCTAGGTGCCTGAAAACAGCGTGCTCAGGATCGTATGAAGGATTGAAAATCACCATGTGCTGTTGCAAAAAAGAATTAATGAAATAAAGTAAAACTAACTAGAAATCAATTCAGGCGTTAAAACCACACGCTCTTAGGGACGCTTTGATAACACAAAAACAAAAAAAACTCACTCAAAAGACCTTCTCTTACATCAAAAGTATGCCTACAAGGTAATGGATTACGTATGCGTTCTAAGGTTTCGAGGGAGCCTTTTTGCATATCATCATATACAATTATGTTGGGAGGGAGTCCCTTTTTTTTGTAAATTGAACTTTGAATTTTCAGGTTGATTACACAACCTCTGTCGAGTAACATAAAAAAGAAGTCTCAACAGCCTCTTAGTTTTACAAGAACTAAGCTGTTGTCAACACATCCTTTTCACTGTGCAAGGGATTTGTACGTACATAGCAGGATAAATCCGTTTGAAAAGGGCAATGAGGCATATCTCTTTGTTTTTTTTTTTGCATGTTTCATTCATTCATGTTCTGGGAAAAGTATTTGCAAAAGGCAAACATAGAAAATACAGAAGGAGAATGAGTCCTTTACATTCCGTTCCGTCATCACTTTAACTACCGATTGTATCTCATTCATATAGATTCCTATCCGTGTTGCCATGTGGTGCTTAAAATGCAATGACTGACAGCAACCCTTTTGTCGTCACTCGTCAGTCGTCACTATTTCTCCCAAAGCGCGACAACGTACAAGTGTACCTTCATAAAACATAAAAAATTGTCTCTGTGTAAAGTTCCATCATCATTCAAAGTGCAAGACTTTGCGGATTGCCCTGTTTAATATTTAAAAGTCGTTTCGTCCTCTCTCTTTATTTTGTAAGGATCGCATACTTCAGGTGATGTTGTTTGTCCTCATTCTTAGCTTCGTTCGTTGCTTCCCGTCAACCCTTCCTGGTGGTAATAGTTACTATGTTTACGAGGACGTGAGCCCCAAAGCAATTACGACTTTTTTGTTCGAATATATGTATGTGTTTTTTCTTTTACAAAATGCAAAAAAAAAATACATTCAAAAAATATCTCGGGAATACGAGAACGTGTGTGTGTTGAGCGATGATACTTCACATGCTGGTGATGATGAAGAATTCATCTCCTATACGACCCCCAAGTGAGAAGAGAGAATATGTCACCAAACAGAGCTCGAGCTTATCCGCAGATGAAACCTAGCGCATTCTCCCCCGTGGTTGTTTAATCCTTTTACCAGACCCGTTTGCCTTCTATGAATTTTTGCGTTGGCTAATTATTTCCATTTAATCCTTCTCTCCGCCTTCGAACTGGTAGTCACATCTAACATCAAGCACAAAGCTAGATCCCGTTTACGTGGATCTCCCTTCTCCGCTCCGTTGTAGGTCTTTTTACACTAAATTGTTTCCCCAGTTACGTAGGTATATAAACTAAATACTTTGGGGTTTTTCACGTTTAATTAGCCGTGCAATCTGCACTCAGCGAAGTAGTTCTCGCATGAAGAATTTCAAAATATCCAAACAATTTTTCTGGAAATAACTTTACAGGGTGCTTTTAACTTAACCACATTAATATTTCGGAGAATTGCTTCCATAGTTTTAATGAAGGCATGAATGTAGGCCCATTGGCATAGATGACGATTTTCCATTCCCAACGAAACTCTGATTTCAATATTTCCACTATATTAATTTCGTGTCCAAAATATTCTCGAGGATATGTTTTGAAGGTTTGTGTGTTGAACTAGGGGATGGGCCCTCTAGTGGTCCCTTTTTATTTTATAGGTTATTTTGACACAAATTCAGTATCATACCTCCGCAGAACGAAATGAGTCGCTTTAGGCTTGAATACCGTTGGGAAATATTGAAAACTTTTTTCCAAAGTGAGTACGGTGTAGCCCAAACAGTGAATTTTTTGAAAAGAAGTTCTGGCCGAAATGAAGCGCTCACCTAGCCTGCCTTACGCAAGTTTGTGCCCAAAATTTGTGGTACTGGTATGCTAGTGGACAACACTCATGGTCCCCGTCATCGTACGGTGCGCACAGACAAGAATGTGGCTGCTGTAGCCGAGAGTGTGAGACTCAATTCCCGAACATCAACTCGCCATCGATCTCAACAGAATTCCGCACAAAAATCTCGGATTATTCGCTTATAAGGTCCAATTGACTCAGAAATTGAAGGCGAACGGCTATCCGCTTCCGCGCACTGCGATCTAAAGATCTATTATGCCTCCACGTAAAACTGGATGAGCTTGCTCATCTTACAAGTCTTCCTCCAAATCTATTGCTCTCAGAACTTTTAGTATTTGGGGCAGGATAGCTTTTCCTTTGGTACAAGCGAGGACAACATTTCCTTAGTATGTGATCTGGTGTTCCCGGCGCAGGGACATAAGTCCCTGGTCACGAATTATTTTTTATTGAATTCGAGACTTATGTCCCACCTTTCGGGACTTATGTCTCACGCATAATTTTTTTTGCGAATTTTATCAAATAAAAATGACAAAATAGAGCGATTTTTATAATGTTTTTAGATTTATAATATATAGGGCGACTTTTCTTTAAGCTGATTTCATTTTGGGTGTAGTTAGCTAGTGGTCTCAATAGAACAGATTTAAAATATTAAAGGGAGGAAACACCGTTCAATCATAAAAAAAAATATTTTACTTTTCAGTTTTAACCTCACTTTTTTTTAGTGTTTCCTTTACTAATAGTACTGAAAGTGGCCCCATTTCGATTTAAAATTTTCAAAAAATATTTTTTTTGGATTTTTTAAAAAAATTTCAAATTTTTTTTTTTTTGAAAATTCAATATTTCGAAAACCCCATGATGGATGTTTTTAAAACTTGATAAATAAAGGTTTTTCAATATAATCTACAAGATATGAGAAAAAGAAATTTATTTTATCTAAAAATAACGGTACCCTCCATACAAATGTTAAAAAATGGTTTTCGAAAATCGTATTTTTCTCGAAAACGGTTCCGAGCATTTTGCTTAAATTTTTTTTTCTTTCGATTAGTTTTAACGATCTACAATTTAATAAAAAAAATTGAAATCAAGATATTACTGACTGTACCTACCATAGAACCATTTTTTCAAATTTAGAATTTCTCATTATCGACATAACGGATTTTAATGAAGCTTCTAAAAAGTTTTTTTTTTTTGGAAAATTCGATATCTCAGAAACGGCTCAATATTTTTTTTTAATTTAACTTTTATTGGAACAATAATAAATACCTTAAATTGGCGTACTTAAACTTTTTCTTAAAAATATTTTGAAAACTTTGTATGTAAAAGCTTATTTTCTTAAGAAACCAGTACAGACATATGTCATCCTGTTTTTAGCTCCAACTACTACTGTTTTAGTCTATTAAAAAAATTAATTTTATGCCTATGAACAGTGTTTCGATTTTAATTCGGGACTTATGACACAGTAAAGTGGGACATAAGTCCCGAAAAACAAATTCGGGACTTATGTCCCTGCGCCGGTGTGTCCTTATGCATATTCATCACTGTAACGTAAGTAAATATAGCTGACTTCTAAGTTTGCAGTGTCCAGTGAGAATACTTGTTAATATATTTAGCTCTTTCTATTTTTGGATCTGCTCTTCTTGTTTGATTTTGCCTCCTCTTTCTCCTCTTCCTCTTCTTCTTTGATTTTGTTTTTAATTACGTTTTCTCCTAATCAGCAATAAGCTTCAAGACCTGTTAAATTTTGTTCATATTTAATGATGGCTACCGAAATTACCTAAAAACAAATTTATGATGTATGGAAAAGCAGGAAAAAGAAATACTATCTACTATCGCAATTAAGGAATTTTGAATATACTCTCCAAAAAGATGTTTGTTTATTTTTAAATTTTAAGTCAAATTATTGTGTTGTCATTTTTTGATTGATCGTTAACAAGGTTCAATCGTAAAGACCAGGGCCGGATCTACCTAAGGGCTGTATGGGATGCAGCCCAGGGCCCCGAGGTCCAAGGGGCCGCCAGACCCTGCTGAAAACTATAGGCGATAATTTGAATTAAAAAAAATATAAAATTAAGAAACCTGCCATAAGGTTGTATGAAAAACAAAATCAATAATTCAACTATTTAAAAGTTTTCCAAGTATTTTATTTAAAAAAACCAAAGCAGAAATGATCAGTTTGTCTTCTTATAAAAAATATAAACATATGTACATATATATGTAAATAGATGCACAGACAAAAATAATACTCGTATCTTTATTTTAAAAATACATATATGCATAACTATTGTATTGTATTGTAATGACGAAACTAAATCTTTTACTTGTCCATTTTAGGGGCACCAGCTTATACAAAAACAAATTAAATATAAAACTAAAATTCACAAATTAAATATCTTAAAAATGCACAGGCGAAAAACCGCAATCACAAATCACATCCACAAGTTTCCAGTTTAGTGTTTAGTAAACAAAACGATGCGCTGTCTGAAAAAAAAAAGCTGATCGATAATGAGACAGAAAAGCAAGACGCCATCAAGAAGTGAAAAGAAAACTTTAATTAAGGCTTCGGCCGCGCACTGAGCGACGAGCGACTGAGCGATGGGTGGCCATTTACAGAGCTTCATCGCTGAGCGATAAGTCATTCTCAAGTGCAGGTGCACTTCGTCGTAGTATTTAGTGGAAAGTCGCGTTCACGTTTATAGAGCTTTTGTAAGATCGAGGAAACGAAGATTTTATATGCACCCCATTAATGGTGAAAGGGAAAATTATGTTGAATCTTTACAGACATTTATACTGATTTTGGCAACAATGTCGTGTGTCAATAGAATCTTTTGATTTTCTGTTGGAAAACGTTCGGCCAATATTAACAAAACAAAGAAAACGAATTAGTGCAGAAAAGCTGCTAATTTTAATACTAATGTTAGTTTTTTGTTTTTTTGTTCTTAAATTTTATTTTTAGTTTTGCCAAAATAGCATTCTAAAAGTCACTTTTTATCTCAAGTTTTTAGAACTCATTAAATTTTGCCCTAAATGGCAAAAGACTTTTCAAAAATTTTTAATTTTTAACTTTCGGAGCTGAAAAATTAAATTAATTAATTAAATTGCTTGGAAGAGATTGCTACCAAAGCAATAAGGTCGCCGTTTGCACAACTAATGATTCAAATGAGATTTATGTTTTTTTTGTGCAATAAAGAATATATAATAATAATATATCATTACCCAAGTAACATTTTTCATCTCATAAGATGCTCCAAGAGTTCAACTAGATTAGTTAAGAGGACCTAAAAATAATCTTAAAGAATACTACGAGATTCTTTTAAAACTGTTAAAAGCCTTAAATGGCCTAGTTATGAGAGACTCTTCCTATTCATAGTAGCAACAGAAGTTTCTTTATGGGATGACAGATGCACGTTTATATTAAAATGGCACTTCTAAGGCTCGAATAGAGATCGGCAAAATCCTATTATGAGAAAGCGTCTTTTCCAATAAGAGGTGATAAAAAGAGAACAGAATATTTGTTAACTTAATAAAGAATGAAACAAAATACTTTTTAAGTGTGTGTATACATGATTTACTATGCCAACAAACTGTTAGGCTTGATATAGTACCTATTTATTTTGTAAGTCTTTCAACTATTATATTATAATGGCGATGCATGATATTTATTATTTTGCACATATGGGAACCGAAATGTAAATGCGGTTGAAATTGTATCTACTAATTCTAACATTTTACTTCGAAAAAACACAAAGCCCCTTCAAAATAATGCATGTTTAAATTATTTTATTTGTAACTTTTATCGGAAATAGGGTTACCATATATTTCTTTCGTAACCAAATAAAATCAAAATTAACTTTGAAATTTGTTTTGTTTTTATTTAGGTAATGGATCATTTGCTTGTGAGAGTAAATAGGAAACAGGAAAAGTCAAATTTAGTATAAAATATTCCAAATTACACACTGAGAGTCTTATGTGCATTTACAAGAGTAATAAAATCTCATATTCTCTGTAATTTTCTACTATTACTCTTGTCACAAAAAATTACTACTCGTGTAATGCAACATAAGGAATACATTTTTTTTTGTAATTTTGAATGAAAAGATAGTAGTAGCAATAAAATCCCAAGATGTTAATGTATTTAGTTTAAATTGAAAAAAAGTAACACAATATATTTTATACTTTCTATGTAATCACAACAATTCTAAATGTAAACTTGAAAATGCCACCTAATAAATTTTAAGTCAGTGCTACAGCCAAGTTATTTTATCGAGATTATAATTTTTTAAGTTATGGTAACCCTCAAATGTACAGGCACTACTTTGCTTGTGTATAGGAATATGGCTGCTGCTGACGCGACACTAACTCTTCTAGTAACATATTTATTCTTTCTATAGGATCTAAGACGCTTCTTTATGATTTATGTGTACTTACGTGCGAGTGAGAGGAGAATGTTGACATCAGAAAACTGAAGTTTGTGAATAGTGTTGTGCTTGTTGCATTAAGGATCTTATTAGGATCTTACTGCAAAGCTTTTATTCTTTGAACTCCAAATTGTTTCTTGATATAGGAGGATTTAAACTCAAATTCTTTTAGAATTTTCAAAGTATACAAATAACTTTACTCTTAAATATGACTTGTTATGGGATTATTTAGACATATTTAGAGCTCAGTTTTTAGAAAGGGATTCTTATAAGACTATAAGTTTTTATAATCTAACTACAAGAAGAGAAAATAGTTTTGCTATAAGATTTAAGTTCTTTTAAGCTGAAAAAGTGTTTAACTCTTAAAATAAAAGTGTTATGACATCCAGTTGAGTTTCATAGCAAGATATTAATACTTTAGTATAGCAATGGGATATAAAAGAGTTGTATGAGAGTTTTTTTTTTCAGATTTAAAGAGCTAAGCTCAGGAGAGTATGTTAGTTGGGTATAGACACAGTTTTTTTACATGGCTGTTAGTTGAGTACTTAGGTAGGCCACTAAGAGCCATTTTCTTCACTAGAAGTTGACCTCAACCTTAGGATTTTTATTCTCAACTTGTGATTTTGTTTTTCTTCACTCAAAGTTGACAGTTCGCGACCTTAGAACAACAAGGTTCTAACCGACAATTTTGAAAAAAATGAGTTTTATATCAAATCTGGGTAAATTTAGGGGGCTCTTTCGATTCCCGCAATCCATTTTGCTCTATCTCTTTCCATTTCCATGATAGACAGGGCTACAGAGTTCTATCTGCATATTTTCCATTTGAGATTTAATCAATAAGGTTCTAACTGCCACTTAGAACCTTGTTTCACAAAATATCCAGAGCTACAGAGTTCTATCTGTATATTTTCGATTTGAGATTTATTTAAAAAGGTTCTAACTTCCACTTAGAACTTTGTTTCACTAAATCCAAAAAAAGAAACCAAGTTCACAAGGTTCTATATGAAAAGAAATATGAAAATATAAGTTAACAAGGTTCTAAGTGCTACATAGAACCTTATTGTTCTAGAATATAGTGTCGCATCGTTGAGCAGCAAAGTCCTATAATGATTTTTAAAGTCAAATTTAAGGGTTAAAAATCTGGTTTTATTAGGTTTTAAAGTTAAAATTTTATAGATTGTGTGCATATTCATCGGGTTATAAAAAAAAAAATTTAATTTTTTTAAACAGTATCCCAATAAAAGACTTCAAATATTCAGATGCGTTTTTCTCAAAACACACTTTGGTGTACTTAGAACCTTGTTGTTCTAGGGTCGCGAGTTTCAACTTTCGATTCTCAACTCTCGAGTTGATCAACTTCTGGTTTTCTCAACTTCCGAAAATACTAGAAGTTGAGAGAGCAAACTTGAGAGTTGACATGAAACATTGTTTTTTTTTTTATAAAATACATGCATTTTGTATCAAAAGTTTGTTTGCTTGAGTTTTCACAACAAAAATAAATATTGGCATAATTTTCCGCAGCAATTATTTTTGGGAAAATTGGACTTCAACTTCGTCGAGCAGTAAATGTTGCTGCTCATTGGAGTTGAAAAGTGGGACGACCGTGACAAATGTACCATGTATATTTGGGGAAACGGCAACAACCATGACAAACATCCGTTCGCGATTGGTAACAACTTATTTTTACCCCTTTGTAGATCGAGGAGAAAATGATTCATCACAAATATCACACAAAAATTGATCAACTTGAGAGTTTGCCTCAAGTTGAGCTACAGTGAAGAAAACGGCCCTAAATAGTTTCAGCCCAGGGCCCCACAAAATCACGATCCGCCTCTGGTAAAGACAACTACTCTAGAAACTACAAATTTTGTTTTTTTTATCAATGTCTACAGACTTATGTTTAGCCATAATAACAGACTCGCAGCTATTTACTAATCAACATGAAAAAAGAGGCTGGGTGCGACCCACACTGATAACTTCCCATTTGTGGTCTTGAAAACTTTATATTTAGTTTTTTTCAAATAACCAAATTTTCAGCGAAACAAACTTTAGCTGTGTCTGTACTGTATCTGGTGTGGTAATTGGTATGATATTTTGTACACATACTTCGATCATAGAGCAGTAGATGGAAGATCGAAGTAAATGGTTTCATAGTGTAATTGTTGTTGCGGTTTTTCGGGATTGAAAGGCTGTGATCAGCACTGGATATACAATGACTCCTGTTTTAAAAATCGATGATGCTTGTGGCATACTATGATATTAGGAAATTTGCTTAGTCGCTCATTTTATGTTTTTTTTTTTTACAGAAAATGTGTTTAACTAATTTTAAACTTTTCTATTTAAAATGTTAAATTTCTTGTAATAATTACGAAGGTTGGTAGGTACATGTTATATACTGAATTATAGATTTCCGTGTTTTTTAATATATCTGTGTTCCTACACCTAAGAAAACCTTGAGTAGAATTTTACTTCTTTTTCATGGACAAAAAGATAAAAACATATTGTGACGTTTTCTTCAATTTCACCATAGCTATTAATGGAATTTGAATATGTGGGATTTGGGTACAACTGAACAACCTTATTCATATACGTATGTACAGTACATACATTCTTCTAAAAACTAAGTTGATAATAAAATAATAAAATTATGTATTATATTATAGAAATTACTTTATTATTTCGGTTCCAAACATTTTAATTGAAAAAAAATTTAAAAACGAAATATTTTTGTTAAAACTGTCAATTCGATACTTGTCAAAATTTAACCATATATTAATAATTGTATTATGTCGATACCTTCCCGTAAGAATGTACTAAGTGACACTTTTTTCGAAAATGACTTTTTGATGAGGAAATATACTATATGTTAAGGGCCACGTTTTGGCCTGGGTTTCGCCAACCTATTATGCATGAAAAGGAAACTAGAGTACAAATAAAAAAATTTATCAACTGCCATGTTTTCTCATTAAAATAATGTTGCCACCTGAAATTTGTATTATCCGCCAAAAAAATTATGCTAAGCGACATTAATAAAGATCTCATTGTCGTAAGCAACAAAAAATTTTGTTAGATGTCTTTGTTTATCCAAAATTGTCTCTTAGACATTCAACTAGAACTTTCTTCGTTTTTTTCGTTTACTGAACAACTTTAGAAATGTCGCTTAGTATACATTCTTACGGGGAGGTATCGATGTATAAAACAACATACTTTAGAAGGCACAATCGCTGTTCATAACCAAGGAATTCGACTTGAAATACAATTTTAGCTAGTTTTCACTAGAATTTTTAATAGTTTTTTATTAAAAAAAAAAAAAAACTATTAATTCAATATTTGTCAACATTTTACCAATTGTACAAAATTATACTATGTATAAAATAAACTAAATTAGAAGTCAATATCACTACTAGTTCTCGAGAAATTTGAGTCGAAAAACAATTTTTACCAATTTTCAATAGAATTTTATATAGTTTTTTATTTTTTGTAAGAAAACTGTAAACTGATTTTTTTTGAAATTTTCACCAGTTGTCAAACACATTATTTTTCGTAAAATAAAATTATTTTGAGTTTCAAATTGTTTTCCGTTCTTAGAATATCTGGGTTATGAAATTTTTTTTTTCAGTTTTTTTTATTTAAAAAAATAACGGTATGTTCATTTTTTGCCAAATTCATACCAAATCTGTATGACCTTATAATGAGTACATTAAATTTTATTTGAAGTGAATAGCATTATTTTTTCGTGAGATATTTGAATCTAACCAAAATTTTTACTTTTTTTTTAAACCGTTATAGTGAAAGAACTACTCACTGAATTTTAATAAACGCCCTTTCAGCCTCTTTCGAAGTTATTATCTATTAAACAAAATTTATTTGAAGCCGATATCTTTACTCGTTCTTGAAATATCGACGACGAAAAATGGTACAAGAACGTACGGACGTACGAACGTACGCACGTACGAACGTACGAACGTACGAACGTACGAACGTACGTACACACACACACACAGACATCTTTCTAAAAAGAGGCTGGGTGCGACCCACACTGATAACTTCCCATTGTGGTAAGAAAACCTTGAGTAGAATTTTACATCTTTTTCATGGACAAAAAGATAAAAACATATTGTGACGTTTTCTTCAATTTTACCATAGCTATTAATGCAATTTGAATATGTGGGACTTGGGTACAACTGAACAACCTTATTCATATACGTATGCACAGTACATGCATTCTTCTAAAAACTAAGTTGATAATAAAATTATAAAATTATGTATTATATTATAATATATACTTTATTATTTCGGTTCCAAACATTTTAATTGAAAAAAAATTAAAAACGAAATATTCAAATATAAAAGATATGGTTTGGTTATTGATGGAAGGGTACTTACAAAATATATCCGCTCTAAAACTAGATATATGTCAAATATAAACCATTTGTTAGAAATTGTATTATGTATAAAATTAAATAATGGCAAAGTCAATATCATTGCTCGTTCTCAAGATATTCTAGTCGAAAAACAAATATTACCACTTTTTAGTAGATTTTTTTTTATATTTTTGTTAAAACTGTCAATTCGATACTTGTCAAAATTTAACCATATGTTAATAATTGTATTATGTCGATACCTTCCCGTAAGAATGTACTAAGCGGCACTTTTTTCGAAAATTACTTTTTGATGAGGAAATATACTACCTATATGTTAAGGGCCACGTTTTGGCCTGGGTTTCGCCAACCTATTATGCATGAAAAGGAAACTAGAGTACAAATAAAAAAAATTAACAACTGCCATATTTTCTCATTAAAATAATGTTGCCCCCTGAAATTTGTATTATCCGCCAAAAAAAGGGAAGGGTACGAAATGTCGACAAAAAAAATGTCGACTGGACAAATATAAATTTCATCGACTGTTAAAATGTCGACTGAAGTTTGATCGACAAAAAAAAAAGTCGACAGTTTAAAATCTCGACTATTAAAATGGCGACTGAAAACTTGTCGGTGAAAATGTCGACTTTTATCCAAAATTGAGTTCAATAAAACAAGAATGCTCTCTTTTAATACGAGTATGTTAACTAAATTTTATTATTAATTCAATTTTATAAATTAAAAAAAAGGGGAGCGTATCGATTCTTTAAATGCTAAAGAAACTTTGCATACACCCAACCTCGCACCTACCCCAAATCCTATAGTGTGCCCAAGCAGGGGGGTTGCAGGGGGGCAGCATGGCCCCCCTTACATAGCTCACTGCTTACGCGTCGACATTTTTCGAGTCGACATTTTTAAAATCGAATTTTTGATAGTCAACATTTTGATCAGTCGACATTTTTATCAATCGACTTTTTGAAAATCGACATTTTGAAGATCGATTTTTTTAAATCCAAAAAAATTATGCTAAGCGACATTAATAAAGATCTCATTGTCGTGAGCAACAAAAACTTTTGTTAGATGTCACTTAGTTTAACCAAAATTGTCTCTTAGCACACTATGATTCAACTAGAACTTTCTTCGTTTTTTTCGTTTCCTGAACAAATTTAGAAATGCCGCTTAGTATACATTCTTACGGGAAGGTATCGATGTATAAAACAACATACTTTAGAAGGCACTATCGGTGTTCATTCCCAAGAAATTCGACTTGAAATACAATTTTAACTAGTTTTCACTAGAATTTTTAATAGTTTTTTATTTAAAAAAAAAAAAACTATCAATTCAATATTTGTCAACATTTTACCAATTGTACAAAATTATACTATGTATAAAATAAACTAAGTCAGAAGTCAATATTACTACAAGTTCCCGAGAAATTTGAGTCGAAAAACAATTTTTACCAATTTTCAATAGAATTTTATATGGTTTTTTATTTTTTGTAAAAAAACTGTAAACTGATTTTTTTTGAAATTTTCACCAGTTATCAAACACATTATTTTTCGTAAAATAAAATTATTTTGAGTTTCAAATTGTTTTCCGTTCTTAGAATATCTGGGTTATTAAATTTTTTTTTTTCGTTTTTTTTATTTAAAAAAATAACGGTATGTTCATTTTTTTCCAAATTCATACCAGATCTGTATGACCTTATAATGAGTACAATAAATTTTATTTGAAATCAATAGCATTATTTTTTCGTGAGATATTTGAAACTAAGCAACATTTTTACTTTTTTTTTAAACCGTTATAGTGAAAAAACTACTCACTGAATTTTAATAAACGCCCTTTCAGCCTCTTTTGAAGTTATTATCTATTAAACAAAATTTATTTGAAGTCGATATCTTTACTCGTTCTTGAGATATCGACGACGAAAAATGGTACAAGAACGTACGGACGTACGAACGTACGCACGTACGAACGTACGAACGTACGAACGTACGAACGTACGAACGTACGAACGTACGTACACACACACACACAGACATCTCTCTAAAAATGATTGATATAGCCTCTAGGGACCTTGAAACGTCGAGAAATGTCAAAAATTCCAATTTGACAAATCGGACCGATTACAATAACTCCCTATGGGAAGTTAAAAATGATTGATATAGCCTCTAGGGACCTTGAAACGTCGAGAAATGTCAAAAATTCCAATTTGACAAATCGGACCGATTACAATAACTCCCTATGGGAAGTTAATAATACGCCATAGAATAAATAAAATTGTTCCCAATTTATAGCCCTCTTCTCTTACCACAAAATTAAAGAGCGAATCCTCTGCTGATTGTGCCCAAATATTTTTCTTAAAAAAAGAAATTAAATAAAGTTCTTTGGCAAAACTCAGCTCCACCATCAACAAGGTACTGCAGATGTAGACCCATTAAATTGAATTTTGCAGAAGAATCAACCGAATCGATCAAACATGAGGTAGATTCAATTGACACCATATTGGTTGTTGAGATAAATCAGGGCTTATCTTGGTCAAATAAGGTTTTTTTCTTACCATGATTGACGGCATGTCAATCTATAACGTCTTCATCATCTTCTGCAACAAACAACCTTTCCAAGAAGTCTGGAAAAAAAAACTAGCAATGTCCTTCGGATTAGAGCTAGATGAGTTTCCAAGTTTATCCCTTTGTTGAGTTTGATTATTTGGAAATTGGAATACCTTCAGAGAGGATAACTCACTCTCTTCTGACTGGTATATTGTCCCAGATATTTGTTTCTTTGATACAGTCGTGCTTCGCATCTGCCTAGTATGTGTTCCGGCGTTTAGTCATAAGTACGTACTTCAGAATCTGCATGTGGGACTGTTTTCTAAGCCAAGCATACTTAAGTATCTTCTTAGCTTACAGTGGAGGCCCGCTACTAGTCGTAGATTATTCGTAATTAAGCTGATACTATTCATGAAACGATTTTGGTTGTAATTCTGAAGAAGAAAGATACTTGGTTGGATTTTGCAAATTTTAATTGACCTTAGCATCATAGTTTCTCTAACATTTTATCAAAGTTAAAATCATTAAATAGATATTTTCTTTTGTTAGTATCGTGAAAGCTTTGACATTAAAAACCTCTAAAATGGTCTGTTTACTTCGATTTTTTTTTTGCACGAACTGTCATTGATTTTTCTCCAAACTTATTCCAAAGAGAGATTATATGACTGACAAAAGAATTTTGGAACCATTTTTTTGTTTTTGATTTTATCAAAAATATTTTAGTTCAATCTAATAACACCCTCTCAATAAAAAAAAAAAAACATTTTTATACAGTAGAACCGTTATGTGTCATTTACTAGAGGCGAACCATTTTTTATTCATAGGTGTGTTAAGAGCCTCGTTTATTCTCTAAAAGATGATGGTTGGCAAAGAATGAGAAAATAATTGACTTTGCTATTTTTTTTTTAAATTTAAATTAAGGAGAACAGAAACGTTATTTGTGAAAGAGAATAAAACATCTGTATCTGTAAGGAAAATTTCAAAATGCAGATATGGTATGCCTCACAATCCTCAATTGGTATACGAGTATACCTACCTGTCAATCTCTATCTCACGAAATGTGTTTATAAATAATATTTATGTCTAGACAAAAGTCGTAACTAAAAGCTTTAAAAGCGATCTTAAAAAAAGTAATACATTTAACAAAAAATATATTGTATTAAGTACGTAGATATATTTACCATATATGCCTGACATAAGCTAACGTAGAACATTGTTAATTGTTCTTTGATTTTTGTGTGTTGGCAATAGCTTACATAAGTTACAAAACACTCTTGAAGGTCTCAGTAATTTCAAAAGACCATATGGATAGCGCTCAAATAACTAAAATCAGGCCATGTGAGCCTTACGTGTACAAAAATTATCAGTATTTATTTCAGTTTCTCCTCTAGGCTGCAGGTTGAGGTACAGCCCTGCAGACAGACGGAATCACTACTTTTTCATGTTGTAATGTCAACCGATAAAAATCTCAAGTTAAAATTTTTCTAAAAGGAAGTAAAAAGTCATTTTAAAATCTACTTCGATTTTTCTCTATTTACTTCACTTTTTTCTTCAAATCTACTTCGCCTTTTTTTCTGTAAGTGGTAACGCTGCTCTTAACGCGACGTTAAAATGGAAACGCATTTAAATAAAATGAAAGACTTGTTCGCATTAACTTTGCTCTTAAGTTATAGACTGAGAATTTAAAAAAAGAATGTCACTAGAGAAAACTTTTCATAAGAATTAAATTCATTTTTTTTAAACACTTGTAGTAATAGGAGATAAGAACAGAATGCCATGCAAAGCAAATACATAATATTATGCTTATGCACGCACAAAAATTATAAGTCGTTGTAGCGGTTTCTTAAGAAAATAAGAATTTATTTACAAAATTTTAGAAATATTTTTAAGAAAAAATTTTGGTACGCCAACTTAAGGTTTTTATTAGTGTACGAATAAAAGCTAAATTTAAAAAAAAATATTAACCCGTTTTTGAGATAAGAATTTTTTTTAAATAAAATTGATTTTTTGTTTTTCAAAAATTCAAGAAATATTTTTTTTTTAAGTTTAAACTTTTTAGAAGCTTCTTTACGAAAAAAATTCATTAAAATCCGTTGTATCAATAATGAAAAATTCATAACTCGGGTTATGGTTCTATGGTAGGTATAGAGTCAATAATATCTTAATGGCAAAATTATTTTAATGGGATTAAAACTCGTAAAAATTGATCGAAAGAAAAAAAAATTATCAAACTTCTAGGCGCCGCCGCACAGTGGGGCCAAGGCGGAAAAAACTCGATTTTCCAAAAGTGCTGATTTCGATTAGCTGATTCATGTTTCTCTCAGTAAATTAGCCAGAGAATTTGATTGAACTTTCCTAGGGTGTTATGTCTATTTGGGATTAACTAAAAATGGGATTGTTTTTTGTTGGCTTCTTTAAAATGCCTAATAATAAGGGGTCAAACTCAACAAAAATTTATTGAATTACGGAAGCAAAATATAAGACTCAGTCCACAGTAATGGAAAGTTGTAGTCATTTACAAAAAGCTCCACTTTTCTCTGGTCTGAGATAGCTGCAAATCCGCACAGTGAGCAGATTTAAAGTTACGAAATATTGCAAAAAATTCATTTTGAACTACTATTAATATAAATAATATAATAATAAAAATAATTTCCAAAATCTCTTTTTCAAAATTGAAAAAAATGTCTTAAACATTTTGTGCGTTGGTTTTTGGTTCTACTTTGAAGTTTTGTCCATTATTTGATGCAAGTTTCAGTATTAAACACTTAACATACATATGTAACTCGTTGCTGGTTTAATGAATGTTTGACTTTGCGTTTGTAAATTAACACTTGTCAGCTTTTAATGGTTACATTATTTTTATGATTTACCACCACATAAAAAGGTACTTCTTTGGATACACTTAATTTCGCTATAATAAACATGAAAACCTAAATTTTCATAATTTGTATCCGAAAATAAAAATAACATCGCTGCTTTGAATTATCTTTCTCAAAAAAATTAATCTGATTTTTTTTTCGCGAAAATATATTTTTCAAATTACTAAAAATTTAACTTTCTAACTTTGGAATTCAGATAAAATTTTTTGTGGGCGTGTCATTGTGTGGAAACATTTTGTTTTCATTTCTTAACTAACCTTTATAAAATTTGAAAACTTTATTTAAATCCGATTTTATCGCACTAAAAAAGACCGCCTTCGTACAAAACGAGTACCTACTACACTCAGAGAAATAAATAGTCATTAATAACTATTTTTTGACTATTTCCATAGTCCGAATAGCGACAGCTATGCAAAATAGTTACAAAATAGTTATTTATGACTATTTCTATTTGTTATTAAGTTTTTTACTTTTTTTTCTAGTTAATATTAACTATAAAGAAGTTACACACGACTTTTACAATAATAGTTATTTTGGTAATAACTATAATCCCAATTAAACTTGACTATGCACATAGTTTATTTTGATTATATCGAATAATTATCTATAACTATACATATAGTTAAACTTGACTATTATACGCACATTGTTGTTACCTCTAGAGGTAGGTAAAAAGAGAACAGAGTATTTGTAAACGGAATAAAGAAAGAAACAAAATACTTTTAGGTTTGTGTATATAATATATGTGCTAAGTCAGCAACTTCATGGTTGTGAAAGTATTTATTTTGTAAGTCGATAAATTATTATATTATAATAGCGATGTATTATATTTATTATTTTGCACATATGGGAACCGAAATATAAGTGCGGTTGAAATTTTATCTACTAATTCTAACATTTTACGTCGAAAAAAACAAAGCGCCTTCAAAATGATGCATATTTAAACTATTTTATTTATAACTTTTATCAGACAAAGGGTTACCATATATTATTTTTGAAATAACAAACTAATATCTACTACATCATAGTCGTATTCAACTATTTTAAGAAGTAGTTTGTGAAAACAATTTATCCTACCTATTTAAAACTAATTTATTATTTTCTTGACTATTAAAATGTTAATATATGTTATTAAATGTTAAAGAATTGAGTACTTATTTAAGTAGGTATTTTCTTATTTTGACTATTAAAAAGTTAAAACTTACTATTAAGTAGTCAGAATTCTCCATAGTCGCATTCAACTATTCTTATAGTAGTGGTTTATTACAATCAAAGTATAACTATTCAAAATAGTCGCACATTACTTTTTTGTATAGTCATTTATATTTTTAACTATTTCATAGGTTAATTCTAACTATATTTAACTATTTTTGAATTATTTTTGATAAAAAATAGTCACTTCACAAATTTCATTGAAAATTATCAAATGACTATTGCAATAGTTACAAAAATAACTATTTTTTTTTTCTGAGTGTACAAAAAAATAAAGAAAAGAGTAAAAAATGCCAAAAAGAGAGTATGGAAAATTTGAATGGCTAACTTACTTCAAAAAAAGCACCATCTTTAACCTTTACTTGGAACAAAACCTGGATTTTTATCAATTTTGAGGTTTTTATGT
The DNA here is from genome assembly GCA_911387755.1 of Chrysotoxum bicinctum. Classification (NCBI taxonomy): domain Eukaryota; kingdom Metazoa; phylum Arthropoda; class Insecta; order Diptera; family Syrphidae; genus Chrysotoxum; species Chrysotoxum bicinctum. The sequence continues at coordinate 67,833,112 of OU426989.1, read as the reverse complement.
TAGTGGGCATGGCAGTGGGTGGATATTTTTTGTGGAGCTTTTTTTCCGAAATTATTTTCATTTTCGAAAATGTCATCCAAATCAGTTATTTAGTTCGGTTTTTATGGACTTTTTTCCGCTCCACTGTGCGCCGCGGTTTTCGAGAAAAACACGAGTTTTGAAAACCATTTTTTAACATTTGTTTGGTGGGTGGTTACCGTTAATTTTAGGTAAAATACATTTTTGTTCTCACATCTTGAAGATTATATTAAAATAATTTATTTATCAAGACTAAAAAAATCGAGCATGGGATTTTCGAAATATTGAGTTATGAAAAAAATTTAAACCTTTTTTTAAAAATCAACAAACATTTTTTTTTTGAGAATTTGAATACACATTTCTTTTCAGATAGGTATATGAAGAACCTTATAGCATAAAAATAGGATCAAAATCGGTTGTACAGTTTTGCAGAAAATCAAATACAAAAAAATGGTTCCAGACGGGGTACCATTAATAAACACTTTTAGGATTTTTTTTCAATCATTATCCAGCTTCAACTAATGAAATTTTTTTGTATCTTTTTTTTTTAAATCTGTAGAACAGTTTTCGAAAAAAAAATATTTATAAAATTTTGACAAAAATTCGTATGCCAGGTACCGTTACTTTTATACTATCTACCAAGTTTAAAGAGAATCGGCCAAGCCGCTTAGGCTGTAGTCGAAAAGACAGACACACAGACAGAATTGTAAGACCCACTTTTTTAGTCTTCGCTATCATCGTAATGTCAACTTTGATAAAAAATCTCGATTTAGATTTTTGTATAAATGCATAACTTGCCCTATAGTACCTATAAGTCCCAAGTAGAAATTGAAGGAAATCATAAAAAGGGTTATTATTAGAACAATAATCGAAATTCTCAATGAGACGAATTTAGTACACCTCCTGCGAAGTCTAAACGTTCCCACTTGCGTTAAGAGGAAAACCGCTTTAAAATCGCGAAATACGCAGGAGATGTACCAGATAGTAAGGTATACCTGCATCCATGATATATCTTTTCGTCAAAAATAAATTGCTGGATTATTTTCAATTAACACAATTATTGGAAGGAGGTGGTGGTTTTAGTGAAGTAAGACTCGCACACTCTTATGGGCACACGCTTTTCGGTCTTCATAGAACCTTTTGAAGATTTTAACTCCTAACAACAACTTATTTTCAGGGCTTAAAGAGTATTTTATTGCCTCGAAAACTACTCTCTATGCTCAATGGTGTATACTGTAAGTCGGTTTTCTCATGAAACGGAAAAATAAATACTTGCATCCTAATAACGCCTTTTGTGGAATGAAAAGTATAAATTAATATTTTATTAAAACCAAAACAATTTACAAGCATACAAACATGCCCCTTTGCGTTTAGATAACTGAATAAGGTTATTAAAAACTAAAATTCAAAATCTTGAATGGATAAGGGGCAACCGTAATTGAAAAAGAAAACATACAAAGTTTAGATGCATACAAAATTTTTAAAACATTCAATTCCGAAAATAGGTAAATATTATACTTTTTGTGATTGTTGGTATATTTATTTTTTGTTTGCAGTTCCTCCAACCATGCCAACTTTAGCTTTCTATTTTGTTCACCTAGAGACCAACTTTCTGAATAAAATTTCAATAGCATCTAAAACTTTTTCTCTAGCCTCTAAACTCTAATTCATTTTTTCTATATCTCTACTCTCTCTCTCTCTCTCTCCAAGTCGGTCTCGTTCAACCGTATGTTGTTTGCTTTTATTCCTCAAAGTCTCACAACTCACACGAAGCATTAGCAATTTGTAGAGCATATCAAAACGTCCGATTTGTCTCCCTTATACGACTATAGTACCCTTACGCATAGATATATGCATCTAAATTTCAACGTTATATATCAAAGGATTCCAGTTGGATTTCACATACAAGCCCACAACCCAACCGAAAAGAAAACTTATAAAACTCGGCCATTCTGCGCGAATGGTTTGTACACATAGACCGCAACAACAACAACTGTTGGCTGAACACAGTCGAAAGTGAAAAAGTTTTTCTTTTACTATTTCAACCTAAATATATTTTTTTTATCTGTTTCATTTGTTTGTGAACAACTTTATTGTACTTTGGCTATAGAGACGGTCCTTGCAAAAGTTGTTTTTAGTTTTCACTTATCTTTCTGCCATTTGCCTTATACTGGCTTCTTATCTCCTTCCTTTTGCATTCAAAAGCGTAAATAAGATGACATCCTTCTTAAAAGGACTTTGGGTTGGTACTCAATGGATACTAGGTACGTCTTTAGTTTGGGCTTTCCTTTTTGAAGTTCTGAGATTTTTTGTTGGGTATAGTGGATGTTATTTGGGAGAAGAACAAATCAGTTTCCCTTGGATAAATGATGAATTAGTCGTAAGTTGGAGATGAAAAAAAAAGACATTCATGCTCGCCATGCAGACTTATAAGAGAATACATATATTTAATATTTTGTATATAACGGTCAGATTTGGTTTTTATGTTTGTTGTACGGAATAGTGAGTGAATTGATGGTCGATTAGAGCAACATTTGGGACTAAGGAAGAACTTCTGTGCTGCATATATCCACAATACGAGAAACGGCCCACCAGTTTTGTCACTACTTAGTAAGACCTAGATAGGTACAAATTCTGATCACTTGAAATTCACCCTGCATGGTTAGAGATAGCTCTATTTTTTCCAAGCCATGACCTTGCCATATATGTATGTGTGAAATTATGCTGATTATCAGTTGCAACCACCGTACAATTCAGCTTACGTAAGTTTGGCTATTAACTCGACTTCTAACGAATTCGATGTGTAATCCGACTCAACACTTGACTTGTTTCTTACCTCTGACTCCGAAAAATACGATATTAGTGTATTATCACCTCTAAGCACATCAGACCATTGTGTCACATCTGCAAAGTTCTCGTGTCAACAAAACTCAGTTAGAGAAAAAATTCTTAAGAGATCCGTTTGGCAATGCAAGAAAGCCAACTAGAACGGTCTCAATGACTTCTTCAGGAACTTTAAATTATTTACTACGGTTCCTCGATAATGACGTAGACTCAAGTGCAGATATTATTACAAATTTAATTATTTTCGGATGAGAAATTTTATACTGAAAAGGGAAAAATCTACCAAACCAAAATAGCTATAAATCATGGTTAGATTCGGGCTATAAAGAGGTTATTAGGGTCAGAGAAGTAAGTTTCCGATGTTAGAAAGCCAACCTTACTGGGGAAAGCTGCAAAAGTTCAAACAACCTAGAAAGACTTTACTTAACGACCATATTTAACGAATCAAGTTTTAACATGACCAAAAATAAAGGCAAAAAATACAACAATTTCCTCGAAAGGTAGTAAAAATGTTTGGTCATTTTTTAAAAAAATGTACTAAATAATACTTCGTCTGCGGTTCCAATTCTAAGCTCATCTCAAACGGCACTCCGTATGTCAGCTAACAAGAAAAAAGCAAATTTGCTTGCAGAACAGTTTGCTGTTAATTCGACGCTGGCAGAAAATGGCATGACTCCTCCTGTAATTGAGAGCGTAAACGATTTTATGGGAGAAATCTTCTTTTACACTCTCGTTCATTTACAAGAGCACTGAAAGATCTCAATATATACACGAATCCGCTGGCACAGATAACATCCCCCCTATTATTCTTAAGAAGTGTTCTTCAACGCTGGGAAAACCATTGGGTAAGCTTTTCCATCTGTCCTACTCTACTGACCTCTTTGCGAGTGAATGGAAAATAGCATTTGTACAGCCTTTCCCTAAAAAAGACAAATCTTCTTTTTTGTAATGGTATTTGATCATTTAATGTGACGTATGTTGTGTAGACAATCGGGCTTAATGATCTATTTGGAATAATGCAATTAATTTAAAAAACTAATTCATTCTTGTCCCAACGTTTCACCGGTTTCTTTCCGGCTTCATTGGGGGTTTATATTTATTTAATCTTAAAAAACAATATGAAATAATTAATATTGCACTTAATTTAAGTTTTTATTTTTGTTTACATTTTATGATGTTAAAAATTGTAAATAAAATATTCATATATGAAACAATTAATTGATATTAATACTTTAACACTAGAAAGTTTAAAAACATTAACAAATTAACAAGATTAAATTTAGACAAAACAAAGATTAACCTAATATCACAGATTGCTTGTTATGGCTATGGCAACACTATAACTGGCGCTTATATCATCTGTGTCCTCTCTCTTTGTGGTTCATCGTCTTTTTTATATTTTGTTGAATACGCAAACTCTCTAAGGTGAGGCGTGTGTTCATGCGCTTCTCTTTGTCTAATATTTTTGTGTTGTTAAAATCTGCTGTGTGGTTGTATTCTACCATATGTTGCGAGAGAGCTGTAGACATTTTCTTTTTTCTGATATCAGCTTCATGTTCTGACAATCGTAAATCGTACTCCTAATGCTCGTTTTGTTGTACCAATATATATTTTTGTTGACATTCTTCGCCAGGTTTTCCTTTGCATGGGATTTCATAGACAACATCATGTTGCTCTGTTTTTTTGGTTGGTGGTTTAGTGTTTGTGAATATTGTTGTTAGTGTTGAATTGGGTTTGTGTGCAAATATTGTTTTACCTCTATCAATTGCTATGGTATTATTGAGAGAAAGGTTGTCGGTTAGGTGTGGGACGTAAGTATGTTACAATTTTTAACATCATAAAATGTAAACAAAAAGAAAAACTTAAAGTAAGTGCAATATTATATTTAAGCCTTTGATTCCAATTAATTATTTCATATTGTTTTTTAAGATTAAATAAATATAAACCCCTGATGAAGCCGGAAAGAAACCGGTGAAACGTTGGGACAAGAGTGAATTAGTTTTTTTTAAATTAATTGCATTATTCCAAATAGATAATTAAGCCCGATTGTCTACACGACAAATCTTCTTCCCATTGTAACTATCGTCAAATTGTACTTACGTCCCTTTTCTCCAAGGTCATGGAAGCGTTGATAAATTATTAGTTGAAGAAATATCTTCAAGAAAAATAACCGGCAGTATAGTTTTCTTACCAATAGGTCCACTATTGGTCTGATGGTATATCTCACATTTCAAAAGCATTTGATACAGTTTGACATAAAGCTCTCCTATCGAAAATCCTATCGTGTATTTGGTACTGATGAATCTCTTCTTCGATGGATTAGAAACTACCTTTAGAACTGCTCAATACAAGTTAAATTGGATGATTTTAAATCTGAAGTCCATAAAATAAATGCTGGTGTGCCACAAGGGTGCATTTGATCTCCTACTCTCTTTCTCATATTCATCAATGATATTTTGTCTAAAACTTCTAAACCATTAAATCATTTTGCTGACAGCAGAAGTCACATCTTCTTATATTGGTTTCCAGATTCACATTTCCGACTCCTTTTCCTTCTGATATGGATTTAGAACAGCATATTAGTGGGAATCGAATGGAGGAAATCGAACAGCGTTCAATTATCGGTATGTGGATCACAAACAACTTGAATGATCACATATTCGACGTCTCTTAAAAAATGCTAGTAAATCTTAAAGTTTCCTTTATCGATGCATGACATTTCTTACGCCTTCTGATCTGGTTCAAAAAGGAACCTGGAACCTCAAAAGACAACTACTGAAGACTATGTACCTAGGACCTAAGAAAAATGTACACTCCAAGACATAGTCAAATGCTTTAATCTGTGCTCAAGTGGTATAACGTATGACATAGATTAAACAGCAATCCAGGAGGTAAGATGAAAAAGAATTCAGTATGATCAAGGGAAGAATTCTTAAAGTTTTTGGCTTTAAGGCTATAAGTGATGTCCTGATTGTGTTTCGTATCCAAGCCAACTTCGGAAACTTAAATCTAATGAGTGTATATTCCCCTAGTAATGAAGTTGGAAAAACATATAGGAGTAGTTTTATGATCCTCTCTATGGTGCCTTTCGGTGAACGACAGCACGTTGCTCTAAGACTTGATTGTTAAAACTGGAAAGAGAACGTCTCCTACGGATAGATTGTAATCACACCTCCCTTTAAATGATAACAAATTAGACGCTTCCGGGCAGTAGACTTAACAGCAGCTCGTTTTACATTTATAAGTAGCACTAGGTTTTCAAGGCAATCTGGCGTTCTCCAGACTGCGGCGAATCACCATCAAAATTAACTGTGTTATAATTGATATTGTATCTGACATATACTCAAACCTTGACTGAAAATAAATTGGAAGCAGCTAAGAATATGAAATTCGACGTTTAACGCCTTAGCAAACCTAGAATTAACAGATTCTACAAAATCTATTGGAGAGAGTCAGAGAGAGGCTGTTCGTTGTGCATTCACCAACTAGAGATGGTCTAAGTATCTTGATACGAGTATCATCGAAAGAGGCAGTCGAAACCACCGTGGACTACAAATTCCCTCAAAGAAAGAACTAGTGATAACTAGTGTAAGTGCGTTTAAGTGAAACAAGTGAACTAAAATGCACGACTGGATCGCACGAACTTGCTCTTATGTAAAAGTACTTTGGAATTTAAGATACATTTTATAAATATAAAACATGGATTTAATGAGATAATAATGTTCAAATGCATAAAATTGCCGTCCGGTTTCCAGAAAAGTATGAATTTATGCAAATAAACCTTAAAAAATCGTTTTATTATTAAATAAATTTTTTATATAAGAAATTTCTCTAAAATTTTTCAAGAAAAAAATGTGGGGTGCGAATTTTAAGTATTTAATAATATTGGTTTTAGGAAATAATTTCAAAAAATAATCGTTCATAGGTTTTGAAGATATTGATTTAAAAAATTTTTTTTTTTTTTAAAAACCCAATAAATATTTTTCCGAATATTTTTATATACAATATTATTTTAAACTTAAGAGGACTCCTGCTAAAAATTTTGGGTTAAAATCCTTAGAGCCGTTAATGAGAAAGTCGAAAATAAAAAAAACGGGTCTATGGCAGGTACCCCTAATAACATTTTGCCCCAAAATTTTTTTTGACCAAAATGTAGTCCATGTCCATAATATCACACTTAATTTTTTTTATCAAAATCGTTAGAGCCGTTTTCGAGATAAATAATATTTTGCATTACGGGTGTATGGGGGGTACCCTTAGTTTTGGAGCTAAAAAAAAAATTTCAATTTCTCCTCTAGGGAATGACCGAAGACCCTTAACTACCGAGATTGAACGAAATAGGTCCAAGGGTTTAGGCTGTAGTGACAGGTACAGACATACAGACACACTGAAACATGTTTTTTGTGTACTAAATTTTTCTTAAAATTTTTATAAAAAAAATTGATATGCAAATTGTTAGTATTTAATAAAATACATTTTAAAACGTAATTTAAAAATTTAATCGTCTATCGGTTTTCAAGATATTGAATTTTCCAAAAAAAAATTGTATTATTTTGTTAAAAATCCAAAAACTATTTTTTCGAAAAAAATTTTAGTTCATATTTTTTCAAATGCAAAGCAGCTCCTGCATACAAATTTTGGTTGAAATCGTTAGAGCCGTTGGTGAGAAATTCGAAAATCAAAAAAACCGTTCTATGACAGGTACCCCTAATAACATTTCCCCCCAAATTTTTTTTTCACCAAAATATAGTCCATGTCCATAATATCACATTTAATTTTTTTTATCAAAATCGTTAGAACCGTTTTCGAGATAAATAAGATTTTACATTACGGGTGTATGGGGGGTACCCTTAGTTTTGGAGCTAAAAAAAAATATTCAATTTCTCCTCTAGGGAATCACCGAAGACCCTTAACTACCGAGATTGAAAGAAATAGGTCCAAGGGTTTAGGCTGTAGTGACAGGTACAGACATACAGACACAATGAAACATGTTTTTTGTGTACTAAATTTTCCTTAAATTTTTTATAAAAAAAATTGATATGCAAATTGTTAGTATTTAATTAAATACATTTTAAAACGTAATTTAAAAATTTAATCTTGTATCGGTTTTCAAGATATTGAATTTTCAAAAAAAAAATTGTATTATTTTTTTAAAAATCCAAAAACTATTTTTTCGAAAAAATTTTTAGTTTATATTTTTTAAAATGCAAAGCAGCTCCTGCATAAAAATTTTGGTTAAAATCGTTAGAGCCGTTGGTGAGAAATTCGAAAATCAAAAAAACCCTTCTATGACAGGTACCCCTAATAACATTTCCCCCCAAATTTTTTTTTCACCAAAATATAGTCCATGTCCATAATATCACATTTAATTTTTTTTATCAAAATCGTTAGAACCGTTTTCGAGATAAATAAGATTTTACATTACGGGTGTATGGGGGGTACCCTTAGTTTTGGAGCTAAAAAAAAAATTTCAATTTTTCCTCTAGGGAATCACCGAAGTTCCTTAACTACCGAGTTTGAAGAAAATACGTCCGGTAGTTTAGGCTGTAGTTCGAGGTACAGACATACAGACATACAGACATACAGACATACAGACATACAGACATACAGACATACAGACAGACAGACGGAATTGTCAGACCCACTTTTTTCGTCTTCGCTATCATCGTAATGTCAACTTTGATCAAAATCTCGAGTTCGATTTTTTTTCCAAATGCAGAACTTGCCCTATAGGACCTATATCGCAAGTAAAAATGATATGGAACAAGAATATAATAGCAGAAGAAGATACGATATAGAAAGAATGAGGTTACGCAGAAATTTTATACAAAAAGCTAAACAACTGGCTTCTAGTTTTAAGACTGTAACTGAGGCTCTTTGAAACAGTGAAGCTAACGTAGTCACCGGCAAGGAATAGTAGATGTTTTTAAGAAGCATATTAAGTAGCTGTTAAATTGTCATCATGTAGATAGAACGATTAAAAGGGAAAGAAGATAACTCACTTCCAGTAAAATAGAAACATGTCTTCAAATACGGAGGTGATTTGTTTGGTAGGGTGGATGGATAAATGTCCGATGATTGGACTATCAGATCCATAGGCAATTCTTTGTCCTGTAAAAACTATCGACCACATCCATTCTAAACATCGCATATAAGATCATATCCAACATGCAGTGTCAGCGTCCTAAGCCTTGCTGCCTCACACTGTGGCTTCCAGGCTGGCAGTTCGACCATAGATCAATTATTCAAATTGAGGTAAATCCTGGAAAAGATCAACAAATTTCAAGTCGATACTTACCATCTTCATCCACTTACAAGCCATATGATATGATAGCATCATGACGGCGGACCTCGGAATCCGAGGAAAACTGATTCAAATATGTCACGTGACATTCGGAAACACGCTGTGCAATGGGCAATTATGAAATATTTCAAACATATTCAAACTTGCACTGACTTTTGGCAGGGAGATCCAGTATCATCTTCTTGAATCTAGTTCTGAAATGGTACTACCCTTGGCGTAATTATTAGTGAGTTGAAATATTACACCGAAGATCTGGGTTCGATTTCACTTAACAATGACAAATGATTTTTTTAAGGGCTGATTTTGAATAATTTACTTTAGACAAATTTTATACTTATTTTTAAGTTTGTTGGGCTTGAAATTGTCTGTGCTATTTAGCATTTTTATTCGAAAGATAAGCATATAAAAAAAAGTTATATACGAGAGAGTACTTAGATTCTTTCAAATTTTTCAAAAACTAAAATACGAGGGTGGTCTGATAAAGTAGTTAGCCTACAAAAGAAAAACAAACATTTTGGAAAAGTGGCGATTTATATCTCAACTAAGTCTCTTTTTAGCCCATCCGAAAAATAGGTTTTCTCGAGATCTGTAAAGTAGGCCTCTTCATTCGACTCAAATTTCTGCCCGGCGAATGATTTTTTCAAGTTTGCCAACAAATCTAGAGAATATGGTGGATGTGGGGCAGCAGATTTTAGTGCAATTCGACAGACTTAAGCACTGCTCTGAAGTGGTCTCACGTTTTCACTTGTTGTCCGAAGTGAGCAAACGCGGCACCCATCGCGCCCACAGCTTTCTCATGCCCAAAATTTCATGGAGGATATGACCCACGCAGTCTTCTGAGATGCCTACTGTTTCAGCTATCTCGCGCACCTTCAATCGATGGTCTGCCTATACGAGATCATGGATTTTTGACAAGTTATCCTTCGTGGTAGCCATTTTCAGGGCACCTGGGCGAGGTTCATCAAAAACCGATGTGCGACCACGTTATACCAATAATTTTTGATGGTCGCCATCGAAGGAGAAAAGTCACCGTACACAGCATCCCAGTGTTCTTTTATTTCGCTGCGCGATTTCCCTTCCAAAAACAAGAATCGAATCACCGACCGATATTGCTCTTTTTCCTGAATTTTTTTTTTTTTCTTGAATTCGCAGACAAGCTGGCTTCCATCACACGTGGTCAAAAAAAAACAACTTGTTCGATTGTTCTAAAATTTTGACGAAACCGTATTGTGTTTAACGTGGACACCTGTCAATTAAGACTTTATTCCACGGTGGGCCTACCCACATCGGATTCAGATTGTAACGTGAAAAAAATGTGTTATTGTATATATATGTATATATATATATGCAATATATGCAATAACAAAAAAAAATATGAGAGAATACTTATGTCAAGTCCGAACTAGATCGCGAAATCCTCTCGTCGTCCAATTATCACACCTATATATACCTACCTATATATATCAGGCCCCTCGCTGGGCTCCAACAGTAACAGTGTAAAATTAACTATATATCGATGCGTACACATACCTATGATAACCCAAGAAAAATATCGAATTCGTTCGTTCGCGACTTTCCACAATCCACGAAAATAAATTTCCGGATTCTCTCAAAAATTTGCCTTCGCTCGACAACCACCACGGCCTGCTGGGTGCACGATTGCTTAGCTCGTCGGATGGGGGGGATCTTGCGGCTGGAGCGTCGACGGGTGTTACTATTTACAGACCTAACTGACCTTGGTGTTATAGATCAGAAAAAAATGTTTAATAAAGCTGGGACCCGATTGTTTGAAGATAAAAGTCGGATAAGTGAATGTACCTTTCACTTTTGGATTCATTTTTCTCTTTGGAGACTTCGATATTACACGGCAGTAGAGAACCCAGATGTTACGGTCTCGTTAGCTTGACTTCGCCCTCCCTATCGCATTAACTGTACCTTTCAATGCGAACCTTTGTTTTCTATTGCTCTGAATTTGGAAAACCCCTTTGGTCGAGAGTCCAAGGTGTTACGGAACTCTCTCGCCTTCTGAACCCATACCCATGGTGAATCTGTAGGAAATCAACTCTTCCTATGCCTCACGGAATTCTAATTAGGCTTCATAATCTTTTTTGTAGAATTCCCCCACCAAAATAAATAAGAGAGAAGTTCTTAATTGAACTCCTTCCTTATATAGCTAAACTTATACTAAGATGTCTCTTCCATGTTATCTCACCCCCTCGTTATCCCAAATCAATATAAACTCATAATATTATTTTGCCAAACTTAACGAATTTTGTTATTTTTATTTGTAACGCTCTTAAACGCTAACATGAAAATAATCTTATTATCTAAATATCTAATAATTTTCTTTTGGATTTCTTAAACAAATGTTTGTACTATATCTTCAATTACTAAAATCTTACACAACAGAGATTATTCTTCCACTCTTTTGTTTTAGATGTCTTTATCTTTAAACTCTTAAAATTTTACTTGTAATTTTCTTTCAAAATAGACGACGTATCATAAGATTCAAAATCTTTACAGAATCTTATCATAACGTCTCGCTCCAATAAAAATTATTTCTTATATCTAAACTGTTTTGTTATTTTGTATCTTTTCTTTAGCGGTTCGTTCTTTACTATGTTTTGGTTTCCTCAAAAAAAAAACAATATCAATCTTTGAAATTTCCACGAACAAAAAATAAATCTTTAAGTCTATCATTTACTCTGTATTAGATTTATAAATCACTTTAGATCATTGTCATCAAAATAGTTTTCAAGAGATATTTATCAATATATAGTATCATCAAAAATATATTTACCAAATATTCAAGTTTCAATCTTTAAAAGAACTTACAAAAAAAATCACTCACCGTTCTTTCCGCTGGAATGTGCACATGCCATACAGATGAATCTGGTTTTATATACGTTGTTGTTCCTGTTACCAATTTTGAAATTCAAAAATGTTATATTTTATGTTTAAACTTGATTGATGAATTGATCCATGTTCTTTACGTTAACTGTAGATCTTGTAGTTATTGACTTATATGAGTTATCTCTTAATTAATTGAGTGGAAAAATTTACAAAGTTTTCTGTTTGTACAAAACAAAATTTCCCTACTCTAATGAACTAAACCCTATCTTTAGCTTAATGTATTTCTTGTAGAATCTTCGCTATACAATTTACTTATGCATATTTACATTATTACATTAACTTTCTTTCCTTTTGATACTATCTGTCTTCTCAAAACTTTCTTTTCTTTATATCTTATGTCTGACTTCTCGACTTTTCAAAATTCGTTTCACGTCCAAATATTTGTGATTTAAAACATAGAATATTACTTCAAATCATCTTAAATTTGTTTTCATCTTTAATATGCTCATTGTATAAAGAAAAATTAGCTATCTTTTAATTTTGCAATCAAATACTTTTCTTACGATCTCTAAGCTTTTCCAAAAACTTATTTGCTGGTGTCAATCAAGTCTATTACCACTCAGGTGAATAAAAAACTCTCGCAATGAATGAACTATCTCTACCTATACACTTTTCCAAAAGAAAAACATACACTTAACACAACACTTATGTAACACCATATGTCCATGTGAGAAAATTCTCGACAAGGATTTTATTGGAGACACGATGACGTGGCCACCTTACTGATACACTTTCATTACACTTGGTAGATAAAATTCGGGTCTTGCTTGAAGATCTGGAATCACTTGGATTCTCTTGCAGTTGGTTAGTTTTGGAACGATGTTGAGATTCCGCTTTTTCTTTCTATATACTATGAGCTGAATGTTGCTTCTCGGCAATTTAAGATTATATAGCTTGGATGAATTCGAATTTTACTGATTTTGTTTAGGCTTTGACTTTGACTGAGGTTTTGACTTGGAATTTTTGACTTTAATTTACTTTTTCATTTACGATTTTATACTTTTTCTGTGAAAATGACTGCACTTTACATAACGCACACATAAAATGTGTCTGGCCGTCCAAAAAAAAAAAGAGGTTGCGGAAGTTCCTAGGGTAACCCGTACTCTAGAGAAATCTTCCTCGTGACTTTTTTCTTGATGCTTGAATTCTTGATGCTTTAAATTGATCTTAGTTTTCTTGAATTTTCACTGAATTTTATATTAGTCAAATAGTCGTAGCCAAACCTACCAAAAAAGGAACAAAGAACAAAATGTTAGATTTGATTGTCTAAACGCCGGTAAGTATATTTAGGTGTTTCTTTGAATTTCGGGTTCATTTTTTCACTTATCTTTACAGATTTTGTTATTTTATTCTTAACCACGAAAAATAAAAAGAATAACAAAATTGTTTTACCTTTATATCCGATTTTAAGTTGTTTTTATAGATTTGTACGCCCATTCTTGACGTATTTCACGTTTATGAAGTTTACAGACATTTTATCTTGCGATGTTTTTATTTGCTTTACCAAACCTAATTGGGAAAATAAACCAAATAAATAAATAGATCTTTACTAAATAGATTTCCTAACACTCTTCTACCAACAAGAATTATTGAAATTACTTACCATCTAAAATGGATGGAAGCCGATGAGATGATTGTGTGCTTCCTACTTCATGGACGGTCAGACAGAAAAGAACGTGACTGTTCATGAAGGACTATATCCCTACCTACGTGAAGTTAACCGCGGCTACATGGAACATTTTGAGAGATGAAACACTAGATCCGTTTCGAAAAACATTAATAAGATGTGTTCGATGACTTGTTGATTCTGAACGCAACTTAGATGAAGGAAATTCTGTGTGATTTTCTTTGAAAACTTACTTTGGTAGAAATACTTGATGAATGAAGAGATTTCTCCTTCATTTAATATTGTGGATTACGATGTTAGTGCAAAAGACATATTTTGGAATTAGCAATTATTTATACTGTCGCTTGATGAAATAAAAGTGAGATTTGAGGTGATTACACTTCAAGATTTTATTGATTATAGTCAGGGATGGTGAGGTTGTGAGAATCATATCTATACCACTAGACTACAGGTTTTAAAGTGAGTCCTCTTGTCTTTTGAGTCTGACTTTCGGCTCACGCCGTTTCCTACAAGATTGAGCGCTGAACATTAGCTCTGATATAACTCAAGCCATATCAGTAGCAATTCTGTGACATTTTGCGGCATGAACACAGAGCGAAGAGGCCTACCAAGCACCTCTTGAATCCAAGTAAACCAGGTAAGCCCGGTAAACTTGGAAACCATATGCCTCCGCATTTAGAGTAACCGCAACCACCATGATTTTCCCACTAGCGGGCCTAACTCATAGATCGTCTGATAGTTTAACTCCTGGGCACTATCTCCCATGGTGCCAGAATATAGCTTCTGGTAAGCTTTCGTAACCGTGTGGTCAGTTCCAGATAAGCTCCGCAAAACTCAGGGCATGTCAGCCTTAGAATACACGCACCCAGCAATTGATCGAGGTAGAAATCAACTAGGAATGTGCATCCTTGATTAGTCTTTATTCGCCCTACAACGAACTAGGAACGATAGCCCTAAGCAATCTTCCTTAATCTTAATCTCTTAGCATCAATTATCCAAGATTGCTGAGACAAAAACTTCATAGCAATAGAGAACACTATCTCAAATACGTTTCTTTATGTTTTGGCCGTGACTTCCCCTGATAACTCGCCCAAGATTTGTATAATCAGCACCAGGGATCTGTTGCTCAGATTAACTGAGATAGGATATAACACTAACTTTTTCCGGGTCCAGCTTGAGCTGCAATAGTATACCCTTCGTCTTGTCTAGTTGGTTCAGCTACGGTAGAAGAATGTGTCAGGATTTCTCCATCCTTCTTCTTTTGCAGCTTATCCACAGGCACCACGAGGAGGTCGACAAGACATGCGTGCAAAAAGCCCTACGGCTCCAGGAGGGCTCATTCGAAACCTAGTCTCGCCTTCAAACTACCTTCAACGAAAGTCTACTACACACACACCTGCGTAAATTTTAACAGTAGCCGTCTAAGAGAATATGCTAGACGAAAGTAAATCTCTCTTGCGATACTGGCTCCATCGGGCGGTGAGATACTTATCGGATCGCCCTCGTATATTAAAACATCTGGGTTTCAGCATTCGATTCGACAAATACATTCTACCTTTATCCTCTTACCAAGGGCATTATATTTCATTAAATATTTAGGTACCATTCATGAATTACTGTGGCACTGAATATTTACATCTGCATCAGTGGCGGTGTAGTCAATTTACCGTCTCAAATAGTATAAAGGGTGGGCCAAATACAAGTTTCTTTTTAAAAATACACTAAATGGCCTTATTAGTAAAAGTAAAAACTCCCATTAATTATGGAACACGACCTTGTTCAAGCAGCTGCGTCGGCTGGAGTCCATTGGACCTTGTAATTGAATAATCCGAGATCTTTGTGCTGAATTCTCATCAGACTAGTGAAATGTAAAATGTTGAACTGTTGAGATCGATTGCGAATAGTTGTTCTTGAATTGAGTCTCACACTCTCGGCTACAGCAACTACATTCTTGTCTGTGCGCAGTACGACGAAGGGAAACATGATTATTGTCCACTAGCATAACAGTCTCACAGACTTTTTGCGCAAACACAGTATGGTCAAAACCTCTTTTCAAAAAACTCACTGTTTGGGCTACACCGCACTCACTTTGGAAATAAGTTTTCAATATTTCCCAACGTTGTTCAAGCGTAACTGGCTGAACACAATAGAATGCTGCAACTGGAGCTGCAGCTGCAACTGGAAGAGCTGTCAAAAAGTGTCGTACGTACATTTTTTTATGCGCCCACAATGAGGCTGTACAGCTTTCATGTTTTGTTGTCATTTGTTGGGTCAGGTGTTGAATCTTTGGCAAATTGTAAATAATTTAAGTAATTGAAACTATAAAATGGACACTGAAATTGAGGATTTTCGTCCATTATTTTAATTAAAATTTAACCACGAAATCACAATAAAACAAAACAACACTTAAAAGCACTGACAGATATATATAAAATTTGAAATGTCAAAATTGCTGCACGAAAAAGTTAAAAGTCTTGCAGCACTGTCTGCAGCACCGACTGCAGTTGCATTGTGTTGTGTTCGTAACATTGAATTTACGTGTATTGAATATTTTGACAGCAGTTGCAGTTGCAGTTCCAGTTGCAGCTCCGTCTCCATTGTGTTCAGCCAGTAAAGCGACTTTTTCTGCGGAGCTATGGTACGGAATTTCTGTCATGATTTTTATCGGGAAACAGCAGCTGTCAGTGTCAAAATAATCTATGACTTAAAAAGAAACCACTAGATGGCCCACCCTGTATGTGTGTACGTATAGAAGTATGAGCAATTTAATTGATTTCACTTGCAAAGGTTATACATTACTTGAGAATGAGCTTTATCGCTTGCAAGGCTATGTCTTTAAATACACTCCTTTACCAGTTCTATGATCTGTATACTCATCAATACATTTATGTATTTATTCAGGCTTTTAATATTGCAGTTGATTCAGGTTTCGATAACCCTTTGCTATATGGATAGAGGTGAAGTCAAGACTAGAGAAGGGCCAGTTGCAGTTTGCAGTTCGAATAATTAAGAGATATTCAGTCAAAGGAAGGTCACCGAAACACAAACGTTATGTGTTTCGTCTGGATGACTGAGTTCCAATCAAGGATGAAGATATACTGCATTATTGCAATTGCGTTTCCAGTTCGATTGCTCGTTGGAGGGCAAATAAGCTGTGTTCATTTGATGCACCTTTACACCGTGATCCAAGTGCATAAATACACCATAATCAACAGAACTCATGCCGAACAAGGTTTTGATTCTGGCGGTTTAGCTGGATTTTTGGAATGGGAGTGATAGTGAGCATAACGGCGTATGTAATGAGGAGAATGAAGATTCTATATCGTTAATTACAAGAAGTTTCTCATAGAATGAGCAATAAAATAAACGATTATATTTCATAGAATGAGAATTTTAAAAATGAAGGTTATTAAAGACAATTTTTGAAAAGCATACCATATAATAATTTTTTTAAATTGGTAAAAAAATCCTTTCGTAGTTGGAGCTGAGAATGGAATACAATAATGATTTTTCAAGCAAATATAAATGTATGGAAGAAAAAAAGTTATAAATGTGGAATGGTAGGTATTGTTATTTTTAGGTAGAATAAAGAGGCAAATACACACGACACTTGCGTGCACACCGGTGTGCCTACACCACCGGTGTAGCATTCCACTATACACGGCACACCGAATCGTGCACACTTTAGTTGTGCAAAATGTTTCTAATCGGAAAGATCTTACTACACTCTTTACAGCACAACGATTCGGCTGCAACTGAATAGCAAATGTGCGCGCACATCCCCTCCCCATACACATCACACCGATCGAGATCGAGACACCGACCGACACCAAAAATCAAAAACTTTTGATTTACTCACACGGTGTCTGACACCGAAAATCGGTGTACGCACCAGCCCTCATACGGCACACATTTCTGTAGGTACAACGACACCGGTGTGCACACAAGTGTCGTGTGTATTTGCCCCTTAACAATTTCATTTTTACATTTTGAACAGAGTATTAAAAAACTGTACTTTGTCAAGTTTCCAAAAAATTAAAAATCAATCACCACTTTCAATTTTTCTAGATTGACCACAAGACTCCATATAACATATTATTCACGCAGTTTATTAATCATGAGTTGTAGAGTTTCCTGCGAGTAAGCCTTCAGTGCTAACTAAGTCAGCCGCAAATAAAAGAGCTTTAATTTGGGTTCCTTCGTATTGAATATATCCTTGCAAAAAGTCAATAAGATCTTCAGAGAAGAGAGCAAAGAACCTCAGAGTCATATATGACTTTTTGACATTTGCAAACATAAAAAAAGGTTCGTGTACTTACTTTTCAGAAACGATTCCTCTAAAAATAACTTGGTATGTCCTTCCCTTCAAATAAGACCTGATACATTGAACGAAAGCAGAAGGAATCAAAGAGATGAAAGCTTAAATAAAATTAGACTATGAGACAATTTGTCGAAGGCCTTACTGAAATCTGTATAAATTCAGTCAATTGATGATCAATGACCATCCTCGATAGTTTTATTTGTAAACGACGACGTGAATTCAACGAGATTAGTATAAGTAGATTTCTTTTTCATAAGCCCATGATGCTCGCTCGCAAGGAAAGAATTGCAGCTGAAATAAAAACTCTTAAATATGATAGCTTCAAATAGTTTCGGTAAGCAAGAAAGTTTGGCTATTGGTCTATAATTAGAAATATCACCGCGATTTCCTTTTTTGTGAATAAGTATAATGAATGAATTTTTCTAAATTTTAGGGAAAACGGCTTGTTTTAGGGAATTTTGAAATAGAAACGTTAGGGGTCTTGCCAGAGGTTTGAAACGATTTTTTAAAATATAGGCCAGAATTCCATCTGGTCCACTGGACGTGTCGTGGTCTAAGCCCGTTCAGAAGCAATTTATTAAGAAAATTCTTTTAGTACGATTCTAGTAAGAAAATGTTTAAAATGAAGAATGAGTTAGTAAACTACTATAAAGTTAGCAAATTGTTAAGAAGTATCGTACTAAAGCAATTTTCTTAATAATTTGCTTCTGAACACACCTAAAAATGACAGTTCGGGCACTAAGTAAGCAGACCTTTCTTGGTGTTTGTAAATACATAGTTCGGTAAAGTATGATGCTATATTCAAATAAAATTTGCAAAATCGTTATTTCAATCAAAATGTTGCGCCATTAATTGAATTTTTTTTTTCCAAAAAATATTTTTGCGAATATTTGTAGATATATACAATATTACTTAAAACTTCAGGGGGCTCCTGCTTAAATTTTCGTTTAAATCGTTAGAGCCGTTAATGAGAAAGTGGAAAATAAAAAAAGGGTTCTATGACAGGTACCGTTGATAACATGTTTTTCAAAAATTGATCTGTTTAAACCAATATATAGTTCATGCACATAATAGCTCACTTAATTTTTATTTTATCAAGACCGTTTGAGCCGTTTTCGAGATAAATAAGATCTTACATTACGGGTGTGGTACCGTAAGTTTTTGAGGTAATTTGACTTTTAAAACAATGTCACCTGAAATCGATTTTAGTTTTTTCCATTGAATTTATTATTTCATTTTTATTAATTTTTAGTTTAGATACATTGACTTTAAAAACATAATTAAATAAAACTAAACTGTTTGTTTTGTAATTAATTTTTTTCTTTGAACCAAATGTAATTTTATAGTTTTTTTTTTTTTTTTAAGAAATTCAAGTCTTTGTTAAAGTTAATTAAAGTTTATCTCCATAGAACAAATATGATCTTTTCATATTATGGACTTAAAGTTTTAAAAATAAAAACCAGAAAATATCATCTTAGATCTCTTTTTTCCCACTTTTGCATACGCAACTCATCTTAAATGGATATACGAATTCAAAATGTCCTTCGAAAACACGAGGCAAAAATATCTTATAATTATAAACTTGAGATTTTGGAAATTAATATAAAATTCAATTTAAAGGAAAGCCAAGCTATCTTAAATCATATTTTTCCTTATAACGGGCGAAATATTAAAAATATGTTTTTGAAATTAATTTCAAAAAAAGATAAGATAAGATAAGATTTGACATCTAAATGCTTTGTTCAATAAAGTCTACACTTGAAAGATTTTTTTGGGAGGCAGCTTTGAAGTGATTTTTCGCTCTCCTGAAAAATCATCAAAATTAATACTTTTCCTTTTCAGTCGAGATATATCCTCATATTCAAGTCCGACATACGGTTTCCTTCTTAATAACCAATTTTCGTTGAGAACTTTAATAATGCTTTACAATGTCATCCAAACTTAACATCCTTAAAACACAAGTCGTTTTCCACGTTCAACTCAAAATTGCGATCTGATACCAGTACGTCACTTCTACCTTGTTTCCAGCCGTCAATTTTTCGTACACTCCCGACTGTTGTGAAATTCACTATCTCAAACTTTTAGGATTATAGGCTGCACTTGTCGGTTCAATATTGAATTATAAAGTGTTTTAAGATCTACCGAAATCATCGCAAATGTCCGTGAAGTGCTCAGGATAATCCGAGGCAGTTAATTCTTCGCCACACACATGAACTCTGCCTTTCGCAGACCACAACTTGGCGCCAGGCTTGGTCCTACACCTGCACAAACTTCCACTGACTCGGGAGCTCAGAGTAAAGGATCATAGACAACAACGCCGAAGTAAGTTCGCTAATTGATGGGCTCTACAGCAGTTGAAAGTTGACTTCAATTTCGGTCGAAAATCATATTCAGTGGTGAGGCCCATTTCTTAATGAATGGATTCGTATTTCGTAAACAAACAAAACTATCAAATGTAGGACAATCACAATCTGCACGAGATTCACCAAATTCCAATCCATTCAGAGACACTGTTTGCTGTGGATTTCAGCCTAGTGGAATCTGCGGTCCATGCTTCCTTGTGAAAGACGTTGGCCGTCAATGGCGAGCGCTATTGGTCGTTGATAATAAATTTATTTTGGCTCAAATTGGACTATTATGAACAACGACGATATTTAGTTTCAGCAGGAAGTCATTACGTGCCACTCAACCCGTTCCACAAGGGATATTTTGCACGAGCGATTTCCGAACATGATAAACTCACGGGGGTGTTATGAAAATTATCAAACGCGAATTTTACTATAATATTAGAATATTTACGTTTACGATGGCAGAAATCCTAATCTTCAAACTCAATAAAAAAACGAAACGAATTTTAACAAAATATTTAAGAATTATTTCACGAGACCGTGAAAGGTCTTTTTTATCCGAGGTTTCGGTTAAGACTAACTTATTCTAAAATACATGACTATGTTGTTCAATCAGATATGGTTACTTTGCTTTATTATAATATGCTGATTGAACAACTAATAACATTGTCTTACAATTAATTCTTATGTGCTAATTAAGCATTTTGCCAAAAAGTATCTTCTTACTTTATGGGAAAATGCTTTGAGGAGAGGTGATTAACCTAATGGTGCTTAAGGTCACCGTACAAATATGTAACTCGCGCGCCGCGACAACAGCAAACGAGAAGATGGGATATGACACAAGACAACTAACTTATGTGAAATTGAAATGGGTGCATTTGATAAAAAGCACAACAAGCAGTATTCAGAGTACTGCCACCCACTATCTCAGCGATGGGGTGAGTTCAGTGATGTAATTAATCGAATTTGATTAATTAAATGAAACAAACGAAAGAATCTATAAAAAAATAACAAGTGTAAGACCAGGGTGTACTCACACAGAAAATGGGCGCCAGTAATTTTTTTTTTTGAATTAAAGGAAATTACAAACCTTTTGGAGCGGAACCAAGAAATTTTTATTTGAATAAATTAAAAAATTTAAACTTTGTTTTGAAGAATTTTTTTTTCTTTAATTTATCTCGATTTTTGCTTGGGAAACCTTACAAGCAGGATTAAAACCCAAGATCTTTTTAAACAAATTAGAACGGTTAAACAATAGAACCGAAAGCAAAT
Organism: Chrysotoxum bicinctum; assembly: GCA_911387755.1. Taxonomy (NCBI): domain Eukaryota; kingdom Metazoa; phylum Arthropoda; class Insecta; order Diptera; family Syrphidae; genus Chrysotoxum; species Chrysotoxum bicinctum. The sequence goes on along the minus strand of OU426989.1, from coordinate 67,811,465 downwards.
GAAACGCGAGTGAAAAAAAAAAACGCGATTGGGCCGTTAGCGAAAAAAACCGTGTCCCACAATTAACTGGGATAGAATTCGAAATATTTAGCAAATCCTTACGAAATCTTTTAAAATTGAGACACAAAAAAAAAACACTCTACTTACTTATCTTTTTTTTTCCAAATTTACGGATCTCCCTCTTTTCCTCTATCATTTCGATTATTTCTATTGTTTTTTTTTTTCAATTCCTTCTCCGTCTCGAACTACAGTATTCCCTTTCCTTCACAATTTTCTCGACAACTTTTTCTCCAAAATGACCAAAAAAACTTTTTTTCAACTTTGTAATTCTTTTTTTTTCTCGATTTCTCAAAAAAAATCAACTTTTCGCTTTAAAAGTTCTCAAAAGAGTCCCTTTCCAAGCTAAACCTATTGTCTTCCTCGGCCATTCCATTTTCTCACACATTCATACGTCCAGCCAATCGTTTTCGAGATCTTCAGTCACGGGATCACGGCTTCCTGGAAAGCTACGTGCTCTCCTTCAAAAACCTCCGTTCCTCCGTAGACGAATCTCATCGTAACTACTCTCACACACACATTCAATGATTCAACAAATTGTTGGGTGTCTTTCCAAAACTTGCCTAATCCAAATGACCGAGTTCAGACCCCTTTTAACTAACTTTTTCGAGAAAATCTAAAAGGATTAAAAATCGAGAAAAAGTTTCTACTAGGCATTCTCCTAATTACTATTAATTATTCGCGAGTAATTCGAAACGCGAAGCAATCATTCCAAAACTAAAACCGAGGTGAGAGAGGAAAACGATTCTTTAAATTTTAAGCTCTAATTAGTTATTTTCTTTCGTTGTCAATTCTGAAAGATCTTCTATTCTTACTAAAATTGCGTTTTAAGAATTTCGAAGCACGTTAACAACCCATTTTGCTTACAAAAAAATTATGGATTACGTTAATAAAAGGTTAAATTTGGTTACTGAAATCTTGATTAATTATTCGGCCTGTTTGGAGATAAGTAAGAATCCACCTGACTCGACTACTTCTTCAGCTCATCCGCTGGCTCATCGAAAAGAGACCGCCCGTCTTCTTTATAGTTTTAGAACCAACTGTTCCACTCCGTTTGCATATATGTACCTAGTTCAGAAACCTATTTTTGTTACTTTTTAAAAATACTTTAAGAGCAGGTCTCTGGCTGATGGCTACCAGGTATCTACTAACTCTATAAGCATTTTGGAGCAGCAATGGAAAAAGAACTTAAAATGATTAAAGGCAGATGAAACTTGTTTTGGTACATTTTAAAACAACAGGGGGCTATGTGAATCGGCTACAGAGGTCATGTGATTAGACCCCTTTAGACTTCTTCTTGTAGAGTATACTTAAGTCATAGATCTATGTTAATAAGCCCCAAAACACTACAGCTCTGAAAGCCAAAATAATCAATGCCACTGATCAAATTCAGCCTGATTTATGCACTAGAGTTATGGAAAATTGGACGTTTCGCGGCGGACATTTCAATGCTGTTATATTTCACACGGGCCTTCTACATAAATAAAATGATTTAAAAAATTGTATTGACAGTTTAATTTATTCAAATTTAAATTTAAAGTTAAGAAAGGCTTAGTAGAAAAAAAGCCAAAAGAAGAAGAATGAACGCACACATAGTATTTAGTTCCCAAAGTCATCTCAAAGTCGTTTTCCTTTTCGGATTTTTCACAGATCTCCTTAAATCCATAAATCATGCAAATTCATATGTAATGTATAATTGACATCGTTTCGAAAAGATATTTAATGCTAAACGAAAACATACAAAAGTATTCTTTTATCATCTAAAATTTATATTTGAAAATTGTATAAAAACACACAATCATGACTTTTAATCTAAGCATCCGCGTTTTTATCCCAAAATTGATTTTATAGTCATTGAATGGTTCAATCATAATAATATATCTATTGAATTCATATTCACCCTTTTCAAAAAGTCGTTAAAATTTCATGCTCCATATTGCTATAGAAATACAATAATGGCGTAAGGTATGAAATACGAGCATTACATAACATGTCCTTTTGAGCTTTTCGGGATAACCTTTCTCTTGATGTACCTTTATATTTTATTTAAATGTATTTTTATTTTTCTGGCTCTCTGATGATTTGTCAAGCTGTTTTTTTTTTGCTCTATACCTAAAATTATTTATGAATCGACGATTTCATTTAGGAAAGTAATTTAGGGTGATCTAAACACAAGTAAATAAAATGCACCACTGGGTCGCACGAACTTGCTAATAGGAATTTTAAAAACGAATGTTATTAAAGAAAACTTTTCATAAGGATAAAATTAATTTTTTTAAATTCTTTTAGTAGTAAGAGATATGAACAGAATGCTATGCAAATATGAATTTATGCAACAACAAAAATTATAAGTAATAATAACAAATAATTATAATAAATAAGTTTTTATATCCAAAATTTTTAAAACATTCTTAAAAAAAAAAATTTGGTACGCCAACTTTGAGTTTTTATTATTGTAAGAATGAAAATTAAATTTCCAAAAAATAACTAAGGCGATTTTGAGATATGGAATTTTCAAAAAAAAAAAAGACTTTTTTTTCCAAAAATTCAAAAAATATTTTTTTTTTATGTTTTGAAATGCAATATTTTTTAAACTTTTTAGAATTATCTCTAGAAAAAATTGTATTAAAAGGCGCTATGTCGTCATGTGAGAAATTCAAAATTAGACAAAATGGTTATGATAGGTACAAGCTGTAATACATATCTTAATTTCTGTTTGTTAATCTTTTTTTTTATTACCTAATCATAAAAATTAATTTTGGTTTCCATTTTGTGCACTTTTGTACCAGAAGTTTTTATCCTACCTGCTCTAGATACTGAGTTCTTTGTTTTCATTTACCCCATTTTTCTGGTTTTGCTAAAAAAAGACGGGGTAAATGTAAATACCAAATTTTATGAAAACTAGTAAACAAACGCGTTGAAAATAATTAATTTTCAATAGGTGATAGAATCCAAACGAATACTACATCAGAAAAAAATCTCAATATCATTTAGTTAAGCTGTTATAAACAATTCAAGTTAAAGAAAAACAGAAATTGGAAAATCCATTACAATTACCCCACTCGACCCTACCTAATCATAAAAATTAATTGAAAGAAAAAAATTTTATCAAAATTCTAGACGCCGCACAGTGTGGGAATTCGCGAATTTAGCGGAATTTAATTCGAAAAATGACTAGTCTCGATTGATGCCAAAAGCGGTTTTTCTTAAAGCTAAAAGATTGTAGAAAGTGATAACAAAAGCACTGTTGGGTGGGGATCATGTAAACAAAAAAAAATAGCATTGAAGTTGCACTTGGCGATTTTTATTCTGTATATTTGCTTTAAGAGATTACTTTGCTCTTATTTTTTTCGTGCGTTTGGTGTGTGTTTTAATAAAAGTTTTATTTTTTTTATATTTCTTAAACATCAAGGTATAAGATTGTAAGTAATTTTTTATTTCACAGGGTGTTTCACATTTTTGTTTTGGTGATTGAAGTTAAAAAAATGTGTTTTTTTTCGATTTTTGTACCTTTATTAGAGCAAAACTTTAGTTATTCCGCGTTATTGCGCCTCGAAGCAATATTCACTACAAAGCTTGATTTATTATCTATCAAAAATCACTTAAATTTGACACCCCAATTATGTTGTGATATATTTTGTTAAATGTTTCTAAATGACTATCCAGCAAAAAAATGATGGCAGACCTTCAAAATCGAATAACTTTTTGAGATTTGGTTAGAAGAAGAATGTTATAAATTAAAAAAAACTTTTTTTATTCCACGGGGTGTTCCAAAAAAAATAATTTTGTGAATTTGATAGTTAAAACAAAAATACAGGGTGTTCAAATTCAAAGTTAACAGTAAAAAAAAAGAACTAAGTTATTTAAAAAATTAAAAACGGAAACTATCAATTAATAAAAAAACTATTATATCGGATAAAGGGTGTTCCAATAATAATAACAAAAATAAATTAATTTAAAAATAAAAAAAACACGAATTTTTTATTTGAAGAGCAAAAGTGGTTTCTATAGGTATTTTACATAAAATTTGATTTCATAGGATGCTTATTACATCAGATCCATATCTAGCAAGCCTAAGGTGTATTTCTAAAGGAAAACGAAGAAACTTAGAGCCTGAGGTTCTAGAAATTTTGGATATTGCAAACTAATCTAAAATGTAAATAAAATGTGTTATATGTACATACATAATGTTGAATTGTTGAATGTAGTTAAAATTATAGTAAGGATAAAATTGTTCACAATAAAAACAAAACATATAAAAAACAATTAAATAAAATTGTTTTAAATTTGCTTTTTATTTTAAAAGAATAACAGGATTGGTAAATAAAAATTGTCTATTCCAGTGAAACTGTTTTTTTTCGACAGGAAGTTTTCGGTTCTTTTAATTTTTTGTATCCTTGATGATGTATGCCAGAAAAATTTCGGGGTACAACACTTACCAGTATAAAAAAAAAAACATTGATTGTCTAGAAATAAAACTAATTTAAAACTTCCTTTGAAATAGAATTTCTTGTACGTTTTAATACCCTTTTAAGAATGGAGTTTCTTTAGTTCATAAACAACGGCATTGACATATCGGTTTGCAAAAAAAAACTAGTAAATTCTGATAATAATTAACTTTTTACTTTATTTTATTCATATATGTAATAAAATTAAACAATACATCATTCCTCAAAAGATTTTTTCGTAAATTATGATTTTCAAAAAAAAAAGTACTTTTTGGTGTAAACAACCTGTCACTTCAAAGCTCATTTTAGAAAAACTTAAATAAAATATGACCAAAATGTGAGTTACATTTGATTGTATAGACATTTTCAATGAACTAAACAAAAAAAAAAACTACAAAAAAATTTAAAATGCAAGCGTTATTAATTTTATTCCGCTAAATTCGCGAATTCCCACACTGTGCGCCGTTTTCGAGAAAAACACGATTTTTGAAAATCATTTTTTAACATTTGTATGGTTGGTACCTTTATTTTAAGGTTAAATAATTTTTTTTTCACATCTTGTAGATTATATTGTGAAACTTTTATTTATCAAGTTTAACAAAAAATCTAGCATGGGTTTTGCGAAATATTAAGTTTTGAAAAAAAAAATCAGAAAAAAAATAATTTTAGAAAATTTTAATACGCAAATCTGTTGAAATTGCTGGGGAGCTTTAGCATAAAAAAATTTTCAAAATCGGTGTTACTATTTTTGAGAAAATCAAAAACAAAAAATGGTTTCATGGGGAGTACCCTCAATAACCATCTCGCCGAATTTTTTTTTTCAACTATTATCTAGCTTTAACTAAATGAAATTTTCTTGTATTTTTTATTTTTTTAAATCCGTCGAACAGTTTTTGAGAAAAAAAAATATTTATAAAATTTCGAAAAAAATTGGTATGGCAGGTACCGGTATTTTTGGTGTTAAAAAAAAAGAAAAAAACCTGTAGGGGAAAAAATTTAAAGTGATATCTACCAAGTTTAAAGAACATCGGCCGAGCCGTTTAGGCTGTAGTCAAACAGACAGACAGAAATGCGAGACCCACTTTTTTCGTCTTCACTATCCTAGTAATGTGAACTTTGATCAAAATCTCGAGTTCGATTTTTTTTCCGAACGCATAACTTACCTACCTTATACTACTTACCTATAAGTCGCAAGTAAAAATATAAAAACCTAACACAGACATGTATCTCAAGAGTGAAAAATGACTAAGCGTTTCCTTTAGGATTGTTATTTGTAACTTTCTCATATCTACTCGCCCCCACATAAACTTAATATAGAAAATTTAGTTTCTTGAAGGAAATAACTTTTCTTATTTATAAATATTCTGTCAATACGACTAACGCCACTCAGCTAAGTTTTAGAGATCCATTCAGAGATTCCGTCAAGATTTCTGACATACAAAATTTGGCCACTTAGACGCAAACTCCCATAAAAATCGTCGTTGGAGTGACAGCCAGTTTAAAGTAAGGACGTGTCGTCCAATCTTGTCTTGGCCTGTGCTGATTATTATACTAATGATAATGGCATAGGAAAAATTTGTCGCCACTCTGTGGCTCCTATAAACAGCTATTGATAAGCTCAATAATTGGGCTAGTATAGCTGTGGACTTAATGTCAACTCCTTTAAAACAGAACTGATTCTGTTTAATAGAAAACGAAGCATCTCAAATTTAAATCCCCCACCATAAAAGGGACACCGCTCCATATAACTGGCACGATCAAATATCTCGGTTTATTTATCGATCGTAAGCTAAACTGGGAAGAGAAAATCAAAGAAAGGAAAAAAAAGGTTGAAATAGCCCTTGCGCCTGCAGTAGAATTTTCGGCAAGAGATGAGGTCCCAGCCCCAAAACCATTCATTGGATGTTCACAGCCATTTTAAGGCATTTATTACATTGGCACAAAATGAACAACGCCAATCACAGCACTAGATATTTTCCTCGCACTTACCCTACTAGATATATGCACGACGGAGCTGGCGGCTAAAAGTGCTCTACGCCGTAAAGAATGTAAAAATTGGAAAAGGGGCCACTGTGGTCACAGACCTTCACTGACATACTTTCAAACAGGCTATATTTCATCTTAAATAGAATTTAACCCAGTCATACTCACAAAAACGGGAGATATACTCGTAGATGGAAAACTGGGTCCTAAGATCAAAACATGTATCGGTCTTTACAGACGGTTCCAAAACAGACAAAACAGAACATGGGTTAGGATCAAGCATCTTCTCAGATAACCCACCGATAAGTAGATCATTAATGCTCCAAAACTTTTGCAGTGTTTTCCAAGTTGTAGTGCTTGCAGTTCGCATGTGAACTGACGAACAAGAACATTGATTATCTACATAGATAGCCAATTGGCAATCAGTGCTATTTCGTCAATTTTCACGAAGTCAAAACGGATTACTCGTTGCCGTAGTAAATTTAGATTGCTCGACGAAACACCGGTCATTTATGGAAATAAAATGGCTGATGAAATGGCCAAAAACGGTTAATCACTCGAACCGAGCCAAATTGTACCCTGGATTCTTATGCCACTAGAGCAGGAAGAATATAGAATTCACCAAAGTTTCCTTAAGGCCGCAAATGACAGATGGTCAACAATGGACACCTATTGGGATTCAAGGATTTCAAGGAAACAAACAGAGTCTCTCTTGATTGGTATCCTAAATCAATGGGAACCCACATTAGCGGAATGGGCATCAGAGCCCGTATCGCGTAAGAGTAAAGTGATCATTAAATTACTTGTCGTTTTGACAATTGCTCTCTCTCTCTAGATAATTCTATATTGATATGAAAGAGACAGGTATAGTCAAAATGACAATCAAAAAATCACCTTACGCGATTTCACCCCAGGTGTCAGGTGTCAGGATGTAAAGGTGGAAGAGGGATCATCTAACTTCCTTGTGAATGCCCATGCCTAACCAGAACTGGAAAAGATGCGCTTGGAGAATATTTTTTTTCGATTTTTTTCCTTAACTTCATTCAGAGAAATCAAGATGGTTCGAAGAGGCACTCCATATTTAAGACTTCCACGTAATCTTTCCTCTTATCCTTCCCATTTCTACATAAAGCACACTCTGGGGAGCACAATGGCTCCATTAAGAACGGAGTGAGGTGATACGGCATACCGCATTACCAACCCACCTACCCTAAGCTAACCTAGGGTAGGATGACTTTTATTGTTCAGAACTTAACTATATATTTATAAGTTAATAGCTTTGTTAAAAGATTAATCTTACCAGTTTGAAACCTAATAATTAGAAGTTAAATTTAAAGGGTCACTTAAGGGGTATTATAATTTAAAATTTTGCCATTTAAAGCAGCAAAAGAACCAACAACCTTAGACCATGAGTTGGTCCATTGTGTTACCACATTGAATTTTAGAGGTTTTCTCCCTAAGAGACATATTTATGTATAGAGATTCCGATTCCGCTTCTTCATCGTCATACAGCTTCTGCAGAAATCATTAGAATAAACGCCACCCTGCGTTGCGTGCATACCTATGAAAAAGTAAACTATTATTGGTAACACCAGTTACTGATTCTATGTGCGATCTGTTTAAAGATGATACACCATTGGAGCTCTTCAGATCCAGCATTGGCCAAATCTGCTTTGTCACTATCTATGGTGAAACTGTTCTTTCTAAGGTTTGTTCTCTATAGAGCATCTTGCTTTAACATAAGTTTACGCCCGTAGTGATGGTAATACCTATATATTTGCCATATCTGGTGATAAAGATATCACTGTTCCACTTTTGGTGAGTTCGTCAACTTTACAATTTTCTAAAATGTCTCTGATGCCTGGCACCCAGTAGAGGTGAATGTGAAACTGCTGTGCCAGCTCCATTAGAGCAATCAGCAGTTAAGAGCTGTTATTGAGCTAGTAGGGACAAATTCAAGAGATTTAATGTCTATCCGAGGAGGTGCGGATATCTTTATTTATATCACGCTTTCCTTAACCCAAGACAGACCTTTTTTAATCACCAAAAGTTCCGCCTAGAACTTGATACAGTGATTGGAGAAACGAAAAGGTCTTTTATTTTTTATTTATCGCTGTAAAAATGGATACGATCCAGGATGCCATGTCATCCCAGATTTTTCTAGAAGGGATGGTTACCTGAAATATTATATCAAATTGAATCTGAGTGATGTTGGAATCCATGCTTCTTGGAAGTGAACCGAATGAATTAAGATTGATGGACTGGCACTTTTAATTATTGATCCACTGCGAAGAGGCTTTTAGACGAATAGCTGTGTTTGTAGCCGTTTAATTGCCGAATATATCGAGGAATGATAAATGAAACAGAAGATCGAGTGCAGCGGAGAGAGTCGTGTGAAGTGCTCCGCCCATGCACACAGACAAGCTGACTGTTGGACCTTGCTTAGTATTAAGCAATTTGGTGTTTTTACCAAGAGCTGTCCACCATACTGTCACGTTCGAATTGGTCTGATTAACGAAATGTATAGTCAGTGAGTAATGCGGCGTTGAAGCACCCATGGCATTTTTGCATGAGAAGAGTGCCATTGTGGCCTTTTTAACTCTTTCTTGAATGTTAAGTTGAATGTTAACTTCTTATAGCTAAAATACGACCCAAGTATTTTGCTTGGTCACATAGTGTTAGTGGTATACCTTAAATGGAAGGGGGATCAATATGGGGAATCCTATATTTCCTAGAGAAGAGGACAAGATCTGTTTTATGAGAATTAACGATACGTCAACACCGATCGGCGCAGTTCATTCGCTTGCTTAAAACATATTTTAATAGATCATTTAAGGTATAAGGATGCTTTCCTGATAAGGAAGTAGCCATGTCATTCGCGTAGGTAATCAATTTGTCACTTTTCGCTTCCAGATATATCAACAGGTTCATTCGCTACCTAATTCCAATTAAGGGAAGATAGTACTCAGCCTTGCGGCGTTCTTCTTCAGATGTTAGTAAGCATTAGATTGATCAATTCTCCAAGCGAGCCTTCTACATTTATAGACAGACGTTATTGCAGATGTATTAACATTGTTAGAAGCGTTCAGTATATCAAGGAAAGCAACCATAGTATACTCTTTATGATGTATTCGGTGGTACTTAACAGTACCATCCAATACCGTTGTAGTAGCTGAGTTCAGAAAGTTGAAAAACATACACAGAAACTTACGAGAAACTCCCATTGATGATAGTTTGTACATTAAATCCTGTCTATTTACATTATCAAAGGCAGCTTTAAAGTCCACGAAGAAAGCGTACAATTGTTTCCTTTTATCAATGGAATTCTTGATAATGGTAGTAAGGGCGAATATATGATCCATTGTAGAGAACCCCGCTCGAAAACCTGCTTGAAACTTACTGAGAAGTTAGTGTCATCGATCCATTTAGTGAGCCTTTCATATATTAAGGTCAAGATCTTTATTAAAGAGCTAAGGACAGAGATTCCTCTGTAATTTTCTGGTTGATGAGCATCACCTTTCTTGAAGATTGGAAAAACAACTGCTTTGCTAAAACTACTAGGAACATTTGAATAGTAATATAGCATATTGAAGTAAACCAGAATATGATACTTAAATATTGTTCAATGCAATTTTTGTAAAAAATAGTAGGTATAGAATTTCAAAAATTAACTCAAAACGTGCCTCGTTCAAATAAGTCTTATCTTCGAACTCAATCTTTCTTTTTTGTGATGAAAATTTAATCCATGCCGAGACTTTCAATTTCGATATATGGTCTGCTAACCGGACTGTCCATTTATGGAGCTATTGGTTAAGAAGATATCACTGTTATTCGATACTACTAACCCAGAATTTTTGTTTATAACTTAATATGTCCTCTTAATGAATATTTTATTTCATTCCTACTGTACATACCCATATCTATGCTAAGGATTGATGTTTCAATCATCAATAACTACGAAAGGTACTTAAAGTAATTTATTCTACAAATTAACCTTCCGACTATAATTACCAGTATATATAACTATTCTCATAGCTAAATATCAACCTATAATTGTATGCGTAGGTACTAAAAGCTTTCCAAATGAACTTAAATTATGAAACACCTCAATATCCTCTTCTGTTTGCATAAAACAAAGTGATTTAATTTCCATTATACATTATATATGAAGTATACTTAACAACACTTTACCCCCGCAGTGATTTCATATGACATAATGACATAAGGACTTTTCCTGACTTAATGTGACTATAATTTGACATTATTCTCAAGCCGAAGCAAAGGGATGGCATTCGTGCAAACTCAAACAAATTACTCGAGGGACCATTGTTTAAATGGAAAATTCACTCAGAAAGATGTAACAATAACGTTGTCGTCCTTTTGCTCAAGGTATGTGTTCTATAAAATAGCAGCTACATCAGCAGCAGCAGCAGCAGCAACAGAGCCAACTCAAGAGCCCACAAAGAAGAAAAGGAATTAATTTCTTGACAAAACAAGAATTGCTCATTTGGCCTCCTTTCTCATCTTGCCGCACATCCTACCACAAGAAATAAATCGGAAATAAAGGAATAAAAGGTATATTCCTGTATTATTCCCTTCGTTGGCGTTCGTTGGCACTCTGCTCCTCCTCTGTCCTCTGATGCAGGAATTATTTATTCCAACAAACGTGCGGAAGCGTATTTTAGTTTCATTTATTTTACGTGGAACGTGCCGCGAATATTATTTCAGTTTCGGACGTTTTTTTATTTGCACTCTTCGAGAACAGAGATCGCAAATAAAAATTGTTAAGATTAAGAAGTGCCTATATAGATGATGTTGGTCTATATAATAACGTACCACATTGTTCCTTCCCATTACGATTTGATGAACGCACATAATTTGCCCTTAAAATGTCTAGAAATATAAATGTATTGGGCTCCACGTACGTGTACGAAAATTAAATGCCAAAAAAAAAAATGATTACTCGAATTTGGGTACTAGTTAGTTTTAATTCTATAGCAATTGATTGAGCTTCAGTTGGAATATTACTTCCATGTCCGTATAAAGTCTTATAATCAGCAAGTTTTCTTAATTTAAAAATATGTATTTGTATCCTCTCAAGTAGCTTCGTACAATAGTCTCTTTTTTTTTTTGGAAAAGCTATAGTAGGTTTGTACACTAATTACAAATAGTAGAAATATAAAGGTACAGTTTTATAGGAGGCGAATGGAATAACCATGTTGTTGATTTTGAAGTGTTAAATGAACCTTTTTCTGATCATATGCCAATTGTGGTATCCTTTACTCTGACAGAGATTGTTAATGACTCATTTACTAACTTGGGACTTCTACCAAAATTAATTTGGAATAACAGAAATGAGCTCGCCTACAAAAATAGATTAGAGGCGTCCCTACTAAATCATGAAGTACTGAATTTCAATGAGTTAGAAGAACTTATAAAGCAAGCATATCCGCACAACAGAAAGAAAAAACAAGTTACAGTGTATAAAGAATGCTGGTTCGATGGAAGTTGCAACAAAGCAAGAGAAGTTTCCTATGTATGGTTGAAACTGTTTCGCAAAACCAGTACCAACATTATAAAAGAGCTATATTTGAAAGCAAATCGAAGATTTAAGGCGTTATGCGCAGGAAAAAAAAAACTATATTTTGAATCTCAAGCCCGAAAATTAAGTTTAGCTATGAACTCCTCGGAATTTTGGAACTTAGCTCGCATTTTAAACGGTACAAAATATATTGTTGGCGTGAATTTAAGTCCTGAAGTTTTGCGTAATCATTTTCAACAACTCTTAAACCCAACACCAAACGAACTTTTAAAGTTTCACTACGCACCACCTGCCTTCTATGATCCTATTCTAGACTCACCACTTTCGGAACAAGAAATTTCGCTAGCTATAGCTGGACTAAAAAATGGCAAAGCAGCAGGTGCAGACAGAATACCAGTAGAATTTTATAAGTACGGGACAAATATCCTCATTCAAAAGCTGACTGGTTTGATGAACCAAGTTTTTGAAGATGGAATAGTTCCAGATCAGTTTAAGGAAGCTCTAATTTTTCCTATTCATAAGAAAGGTTGTACAAACGACCCAGCAAACTATAGAGGTATTTCCTTTCTTAATGCCACCTATAAAATTTTCACTGCTACACTTCAGAATCGTCTTAAAACCTGGGTAGCTTCGAAAATCTTTTGAACGAGTTCCAGGCTGGTTTCCGATCAGGATATTCTACTATTGACCATGTATTTGTACTAAAAAGTATTGCTGAATCCTTTCTTGTAAGAAGTAAAAAGCTGTATGTTTTCTTCGTGGACTTCAGAGCAGCTTTCGATTGCGTTGATCGTGATGCTCTTATGTACAAGCTGTATGGACTTGGTATGACGCAAAAGTTTGAAAAACTCCTTCAAAACATATACAAAGACACAAAATCAGCAGTCTGGAATGGTAAAGACAAATCGGAGTGGTTTACAACTCAAACAGGAGTACGACAAGGCTGCGCCCTTAGTCCAGACGATTTAGTTGACTATTTACCTGGTGGCATTGAATTTGGAGGACTGCATATTAAAGCTCTTCTATTTGCAGACGATGTAGTGATGATGGCATATTCTCCTGATGCTCTACAACTTATGATGAATAAGTTACAAGAATATTGCTATCTGTGGAACCTTGTGGTTAACCTAGACAAATCCAAAGTCATGATAATAAGGAAGGGAGGAGGAAGAACGTGTGGGAATGAGAAATGGTTTTACGATGGGAATCCTGTTGAAATTGTAAAAGAGTATAAATATCTTGGAATGCTGATCACACATAATATGAGAATGGAAAAACACTTAAATGAAAAACTAAAAAAGGCTAAAACTGCTATAAATGCAACTTGGAAAAACTGCTTCAACAACAATCAAATTAGCCACAGTAGTAAATATCGAGTCTTTGAGACCGTAGCTGAATCTATTCTTTTTTATGCTGCACAGGCGTGGGGCGGAAAGGAATATGCGCCAGTTGAAAAACTTTTGAGATTCTTCATCAAAAGAACTTTCCACCTCCCGCCAAACTCTCCCAACTATATGATAATGATAGAAACTGGATTGTCACCACTGTTCATCAAGACACTCAAGCTTCAAATAGATTACGCTATACGAGTTATGCTTATGCCGGATCACCGTCTCCCTAAGAGGGTCGCTATGCAAATGCTGCGAAGTAGGAAAGGATGGTTTGAGGAATGGAATGAGCTAGCAGAAACGTGCGAAATAGATCTGAATATGAATTTAGAGGAACCAAGTACATGGAAGCCATTGTTGTATGAATTGATCAGAAAAGTAGATCTAAGATATAGATCAAACTACGAGGAAGAAGCTACAAGCTCCTTACACCGATCTGTGTATAATCGTCTTGATTATTCTCTTAAGGAAAAAAATTATTTTAAAGATGAGTTTAACAGAGAAACAATTTCATTAATGTTTCGCCTACGAGGAGAATTGTTGGACCTTAATTACATACCTCATAGAAGTGATTTGCCGATCTTATGTGATCTATGCAACCGAAGAGAAAGAGAAGATATCATACATTTCCTGGGATATTGTCCAGTCTTGCGAGAAATAAGACGAAACGTATTTGGAAGTGATACTATAACAGAGGAGCGCTGTATATCATTATTAAATGAAATGGATGTTGAGAGACTATATAAATTCTTAAAACCTGCGCTTAAATATAGGAGTCGCATAAAAAACGCTGATTTTTAATAAACACTTTTAACTCAAAAATGTAAAATTAATTGCTATATTCAAAAAGTAATAATTTCATTTAAATATTTATAAATTGGAATGTCAATCTGGCAGACGGCAAAGCCATGCTAAAATGATTTTTTGTTTTATTTTTTATTGTTAACAACCTTTTTAAAAAAAATGAAATAATAAAAATCTTATCTATCTATCTATCTATAAAGGTACTGCTATTAAATGAGTTGCTCTTAGTTTGGATAATTGTCTTCATAAAACCTTAAAATTAAATGTATAGAAAAAGTCTTACATTTCCAAATGATCATTCTCATCAATTGTTGCTGCGATGTTCCACAAGGTAGCCATTAAGGTGCCTTATAGTTTATCTCAATTTATACAAACTTAATAACTCAATTTCACTGTATTCGTACACATACATTTATTATAATTCTTAATAAGTTAAACCTGTTATAAAAAGTTAATGAACTGAATTAAATAGTTTTAAGAAAAACTAATCGACTAAATGGCATTTTTGTATACAATTTCTGCGAATTTTAATGAATTATTTTGCATCTTGTGCGTATTTTTTTGTTTTCGTGGAAAACTTAAATTGTTCATAAAATTTTAAATTGTTATTTAAGAAATGCAAATAAATGCGAAACTGTTTCCGATCGTTTCTAAATTACAATCTTCTATACAAATTAATATGTATAGATGAAACGCTTTTTGTTTTTACACGCATTACTTTAGACCGGCTGGTGTGATGTGGCTACTTTTCTTTTTGTCAACATTTCGTTAAAGGTCCGAATAAAGTTTTGATGGGAAAAATTATCAAAGTTGACACTATCATAGCGAATACGAAATAAATGGGTCTTCAAACTTGGTACTTAAGGGTCTTTGGCGATTCCCTACAGGATTTTTTTTTTTCGTAGCTCTAGAACTAAAGGTACCTACCACTACAGTCATTATCTCGAAAACGGCAAAAAGAATTACTATGTCTGTAAGACTGTATAATATTATTTGTATTAATTTTAAAAAATGTCATTAACGGTACCTATCAAAGAACAGTTTTGTTGATTTTCGACTTTTTCATTCACGACTCTATCGATGTTGATAATTTTTTTTACACAGGACCTTCTTCGCTTAAGGAATATTGTAGGCATATAAACATTTTGGAAAAATTATTTTTTTTTGTTTTATTAAATACCAAAACTTCACATTTCTAATTTTGTATAAGCTAGTTAATTTATTAATATCACTGGTCAAAAGTTTTTTTTTTATTTTCTTTTTTGATATTTTCTATTTCCTACTTTATTTCCGACAAAACATATAATAATTTCAATTTTTTTTTCAAAACTCAATATTTCAATTTTATTAGCTTTTATATACAAAAAATTAGCTTTTGTATACAAAATTTTTAAAACGTTTCTAAGAAAAAAATTTTGGTACGCCAGGTTTTATTATTTTTCAAATAAAAATTAAATTTAAAAACAAAAATATTGAGCTGTTTCTGAGATATCGAATTTTCCAAAAAAAAAATAGTTTTTTTTTCAAAAATTCAAATTTTTTTTTTTAAACTTTTTAGAAGCTCCTCTATAAAAAATTTCATTAAAATCCGTTTTGTCGATAATGAGAAATTCTAAATTCGAAAAAATGGATCTATGGTAGGCACAGTCAGTAATGTCTTGATTTCAAATTTTTTCTTATGTGATTATAGATCGTAAAAATTAATGAAAAGAAAAAAAAATTTAGCAAAATTCTCGGAACCATTTTCGAGAAAAATACGATTTTCGGAAACCATTTTTTAACATTTGTATGGAGGGTACCGTTATTTTTAGGTAAAATACATTTTTTTTTTACATCTCATAACTTATATAAAAAAACTTTTTTTTTATCAAGTTTTAAGAAAATCGAGCATGGGGCTTTCGAAATATTGAGCTTCCAAAAAAAATTAAAAATTTTTTTTAAAAATCCAAAATTTTTTTTGAAAATTTGAATAAGTACACAATAATATTGAAACTGCTGGGAAGCCTGCACATAAAAAAAAGAAAAACGATCAAAATGGGTGGTACCATTTTTGAGAAAATCAAAAACAAAAAAATGGTTCTAAGAAGGGTACCAAAAATAACCATTTTTTGGAAATTTTTTTTCAACCATTACCTAGCTTTAACTAAATGAAATTTTTTCAATTTTTTTAAAAAAATCTGTGTGACAGTTTTTGAGAAAAAAAAATATTTATAAATTTTCGAAAAAAGTTCGTATGACAGGTACCGTTATTTTTGGTCCTAAAAAAAAGCAAAAACGTGTGGGGGAAAAAATCGAATCTACCAAGTTTGAAGAAATTCGGCTGAGCCGTTTAGGCTGTAGTCGAACCGACAGACAGACAGCCAGACAGAATTGCGAGACGCACTTTCTTGGTCTTCGCTATTATCGTAATGTCAACTTTGATCAAAATCTCGAGATCGATTTTTTTTACGAATGCATAACTTGCCTTATAGTACCTTATAAGTAGCAAGTAAAAATATAACAAATTGACAAAATTGGAAATATTACTCAAAAATTATTATAGAGGGCGCTTATTGGCCATTACGTAAGTAAAACGTGATTAGCTATCTCGATAAATTTTAATATTTCAATTGAAATTCGACAGTTAAATTTAAATTCCACAGTTTTGATCGGTTGCCCTTTGTTGCTTATGTTTTTCAAAATTATATGTTTTGTTTGTTATACTTTTCTTTGCTTATCAGTTGTTAGCAGTAAGAAACTGTTGATTGTAAAAATTAAAAAAAATAAATTATAGGATTTTTGAAATATTCGATATCTCAAAAAGGACTAAATTTTTTTTTGGGAAATTTATTTTTTATTTGTTCAGTAATTAATTTTACCAAATTTTTTTTTAAAAGTGTTTTAAAAATTTTTTATATAAAAGCTTTTTTTTAAGAAACATTTACAACGATTTATAAGTTTCAATTTAAAAAACAGAAATTGGAAATCTTTTTTGTAAATACAAACATTTTTTTTTGAAAATTTGAATGCACAATATTATTCAAACCTTTGAAGAACTTTAGTATACAAAAATTGATCTATATCAGTTGTACTAGGGAGGGGAAAAATCGACCGGTTAAAACCGAAACCGGTTATTTTGTTTCAATTAACCGGTTTTCACCGGAGACTTTTTTATCTCGGTTAAAACGGGTGTTTTTTCTAAAATGCAATAACCGGGAAACCGGTTATTCACTTTGGTACCACAGAAATAAAAAAGTGTAGAAAACGTCTTTAAAACAAGATCTCATAAGAACTGAAGAGTAATTTAGTGTAGTGGTAGGAATGTGAAATCGTTACTACACACTTTCGCAAAATTGTGTTGTATTGAAGATTATTGTGTAAATGTAACTCTTTATTTTTTGCATTTTTCAAATTAATTCATTGTGGTAACCGTATTTCCCAAAAGTGATGAAAGTCTTGTAAAATAATAAAAGGAACACATTTATTATTTATTAATTTTCAAAATGAAATGTCGACTATTTTCTCGGTTAAATAAAAAACAATTTTTCGAAAAAAATAAAATTTTGTGTTAACTAGATATGCTCGTTTTTTTTTTTTTTTTTGTTTTGAATCTCATATTTTATTTCATTTTAATTTAAACAATAGTATGAAGTAACACAACACTTCAACTAGAGGATTTTCTTTTCTGAAAAAAGTTCATCTACATACATGTTTGTATGCACACATAGTTTATTTGATATGATCGTGTTTTAAGACTTCAAAAAATTTGTATATAAAAAACCGAAAACCGGTTATTGAAAAAACCGGTTTTTTGTCCAGTTAAAACCGTCAGGTTAAATCGAGGAGGGAAATAACCGGAAAAACCGAAAACCGGTTAATTGGGAATAACCGCCATCCCTAAGTTGTACCGTTTTTGAAAAAAAATTTATCAACCATTACCTAGGCTTTAATATATTAATTTTATGAATTTTATTTTTAAATCTATAATAGAGTAAGGTCGGAAAGATTTGTCATATACATATGTATATACAGGAGAAATTGACATCAGGGGCCAAATTACCGCTTCAGTGACCGAGTGAGTGAGCCCCATCAGTTATCGAATGAAAATGTCAAATTAGTGTAATCGATTGCTCGACGACGTATAGGCGGTAATTCCAAACTCACATAATTCAGCCACGTATTATTCGAAAACTGATGCGGTAATTTGGCCCCAGTACTTTTCTGAAAAAAAACTAAGCAGCACTATAAATGATGAGGAAGCAAAGATAAAAACGATTTGCTTTAGTGGTAAATAAATATGAATAGTGCTCAGAGAACTGAAGGAATTACAACCGTGTTTTTTTTTTTTTTATTTTGCATCCGATTGATATAATTTTTATTGCAAGTAATTCAAATCCAACTTCTTTACTAAGTACTTTTAGATATAAAAAGTCTGACAGCAATTTTTGCAATTTCCGCCGCCGTTAACATTTTCTTTTTACCCATTTTTACTTTAAACACTCGGAACAACTTTAATAACGTACACTCATTAACCAAATCTAATTTGTATTAATTGAATTTAATAACCTTTCAAATCAATGCAATTGTTTGGTAGTTCATGAAGAAAAACAAAAAGAAGAACTACAATTTATTGAGAAAAAAAGGGTGCGTATAAACATGTGAACCGCACTGTATTGTACATATACATACATATATAAAATTGTACATTTTAGTCAAAACAAAAAATTTGTAAAATATGTTATTAACAATAGCTGTGATAAAATTGTTTTTTTTTTTTTTTGTTTTTAATTCCTCATTAACACCTCTGGCGATTTTGATTCTCCCTCAAATTGAAAATTATATAGTATATAAAATAATATTGCATTAAAATCGCCGAATAAAATATTTTTTCGATTCTTGAAAAATAAAATGACGACTGGGTCGCACGATCTTGCTCCTATGTAATAGACTAAGAATTTTAAAAACGAATGTTATTAGAGAAAACTGTTTATAAGGATTAAATAAATTTTTTAAATTCTTTTAGTAGTAAGAGACGAACAAAATTTATAATATTAATAAGCTTTTATATACAAAATATTTGAACACATTTTTAAGAAAAAAAAGTTGGTACGCCAAAAAATACTTTTTTTTTTTTCAAAAAAAGCGAAAAATCGCTTTAAAAAATGGAACTTCTTTTATTTTTATAATCGCTATGATTTTTAATTCGCATGTGCGTGCATTTACATTTAACGCCATGTGTCTTATTGCTTACGGCTAAGAAATGGTGGATTAAAAATCGCAAGTGCGTGCATAAGAATTTTTTTTGCTACTACGATTTTTAAGTCGTAGTAATTTAAATCGCAAGTGTGAGCATGTCCATTTGAGTACATTTGTTTCATTTTAAATTACGACAATTGCATCGCAAGAAAAATGAAACAAATTGCGACCTTTAAATCGTCACAAATCGTTCAAAATTTGTTTTATTGAATCATAGATCATATAAATATTAATTGAAAAAAAGGCGTTGTTTTCGAGAAAAATTAGATTTTTAAAACCCATTTTTTAACATTGTACGTACCTACCGTTATTTTTAGATAAAAATCTTTTAGCTATCAAGTTAAAAAAGCCATTTTTTTTATTTGAATACACAATACTATCCAAGGTCTTGGAGGAGTTTTAGCATATAAAAATTAATCAAAACCGCTTGTATCATTTTTGAGAAAATCAAAAACAAGAAAAATGTTTCTAGGGGGATATGTGGAAAACATAATAATGCACTTTATAAAATTTTGAAAAAAATTCAAATGGCAGGTAGATACGTTATTTTTTGGACTTTAAAAAAAGAAAAAAGTGTGTGGGGAAAATCGTTATGTCAAGTCTGATCACAATATCCAGTGAAAATTTTTTTGACGAATGCATAATATAGCCATACCTATATGTCGCAATCAAAAAGTTGAATGAGGGCTCCCATTTTTATAACATCATCCCTAGTAACACAGTTTTAATAATGGAAGCACCATGTTAAATTGTCAAGCCTTATTAACCTTCTAGCATTAAACAAACAAAAAAAATCCAAGTTCGTACGATGCAGTCGAGCGTTTTATAATATTTCCGAGTTCGAAAAGAATTTTAAAAATGTCTTCTTATTTCTCAAAGAGAACATATTTAATCTCATTTATCGAAATGCCATTACAGTTATTTCTCTTAAAATATTGTGTAATGTTTTTAACCATATTTATTGATCTATCGATCAATATTATCTACTTCTAGTTAAATGATTTCGAGCAGTATTTGAAAAAGATATCTCATATAATAAAGTTTATTTTCAATAGTTGTTTGTCTTCTCATATTTACATATTTTTTTGAGTGGCAACACTGGTGTGAAATCGTAAGGTTTAGCTATAGATTACCTCTTAAATAAAATTTAAAGTTTTAAACTTAAAAAGTAAAAATAAATTTAAAAAGTGATCGTAGAGCGCACATAAAAGTAAAACGAACATCAAAATCAAAAAAAATATTCATATATAGAAAGGCAAGTGCTTTTATTTATTAAATTATTGTTGAACAAAATTATTCACGAAGACAAAGGCTTTATACTGTAAATGAGCTTCAAAGTTGTAAAGCGCCCAATATCAGAAATTTCACCAGAAAAAATGGATATAATTACTAAGAAAGGCAAAAAAACTGAAATTCCCAGCAGAGTTACGGATATGACGGTAGAACACCTGATGGAATTATTTGATTTCAAGCAACAAGATCTTGCAACTAAAATCGACATAGATGAACTCCGCTCGGATATAGGTGCAATGAAAAAAGAAAACAACGAGCTTAAAACACATATAAAATCACTTCAATCTAAAGTGAATTTTTTAGAAAATCAAATAGAATATATACAAAAGCTTAACACGGAAAAAAATTTAATTTTTAAAATCGAAGCCAATAATAACATTGAACAAAAAGATCAAGTTGTCGAGATTTGTACAAATCTGTCAAACGGCAGTATAGTAGACATAAACACCAATGATATTAAAGAAGTCAAGTCATGGAATCCTAGATATAAAAACTTTATTGTAAACTTTCAAAGCAAAAATCATGTTTATTCAATCTTAAAAAATACACACAATTTAAAAAACACAAACATATCGATTCAAAAAGATTATCCAGCGAGCATGAGAAGACGAAGAGCGCGCTTGCTTCACGTCCGAAAGCTGATCAAACAGAACCGAGCTAGCATCAAAGCAGTTGTAAAAGACGATAGATTGTATGTTGAAGATTTGCAGTTTTCTTGGGACGATATAACAGGATTACGACATGGAAATATGTGTGGATTTGATAAACTTTCACAAAAATTCGGCTTTTCCGAGAATTATTTTATAAAATGTTTACCATCTTCTACTGACAGTGACAGAAGGTTGACAGGAAATGTCAACCTGCAAGAAAATGACTCTGGACAGGCTCAAAGTTCTAGTCATTAGCACAGGGGTGGCATTGAGGCAAAATCGGATAAAAACAAAAATATATGTAAAATTGATATAGTCGCGTATAATGTAGGTGGACTTAATAATAAATGGATTTTTCCAGGCTTTATGAATTTTCTCTACACGTTTAATTTTATATGTCTATTTGAAACACACGTTGTTGAAGAAAAAAATGTAAATTTTGAAAAGTTTTTTACCTCGTATAACTGTTTTTGGCTTCCAGCAAAGAAGACTGCGAACAAAGGAAGAGCAAGTGGTGGTACGCTTTTGGCAATTAAAAAAAGTCTCAAAATTGATTACGAAGTAAACCAAATGAACGAATTTTTTTATGTTGAAATTAAAAATAATCAAAAGAAAATGTTTATTATTCCAATATATTTAAACTGCACTAAATGGCAACATGATTATAATAATTTTTATGATATGCTTTGCTCGATTAAAACACATGATTTCATAGTAGTGGGTGATTTAAATGCCAGAACAGCAAACAAGGAACCAATGAGTAATCAGGGAATTCAACGAAGAAAGGCAAAAGACCAAAAAATCAACTCTGAGGGAAATAAAATGTTGGAGCTCTGTAATGACTTCGGATTGAGCGTATTAAATGGATGTTCTTTTGGAGATCTGGAAGGGGAGTTAACATTTATAGGAAAGCAGGGAAGTTCAACAATAGATTATTGTCTTGTGGGTGGAGATTGTTACACCGTTATTAAAGATTTTCGGGTCGGAAACATCAATTTATCGGACCATCTACCAATTATAATAAAAATTGAATTTGATGGCTTTAAAGAATTATCAAAAGATAACAATAAAAGCTATAAGGCCTTAACATGGAATGATAAATGTGTAACAGAGTTTCAATCAAAAGTAAATAGTAGCATACAATATAAAGAATCAAACATGATGTTGAAATACTTCCCCTTGCTTGACCTGGAACATATCATTAGTGATGCTGCAACCTTCATGCAGCAAACTTCTTGCTTGAAGAGTAAAAATAAATGGTATGATATGAGCTGTGAAAAATTAAGAAAGAAGTCGATGGCCCTGCTGAAGTTGCTCAGGAAATTTAATATTCGAAGTCTAAAAACATCCTATGTCGAAGCGAATAAAAATTTCAAACTTTGTTGCTTAGAAAAGAAAAGAAAACACGAGGAAAGCTTAGCGATGTCTTTGGGTCAATGCAGAGATTCTAAAGAATTTTGGACCTTGACAAGGAAAGTCAACGGAAATGAATTTTCAAAAACTGGTATTAAAATTAATTTAGATGTTCTATATGAGCATTTCTCAAGACTGTTAGACTATACTGTTGACCCTATATGCTTAAGTTACGCGATACCCTTATTGCAGGATGAAATTTTAGACTCCGAAATTACAAGGCATGAAGTAGAGCTAGTTTTGAATGGTCTTAAAGATGGAAAAGCCGCAGGAACTAACGGTATCCCGTGTGAATTTTATAAGTACAATTCAATTCTCTTCAAAGAAAAGCTATCCGAAGCTCTTAACATTATATATACGTTTGGTGTCCATCCGGAATACTTCTACGAAGCTCTCATTTGGCCTATTCTCAAGAAAGGTGATCGTCTAGATCCAAATAATTATAGGGGCATTTCCTTCCTGAACGCAGCACTGAAAATCTACACTTCGTTACTGTGTTGTAGACTTACAAGATGGGTTGAAATGAACAATAAGCTTAGTGAGTTTCAATCAGGTTTTCGAAAAGGATATTCCACGTCAGACAATATTTTTGTTTTGTGTAGTTTGGCACGGATTAAGATTAGTCACAATAAAAAACTGTATGCCTGTTTTGTAGACTTCAAGGCAGCATTCGACACTATCGACCGAAGGGCCCTTTTTTACAAACTTTATAACCTGGGAATTTCGTATAAATTTGTAAGAGCTTTGGAAAAACTCTATCAACAGACAGAGGCGTACGTATTTGATGGACAAAATATATCAAAGAAACTAGAAGTCAATCGAGGAGTTAGACAAGGTTGCAATTTAAGTCCTTTGCTCTTCGCGCTATTTCTCAATGACCTGACTGAATATCTGCCCTGTGGGGTAAGATTTGGTGACATGCTGATAAAAGTCATAATGTATGCTGACGATATTGTTATATTTGCTGAGTCACCAACATCTTTACAAATGATGATAAACAGATTAGCAGAATATTGCAAGGTTTGGAGCTTAGAGGTAAACACGCTAAAGACTAAGGTGATGATATTTCAAAACGGAAGTGGGAGAGTTTCGAGGGGTGAAAACTGGAACTTCAACGGAATAAACTTAGAAGTAGTTAAAACATATACCTACCTGGGCTTGGAATTAACGTACAATTTAAATATGGAAACACATCTTAAAGGAAAGGTTGCGTTGGCTAAGTCTGCTATATGCATTAATTGGAAGAAAATATTTAACAACAAACATGTTTCAATGAATGCGAAGTTCCGGGTTTTTAATGCTACTGCGAGATCGGTTCTTCTGTATGGAGCTCAAGTGTGGGGACTTCAAAAATATGATGTAGTAGACAATCTGTTGACTTTCTTTCTGAGGAAATCATTCTTTTTGCCAATAAACACTCCCAAATACATGTACTATCTGGAAACCGGTTTGCCAACACTTTTTATAACATCGTTGAAAATGAATGCAGACTACATCATAAAGATAATGGGTATGGAAGACGCAAGGTTACCGAAACAACTCTGGATGTATGCAGTTACGTATAAAAAGATGTGGTTCGAGGATTGGCGAAAACTAGCTGCGGATTGTGGGTACACCTTCAACATAGAGGGAAAAGACGTAAGACAGATAAAAAATATGCTTTATGAAACTATTCAAACCATAGATGAAAATGAGAGGTACTCATTTATAGAACGTGCTAGAGCTTCAACAGAACGATTGTTTTACTCCAAATTGAACTACAATCTAAACGAATCGAATTATTTTCATTCAAACTTGTCGTGCAGTGTAATAGGTATCATATTTAAGATGAGAGGCGAGCTCTTACATCTAAACTATATGCCACACAGACCAGATTTAAGCCACATTTGCAGTTTATGTAATTTACGCGAGCGAGAAGATATTGGTCACTTTCTTGGAACATGTCCAATCTTAAAGGAATTAAGAAGGGCATATTTTGATAGAAACACAATAGGGGAAGTAGATGTGTGGAACTTGCTTAATGGTCAAAATTGGATTCGGCTCACACAATATTATGCTGAAGCTTCATCTTATAGAAATAAAATTATTAATGAGTGCTTCTAGTTTCTTTGTTTTGACTAAACTAAAAGTCACAAAAATTGTTCATATTCCTTTTTCAAAATGTATAAAAAAATTAAATTCAAGCTATTATATTAATTTCGTTTTAGCTAAACTAAAAGTCCTTTTGTTTTAAAAATAATAATAAACAAAAAAATTATCAAGCCATTATATTAATTTCGTTTTAACTAAACTAAAAGTCCTTTTATTTTAAAAATAATAATAAACAAAAAAAAAAATCACTTTAATAAAGATAAATTAAACTTTAAATGTGAAAACTTTAACATTATAAAGCAGTAACCACTCGGGCTGACGGCATTTCTGCCATGCTCTATAGTTATTCAGTATTTATAAGCAAAACATTGTTAGAAATGTAAGAATTTAATGAATAAAATCTAATCTAAAAAAAATCTAAAAAAAATCTATTTTACAATCTGTTATCGACAGAATGACTAAAATGGTTTACTTAACATTAATTAGATATACATTTATTATCATAAGCCTCCTTAAATATGTGTCTTAGCCTTTAAAAAGAAATTTACAAAATTAAAAAAAAAAACATAATTTTAAGAAAAATTAAAATGAATTTAATAAAAATAATATATTTTTTTGTCAATATATATTTTTCATCAGGAACTTTATTACAAAACTCAAAAAAAGTCACAAAAGATATTAAAAAAAAAGTTCGTCAGATATAAGTTCCATTATTTTCCTCATCGTTTTCACTAAAATATATTTGCACACTCTTTGACAAAATAAATCCATTGAAGTATTGCCAATGCCGCAGGGATAATTTTACATCAAATCGACTCGAACCAATATTCCTGGTCTTAAAGGGTCCCAAAAATGCCACTGGTGTGACATTTTTTCCTCCCAACTGTATCGTGAAACTGCACCTTTTTGAAATAGCTCCCCCGCCACCATAGGCACCATCGACAGAAAAAATACCTCGACGAATACAGCTCTTCCGTTTGATAGGATGAAGGAGAAACCAATAGATTCCATGAGTTGAGTAGAAAAGAAAAGTGTCTTTAAGAATATTCTCCATACTTAGTTCCACACAGTTGTCATCTTGAAGATCCTTAACGTACTTCTGATGATTGGCATCACAATGGTTTAATAGATTCTTTATTTCACCGGCCCAGTTGCAGTTAGAAAAACGACACTTTGTTTTCATCTTTGAAGGGATAAAATATAAAATATAATGCAACAGTGATGATGGATGCTTGAGTAAGACTGAGCTGTATCTAATTTGGGGACATAATTTATGGGTAACTTACAAACTGACTGAGGATATCTGCGGGTAATTGTATTTTTCAGGTAAAAATTGATGACTGATTTGGTTTCATAAATGTTTTTTTGCAATGATTCATCATATCACTACCTGAGCCCTGAGGTAATTGTATTGCTTGGGTGTCATAAACATTTCAAAATTTATAATGTGTGTGAATTTTGAATAATAATAATCTGGAGAGGGATGTCATTGTAAGTCATCAATGATGTTTTTTTTTTTTTGAAATATTTACTCATAAGCCGTTTATCACCTGCTGCTGTTTTCAATGAAATTCAAGAAAAGCGTTAGATATATCTACCTGTTAACTAGCTTAGAAATTCAAGTATATCTTAATGTACCTAATGACTTTTGGTAAGTTCCTATGTTCAACTGTAAGGACAACAGCATTATCTATTTTAGGTATTCCATTAGGAAAAGTTTGAAAAAAGAAATACAATTTATCTTGGAAAATTATGGGTCTTTGGAAGGTATTTCATTTTCAAAACTGCTATTAACTATAAGTTTAACTTAAAAAAATGGGTCTTATTTAATGATTATTTGGAATTCATATCACACGTGGCTATAGGAAACATTAATTTATTGGAGATGGAGACTATTGGCTAGGGCGTAAGTCTAAAATTTCTTGTAATAGTCGTTGACAGGTATTAACAATGGATTGATTTAAATTCGACAAAAGCGACATCAAAAATCAATATTTTTGTATAATATGCAAAAACAATATCCTTCATTGACATTTTGTGCCTGATAGGCACACGACTTTAGATAGGTTTGATGTTTCTTAAAGATGAAAATCTACCGGCATGGATAAAACAATTTCAATTGCCTTGGATCGGATTTAATAAATTATACATTAGGTGTTTTTGATTAGTAACATATATACCTAGCGCAACAATTCAAGTCTGAAGAAAATGCTTTATTGACTTCATATAAAGACTTTGATTTGAAATTTTGAATTTTTTAAATGAATTTTTAAATTTCAAATTTTAAATTTATGCTTGGCATAACATCTTGTTGAAAGGTGAAATGTTGAATTTTCATCACATAAAAAGTAAGCAATTTGTCGTATATCGTATGGCGAACTTTTTTATTAATATTGGGTGAAAAACTAACATATATATAACATAAAATTCATGTCACAGTCGTTGAATAACCAACATATACATAAGTCGTTGTTAATAAGTAAATATTAAACTTTTTTCAACATAATGTTCAATAGTAAACAATTCGTTTAGAAAATTAGTTTAATGTAAACTTTGTTTGCTGACATTTTAACAATAATTTCTTACTTTTCGACAAGAATAACAAAAAATTCATTCGACCTTTCAACTATGTACTTGACTTAACTTTCAACATAGTTAGTTAGGTACTCCACTGAAAACAGAAACAATCAACATTCTCGTGCTGGTTTCGAAGCATGCACGTTGAAAGACAATCTTCTTTTAATGAAATAGTTAAGTTAAGTTAATAAAAAAGTATATCATTTTTTCGCTATATTTGAAAACATACCACCGGATATCTTACAAAATCAAATTTCATTCTTCTAAAACAGTACACGAAAGGAAGATTTAATATAATTAAATGAATTTTTATTCTACATTTTACATTTTTAAGTTTTTTTATGAACATTAATTAATCAAAAAAGTACAAAAACAATACTTTAATAAGGATAATAATAATAGAAAAGCATTAGAAAGTACCAAATAAATTTTACTTTGTTACATGTTGCATGTTTTATGTTTAATATTTAAATAAATATTGCTGTTCAGCTTAAATATACATTATGACTTACCTCTGCTTTTTGCGTCTTACAAATCAAGTTATTAATTTTACTTTAATTTATTTGTAGCGTTCTGTATGCCCGCTAGGTTTTTATAGGTAGTGGCTTAAGCAAAATCTCTAATTGATATTAAATGGCTTATTTACAAAATGGGACAAAATTTAAAACATCAATTCAAATATATGAAAAATCAAATTTTTTTTTAATTATTCTAAAAAATTAAAAAAAAAAAAAAAAACATTTTTTAAGAATTATGATATGTAATATTGTGTATAGTTGGTCTTAAAAGATTCGACATTATCAAAATTATTTTAATCGATTATAAATTATTTTAAGAATAAATAAATAAATAAATAATAAATAAATTTTTGTATAAGGATTATCTCATTCGTATTGAATCAAATTTAAAACAAAATAGCAAATTTTTTTGGAACTATATAAATGAGAAAAAAAAACTCCAATGGTATTCCCAACAAAATGTTTTATTTACAAAACTCTTCCACCGACATTTGTACGATTACTAACTATTTCGCAAATTTCTTTCAATCGGTTTACACCTCAACTGACATTCCTGACTCATCGGTACACAAGACTTTAAATAGCTTTCTAAATCTAGGAACATTGCAAGTTAATGTATCAGAGGTTATGGAAGTTTTGAACAGTTTGAAGCCAGAAAAACAATGTGGCCCAGATGGAATATCTCCTTTTATTTTAAAACAGTGTGTAAGCGCCCTTAGTGTTCCATTGACTCTCCTGTTTAATACTTCACTTAGAAATGGGGAATTTTTGAAAGATTGGAAAATTTCTTTCATTACCCCTGTCCATAAGTCTGGACCTAAACAGGATGTTTCAAATTATCGCCCGATTTGCAAACTATCTCTAATACCTAAATTATTTGAAAAAATTGTATGTAAAAAACTTTCTTTTCTTCTCAAAGAAGTCATTTCACCTTATCAACATGGTTTTATATCAGGTAAATCTACCTCTACAAATCTAATGGTTTTCTGCAATAAGGCAGTCGGATGTTTTGAAGATGGCTCTCAATGTGATGTCATCTACACTGACTTTGCAAAAGCTTTCGACAGAGTCAATCACAAAATTTTAATACAGAAGTTAGAAGAATTGGGTATCCACTCGAATCTCTTGAAATGGTTCCATTTCTATCTATGTGATCGTATTCAATTTGTCAATATTAACAACTAGCCGACCCGTACTCGCGTTGCTTCGCAAATCGTAACTACGAATATTTTCTTAATATTAATATTAGCATATTAAAACATTTCTCAATGGGACTGAGCATATTTGCTACAATAATATTAATTTTAGTTTATATGTATAACATACCGTATCGAATTAGATTCTCTTTCACACTTGAAAAAAAAGAACTTGTTCATGTTTGTGCATATTATAAATATCACAATATAGAAAATAATAAAAATTATTTCAAATAAACGGGTTGACTACTTTCTGAAATCATTCAACCCAAACTTTAAAATGGTTTCGCTTTTATAGAATAGTTCATGTGCACGGCACTGTAGTCAATTGAATGTCCATTTTTGTCACCCAAAATGCTATTGAGTGTATTCAAGTAACTTAAAAAATAAAATGCACGACTGGATCGCACAAACTTGCTCTTATGTAAAAGTACTTTGGAATTTAAAATACATTTTATAAATATATAACATAGATTTAATGAGATAAAAATGTTCAAATGTATGGAATTGCCGTCTGATTAATCTTTTTAATATTTAAGTAATTTTTCATATGACAAATTTCCTTAAAATTTTTCTGGAACTAAATTTGGGATGCCAAATTTTAAGTATTAGGTAGTATAAATTTTAGAAATAGTTTTTTTTTCCGAATATTTTTATATACAATATTATTTTAAACTTAAGGGGGCTCCTGCTGAAAATTTTTGGTTAAAATCGTTAGAGCTGTTGATGAGAAAGTCAAAAAATCAAAAAACCGTTCTATGACAGATACCGTTATTAACATTTTGCCCAAAATTTTTGTTGACCAAAATGTAATCCATGTCCAATGTCCATGATATCACACCTAATTTTTTTTTATCAAAATTGTTAGAACCGTTTCGAGATAAATAAGATTATGCATTACGGGTGTATGGGGGGTACCGTTAGTTTTGAAGCTAAAACAAATTTCAAGTTCTCCTCTAGGGAATCACTGAAGTCCCTTAACTACCGAGATTGAAGAACATATGTCTAGTGGGTAAGGCTGTAGAGAGAGGTACAGACATACAGACGCACTGATAAATGTTTTTTGTGTACTAAATCGTCCTGAAAATTTGTATAAACAAAAATGATATGCAAGTTATTAGTATTCAATAAAATACATTTTATAACGTAATTTAAAAATTTATTCGTGTATTCGTTTTCTAGATATTGAATTTTCAAAAAAAAATTATATTAGTTTTATAAAAATCAAAAAACTATTTTTTCGAAAAAAATTTTAGATTATCTTTTTTCGAGTGTACAGAAGCTCACGCATAAAAACCTTGGTTAAAATCGTTAGAGCTGTTGATGAGAAATTCGTAAATCAAAAAAAAACGTTCTATGACAGGTACCGTTAATAACATTTCCCCCAAACATTTTTTTACCAAAATGTAGTCCGTGTCCATAACATCACACCTATTTTTTTTTATCAAAATCGTTAGAGCCATTTTCGACATAAGTAAGATTATGCATTACGGGTGTATGGGATGGTACTGTTAGTTTTAGAGCTAAAAAAAAAATTTCAATTTCTCCTCTAGGGAATCACCGAAGACCCTTAAGTACCGAGTTTAAAGAAAATAGCTCCAGTGGCTTAGGCTCTAGATCGAGGTACAGACATACAGACATACGGACATACAGGCATATAGACAAACAGACGGAATCGTCGCACCCACTTTATTCGTCTTCGCTATCATCGTAATGTCAACTTTGATCAAAATCTCGAGTTCGATTTTTTTTCCAAATGCAGAACTTGCTCTATAGTTAGTACCTATTACCTACTTATATCGCAAGTAAAAAGAGCCCACCCCCACATTGCTCAGCGATGTGACGATAGAATTAGAGAAACAAAAAAAATGTGTGTGTGTGTCGATTAATTAGATAAACTATACAATACAGAAAAATTGAATATATGTACATAGGTAGGTCTAGGTAGGTAAGAGAAAAAACGTAACTATTGAATGGAACAGATATTAAGAGAGTGAGAGAGTGTATGGGAGCGGGAAGAAAAGAAAATTAAAATTGTTGGAATGATAATGAAATGAAACAAAGCAGCGACCTCACGATTGTGATGAAATCCAATTCTTGGATAAAATGAATTCAAAAAGTTTATGATTTTATATTTTGTTTTTATTTATTTCTCAGGTTGTATGTTTAACTAAGAAGTGATTTTGGGCTTAAAATTTGCGCAACAATATTGACTTTATGAAGCAATGCTAACCTTTGTTGATTATTGTGTAGGTTTTAAGATATGAGTGGTTGTATAAGTCAACTAATGAGAAAAAATGGACAAAAAATGTAAAATCAATAATATTTAAGTTTGACAAATTATTAATGAAAAAACATTATAGCCATAAACACTCTTATAACAATATAGAAAATAATAAAATTTATTTCAAATAAATCGGTTGACTACTTTCTGAGATCGTGCGTATCAAGGTTTAAAATGGTTTCGCTTTTATATAATAGTATAGATATTAAATCCCATCAAATTCAAGTTCCCTCAGGTGTTCCCCAAGGTAGCCATCTTGGCCCACTTTTATTTCTAATACTGATAAATGATATACCTCTTCGTATTATCAACTCTGAAAAACTGTTGTTTGCTGATGATTTGAAAATCTTTTGTCGTATTAAATCTATTTCCGATTGCTTACTTCTCCAAGAAGATCTTAATCGACTTGATCAATGGTGTAAACAAAATTTATTATTTTTAAATGTTTCAAAATGTCAAATTATGTCTTTTTATCGTTATCAGAGTCCTATCTTTTTCAATTATAGAATTGATAATGCACCTCTTACGAGAATTTTTGAAAAGAAGGACCTAGGTGTTTTATTTGATAGAAAACTTAATTTTAATCTACATATAGATTATATTGTTGCGAAAGCAAACTCGATGCTAGGATTTATATCGCGAAATTCGAAAGAGTTTTCGGATCCATATACTCTCAAATCGCTTTATATTGCTTACGTTCGGTCTGTGTTGGAATATTGCTCGGTGATATGGAGCCCTTTCTATTTAAATAGTTCTTTAAGAATTGAAAATATTCAAAAACGCTTCACTAAGCTTGTAGTTTATCGTTTACATTGGAATATTCGAATGCCCTCATATGATTCGCGATGCCAACTTATTGATTTAACTAACCTGGATAATCGCCGTAAATATTTCTCTATAATATTTGTAAGAGACCTATTATATAATCACATCAACTGCCCCTTTCTTTTAGCTTTAATTAAGTTCTATGCTCCCTCAAGAAACTTGAGAATAAGAAATATATTCTGTGAACCCTTTCATAGAATGAATTATGGGTTAAATGAGCCTCTTACAAGATGTTTAAGAGAAGCAAATTCGGTTGAGAGTTTTATAGATTTTTTTAATTCTTCAAATAGAAACATATTCAAAGAAAAATTGTTAATTGTTATAAGGTAACCTGGATGGTAATGAAGTCTTTATATATTGTATCTAGTAGTCATAAAGAAGTATATTGTTATTATTATAATGTAAAGGGTTTTCCAATAAGAGGTGTTATTTTGATATTCAAAGAAAAATGGTATTTTTGGAGATAAATGATCGGATGTTTATTTCATTATAAAGAGGAAGGTATGCCGTTAATAATGGAACACAACATGAGCCAAATGGCCGCCAAGACCACGCTTACAGGACCATATCCTTTTCATGAAATTTTCCATAACCAAATCGCAAAGTGGCTGCCCTATGTCCTCGATAGCCTCACGAATTTCATCTTTGAGGTCTTGAATCGACGCTGGGCTGTTGGCGTAGACCTTATCTTTCACGTGGCCCCAAAGGAAGCCATAAAAAATCATTAATCATCTCTCGATAGCGCAATCCATTGACCGTAACTGTTGCTCCAGCCTCATTTTCGAAAAAGTAAGGTCCAATGACCCCGCGGGACCATAAACCGCACCAAACAGTCACGCGTTGAGGATGGAGAGGCTTTTCAACAATAACTCTTGGGTTTTCCGAGCTCCAGATGCGACAGTTTTGCTTGTTGACGTAGCCTCCGAGGTGGAAATGGGCCTCATCAGTCAAGATGATTTTTCGATGAAATTCCGGATCATTTTCATGCATTTCAAGGACCCAATCAGCAAAGACACACACACGGCCATTTGGCTGATGTTGTGTTCCATTATTAACGGCATACCTTCCTCTTTATAATGAAATAAACATCCGATCATTTATCTCCAAAAATGCCATTTTTCTTTGAATATCAAAATAACACCTCTTATTGGAAAACCCTTTATTATCTGTTAGATGAAATAAATGAACTAAAACTTAAACTTAAATTGTAGGTATTCAAACAGTTTTCTAGTTATTGAAATTTTGTTAGAGAATCAACAAAAAATGATTTTTTGGCGAGCACCCATTCAATAGAGAGGATTGAGCAAAAACTATCAAATATTTAGCAGACTGCGGAATCCAAACTTGCTCAACATTAAAATTAAAAACTACTTAATTTACAACCATAAACCAAACAATACTTAACAGTAAATATTTTATACTTACCTCGAACTTTGATAATTTTTTTGTTTTTCTTTTCTTCTTTCACAAACGATTTTATTTTTAAACACGCACTTTGTGACTACTACTGCGAGGCTGATTCTGATCTGATTCTGTTCCTTCATGAGAAAAGAAGAAAGAAAACACAACCGAATGAGATGCATTGAACATTTTTCTACGTTCTCACATTTTGGAACTCTGTTTTTTTCATGATTACGAGATTATCAAAAGTGATAATTTATTTACTTATATTCAACAAAAAATGTTGAATTAGAGAAAAACGATATCTCTAACCATGCAGAGGAAAACAATGTTTGTTGAAATTTTCTCTCTGCTTCCTCTTTTCCACAACTCAGTTGAGTATTGAACAAATTCATACTACATTTTTAACAGGAATGTTTGATTTTCATCAAAAACTGTTGAATTAAAGAAAAAAATGTTATCCTTCAAAAATGAATCGTGTTGAAAATTCATCTCCGTTCTTACTTTTAAGCAATCTATTAATTAACAAACAGCTTTGAGTTTTCAACAGCGATGAGTTATTTTCTTCAAAAAATGTTTAATTATGTTAAAAATTCAACATTATGTGTAATTTTCAACAAAAAACTGTTGACTTTTAAGTATGTGTTTATTTTTACTACACTTCTATTTCGTTACTACAATAATTGTAATAAAACTCAATCGGTGTTGAAAAAAATTAAACACTTATTGTAGTAATTTTTCGAATATTTCTTAGGCCAGGCGCGCACATTCTAATGTTGCTAAAATAAAACATATGGACTTATATGGGACACCGCGCACTTAGAGCAACTCGATTCGAGCAACTAAAAAGTTTGTGTTTTGACACAAACTAAACGACTGCCTAAAATTGATTCGCAACAGTTGGGCTGTTTTCTATAAGCGCAAGAGAGAAAAGAGTGTGAGCGTGAGTAAAGAGTTGCCAGTGCGCGGTTCTCTTTCAACTGGTGATTAAACTATTTGATAGTTATTTCTATGGAAATCTTTTTCTTGTCAGTTAATGAAAGTAAGATAACAAAATCGTGGATTTTATGGATTTCGTAGCAAATGTCACCGTATTTTTCCAGGACTAAAAATATAATGTAATTCCTTAACTTTTCATATGCTTTTTGTTTAATTGGCATCGCACCCACCCTTCGTTGAATTTCATACTTTTATTCGACATATAGGGAACATGCATCTTTATGTGACTTAGTGAGAATTTAAAAAAAATGTTCTTAGAAGCATAAAATTCATTTTTAAATGCCAACGAAAACTTTTTTTTTATACAGGATAGTGACGTGGATTCTGTAGAGGAGAAATTGATTTTTTTTAAGTTCCAATGCAAAATCATATTTATCTCGAAAACGGCTACGATTTTGATAAAAAAGGGTTCTATTATGGACAAGTACAAAATGTTGGTCGAAAAAAATATTATTAACTGTTTCTGTCATTGAAGCGTTTAACAATTTTGACATACGTTTTTGTACGGGAGCTCTTTTGAATCTAAAATAAAATTATACATACTACATATGTACATATATAAAAAAAGTTCGCAAAAATATTTTTTGAGTTTTTGAAGAAAAAAAAATGGTGAATGATTATTTTTTGAAATTATTTAATAAAATCATTATCACTAAATATGTAGATACTTGTAATTGGAATTTCTTATTTAATAATAAAACAATTATTTTTACTTTCGATATAAGTACCGGTTTTGTGTTTAATCTGTTTTGTTTTTGTGGACTGCAATTTTGTTTTTTGTCGTAGTTTAGTTGATGTTATGTTTTTTTTAATTAAATAAAATTCGAATAATTTTTGAATGTAAAATTTATGAATATAATTTAATGTAATGAATGTGATTATACAATATTTGTTTGTTACCAAGTCCAAGATGTTTATCGTTTGAAGTCCAAAAAGCAAAGAGATAGAATTTGAGTTTTTAACAATTTAAATGGACATACGAAAGAAAGCTCAAAGAAACAGCAAAAATGAAAAATAGGCAGTTACATTAGATTTTACAGTAGGAGAGATAGAGAGAGACATTTTTAGAATTTAAACCAATTAAATTTAATTTGTTTTACAAAAAAGAATATTTGGAAACAAAATTGAACCCGAGATTTTGATCAAAGTTGACATTACGATAGTAGCAAAGAAATTGGGTCCGGTATTTCAGTCTGTCTGTCTGTATGTCTGTATGTCTGTATGTTTGTACCTCTTCCTACAGCCTAAGCTACTGGAGAGGTATTTTCTTCAAACCCGGTACTTAAGGGTATTCGGTGATTCCCTAGAGGAGAAACTGAAATGTTTTTTCTTAGTTCCGAAACTAACGGTACCTTCCATACACCAGTAATGCAAAATCTTATTTATCTCGAAAACGGCTCTAAAGATTTCGAAAAAAAATTATGTATGGGCACGGACTACGTTTTGGTCAAAAACTAAAATGCACCACTGGGTCGCACGAACTTGCTCTTATGTAATAGACTAGGAATTTTAAAAACGAATGTTATTAGACAAAACTGTTCATAAGAATAAAATTAATTTTTTAAATTCTTTTAGTAGTAGGAGACAATAACAGAATCCTATGCAAATATGAATTTATGCAAGAACAAAAATTATAAGTCGTTGTAGTGGTTTCTTAAAAAAATATGGTTTTATGTAGGTACAAAATTTTTAAATTATTTTTAAGAAAAAAATTTGGTACGCCAGCTTTAATTTGGAAATTAAATTTCCAAAAAAAATATTGAGCCGTTTTTATGATATCGAATTTTCCAAAAATAAAAAAGTTTTGAAGTGCAATGTTTTTTAAACTCTTTATTTAGAAAAATTTAGAACTTTTTAGATTTTCATTAAAATACGTTATGTCGATAATAAGTAAGTAATTCAAAATTTGAAAAAATGCTTCTATGTTAGCTACAAGCGGTAATATCTTAATTTATTTTTTTTATTCAATTAAAGATCGTGAACATTAATTGAAAGAAAAAATTTTTTATCAAAATTCTAGGCGCCGTTTTCGAGAAAAATACGATTTTTGAAAACCATTTTTTAACATTTTTATGGTGTGTGTACCATTATTTTTAGGTAAAATAATTTTTTTTTTCTCACATCTTGTAGACTATATTGAAGTCTTTTATTCATCAAGTTTAAAACAAATCTAGCATAGGGTTTTCGAAATATTGAGTTTTAAAAAAAAATTAAATTTTTTTTTGAATCGAAAATTTTTTTTTTTTTTTGAAAATTTGAATATCTACACAACTCTTTTCAACCTTTTGGGGAGCCTTCGCAACAAAAATTATGAAAATCGGTTGTACCATTTTTGAGAAAATCAAAAACAGAAAAAAGGTTCCAAGGAGGGTCCCCTCAATATCAATTTTTCTGAAATTTTTTTTCAACCATGACCTAGCCTTGACTAAATGATTTTTTTTTGTATTTTGATTTCTTAAATCTGTCAAACAATATTTTAGAAAAAAAAATATTTATAAAATTTCGAAAAAAATCGTATGGCAGGTACCGTTATTTTTGGTCTTAAGAAAAAAAAAAAAAGAAAAAAACGTGTGGGGGAAAAAATTAAAAATGATATCTACCAAGTTTAAAGAAAATTGGCCGAGCCGCTTAGGGTATAGTCGAACAGACAGACAGACAGAATTGAGAGACGCACTTTTTTATTCTTCGCTATCATCGTAATGTCAACTTTGATCAAAATCTCGAGCACGATTTTTTTTCCGAATGCATAACTTGCAAGAATTTAGGAGAAAATGTTATTAACGGTACCTGTCATAGAACCGTTTTCTCATTTTCGACTATCTCACTAACGGTTCCAATGATTTTAACAAAAATTTTTAAGCAGGAGCCCCCTTAAGTTTAAAATAATTTTGTATCTAAAAATATTCGAAAAAATAAGTTTTAAAATTTCTTTTTTTGAAAAATCAATATATTCAAAAGGTGAGAACGATTAGTTTTTGAAATAATTTTCTAAAATCTATAATACTAAATACTTAGAATTTGTCATCCCAAATTTTGTTCTTGAAAAATGTTAAGGAAATTTCTTTTATAAAAAAGAAAACTTGAATAGTAAAAGGATTTTTGAGCTTTGTTTCCATAAATTCATACTTTGCTGGAAATCAGACGGTCATTTCATGAATTTGAACATTTTTATATCATTAAATCCATGTTTAATATTTATAAAATGTATTTTAAATTCCAAATTATTTTTACATAATAGCAAGTCCGTACGTTCCAATCGTGCATTTTATTAAATTAGAATTAGATGTTTAAAAAAAATTCTTACTTTCTCATTTTCAATAAAAGCAAGGGAAACATGAAACAACCAAGGCCTCTTATCCATTATTGTTGGTGCGGTGTTGAACGGATGAGTTCTTCTATATGTCATTAGATTCTCTTGGAAAAGGCTTGGTCACTTCCTTGCAAAAGTCAGTACTCTTGAACGTAAGTATTAAACAGTATAATTTGTAAGATTCGATCCCCGGAATCATGGAGACATTTAAATGCACTGAAAATCATATAGTACAAAATAAGTTCCCTGCAGTCCCCCTTGGTATAATGAAAGTGCCCCTTGGTATAATGAAGGAGCCTATCACCTGTCCAAGTTAGATCCTCCGTGGCTGCCTTATAAAATATAAAGTGACAAATTTTCCAACAGAATCTTTTCTCAAGAAAAGTGCTTCATATATAAGCCTTTCGAACTCCGTAAAATATTCACGGTACTCTCCATTCCTGCTAAAACACGCACATGTATTTTGTTTCTCAAACAGCCTTATTTTCATTGCGGCTAATTCGCATTTAGTAGTGTTGGATTTATTCAATTTTTCATAATTATAACACAAAATAATTTTTGGGTTATTTATTACATTTTATACACATTTCTCCACCGAAGACGATTATCTGATTAAATGTGTCCTTTTTGATTTTGAACATCTGGCAGACCATACCTTCCTGTCATTAAGCTCTAAATTAATCAATCAAACATGACAAATTAGCCATCAAGTAGTTCTACAATTAATTTCCTCCATTCGAAATCGAAA
Organism: Chrysotoxum bicinctum; assembly: GCA_911387755.1. Taxonomy (NCBI): domain Eukaryota; kingdom Metazoa; phylum Arthropoda; class Insecta; order Diptera; family Syrphidae; genus Chrysotoxum; species Chrysotoxum bicinctum. The sequence goes on along the minus strand of OU426989.1, from coordinate 67,772,703 downwards.
AGATTTATTATAGCTATATCTTTCGCCTCCCATATTTCAAACTCTAATTATTTTTTTTTCTTAAGATATTTCCTCAAGAAACACCTTCAATCTGACCATAAAGTAATGTTTTGAAATTTTTACAGCAGGTTGAGAAAACGCAAAATTAAAAAAAAAAATAAACAATTTCTACGCCAGTAAATCCTTTCAGCTAATTGCATCAAAATAAACTTTAAAATCTCCTGTCTTGTCCACCAACAGCACCACCATCAATGCCAACCAATGAATTAGCCCGACACAAGCCAACTTGCTTTCCACCTCTCCCGCACCAACAAACCAAAACAGAAAAATAATTAATGTTCCTTGAAGGCAGGACCAGCCAGCGTTCTTACCCCAGAAATCCTTAGAAACACCCTTACCGCAGAATAACTCGCTCAACATCCAAAAGTCCTGTCGCCTGGGAATGTCTGTAAAATTCACAGAATGCTCCAGGAGTACATTGTGATTTTAAGTTCACAAACAGAAATAGAGCACAATGAAAATTAAAAATTCTTTAGTTCTGTTTGTATTTGTTCCTGTGTCCGTTTTCTGTTGAAATAGAACCCCAACATTAAGTTTGTATTATTTATAGTTTGATCTGTAGGGACGTTTTGAAATTAATTATTTTCTTCTCACGAAACCTCCAACTTGTACTCCTATTTTATGTCTCCCCATACAATATCCCCAGTGTTCGTGTATCAATTGCAATTCGATCAAACATTATCCCGATTACGATATCGAGCAGTCTGATGAGCAACAGCTTTTAATCATGCTGAAATAAGCTGGCAAGCTTCCAAAATGTTCAGAACTCCAGCGCATGTATGTAGGTTTGAGGTAGGCTGAATTATTATACACACCAGGACTGCGAATAAGGGTATCTTTATTCATAATAGAAGTCGAGGCACATTTACTCCTAATGTCTGCATGAATAATTGCGATAGCAAAAGTATCCACATTTCCATTGAAGTTTAACATAAATTTGTGCACAACGATGTTTGTGTTTGCGGGGCTTAGACATTCAATGGCAGGGCCGTACTTGGTTTGATTTCACTTCCAGAGGCTTTTACTTTTTTCTACCAGACTATAGACGAATGCAAGTTATTATGTTTTAAAAATGTTAATACTAAGTAGGTAGGTAGAAACGGCGGCCACTGGCGGTCTAGTCCTGTGGCCCAATTAACGCTGGAATTGCGCTATTTTCATACCATAACTCGTGTGAACCTGTTGATGGAATTGATATGGGAAATTGTGGACATTCTGAGTCATCCAGTTTGGATTGAGTTCAAAAAGAAGAAAGAATCAAGGATCTTGTAGGTTTTGATGTCTATTAATGTGTGTTGGCTTTTGCAAAATCATCCGCATAACTCACTCAACCGGACCACCACACTCATCCGACACCATCTACACTGTGTCAAGCTAGGCAGCTTGTTGACTGGTGCTGAAACAGTAGCTAATCCTATTGAGTGATCATCCGGCCCCCGCACCGTATATACGTACGTCAAAGCCACTAGTCTGCTAGATCGGGATGCAAAGATCAAACGGAGGTCACGGCACAGAAGTACCCGAAGTCCTAGAGTCCTAGAGCCATTTCGTCGCTTCGGGAAAAGAGATCAAGTCTTTGATCTTCAATTCCGAAACTTGATCAATGTCGTCAAAAAATTTTTGGGCTTATAACTTGACCAGAGCAGATGAAATGGAGGACTGTTTCCTTTTCCCGCTGGTGCCTACAGCTATGACAGTGATTATTGTGAAGAATGCCTAGCTTCGCTGCATGTTCTTCATGTTGGCTAGTGTCCTTTATAGGTAGATACGATCCTGGCTATGTCTTGCCTGGGTCTGCATATAAGGTCAAGTGTTCGGGATATATTAAAGGTGGGCCAGATCTTCCTATAGATATAATGCAGATAAGAGTGACTTAGAGGTTAATATTGAGGGTAGCAAGTTCATTCCAGCATTGATGGACTAATTTGGAGTTTGATATACCAGAATGAACCGCTTTAACAGACGCCTCACATTCTATGATAATAGCTGTATTCTGGTTCTGGTTTGGATCTAGTAATGCTTCTTTGATAGCCAGTAATTTGGCTTGAAAAATCAGGTAGCAAAGTCAGGTAGTCCAAAGACCTAGATATATTCAGAGTCTCAGAAGAGATTCCTGATGCCCATTTTAGGGATGCATTAGTCAGTGGGATTCGAAAAAATCTCTATTGGAATCAAATTCGTAATATTGCCGGGCGAGTATATCTTCAAGATTCTTTGAATTAAAAAAAAAATGCAAGACTGGATCGCACGAACTTGATCCTATGTAATAGACTAGGTAGGCATATTAAAAACGAATGTTGTTAGAGAAAACTGTTCATAAGGATAACATTTATTTTTTAAACTCTTTTAGTAGAAAGAGATAAAAACAGAATTCTATGCTAATATAAATTTATGATTTATGCAAGAACAAACATTATAAGTCATTGTAGAGGTTTCTTAAAAAAAGCTTTTATAATACTGTGGCAACAAGGAAAAACGACATAACTTAGTTTTTGCTACTTTTCAGGAGAGCGATTTTAATATTTAGATTGCAATTACAAATCAGGTACAAGACTTATCGACAAAGCTTAAACGCGAAAATGACTAAAATCACTGTAAGGTCTTATTTGAATTTAAAAAGAATTAGTTTTATGTCAATTTATATTAAATTTTGATAAAAATAAAACTTATGTCGTTGTTACTTATTTAAACTCTAAATAAGGAATATGTACACAAGTCATCTTGTGTCTGGATTTTTTACGTAAAGGATTTTGGAAAAACAACACAAGTCAACTTATCTGCGTGTAAGCTTCAATTATACTTTGGAAAAAGAACACAAGTAAACTTATGATCGCAATCAAAAAATATAATTGTTTTGGAAAAAGAGCATATGTAAGTAAACTTATGTATGTGTGTGTTGATTTGGTTATTCTTTATGGAATAAAAGCATAAGTAGGAAAGAAAAATTAAAGAATTGTACTTATGCTGTTTTTCCATACGCAACCTCTGTCGATACTAACTTATGTATGTCGTTTTTCTTTTGTCTTTAATTCCTTAACGGTTTGAGATAAAAATACCAAAAAAATATGCCAGACGGAATGGCTTATTGCGCATCGGATGGTATCAAAAACTCATTTTCGACATAAGTCGACTTACCTATGCTGTTTTTCCTTGTTGCCACAGTATACAAAGTTTTTAAAACATTTTTACGAAAAAAAATTGGTACGCCAACTTAAAACTTTTGTTACTGTACGAATAAAAATTTATTTGTCAAACAAAATATTGAGGCGTTTTTGAGATATCGAATTTTCCAAAAATTCAAAAAATGATTTTTTTTTTCAAAAATTCAAAAAATATTTTTTTTTTAAGTTTTGAATTTTAAAATTTTTTTTATAAAAATTAAAGATAATAAAAAATAAAAATTATCAAAATTCTAAGCGCCGTTTTCGAGAAAAATACAATTTTTGAAAACCATTTTTTAACATTTGTATGGTAGGTACCTTTATTTATATGTAAAATAAAGTTGTTTTTCTCACATCTTTTAGATTATATTGATAAAATTTTATTTATCAATTAAAAAAAAAAAATAGCATGAATTTTCGAAATACTCAGTTTAAAAAAAAAAAAATGATTTTATTCTTTAAATCCAAAATGTTTTTGAAAATTTTAATAAACAATACTATTTTAATTTTTGGGGAGCTTTAGCAAAAAAAATCATCAAAATCGGTGGTACCGTTTTCGAGAAAATCAAAAACAAAAAAAATGGTTCCATGGGGGGTACGTACCCTCAAGAAGCATTTTTCTTAATTTTTTTAACCATTACCTAGCTTTAGCTAAATGATATTTTTTTGCATTTTTATTTTTTAAATCTGTGGAACACTTTTTGAGAAATTATACGAGTAATATTCGCAAAAAATACGTATGGCAGGTACCGTTATTTTTGGTCTTAAGAAAAAAAGAAGAAAACATGTGGGGGAAAAGATTAAAAATGATATCTACCAAGCTTAAAGAAAATCGGCCGACCCGTTTAGGCTGTAGCCAAACAGATAGATAGACAGACAGAATTGCGAGATCCACTTTTTTAGTCTTCTCTATCCTAGTAAGGTCAAAATCTCGAGTTCGATTTTTTTTCCGAATACATAATTTGCCTTATAAGTTGGAAGTAAAAACGAAACTCCTACATAAAAACAGGGATGTTATAACCTGGAGAAAAATCTTCCACAGCATGAAATTGATTTTTATATTCCTGAAACAATTCCATTAATAGTTTCACCTACGAACACAAAAGCCACCTATTTTTTTGAACAAATATGAACTTATGTAGGTAAGACCTATTTTTTAAATCTATTGTGAAAGTAAAAATTAAATTCCCAAATCAATAATCAGCATGTTTCTTAACCGTTTCCGAATAAAACAATTTCTTTGAAAAATATTTAAAATATTTTAAATAAAGTTAAGCAGCCCATAGGTGCCAAAAATTCAAACATGTGGTTTTCGAAATATGTATGTACATATCTACGAGTATAAATAAATAAATCAAATAATAGTTTTTTGAAGATTTTTGGCACTTAAGTTGGATATTTTTTTTATACGCTTCTTAATAAACAAAGTTGATCAAATTCCCAATTTAAAAAAAAAATTGTTTTTGAAAACTCAATATTTAGCAAACACCATATTTTGAAATTTGACACCTAACAGTTTTTTAGCACTTTCTAAAAAGTTTATAAAAAAATATACTCTTATTCAAAAAACAAACACTATTCTAAGATCATATTTTTTCGAAAACGAAAACTGATCATTTTTTCTATATTGCTTAGTTTATAGCGTATATCATAAATAAAGACAATTTTAAATTATGAAATTTTTAATAGTAACTAACTATTGTTTGTGTTTTACTATTCCATTATCCTAAAAACGGAAATAAACCAAATTTTTTATACAGAGACTCCTAAAAAGGTTAAAAAACATTGCAATATCAAACTTTTTTTTTAATTTTAAATGCCTGATGTAGTAGTCAAGGGGTTAAGGGTCAATCTAAAAAAAGCACAAAACTTTGTTTTGGAAAGTTCAGAACTCTAGCAATGTTCAACTTTTATTTAGTTTCACTTAATCTAAGATAACAAGCGTATAATTAAAAGATTATCATACTCGTATTCCTAAATAACTAAGACGGTTTTTCATAAAAGAGGCAGACAGTAGGATTAAATCCCTAGCCTTTAACGACGAAAAGGCACGGACAGACGGAGGGATTAAATCCCTAGACTCGAATGAAGTTTGAAACAATAATTTTGTTCACTGAATAAAAGTCCAGAGTAGAACAGAACAGAACAGAGCAGAATAGAGCAGAACAGAGCAGAGCAGAACAGTTTGCATGAGAGATGTCAAACAAGTTAGAACCGTCAGTCATCTGTTCTACCTTTTTCTAACTAAAAAGCGAGGGCAAGAAATCTTGTTCCAAACTGTTCCAAGCTGTTCCAGACAGACTCATTGAACAGCAAATCAGAACAGTTTAGAACAGAAAATGTCTCATTGAACAGCAAAAAGGTTTACTTTTCTGTTCCAAACTGTTCGGAACAGCCTTACTGAACAGAACTAATATAAATGGGCGGGCCGAATAGTCAAAACGGACACAACACAAATTTAGTATTTACAGCTTGGCTTACAACTAAAAAGACACTACATACATATGTATGAAAATTTACATTTGTTGGCTCATAGGGGGCCTAACTACATAACAGTGACTTAAGTTTAATTATTTTAATATAAAATTTACATGAAGAAAATAAAAAAAACAATCAAAAGATCTGTTGACTGTATCGTCTTCAGTGTTTTCAATCCCGGTTGTCAGTGGTGATTTTCGTGGGTTGTGGAAAAGGATGGCGTTTAGTTACTTCCTCATTGTCCATGATTACCCTGTCATCCAGAGTTTCAATCACGCACTGAGGTACCTCGCTATAGGTAATGCTAATGCTAAATGCTTTCTCGACATCAAGAAAGCATTTGACGCTAGCACGATGATAATTGTTGAGGGCTGTGGTGATATCGTGTTGGAATTTTACCAGTGGATAAAAGGTCGAGTGTTTTTCTCGAAAGCCGAATTTCATATCAGGGATGATGGAATTTTCACAGCAGAATTTCTTCGTAGGATAAGATATACTTCTTCCAGCAATTTGTGGATATTGTTGAGAAGTAATTTCGGCCTCTAGTCGGAAACTAGATTGGAAGCACCTTCCTTCGGAATTAATTGGCAAAATCTTCACTGGCTTGCACTTCTGGGGGAGGTAACAGTTGTTGATGCAGTTGCTTAAAATGATTGTGAGGAAAATCATTCCCGCATGTGTCAGCCTTTTCAGGTTGTAATAGGAGACACCATCTGGTCCAGCAGACTTTTTTGGCTTAGAATTGCTGATGATTTCTACAACCTCCTTTAGATTGCATATCGGTGGGATCATTTGCTGGATTGATGTTATTAAAATAGATTTTATACAGATTTGGCTGCAGTGTTTGTTGAACTGCCTCAACTTCTTGTAAGAAAGTTGGGTCAGTAGGTGTGTTCGGTGTGAAGTTTCTTTCGAAGTAGTCGGCGAACGCTTCCACCTTGTCTTGGGCCGAGGTAGCTTCAGTATCATTGATGATGGTTTCCGGTATGTGTTGCTGTTTTCCAATGATCCTATTGATGTTTTTGAAAACATCAGGTCCTGGCTTGATTGCTTGCAATCTTTTCTGGTATTGGATATTATTGTGGTGTTGAATCAAGTTCCGGAACATGCTGTTTTGGTAGTTTTTGTCGGTTGTATTCAGTTCAACTAAATGGATCCGTTGGAGACGTTTTCTTAGACGTTGTCTGTGAGCATACAGACTCTGAACGTAATCAGGAAGGTGCTGGTACTTATCCTTTGCCATTCTAGACCTTTTTTTTGGTTGTCTTAGGCATCAGATACGGCATGTTCAAAGTTGACAATTGCTTCATCGATTTCGGTTCCCAGAACATTCCTGCGTGAAGATGAAAGAGTTAAGCTGACTTCGATGTCCCTGTGAAGTCTTTCAATATCCGTCTTAAATTAATGAAATTCTCTGGAGCTTCTGGTGATAGTTGAACATCTTCATGGTCCGTGTCACTGTGCACTAATTTACAGACATAATTCCGGATTTCCGGAAGAGTGTACGCTAGGGTTGAGGAAGCCAGGGAGAAGTCCAGCGTTGATGGTGTTCTGGGAAAGGTGGGTTTGTGTTGTTAAACAACCACTTAGGAGTGCTAGTCGTTGTTGCTGTTAAAAACTACATCGATAACATTGTCGTACGGCAGTTACCGATTAGTACCGTCGAAGACAATAATTCAAACGCGGGTAAATGGTTTTTCTTTAATTTGTTTCCATATTTTTATCAAAACATAAAATTGGCGAGGCAAAATTTTTTCTCAAAATATTTATATATTTTTTGAATTACCTGCTTGAAGGCAAAGTGACGGATCCAAAAGTACATCAGTTATTCTTTGCTGACGATGGAGCCATCATAAGTGAAGACCCGATATCCCTACAACGAGCACTTGACGTATGGGTGGATGTTCCAGAAGGAAGTGGGTACCGCATAAGCGCGAAAAAGACAGAATACCTATGCTGCCCATTTTCTGATCCACACAGGCCTATTCCAGACATTTATTTGAATGGAGTAGTGCTTCCCAAGTTTGAAAAGTTTAAATATCTGGGGTCTATGATAAATAACGAAGCTACTTGTGATGACGATATCAATCATCGCGTAAGCGTAGGGTGGATGAAGTGGCGGGAAAATTCTGCTATCTTCTGTGACCGAAAAATGCCCCCTAAGCTGAAAGGAAAGCTCTACACTTCAGTTGTGCGTCCAGCACTCACATACGGTTCACAATGTTGGACAATGTACAAAAAGTATGAGAGTAAGCTAACGGCAGCTGAGATGAAGATGCTTCGTATGACAGCAGGAGTTACAAAGCTTGATCGAATTAGAAGTACGAAGATCCGAGGAAGCCTTCATGTTAAGAATACCATTTCCCAAAAAATTGAACACGGCCGACTCAGTTGGTATTGCCATGTTCAAAGGAGAGATCCTGAGAACCCCGTCAAAAAGGCAATATCATACAACGTTCCAATTCGGAATAAAAAGAAAGGTAGGCCTAAACACTCCTGGTACAAACAAATGCAAAAACACCAGCATTCAGTTGGCCTCAGAAATGGAACAATACAAAACCGGGAGGCTTGCCGCCGATTTCTGAGGTCAACCCGGCGAACCCCACAGGCGGATCACTAGTGTGAAGCAGATACGTGGGAGAGTTATGATCCCCTCGACATCGAGATCATAACAGCGCCGAACAAAGGAAGAAGAAGATTTATATATTTTTTGAAAAACCACTGCAATGATTTAAAATTAATTAAGAATTCAAGATTTTTCCTAAAAATAAAAAAAAAAAATTAACTATGTTTTGAATTTAGTATGTACATGTTTCTTATGCTAGAATATCTCTTACGATGCCTCTTATCATATTATCTTAAATTTTGTCTACCAACATTTCGTTCGTTTTTTTTAAATTAACCTTTCAGACTCAGCCATGGCAAATCTAGCCCTGGTTTTTTGATGACAGTTATCGCTTTGCTTATATAATTAATCCTGACACCATTTTGTAAAACACCCGACCCAGTATAAAGGGTAGGTTCATTTATTACTGAACATTTTCAACATCTTCCCCAAACGAATAACAAAATTTTGTGTTGAAGTAGATACCAATTATGTTTGGTGTGTGAATGTCCCTGTTTCGAAATCTTTTGTAGAATTTGGAAGTTTTTTTAATTGGTTTTTTATTTTAATGCACATAGTTGAGTTCTTGCGCTAATAAACCGAAGTAAAACAATAGACTGACAGGAGACAATCCTTTTTTTTTTGTGTTGATGTAGGTTCAACGTGGTTGTCATCGCTCCTGACTGTGTGTGAGTCTTTTATAATTTATGTTTTTTTCGTTTCTATTCTTAATTAACAGTCTGAAGTGGAAAGTATTTTTGAATTCCATTTTACATAGAAGTCAGAGATAAAAGTCGCCTTTTCCAATTACGGTACGGATTTAGATGATACGAGTATAGTTTTTGCTGGTGTGTTAGAATTTGCATTTAAGATTCATTATGTTCTTTTCAGTTGTCAGTCAAAAACAAGACATTTAAATACCTTTTACGCATTCGAAATTTTCCCAGGAATTTGTTTATTCTTGACAAGAGGAAGGGATGGGTAAAATTCTTTGATAATTGTCATTTAAGAAAAAACATGGTGGAAAAGCAATTTTTCTGAAATCATTCGGTTCCGGGAATGTTTTTTTTTTTTTCAGAAATTTAATTTTTGATTTTGATATTTTTAGTACTTTTGGAAGCAATGAACAGCATATCTAAACTTTCAAAAACAGAATTACGCAGGTATCTAGGTATTTGTATTTAAACTTTCCTTAACATATTTCACTAGCAAGGTATATGTACAGTACATTCCACTTAACGCATTTTTTAACAACACAATAACAAAATTTAAAAAGTTAAGTTGATAAGCAGCACGCATTCTAGGTATCTTATACACCTACAATACATAGGGTAATTATTGAATTCTCGCTACAGGAAAATAACTCTGGGGAACTGAGTCCACTCAGGAACTCACTACATAAGTTTGACTTAATTACCATAGAATGTGGGAAATGATGTCCAAACAATCTGGGTGGCTAGTTCACATCAGGGAGTCAACGTTCTTTAATAGAGTCCTTCACGGTTGTTGAACTTCATGCCAAACTTGTTGGTCTTAAAGTAAGTGAGAAAAATACCAAATATATGCTTTCAACAAACCGCTTACGGCAAAAACGTCACTGTTGAAAGAAAAAACTTTAAGGTTGTTAAGGTGTCCATCTCCTCGGAGTTAATATCAACTCCATGAACGATACCTTAGTGGAGCTCTGACGAAGAATTAATCTAGGAAACCACTGCTACTACGGTTAAGCAAAAAAATTGATTCAAAACTCCTCACTCGTAAGATGAAGTGCATCTACAAAACCCTTATATCACCAGTCCTGCTTTACGGAGCCGTGTGCTGGACCATAAGCAGAACGGGAGGAATGATACTGGACTCTTTCGAAAGAAAAATTCTTTGACGGATATTTGATCCTGTGTGCGAGGGAGAATTCTATCAGCTATACGAAGATGGGCATGTAGTCCAGAAAACCAAACCAAAAAAATGGAAAACAATGCTCCAGATAAGATATTCGTCGAATCCCAACCTCCAGTTCGCGGCGACAAGGAAGATCGAACCTCTATTTTAAAGACCAAGCCATCACGCATGTCAGAGCGCTTGGCCTAGACACTGGAAGCAGCATGCTTGCAATCGCATAGGATGGAAAGCTGCCGTGTCTCAGACAGAGACCCTTCATGGGTCGGGAGCCGCACATTGGTCTTGGCTTGGGCTTCCGTATAATGGTAATGAAAATCCTTTTATTTATTTTACTTTATTCATCAAAATTCTAAATGAATACAATTATTCATGCTAGTCAAATTTAGAAAAATAGATGGAAGAAAAAAAAAACTCAAACCTGGATGACATGTTTTAGTTGCGACCAAATTAGAAAGAAAAATATCTACTATACTCGGCATAAAAGAGCTTCGAAAAAGGTGAGTTTCTAGATTGCCTTAAGACAGCCATTATAGTGACAAAATTTAAAAAAAGATGATACGAAAGACACGAACAATTACAGGCTTATTTCACTACTTTCAATTTTTTCGAAAATATTATAGAATAGGTGTGTTTTTTTGGGAAAATTATCCGTAGTGAAGTAGGATTTTATACTTATTACAAATACAAAGTTTTCACTGCCGATAAAAGTAGAAGTAGAATCCAACTGCGGATAGAATGTTGACGTTTGCTCGAGTCTCGAATACAAATGTTGGTACAATTGAAAACTCTTTTGTGTCTCGAAGGCATGTTCGTAGAGTACGAAAAGTAGTTTGTTGTTTAGCATTTTCCATTGGGAGTTTACGTCTTTTTTTAGAAAACCATTTTTATAAGAAAAACGCTGCATTTTGTATCGTGTTGGTGTCGAACTCTTATAGAAAGCTGTTTAATAACTAAGGCGTTTTTTTAGGAGCGAAATGTCGTGGTCAGCTGTTATACTTTAGTTAAACAGCGACATTTAAGAGTTACTAGCGCGACAAAGCCTTCTTATGAAAAAAGCTGTTGAGAAATTCAAAACTAACTAAAGGCGAACAGATCCCTTGACTTTTGTGGTGATAATTGTCAACAAAAAAAAAATTCACAAACAAAACTTCTGCTTTATGAAGAATGGCTGGTGAACAGAAAAAGTAAATACAAAATGATTTAAATTAAAATTCATAAATAAAAACCTCCATATATATTTTCAGAAACAAGAAAATTACTTGGCAAAAAGTTATTGGTTGTTTTTTTTTTCAATTAAATATTTGACAACTAGTGATACCAACTTTAAAGTAGAAAAATCGCAGAACTGCGGATACGTTTTTTTGGGAAATCCTACTTCACTACGGATAATTTTCCCAAAAAAACACACCTAATATAGATTGCTTTTAAATATAGAATGCTCTCTTTTCTAGAGAAGTTAATATTTGTTACTGACCGCCATTTCAGCTTCAGAAAAGAAAAAAGCATAGAGGATGCTATGACCAACTTCCTCGCTGAAATTTACCAGTCCCTAGATAGAACGGCACAAATTTTTCTTGATTTGACTTAAGCTTTCTTTTTATTTAGTTAACCACGAAATATTGCTTGAAAAACTATAAAATTTGTTTGTAGATGGAAAAACTACATTTGACTCAGTTGACTGAAACGCATTGATGTGCAAGTTGCTTGGATCCGGGGTGTGGTTCAAGTTTGGACGAGTTTTACAGGATTTGTAGGCAGACACGAGAGCAGCGGTCTGGAATGGAAAAGGGAAAGCAAGTTTCGGAGTGGTTCCAAACACAGTCGGGAGTAAGACAGGGTTATGCACTCAGTCCTAGCTTGTTCGCACTATTCTTAAATGATATCACTGAAGCATTGCCAGGAGGTGTTAGCTATGCTGGAGAGGTCATTAAAGTCTTTCTCTTTGCAGACGATATTGTCTTGCTTGCAACCTCACAGCAAAAGCTACAGCTTATGATAAATCGACTCTCAGAATACTGCAGACGATGGATCTTAGTAGTGAACCTGAACAAGTCGAAAGTTATGGTTTTCAAGAAAGGTAAAGAAAGGCTTAGCTCAAGCGAACAATGGTACTTCAACAATGAAACTATAGAAAGAGTGAAAGAGTACAAATACTTAGCAGTATATTTTAACCAAAACTTAAATATGGAAAAACATCTCAATGAAAAACTTCTCAAAGCTAAAACTGCTGTTAACGTGGCTGGGAAAGCATGCTTCAACAACAAAAACATCACGCATAGCAGTAAATTTGAAGTTTTCGAAGCAGTGTCCCAATCAATCCTTTTTACGCAACCCAAGTGTGGGGAGCTAAGAAATTTGAGACTGTGATGGAAAGACTTCTGATATTTTATTTGAAACGAACATCTCGCCTTCCTACAAGCACCCAGAATTACATGATAATGCTAGAAACAGACTTATCCCCGCTCTTCATAAAAACGTTGAAACTGCATGTAGACTATATCTTGAAAGTACTAAGTATGCCCAACAATCCCTTACCAAAGAAGGCAGCTTTACAAGCTATACATAGCAAAACAGGATGGGTTAAAGATTGGATTGAGCTAGCAGAAATGACAGGTGTTGCTCTAGATTTAAGTGAGCAGAGTTGAGCAGATTGGATGAACATTTTAGAGAGGTGTACACAGAACATGCATCCAACTCACTTCATCGGATGATCTATAGCAGGCTGAATTATAATCTTAACGAAAGAAACTATTTCCAAGATATACGAGTATCATAGAGCAAATCTCAAACATGTTTCGACTAAGAGGTGAATTGTTAAACTTAAACTATGTTCCACATCGTGAAGATCTTCCAATACTCTGTGATATTTGTAACATGGCTGAACGAGAGGATGTTTTACATTTCGTTGGAAGGTATCCAGTGTTGAGAGAAACCAGAAGACATGTGCTAGGTAGAGACTTTTTATTTGATAACGAAATCATAGCCCTCTTAAATGAAGTAGATGTGTCCAAAATGCTGGAATATTACAAAACAGCACTTAATTATAGAATCAGAATAAGAGATGAGTATTTTTAGTTAATACAACTGTAACTTAACTAATTTATACAACTTAAGATTTAGTTAAAACTTTGCCAATCAAGTAGATGGCGAAACCATGCTTTAAAGATTGTTATTAAATTGTAGAAATAATTGCAAGTAAATAAAAATCTTATGTAATCTATCTATTTCAAATTGGGCTTGGGGCATCTTCGTGTCGGTGGTTGAGTAGTTACTTAAGGAAAAAAAAACAACAAGTTCGAGTAAATGATGTTCTTAGTGAAAAACGTAGGATTCTGCCCTTGGACCTTTCATTTTCCTTCAAGTTAACTTGTCACAAAATGGTGCTTAGCAATAAATCAACGACTGATCTTTTTATATATTCCCATACATCATGCGAGACGTTCCTGCAATAAATTCTGCTTTCCTTTGGAGTTTTCCACAGAATACAAATATCTAGGAGTTATAATTGATAATAGATTACCTTCGAAACCCCAAATTACATCAGTGAAACGAGTAAAATACATTTTTTGTGCAAGATAGTCCCTCGCACACTACTCAATTCCATTTACTATGCACAAGTAGATTCACGACTTGAGTATGTGTAGTGCTCACAAATTGCGGTCTGAGTACTTAAATGCCCCATGTCCAAGAAAATTATTCCCCAGAAAACGAATTTTAAGACTTGAAAAATAATTTCTTTACTTTCTCCTTGAGAAATCTGATGTTTGAATCTTTATAAACATATTTTGAAAATATCTTTGTTGCAATTTGAAGACAAGAAGTCAAAAACTGTAACAGTTATTTAAAAAAAAATAAAAGTATGAAAAAAGTCAGAAATGGGTTGTTGTGGACGCCCGGACGCAGGGTAGAATTCGAAAAGATATTTCTTCTGTCAACGTCAAAAGTGACATATGGTACGGTGGAGAGTCGGACAGATGGCGTCAGGCCATCAAACCGAATCCTATAGTGTCTGTATTTGTTTGTGGCATGTTTTTATGTGTAGTATATGTTCACTAGTGTTGCCGATGAGGTTTACACGATGAGATAATCGATCAGTGAAGTTCGCGAAGGTATTGGAGGACAATTAGGATTGTAAAGTATGTGTTCATCCAATATTGGAGTAGAGCAAGGATTTGGTATAACTGCCAGGGTAGATGGATAGGTGTAGAATGGTTTTTAACACGTAAACGTGTGCAATCCTCATGCAAACTCGGAGTAGAACTGATAAGCGCCCTCTATCCGTGGAGATAGGTACTGGATGGTGGGACAGAAATGTACTAGGTAAGGAAGTTCGGTGAAACGTCATGGAATGACAGGCGGATGTGGAGTCGAATGTCAAAGGAGGTTGTGTAAATGTAAAGACATGTGAATCGGCTGTCATTTATCCCTCGCTGAGATTGAACAGTAAGAAAGATATAAAAATATAATCCGCAAATTTCTTCACCATCACTGGGATTAAACTATTTATTCGGTTCTTTTGTACAAATTCTGGTGCGTGTTCCCTAAAATCCTGTGAGATTTTTGCAAAGTTATTAATTTTTGTAATTCTGTTGCCAGATTGTGTCCTAGAGGTTAAATTCTTATCGAAATCAACCTAGGAGATTCATTTTGAGGAACAAAATAAATTAAATTAAATTTATCTCTAGAATAGGGTGAGTTTGCAACGAAAGTGTTTTATTGAATACTGGTGTTAACTTAAATTTTATACAGGTTATAATTCATCTTTGTGCACTTGGCGGTCCCAGTTTGTCAGCGAAGCGCTGGGCCGCCCCCGTTGTTTTTTTTTACTTTGCATTCCTTTGTATACTGGGTCTAGTTACTGGTGCTTGGGCGGACAAAGAAATTAATTCCAGGGATGCACCGCAATTTTGGTGAATATCCAAAATCACCCGAATCCAGGAGATCTCCTATTCACCATACCGAAGGTTTTCAAGGCCAGCTAATCCGGTACCGTGAGTCCCTGAACAAATAAAATAAAAATGAAATCAAAGCACAGGTACGAGAGTAGACAATCAGGAATATTAAACATATAACAAGAAGAAAGCTAGGCGAGGAAAAGAAAAATTGAGTGTATGTCTTACTGTAATTTGTTCCTGTGTTCCCAGTGTTCCAGTTTGTTCCAGTTCACTATTTTTTTGTTGTAATTTATTAAGAATTAAGGCGTTGAAGTTATTTTTCTTCAATAAATTATTTATATTTCTTTTTATATATAATTTTTTTTCTAGGTATATTAACTTTATTCTATTTTTTTCTCATTTTAACTTATTATTGAACAGTGTAAGTGAACCGTTACATTTCCAATTTAGTCCGCGTTCCGTCCATTAAATCCAAAAGTTACTTATGATTATTCCACCTCCAAAGAGCTCTATGTAGGTAGGGAAAAACTACCGGCGAGAATTTAGCCCATTGTGAGCGCACCAAAAAGGGTGCTTTTCAAATATTTAGTTGGAAAAGTGACCAGTTTCACGTTTTTCTTTTATGTGTTCCTTTCTGGTGTATTGTTTGTCTTCATTTTTTTGATTTTCGATGAAATCTATAAATTGAATTGAAAAGAAAATTAGTTTTAGGTTTGTTAATTTCAAAGTTCAAAGTCAAATAAACTTCAACCGCCATATTGTGGAAACTAATGTCTTTTTCTGTTGTGCATAAGCATAACATGACGGTTTAAGTGAAGAAATTTCAGGGGTGCCTAAGGTAGCAAAAAAACCGTTCAGTGAAGATGGTATGACCTGAACGCGATTATCAGCCATTTTTGGGGAAATCTAAACAAGGCCACGGATTTCCATGGTTGGGTGGGTTAAGGCCACACTGCACTACCATCAGCAGTGCCTTTGGTGTGATGATTGTCCGTCTGCTGTCGTTGAGACTACTCTGCTTACTTTTATTCCTAGTTTTGATTCCCGGCCTGATATATGTATTTGTTTGCAGGCGAGGTTAAGTTTCGGGGGCAAGATCCCCCCCGTCCGACGAGCTGATGCCGTGCACCGCAAGCAGGCCACGTCCTCCGAAACTTGACATTCATACCCCTTTTTCTGACCTCTTCCTTTTCCATTTTCCTATCCTATCCTTTTTCCTACCTATCCCTAATACCCACAATCCTCCGCTCCTCTTGCCTCGCAACAGGGTATAGAACCATCTCCCATACGAATGCGAATGCGAATGCGAAATCGAAATTTAAATTTTCCTATGGATATAGGACTTTTGTGCACTGGAGATTCAAAAATCAACGAAAGCAAAAACACTAAAAAAAATTCAAATTCCTATAGCAATATTAATTTAGTGGCTATGCCTTCCTCTATACCACATTGGATTATTTTTAAGTCTTTAAGAAACGTATGAAAATGATAAAGTATTTTGACACTTAAATATGAAAAATACTGAATATGAACTTTGGTCCAAAAATTTCCTAGAAAAATACATTCGATTTTATTCGGAATTGGTTTTAAAAATACTTCAACATTCGTAAGAGTAAGTTTTGGTATTTTTTCACACTTTTTTTAATTAGTTTTTTTTTACCTATTTTGTTTTATTCATTTTAGTAAACAAAAATTAAAATGCAATGAGGCATTTAAGCACTAAGTTTTTCAAGTTTGTATGCAAAAATTTCCTCACCTAGTAGCCATTTTGGATATACGGCAAATAAGCATGAAAATAACCCAAAAATTTGTGGTTTATAGAACTAAGGTGTTTTCTGTAACTTCGTTAATAATGAAGATAGAGCAGCGACGGATAGCGCCAAACGATAGAGAATATTCAAATTAGTATAACTGCATCTTTAACTCAGAAAAAGTGGCGCTGGTGTAGGTATAACCATTCAGGTCACAGGGTTTATAAACCTTGACTCCGTATTTGTGCGACTTACCTGGATTGTATTGGCGAAATTTAAGTCTTCCACGCCAGGAAATCATTGACTCGTCTACAGCAAGTACTTCTTCTGGGGTCTTAGCCCTGATAAAATTTTGCTCCAACTTTTCCAATAAACCACTTATTTTTCACAAGCGGTTAATTTCGGTCGCTGAATTATTCGAAACATGTATAAATTTCAAAAGTAACTGGAATCTGGTCCTGGACATTATTTCAGGGACAAATTCATTTTTATAGAAGCTGTCCTTACTCCAATATATAGTGATATAGAAGGGTATTTCCCAATAACCGTGTAGATAACTATTCCCAGAAACTTTCTTATTTCTGAAACTTTATACGAGTACTATCCTTCCAATCTTTAGTTCTGGAATTTAGAGTAATTGTATTTTTCTACATGTACTTTTTGACGTTCGAATTCGTTTCAGTAACAATCAATTCATATAGTACATTTTCCGTTACAATTAGACTGAAGAAAGCAATAGGCTTCATTTGGGAATAATTTATATTTTGCGTTGTGTCGATTTCAGGTGGTTCAAAATTAAATTCCTTCAGTGATTCGTTTGTAACCTTTACCCATAAATTTGAGGATACTGTTCCAGGTGTAGAAGGAAGAACTTCCTTATCTTCAGATTCTGATTCAAAGTCAGTCCTCCATCGGAATATTTTCATTCGAATCACTTGAATCAACATCTGATGGAAAATATTCATCTGATTCAGAAGCCTGGAAATAACCATCCTCATTATCAGAATCCTGGTTTTGATCTGCGTTTCCATAAAATACATTGGGTCTAATAGTGAAATTATTACCTCTATATTCATGGTTTGCAATCAAAATCTAAAAAAAGTGAATAACAAAATTGGCTGAAAGAAAAACAAGAGAAAAAAGTGTATGACCACCGACCGGTGGGTCACGCTGCACTTAACACAAACACTTAACATAAAGGGCCATGTGACCAGCGGTGGTCATACTCTTAAAACATATAAAAAACACTCACAATTTGAAACAAAAGACACAGAGATATATTTAACACAAAAAACACTGTTGGCACTCTGGTCAATTTTTTTTATATGGTGGCAGTCAACCTGTTAAGTACTCAGGCGGCGAAATCTAATCTGCAGACTATTGTATTTTTAAGTATATGTTGTTCTAGTTTTAAGAACCTATGTTGATTGCTTGTATTTAACTTATAATAAAATAAAAATATAATAGAATAATAGTTCAGAAAATATAATACTCGATTGGGTCGTACATACTTGCTCTTATGTAAAAGACTAAGAATTTCAAAAATGAATGTTATAAGAGAAAAACTGTTCATAAGCATAAAATTCATTTATTAAATGACTAAACCAACTTCTTTAGAAGGTGGAGCTAAAAACAAAATGTCATGTGATTCAAGCTAATATTTGTCTATGCAAAACAAAAACTATAAATCGTTGCAGTTGTTTCCTAAAAAATAAGTTTTTATATACAAAATTTTTAAAACATTTTTGAGAAAAAAAATTGGCACGCCAACTTAAAATTTTTATTGTTGTAAAATATTGAGCCGTTTTTGAGATATCGAATAGATAGATTTTTTTTAATTCAAAAGATATTTGTTTTTACAGTCTTAAAATGCAATATTTTTTGAAATTTTTTAGAAGCTTCTCAATAAAAATTTCATTAAAATCCGTTATGCAGAGAATGAGATATTCAAAATTCGAAAAAAATGGTTCTCTATGGGAGGTACAGTCAGTAATATCTTAATTTCAAAAAAATAAAATGTTAATGAATTATAGAACGTAAATATTTATCGTAAGAAAAAAAATTTCATCAAAATTCTCGAAGCCATTTTCGAGAAAAATACTATTTTCGAAAACTATTTTTTTAACATTTGTATGGTGGGTACCGTTATTCTTAAGTAAAATAATTTCTTGTTCTCACATCTTGTAGACTATATTTAGAGACTTTTATTTATCAAGTTTGAAAAAAACGGGGGTACCAAAAATAACCATTTCTTGGAATTTTTTTCAACCATTAACCAGCTTTGACTAATTGAATTTTTTGAATTTAAAAAAAAAATCTGTGGGACAGTTTTTGAGAAAAAAAATTTTTTATAAAATTTAGAAAAAAATCGCATGCCAGGTACCGTTATTTTGGGGCTTAAAAGAAAAAGAAAAAAACGTGTGGGAGAAAAAATTAAAAATAATATCTACCAAGTTTAAATAAAATTGGCCGAGCCATTTAGGCTGTAGTCGAACAGACAGACAGAGTTCGATTTTTTACAAGCATAACTTTCCTTATATGGGCTTATCCCTGTAAATTTTAACTTCTTGAGTTTAAAAAAAAAAACAAAAAAAAAATTAAGGCACGCATGTAAATTTGAGTTTTTCTTCAATTATAGACCACGAATAAATAAAAAACTTCAAAATAACTTATATGTATTGTTTGTTGAAGAGTATAAAGGTATAACGTATAGAAAAATGAATTTAAAATAATTTATTTTAAGCACCGAGTTAATTGATTTGGTTTTTATTTTTAATCTTCACAGCTTCTGTTTTCAAACTTATTTGTTTAACACTTTTACCATTTTTTTTATAGTTTCTACAGTTTAAATTACGCTCATTGTAAGGGTGTAATCAAACAATGCTTTGGTGTGCTAGTAAAAAATGTGCCTTTTTTGAAACGGTTACGTTTTTTACGTTCGTTTTGTTAACTTCATAAAATTTGTACATAATGAAGCACGCAAAATTTTTTTACTCTAGATAGCTTAAATAATGAAGCAGACCATAAAAAAATGCCCCATGATCAATGTTAAAAAAATAGACACGAAAATTTGTGACAATTAAAGATTTACGAAAAATCACGCATGGCAGTTTTTTTCTAAAATTTATATAATATAGGACTATTTATAAGGAAGGCACGCACTCAAAATGAATGATTTCAATTAATTTTGACCTTCATTTATCTGAAAAAACAAAAATTGTACTAAGTAATCTTATGTTAAACATTATTTTTGCAATAATACAAAACGTTAATTATCCACGCACGCAGCCAAAAGTCTCAATATTCGATGATTTTTTCGATTTCAAACACTTTAGCACTATCTCGATGGTTCATTTTATAAGTTGAATAGTTAAAACTCAATGATATATATAATATTATAAGTTCCAAAACCTAAATATTTAATAATAATGTCTATATATTTCGACGCATGGCAAAAGTTAAAATTTGCACGGATAAGCCCATATGTATGTAGTAATTATACGTCGCAAGTAAAAATGAAATTTAAGCTTATGAACATTCTTCTTCATTTTGTATTATTTACCAATTTTTACCGTATAGAACTCCAATATCATAAGCCTAAATATATAATATCCGATAGGCGAATTTCTTTGCCCTTGAACTACCATTCGAAGCAGATTGCCATACCTTAGGTAAGAGCTTACCGGGAACCAAGTAAATTGGTATTTCACAGAAACGATATTTGCTGGCCCTCGAGAACCACAAACTTTGTTCCTTTCTTATTTTTCCTCATGAGAATACTCATACTCTTGGGAAATTGTGATTTTTATACTAAAACAAAAAACATCCCTTGTGTCATGTTACAGCGATTTTCCTTCTAAATTACATAACAAAATCATTGGATACCAAAATTTACACAGAAAATAAATTAAAACAGTAAAAATATTATTAAGGTAGATATGTTCGTACGACAAACCCCTTTTATTTATTTTACATATCTACTTGAATCCTTTTTGTGACATTGCAAAAGACATATCTAAAAATGTCAAAGGCACCTGCAAATTCCTTAAATGCCTTCATACAGCACCTTTATCATCCCGTTGAAGTTATGCAAACAGTTTTCAAAACATACATTCGTTAAAGCAAGCCCTGCAAAGACTTAGATGAATCCGTCTACCGGATTCATCCCCAAGGACATCAACTCATAGGTGATATCTTAAAGTTCGGCAACAAGAACAAAAAATATACGACTCCAAAGGAAAACACAAATATTTGACGTGTTATGAATGAATGGATGTTTTCCAACACATATATCACAGAAATTTTGAAGTTTTCCTGCAGAAGGACAAATAAATGAAGTATTTTTCTTGTGCCTTAGGAAATCAGGTGTTTGGTATTCTTAGGAAAGTGTTTGCCATATATATAAATAATGCTATCACAGCAAGAGTGAGTTAGGTTTGATATAATCGTTGAATATTGTGAATACAATTTTGCAACATATATTTGTTATTTATAGGTAGTGATTTCGTTTGTTTGATTTTGTTTCTTGATTTTTTTTTGGGTCTTCTGAATAAAGGTCACGTGCTTGGGGAATATATCCTTGTATCGAGTTGCTGTGCGCTTGGGAGAGTTTTTGGAATACCATTCAATAAAACTGAAAGAACGAATCTGTTTCTTTCATGTTCAATATTAGATGTGGATAGGATTTTTTTTTGTAAAAGGATCTAGTACATTTATAATATTATAAATATAAAACTGAGGAGGTATGTAGATTTTATTTATAATTGTTTTATTTGTAGCTTACGAGTACAGTTTAAAGGACAAAGTCAAACGTATGCTTCTGAACCTTCTTAAGCTTATTCCGGATATTATTGAAATATTGTGTCAACAATTTTAATAAACAGTTGTAATTGCTTACAGCTTTGCTTCTTTAGAACTATCATAAAAAGAAGTGACTGGGACGATACCTAGCATTAATGTATGTGAACTACTTGGTCATGGCGAATGTTGAAGAGTTATGAATATTCAAAGGATAAAGTAGGTATATTTCGTTTTTTATATTTTGTAATGATAGCAAGATATAAATGTACGAGTATAAGAATATAAGTCTATATTCATGTTCGCTGCACAGAAAAAAATTCCAATCGAGAGACGGTAGCAGCAGAATTCTTCAGATAAAATGAAGGGTGGTGTACCCAGTTCCAGTAAGGCCACTCTCTGACATTATATGTGATCACACTTATAGATCTCAATACTTAATTCATTCGAGACCGCTCTCTGATATATTTAGAGCTGAGAATTTTAAGAAAATGCTAGGTTGCTAAAACAGAGAGAGGGGATGTATGTTGGACCGACGGCAGCACTTATATCCCGGTAGTGTGTTATTATGAGCGGATTATACTGCCTGCCGTCCTAAGGTAATGCAATATCTCCGTCCCTTGGGTGTGGAGATTATGTTCTTAGGCTAAATTTTTTTTCACGTAAAAAAGAGATACTAGGAACTGTCGATAGTTAATATCTTCAAATGGAAACAAGACGGAACGTCAAAAGATAATCACCTGAGAGAATGAACCTGGAACGTAAGAACACTTAAGACTTCAAAAGATTGAGTATGTCTTTAGGCATTGTAAGGAAGATATTAATGCAATTAAGCAGATACGATGGAAGGGAACCGGTTTGATCAAAAAAAAAATTTTCGTATCATTGTTTTCTCAGGTGATAGTTTCCTCGCATTATAGTTACTACTACGTTTGATATTTTTTTTTTTTTGCATGATGAATTTCATGCAATATACTTTTCTCGCATGATATTTTTGTCCCATGAAAGTCTTTAAAGGTTAAACCTTTTCCCCCATGAAAATTTTTCTTACATAATATATTGCTTGAATAAAAGTTTTCTCACGTGTTTATTTGAAAAGTACACACTTTGTAATTGTATCTGCCTAGCTCGAGAGTTGGTACACCGAAAAATGTATATGTTCCAAGCAAATATGTTTTCAATTAAGAAAAAAATACAATTTCGAACCTCAAGTTGAATAAATGTACATATGTATGGCAAGTTCGAAATCGAGAACTTGGCCAGACTTTGCATTTCTAGAAACGAATGAATCGACGCAAGAGAATTTTGAGAATTTGTTTAATAATTTAATTAATTCTTTATGTAAGGAAATTAAGAAATTTCTTTAAAATTTTTCTATAAAAAAAATTTGGGATGTCAATTTTAAGTACTTAATAATATATGTACATCTTAGGAAATAATTTCAAGAACTAAGTAATCGTTCATTCGTTTTCAATATATTGATCTTTCAGAAAAAAAAATAATTTTTTTATTGCCCCAAAAAACTGTTACTATATGGTAAATTTTTATAAAAAAAATATTTTTTCAATTTCAAGAATCCCTCTATAAAATTTTTTGTCGAATCTGTAAGATCCTGTAATGATTAAATCGAACGCGATATTTTGATCAAAGTTGACATGAGGATGATAGCGAAAACGAAAAAAGTGGGTCTCGGAATTCTGTCTGTCTGTTCAACTACAGCATAAACGGATCGGCTGATTTTCTTTGAACTTGGTAGATAGTATTTCGAATTTTTTTCCTTCACATGTTTTTTTTTCTTTTTTTAAGACTATAAATACCGGTACATGCCATACGATTTTTTTTCGAAATTTGATAAATAAATTTTTTCCTTAAAAACTGTTCCACAGATTTAAAAAAAAAATCATTTAGTTAAAGCTTAAAGTTGAAAATTTTTTTTTTTTTGATTAAAAAAAAAATAATTTTTTGTTTTTTAACTCAATATTTTGAAAACCCCATGCTCGATTTTTTTTTTAAACTTCACATTTAAAAATTTTTCCTTACAATCTATCTTTGAGAGAAAAATAACGTAGCTAAAAATAACGGTAACCACTTTAAAAATGCTAAAAAATGGTTTTCGAAAATCGTATTTTGTTCGAAAACGGAACCTAGAATTTTGATAACATTTTTTTTATTTCGATTAATCTTAACGATCTATAATTCAATAAAAAAATTAAAATTAAGATATTACCTACTGGCTGTACCTGCCATAGAACCATGTTTTTGAATTTTGAATTTCTCACTATCGCAATTTAATGAAATTTTGTATAAAAAAGCAGGAAAAACTTTGTTTTTCAAAAATTAAAAAAAAAACAAATATTTTTGATTAAAAAAAAAAAAACATTTTTTTCTTGGAAAATTCGATATCTCAAAAGAATCGGTTATTTCAGAAACAACATAAGTCAAAGAACATTAACTTTTCAGGAGCAACAAAAAACTGTTTTATATGATAAAATTCCACAACACTCAACATTTTGAGTATGCAAAGTTATAATTTGGCTTAAGATGCATTTAAAAACCGCTAATTTGTTTAGATTTTTTTGAGTCTTAACCGTTTTTAAGCCTTTAAAGTCGCTTGACTTATGTCGTTTCTGAAATAAACAAACTTTTTTGGTGAAACTTTTGTTTTATTATAAGCTTTAACAAATGACAAAATGATAACAAAAATATAAAGAAAATACTATTGATCTGTATCGATTGGACAATCCTTTTCGCAAGTTGGCCAAGCGAAAATCTCATCATAGTACTTGAATGTTAACGTCTCCTGGTAGATACGATTTTAGTTTTTTTTATGTCATTCATCTTCTTAATATTGATTGGCACCTTTCCAGCGGGATAAGCAAGAGCTTGCGGCAGAGCTACCAGTTCATCTCTTTGAAGGTTTCCCAGGTTAAATGTATGACTTGTAAAACCGTTAATAAAGTCTTTCGCAACAACTGTTTTATCATAACAATCCGAGTGGGAAAACTGAGAAAATTTACTTATAGTAAACGTATACTTATTTTCTCTAGCCACATCTCTTCCAATGAACTAAATTGAAACCATGTTTCTTTTATAAAAGCGTGACCACCAGCTTTTGTAGTCGATGATGTCAGCCGTTTTTGGTAAAATTACTGTAAATTTTTTTGATACTGAAGAAGACAGTATCAAATCGGCATATTCTCGAACAGTGTAAATTCTATCAGTTTTTTTAATTTTACGTTTTAGGACTGCGAAGTCTCTATCACATGGAAAAAAGGAATGTCCTCGTATAGGAAAATACTGTTCAATAGTCTTAAACTTTTTTAAAGCTACTAAAGATGACAAAAATCTTATCACTGTGTGATTTTTATTTTGACCACCACAGCCATCTGAAAAAATATGCAATCCCTGGACATCCTTCACGTTACTTTCAAAAAATTGATTTAAAAAAGAGCACACTTCATTCGGGCCCTTTCCAGCGGTCCCTTCATGGTAAACAAAAAAAGTCGCGGTGTTGTCTCGAAGATCGTGTATACAAAATACGCTAACAGTAAGTTGCCTTAAGTAGAACGTTTCCTGTACAGGTATACATCGGATTTGAAGATTTTGCATGTAGTTAATACATATCTATTCCGCCAATAGTAGTTTTTGTTTCATCCAACTGTAATTTTTCCTGAATTGACTTAATGGTCGAATAGAACTTATTAGCCCGTCTTAGATGTACCGTAGTATTTTTTCAGCAACTGCTGTCCTTTTTGCCACATCGTTCAAAAAAATGCTTTTTATCTTTACTTCTAGCTCCTCACACGTACAACATGTGTCCACCTGAGGACGTCCAAAGGAGAGCGAGAACTGTTCCTTAAATATCTTGTAATAAAAGTTGTACTTAACATCTCGAAACTCTAAACATCGCTGTTGGAACATTTTAAACATCATCTTGACGTTTAATTTTTCACTCAAATAATGGCGTTCACCAGATGTATAATGCCCCATTTTTGTTGGAAAAGATTTGATATGATTCTTTATTGCATTAATGACATGACCTGGAGTTGCGTTTCCAGAAACATTTTTTCGACGTTTGTCGATAGGAATCTTACCATGTGCAAGAAAAGAACAAACCCAGATTTACAAACTTTGAATTTCCCCACAGAAGTTGTCAACTCGTACGAGTAAGTAGATCCTCTTGATGGCCTAGGTGACTGATCTTCAGGCTTTCGACGCCTCCTTTGAGTAACAGGTTGAACAGAGATGAGACTGCAAATAACTGTCTTGTTCATTCTTCGAAGTGAAGCTTATAAACTTGGTGAAAACTTCTAATTTTAAAGAATCATTCAAACTGTTGAGGCATTTTTTATTCTTACATCTATAAAAATATACATGATACAGGATTGGGATTATCCTTCCTTATAAATCTTCTAATTTTTAACTTACATGCATTCTACTCCGGGTGTCACAGCAGCTACCACGTTTCCTTTCGAGTTTGTATATTGAATGCCAGTTATTCTAAATCTTTTTATTATTTCGTTCTTGTATAATTTAAGATTTTTCACGCCCCTCTTTCTCTTGGGGTTTATAGTGGACACTTCTTCACATTCTTCCATTTTTTTCACCTAACACGAAACTAAAACTATTTAAGTAATTGCACCGGCTGGTATGTTTTTAATATAAAAATCTTCTGTCAGAAAAATAATGGACCGTTATGTGTACAAAGTAAAACAATTTTGTGGAGAAACAGCATAAGTCAATGGCTTATGTCGTTTCTCTTCGGAACAATGAAATAGTACAGTCAGTTTTCGTACTCTGAGGAGTCTGACATGTGTAGTATCTCTTCAAAAGACGAAGAACTATTCAAAAATGAGAAATTTGCAGAAAAAAAAAATTGTGAAAAGCTGACTTATGTTGTTTCTGAAATAACCGATTCAAAAAAAAAAACGAGTCAATATTTTTTTGAAGATATTGTAGCAAATTTTTTCTTAAAAAAGTCTTACTTATCTTCCACATAAAAACTAATTTTTTTAAGAAACCACCATAACGACTTGTAATTGTTGTTCTTGCATAAGCTAATATTTGCTTGAATCACATGGCATCATATTTTAAGCTCCAACTACTAAGGAAGTTTTTTCAGTCATTTAAAAAATAAATTTTATGCTTATGAATATTTATTTCTAGTAACATTAATTTTTTTTTTAATTTTAATCTTTTACATAAAATCAAGTTCGTGCTACCCAGTCGTGCATTTTCTGTTTATTAAAATCGTTAGAGTCGTTTTTGATATAAAAAATAATTCAATTTCGCCTCTATTGAATCATCGAAGAACCTAAACTTCCAAGTTTGAAAATAGTCACTTCAATAGCTTAGTTAGTAGTTCAAGGTCTGTACATACAGACAAAAATATCGAATTGCGGGACCCAATTTTTTCATGTTCTGTATCATCGTAATGTCAGCTTTGATCAAAATCACGAGTTCAATTTTTTCAAATGCAAAACTTGCCCTGTAATACCGATATCGCATGTATAAGGCGGGTCTCGGAATTCAGTCTGCCTTCTTTTCAGTCTGTTCAAGAGATTGGTCGATTTTCGTTAAACTTGGTATAAGCTTAGCATTTTGTTTCTTATTTTGAATACCAACTAACTGATATTGGAAAATATGTATGTTTTTCTCAAGAACTGTTCCACACATCTTAGTAAAAAGTAAAGTTAGTAAAGTAAAGCCAATAGTTGAATAAAAAAATTTCCAAGAAATGGCTTCTTATGGAAGATCGATTTTCTAAAAAAACTGTAAAACTTATTTTGATATTTTTTTTGAAAAGACTGCTAAAAGGTTTAAATTAAACATTGATTGGATTTAAAATGAAAGTTCGATTGTTGTAACTTGCAGATTAACAGTTTTCTAATACTATGTACAAAATGTAGAAAAAAGTGTCTATATTCAAAAATAATGGTACCGACCATTCTATGTAAGAAACCCTTTTCAAAAATTGTATTAGGTTTTATAAAAAAAATATGCAAAAGCATCTAAAGAGTTTAAAAACTTTTGTTTTAATTAAAAAAAAATTATTTTTGAAAATTCGATACAAGAAAAATGGATGAATAATTTTTTTTTGTTATTATTGTTTCTTAAAAGTGTCTTAATTTTATATGTATAATAACGTATTTTTTAAGATACCGCTTCACATTTAAATTTTTGTTCTTTGCATATATTAAGTTGCTTAAGAAATCACATGTCATTCTATTTTGGGCTCCAACTATTAAAGGTGCCGGAGCCTGCGGCTTAATTTAATATAAATTTAAATTGGACTGACTGAATAATTAAAGCAGGATACACTTTTGTTTTGGGACAAAAGACATTGTGCTACTGTGGCGTGGGACAGGACATGGTGTGTAAGTGCGAGAATATTCATATTATAAATGATTTCATTCAGCTTGACCCAAATTCTAGCATTTGTGGTTATAGTGTCTTTATTACAGTCATCTTTAAGGTCTGCTAATTATTTGGAAGTTTTCATATTTTATTTATAAGATTTCTTATTACTTAGTATAAATCTTATTTTTTCTTTCCAGTTATTTTTTACGTTGAATTTACTGAACGACACTCCCAACCTGAAGAACCATAATCAGCTTACAAGGATAAGGAGCTGAATATATATGAACCCTTGATGATAAATTAATATTTTAATTTCTCAAAGGATTAAAGGACCATAATAGATAATTGGAATAAAATTTAAAAAATAATTCAGCTGTTATATTCGTCTAGCTGTCAATGCTCATCAGTTTACCCTTGAGCCTAACTTCGGACGTACTATCAAATAAAGAGGTTCTTTCTTAAGCCGCAGTACTAGAATGCCGAATATTTTGCAGCTCTCGATGTTCCCCATATTGTGATACACAAGCTTTCAAGACCAATGTGCATCAACATCTCCTTTTCAATCCTTAGTCCGGTCAAATTAGGTCAAAAAACAAGAGCAAAGCTACAAAAACTACAGAAACTAAGTAAACTTGTTCAAAACACAATTAAAAACAATTTTTCAAAATTCCCCATCGTTACGATTCATGGAAAAAAATTGACTCAAGGTCAAAGGTCAAAAAAATGGGTTTTTTCACGATTTTCTTCAAAACGGCTACCGCTTCTGAGATAAAACGATTCAAAAGTTGTAAACGTCATTGCATGCATAAGCACGCCACGTATATACCTCTGTAGCTGTAATATAAGTAAAAATATGTTTCTATGGGTGATTTCACTTATTTTTAAAATATAAAATATACATAAGTGAGAATATTAGGTAACATGTAACCCAGTCCCTTAATTCATACGCTAGTGTAACCTTAAAGCAACATCTGTCCCTCTGTTCAATAGTGTGCGTGGCTAGGGTCGTATACCTGCTTCATGTTGGAATGCGCAATAGATGAAATTCCGTTAGTCTTGAGCGCCGCTCTGTAGTGATAGCAATAGAGCGATTTAATTTGACCAATACAACTATTGTTGTAGGTGAAGATGTAGACTTAGTCGTATTACTCATTGCTCGAACTACTGCTGACAAAACTATTTTCTTCTTAAAATCAGGAAAAGCTCAAAATCAATCTGAAATATTTACATCCAAAAGTTTGTCGACTTTTGGAAAGTGTCAAAATCATGTACTATTTTTACATGCAATAACAGGCTGTGATACGACATTTGCATTTTACAGGCGAGGTAAAACAACAGTCTTTAAAATGTTTGAAAAGCAAGATTTAGTTCAATGTGCTGAAGTTTTAAAAAAAGTAATTCAACGCCACAAGAAGTTATTACCAACGGAATTTGCTTTCTTCTTCGTATGTACGGAGCCCCTAAAAAAACTACCTGCTTAGATAAGTATCGATATGCATGTTTTGTTAAAAACACTACTCGGAATAAAAACAAGTACAATTTGCTTGTCTTCTTCCAACCTCAGTCGCTGCTCATCAACATCTTTTTCGGGTATATTATCAAGTTCGGACGTGGCTTGGTTATCAGCTGGACCCAACAGATTGGGGTTGAAAGTTGGTTGATAATGCATTGGAACCAATCCAGACTTTACTCCCACCTGTGCCGGAAAAACTGCTAAACTCAATTTTTTGCAACTGTAAAAAAGGATGCAGTGCTAAATGTGGTTGCAAAAAAGTTGGACTGTTTTGTTCTCTTGCATGCACGAATTGTCAAGGCCGGTCGTGTTCTAACGTTGAATCACCAACAGCAGAGGATTCGTTTGATACTGATGAGGGATGAGGGATACATCGCTTCTCAGGCAATTAACTTGCACTCAAGATAAAGAAGAAAAAAAAAGAAGAAGAAGAAGAAGAAGAAGAAGAAGAAGAAGAAGAAGAAGAAGAAGAAGAAGAAGAAGAAGAAGAAGAAGAAGAAGAAGAAGAAGAAGAAGAAGAAGAAGAAGAAGAAGAAGAAGAAGAAGAAGAAGAAGACGACGAAGATTAATAAGAAGTAATTGAAAATTACGAGTAGAAGTAATACATTTTTCTACTGTTTTTTAATTTCCATCGCTTTTATTAATTCCAACTTCAATTCCAACTTCCATTTCCATCGCTTTTATCAATTTTAAATTGTGGAATAGGCCTACAGGGGAAACCACGTTAAAAAAAACCGCGCTAAGTACACTACTCTAGAGGTGGCGTGGAAACGTGTGCATAAAATGACGTTTACAACTTTTTGAATCGTTTTATCTCAGAAGCGGTAGCTTTTAGGAAACAAATTATTGATACCTTTTTTATAGATAATTTTATGATCTACACTTTTTGTCTGAGGTAATTTTACGATAAACCTTACCGTTTTGAAGAAAATCGTGAAAAACCCATTTTTTTGACTTTTGACCTTGAGTCAATTTTTTCCATGGGTCGTAACGATGGGAAATTTTGAATTTTAGTTGTGTTTTGAACAAGTTTACTCAATTTCAGCTTGATGGTAATTTTTGTAGCTAGCAATGTGTAGATTGACCGGACTACCTCTCCACTTTAGTTAAACCGCCACACTGTGTTACACCACATTATTATAAGGGCAGGTATAATCCCTTGAGTGTGTGCAAGTTAGACAAAAAAAACACCAGCTAGCCCGCTTGTACCTTAAAGAGTATCATATAACCTATTCCATGACCAAATCGACTTCGGCACTAGTTTTCATTAGATTCCGTTCAGTAGTTCCAGCGTAAAAGAAGGACAAACATCAAAATGGTCTAACACATTTATCGTACCAGAAGAATTTTGTTTTTTTAAACACAAACGAATAAATCCTGATATTAATTATATCATGGAGACATCCACAGCATAATATTTTTAAATGAGCATCGTTAAACCAACAAACAGATCAGTCTGTATCTCTTAAGTGATTCTTGATATTAAGCTTTTGAATCTTACCTACCTCCATTATCACACAATCTTAACGAGCTACCCAATCGTAAGGCATTCTCCTTGCTTATCCTTAAGTCAACGATAAGCCACATAAAGTATCCTGTAATTTACCTACTTCACAGTCACCACCATTCATAACAAAATACCTATCTTGAGAAACTTCTGCGGCATGTACCTACTCATTTCATTACAAACAATAACTTCCAACTGAAAACGAAATCTTATTTTATATGCGAGAGCTGCTTTGTCTCGGAAGGAGATTTACCCAAAACCACTCTTCGAGAGAAGTCTCAAATTCTCGATGAATATTAAAAAAGTTTTTGTTTTTTTGCTCACCAAAAGCACATGGCTGACAATCGCAAGGAAAAGGATGCGCATAATATGACCTTCCCTCTCTCATTTTATACGAATGCATCTACTCTTATACTTGAATTTTCACAAGCTTTTGCTCTCTACAGTATAAGAGAAATTCTAGGCGAAAGTAAATCATTCACAGAATAGCTTTTTCTAACACACAAGACGAAAAATATTAACCACCAGGACGAAAAATACGGTCAAAGCTAACAATGGTTTTTGCATTTCCATATCCTCAAGAAGAATTAGTTTACGTCGAAGTTTTGATAAGGACCGTTCGTTTGTCGGATTAATTCGTCATCATCCGTTTTATCAAGTTTTGATAAGAAGGCGCGCGTGAGCTTTCCGAGTTTTGTTTTTTCGTTGTTCTTGTTGTTGTTATTTGGTCCTCCGATGAATTGGTTTCTCCTTTTCGGTTGAATAGATATTTTGTGATGAGTGGGTGGTTGATATAGGATTTTTCACAAAAGACAACAAAGTAGCTCGAATTACGGTTCGCAAAGATTAAGTGAAAATTCATTAAAGGATATATTGGATTTCTTACCAAATAAACCCCTAATATCACCCAATGTTTTCGTATATTCATTCCAATCTACCCCAGTGTCCCCAGTGAATGTGTTGGTATTTGGAAAAACTTTGCATCCAAATTCTATCAGTCGGTCGTTTGAATTTACGTCTTTGTTGTCTAATTGAAACTTTCACCAACAAAAAATACCAACAGCAGTGTAGGTGGCTTGAGATGAAGTTTGTAGCAATTTAGGAAAAAAAAAAAAGAATAAAATTTTATGATTCAAACACAGGATTCAATTTATTGAAGTTCAAAAATATTTAAATTAATTAATTCATGTGAATTTTTCGGAATGCAGTTTTCTTGTGAAAAAAGGAAAATTCCATAGTTTACAACCCAACTCGAAAACGAAAAAAAAAAAAACCTCTTACTATCGCGGCTTCCTTCCCCACTCGACGCGGTGATTGCGATGATAATGGCTCCTCTCGCTGCCTGCCCCAATTAATTTCAATCTGCTGACCACCACGCTGTGCACTGTGCAGTCCTGTGTGTGTGTTGTCCTTTTTAGTGCATACTCTACAGGGTTACGCTACAACACAGCAAAAAGTGAAAAGCCAACAAATTGATTTATTCTCATGAAATAATTGGATTAAGTGCCGTGCTCTGTTGTTCCACATTAATTGTATATATGGGATTTAAAGGATACACTGCACTACCACACATCGGATATGAAGGATACCGTCCAGAAATTATTGTGAACCAGTAAAAGAGTAAATCAACACTTAAACCAGATGCCGTTGCAAGATTATGTTTCATCACAATTTTGACGGTAAGTAATCTCATTTCATCAAGCAATGATATCGTCCTTATGTGGTAGGTTTGTAAACAATTGTGAAACTCACGCTGGCTTACCAAACCATCATGGCCAATGGTCAATGGTTGTGTGAGGGCTGCTGGGAATTGGGGCTGGCGTTGTTCTTGGCTAGGTGCTTGTGATCAGGTCAATGCTGTTAAATATTTATTACTTCCCGATACGTCCGTCGTCGTCGTCGTCGGCGATACGATGTGCACAATTTTAGCCAGAGGGGATTATACTTAATTTGATCCTGGTCGTTGTGTGGGTCCTATTCTCTTGATATCTGCACGCACAATTGTACAACCAATAAACCAAATAAATAAATAATTTCATTAAGGTCTAATGGCAATAAAAATTGTGTTAACAAGCGGAAAAGTCCTTTTTCGCTTTGCCATCTGACAGAGAGAAAAAATCCACATTTTTAAGGACAAAAACAACTTGTGCATGTAGTATCGGAACTCTTGTATAACAAGAGCCTTCTATCCATGACCCATAGTGAGCTCAGCGAGTCATTGAACAAAACAATACAAACAGAAAAATATTTATAAAAAAAGAACAAACAGAATCCTGAAACCATCAGCGAACTAAAATACGTATCGTACCGCACACATCGGTGCGATGACGATAAAACTTTTATGGGTAATTCCCGCAGCTTAATGGGAGAAATTTGTTTTCACCCTCAAGTCATAATGAGTAAGTGTAATGTGTGCCCACATATATGATTGTGTGTATATGCGGTTGGATGTGCATGTGAAATATTATGTTCGTATCCTTTTTTCGCGCCACCACCAATGCCGCCGCCTCCGGCCGGCCGGAAGAAAAAAGCAACTTGAATCTGGTGCGGCCCAGAGAGAACGTTTATTGTAAC
This sequence comes from Chrysotoxum bicinctum, assembly GCA_911387755.1. Taxonomy (NCBI): domain Eukaryota; kingdom Metazoa; phylum Arthropoda; class Insecta; order Diptera; family Syrphidae; genus Chrysotoxum; species Chrysotoxum bicinctum. The sequence goes on along the minus strand of OU426989.1, from coordinate 67,739,106 downwards.
AATGCAAACTCAAGCGGCAAATTAAAAGAACAGCCAGTTTGTTAATCGTTATATTGGAAAGGCGTACCTATAGATTCCGATGCGTTTATAAAAATATGGTGACCATATTTTGCAAAGTGGAGAGATAAAATTATTTTATATTTTTGCTAATAATATAGGTGATGGAAGCTTAGATTAAAATCAAAGAAAGACTTTAAGGCGTCACATTTCTACTAAGAGGTGGAAGGAAAAAAAAAAAAAAAAAAAAAAAAAAAAAAGGAAAAAAATGAGATTTCTACATTATTTGTTTAATAGTCAGAAGTCTGGACTTGAATTTTTAATAAAGATGCGTCTACGACAGTAGGAAAAACCAAATTAAATTGAAAAAACACATATTGGGCCATCTAGTGGTTTATTTTTAAATAAAAATTATTTTGACACTAACAGTTGGTTCCCGCTGAACGAAATGAGTCGCTTTACGCTGAAACAACGTTAAGAAATATTGAAAACGTGCTGTGTAGCCCCAAAAGTGCGTTTTTTGAAAAGAACTCTTGGTCGAAATGAAGCTCCTATCGCGCCTTCTGTACACAAGTTGGTGCAAAAAGTTCGTGAGACTAGTATGGTAGTGGACAACATTCATGGGCCCCGTCGTGTCGTACGTTGCGGACAGACAAGAATGTGGCTGCTATAGCCGAGAGTGTGAGGCTTGAATTATTGGACAACGATTTTGGGCAAAAAATCATCTTCTCTGACAAGGCGCATTTTCATCTCGGTGGCTACGCTAGCAAATCAAATTGCCCCATCTTGGGCTCGAAAAACCAGCACGCTATTATCCAGAAGCCAATGCATCCACAGGGAGTGACAGTTTGGTGCGGATTGTGGAGTGGTGGCATCACTGGACCATTTTTCTTCGAAATTGAGGCTGAAAAAAACGTTTCTGTCAACGGTGGACGTTAAGCGGCCAATACACACGACACTTGTGCACACCGGTGCCGGTGTACGTAAATGTGTTCCGTGTGTGGGCTGGTGCGCACACCGACTTTCGGTGTTCAGACACCGTGTGAGTAAAATCAAAAGTTTTTGATTTTTGGTGTCGGTGGCTAGATCGGTTTGATGTGTGTGTGTGGATGTGTGGATGTTCGCGCACATTTACTGGTGTATGCATATAAGCGTGTACACAAGTGTCATGTGTATTTTTTTTTTTATCCGATGGAAATCTTCAAAAGACACTCGGTAAGAATCGGTACCGAGTAGTGTGGGACTCTTACCGCACTAAAACCACCGGTGAATCAGGACCAATCTATGAAAGATCGACAAATGATTTTTATTTCTTAATTTTTAAATCGCATTGGGGGAAGTTTAATGTAATAACACTTTCCCATAACTTTTAGACCATCAGCTCATGAGGCTTGGTTCTTCTGATTGTGTGATACAGCGTGTTTCTTAACCACTTCTGTAACCATTTCAATTTGAAGGTCACGATGTAGATCGCTATTTCTTATATACCAAGGGGCATTTATTATTCCACGAAGGACCTTGCTTTGGAATTTTTGGATGGGTTCAGCATTTGTTTTCTTTGTACAGCCCCATAGTTGGATGCCATATGTCCAAACGGGTTTCAATACTTGCTTATATAACATTAGTTTGTTCTGGATAGATAGGTCAGAGTTCTTTCCTAGTACATTTTTCTGTACTTTAAGTTTAGTTCTTCTCTTTTCTTTTTGATGTGCTCTTTCCATTTAAGCTTTGCATCCAAATTCATTCCAAGGTATTTGGCGGTTTTGGAGTAAGGTACTTCTGTACTGTTTATAAATATTGGAACATTGTTTATGTTTTTGTTTGTAAAGTTTATATGCGTCGATTTTGTTTCGTTTAATTTGATACGCCATTTCTGCGTCCAATCACTAACTTTATCGACTGCATTTTGCAATTTTTGTGTAGCCTTCGTAACGGATTTATCTGGCACCAATATTGCAGTATCACCAGCAAAGGTCGCCATGATAGCGTTGTTGTCCACTGGAATATCCCTTGTATATAACAGATACAGGGTTGGTCCTAGGACACTTCCTTGTGGTACACCGGCTTCAATTTTCTTAAGTTCCGAGTAATTTTGGTCGTACCGTACTCTAAAGAGTCGGTTCGTAATGTAGGATTTCAGTACTTCGTAGTACTGCCTGGGAAGGTCCCTATGCAGTTTGTACTCAAGTCCCAAGTGCCAAACCTTGTCAAAAGCTTGAGCAACATCTAAGAATAAAGCAGAGCATACTTGTTTTTCTTCAAGTGCCTTTTCCACAACATCCGTAATTCGATGCACTTGGTCTATCGTGGAATGTTTATTTCTAAATCCAAATTGATGGCTTGGAATAAGTCTTCTTTCTTCAATTATTTTGCTAAGCCTTTTCAGTAGCAGTTTTTCAAAAACTTTTGCCATGATTGGTATAAGCGATATTGGTCTGTAAGATGTTACTTCTGTTGGTGGCTTACCTTGTTTAGGTATAACAATGACTTCTGCAATTTTCCAATGATGTGGCACATATCTTAGTTTAAGGCATGCGTTTATTATAAATTGGAGTTTCTTGAAGGCTATTAGAGGCATTTCTTTCAAAACCTGAGCAGTTATAAGATCGTACCCTGCTGATTTTTTGTTAGACAACTTATGTTGACACATGCTTCTTACTTCTTTGAGCGTGACAGAAGGTATTTCACATTCGTCGTTTCTGTCAACAAACTGTAAGGGATCTGTAGCTGTGTTTGCTGGGAATGGCTTGAAAACATTCGCGAGATGTTCAGCGAAGAGATCAGCCTTTTGTTTCGGGTTTCCGATCCATTTACCATCTTGAGATTTTATTGGCGGGTTTTGTGTCTGAGGTCTTTTTAGGCGCTTAGCTGCTTTCCATAAGGAGTATTCAGTAGAAGCATCCGTCGTCAGACTTTTCAGGAATCTACTTAGTGACTCATTTTTAAACTCACAGATTCTTTTTTATAATTCGTTGTTAAAACGGTTAAAAACTACCTTATCATCTGGGAATCTTTTGATTTGCCATTTTCTTCTAGCTCTTCGTTTTTCCAATATCAACTCCTTTATTTCGATAAGATATTTTATACCTTTTTCTCTCGCGTTCGAAATAGTTGGAGTACTTTCTTCTGCAGCCTGCTGCACATCAGCAATAAATTGTTCTACTTCATGATCAATTTGTTCAATTGTTTGCATAGGGGATCTTAGGTTTATAAAACTTTCAAGTTTATCTCTGAATTCGTTCCAGTTTGTTCTGTTATTCACGAGCTTGGGATTACTTTTTTGTATTATTTCTGCTTCGCTCAGTGATAAAATTACTGGAGTATGATCTGACGATAAATCGTAATTACCTTCGACACTTATATGATTTCGTTTAATACCTTTAACTACGAAAAAGTCTATAAGGTCTGGTATTTTGTTAGTATCAGATGGCCAATATGTTGGCGAACCAGAAGAATAAAATTCACAGTTGTATTTTCGGCCTGCTTGGTATAGCCGTTTACCTTTTGTTGTTATGAGCCTAGATCCCCATTGGGTGTGTTTAGCATTGAAGTCGCCACCAACAAGGAAGTTATGTCCTAACAAATGTAGGAGTTCTGCATAGTCTTCTTCAATTGGAGAGCGCCTAGGAGGGCAGTATATAGCTGCTATTTTAAATTCTTTCTTTTTTATACCAATACTAATTGATGTTACTTGCATGTTTTCATTAGTAAACTGTGGTTCTTCATAGTGTGTTAAGCACTTTTTTATAAGTATTGCCGATCCTCCCCTAGCTTTGTCAGCTGGGTGCGGAGCGTGATAACATGTATAGTTTGGTAATTTATTATCAAGACTTTGTTCAATAGCGAGGTGGGTTTCGGACACCAAACAAATGTCTATACGCTCTATGTCTAAGAAGATGTTTAGTTCTGATACATGCTGTAAAAGACCGTTTGCATTCCATGTTGCGATTTTAAGTGTTCTGTCCATCATTGTTTTTTAAGAGCGACTCTTCGCTTAGCTGTTTTATGTTTAAATCTTGTTGGTCAATCCTTTTCAGGATGAGTTCCAGCATTTCTTTTATAGAAGTTTCCTCATTCTTCCGCACATTTTTTACAATCTGGGAATAGGATTTATTTTCATCACTTTTGCTTAGTGCAATTGCTTTTGCCGGTTGATTTTTAGTAATGTTATCGACCGTTACTTTTTTGCTTTCAACTACTGGTTTTGTGTTGGTTGAGTTTCTAAGCTTGTTCCCAGTTTTGTTTTTTCTTTTTGTGTCTTGGAACTTTTTTGCTACTGGACATCCTCTGTAACTCGCAGGATGATTGCCTTGACAGTTAACACATTTCGCTTTCTGTTCACTGCCCATGGGACAGTTTTTAGTTGCATGCCTGCCTTCGCATTTTACACAGAAGCAAACTCGCGATTGCAGTATTTTTGTGTATGTCCAAAGGCTTGACAGCGCTTACATTTTTTATTTAATGAAATTTATTTAATGGCATGGATTTGGGCAACCTCTGGTTCATGCACAAACTCGAGCCATCGATCTTTTGCCATTCCCAAAATCGAATTCCCAAATCGTCTCGGCGATGTCAATTGGCCGGCTCAGAGCTGCGAAACCAGTCGAGGTAGTTACTTGAACGACGTTGTGTTTCATAATTAATGGGAATGTTTACTCTTACTATTAAAGCCATGATACATCGACAAAATTCAATTTTGTTTTTAAAAAAGAAACTTGTATTTGTCCCACCCTTTACATAAAAAATGGGCACCTGCCTAAAAAGTGAATCACATTTTCTATCAAGTTTGAGAGTCCACAAAGGTCAAGAAAATCGATGCAATTCAGGAAGAAATAGAATGGAAATATCTCTTTTCTAATTTCGAAAGGATTGTAATAAAAGTGGTTTTATAGATGTAATTATTATTGCACAAATTTTGGTTTAGCTGTTTTATGAATTTCCTTATATAAATTTCAAGAATATTCCACAGAATATTTTAAAGAAATATTATTTTATATGGATATGACAATCTTTGATGCTATACAATTTAATAGTAATCCTTTGTCAATGAATTCTAAAAGAATGTTTACAAAAGCTATTCGATATTATAAAAAGCTCTTAACACAGTATACAATAATACAGTATGTTAAATATATAAGTTATTATGAACTCATATTAAAGCTGGGAAAGCAAGTATTGCTTGCGAAGTAGCTTGTACTTTGAAGCCGAATCTATATATTTATGAGCCATTAGACTACTCCAGGTTGTGTTTGGTGCATTTTTTGATTAAGCGACCCATTATGTTTTATTATATTCAAGTTTCTTCTGACAACCATACCTTAGTAATTGTATTTATTTACCTCCTCAATGTCCTGTTTATGTCAAAAGTGAATTGATGAAAATGAGAAAGAAAGTTGGAAATAACACAGAGTCCTGTCTGGCACATTAAACACCAAAATTTGCATGGAACGGTTCTATAGGCGGTTTCTAAGTAGTTTCGAAGATTGTTTTCGTCGATATCAAAAATTCATAAATTTTTAGACAAGTGAGCTTGATGCCAACCAATGCAAGAATTGATTCTACTTTTCGGTGAGATAAGCCACCAAATCACCAAAGAATGTTTTGCTACGAAAACCTTTTTGCCTTTGTTCTTGATCTGTTAATGCAATTGTAGTGCGTTGAACTGTCATGCGAAAGGTCTCGAGTTCGATTCTCAGTCGCTGCAAAAAAGTTTTTCAGGGGTGTACTGCCTCTTGCGAGGAATTGGCAAATCCTCTAAGAGTATATCTCTTGTCATGGAAAGTGCTGCTCATTAGCCGTTTGGAATCGGCAGAAAATTGTAAATCCCCTCCGTTGCTGGTAACACGCACACCTGTACCTTAATAATGTGGAAAGTTGTAAGTCACTAGGTCCTGGTTCACTTCGAGCTGTAGCATCACCAAATTTTAGTTAATACAATTGCTCGATAATAATCGGGGATACATCACATCAGACAAATAGGGCAATAGGGCACACGGCTTCGCAAGATATAACATGATATACATACATAAGTGATGTCCCTGCTTAAATTTCATTTAAAAAGTAATTTCTCTTTTCGGGTTGTAATATTTTTCCCGGAAAACCAAGACGTAGTGTAGTTTCCTGCCCCTTCAGAGTTGAAGCCACGCACGAGCGAGCGATTGAGCGACGAACCTCCAAGCTACGGAAAAATATCAAAACACATGAAATCGTATGACGGTAGCCACGTAAGTCCTGATTGGCTTGCGATTTTTATAAGTGACAGAACGACCGACGACCGACGCGACGTGTCGCTCTGCAATTAAATCTGTTTTAATTTTTTAGGCGATCGCTGAGCAACGAAGTAAGTCCATGCAGATGATAAGAGTAGTTTGATCTCAGCTGTCCAAAGCCGCCGAGTGGCAGGACAGCCACAGAGATTAAAAAAATAAAAATTTTACCGAAAAGCAGGGGAATGAACTTTTTCCAACAGTAAATCAAAAGATGGTACTGACATACGACAGTTTTTCCGATTTATAGCGTCCACACTAAATCTTCGTTTTCTCGATATTATAATTGCTCTATAAATATAAACTTGACTTTCAACTAAAAAAACTACGACGAGTTGCACTTGATGACCCTCAGTAAATGACCGGCCACACATCGCTGAGACTCGTCGCTCTATCGTTCAATACCTGGCTGCAGCGTTAAACGTTGATTTCTTTCGGTTTTATGGATGCCAAAAGAAGAAATTGTGTACCTTAATAAGAGTTCAGATTCCGAAGCCCATATACGCTACTAAAGGAAGGAAGTAAGTAGGATGAATCGAGTAGAATATTCAAGAATTTGGGAAGAAAAATCGGTGGTACCAGAGCAAACCCGATATTTTGATGTTTTTAAGTTAACCTGCTATACTTGATGCGATAAGATTTTCATCAGTGGTCTCCAACAAAACAACGAACAAAACCACAGCGGTAACTATTCGTGTAGAATTTTTCCATTTGCAACAAAAAACACAACAAAACATTTTACTGATGCTGTAAAAGCCGTAGAAAAGTATCATTTTATAATGTATGTATATTTCAAATACAACATAGACTGTAGGAGCACCGCAATTCAATTTTCAATTTTTGTTTTATTGAACATACTAACTATTTACAATTTGGCTTACAACTAATAAGATACTACATAATGTATGAAAGTTTACATTTGTTGGCTCATAGGGGGCCTAACTATATACAGTGACTTAAGTTTAATTATTTTTATATAAAATTTACATGACGAAAAATAAATTAAATTTAAAATGTCGGTTGTATTGCCCTCAGGGTGTTCATTCCTGGTTGTCAGTCGTAGGAGCACCGCTTATAGAATACAACTGCGGATGGGATTTTGGCGAGAAAGTAATGAAATTTTAGTAATTGTTAATTTAATTGTAACTTGATGGCTGCGTTCGTGGAGTTGTATTATTAATTATTATTATTAATTATTATTTTTAATATTTTTTAAATTAGAAAGTTAATGGCTACTAAGACCTCATAGGTAACCATATCCTCATAAATATAAACACAATTTATCTCAAAGAATTACTCACTTTTGCTATCAAAATGTGACAATGTTTTTATTTATCAAGCAAAAATAATAACCACCATCTATACTACATGCATCGCGATCCCCGAAATTTTACTTTGGCTATATTCCACGAACACATCCCAAACAGCCTACACTGAAGTTACATTAGGCGAGCTGGTTTGCGATCAAAGAACATCCATTCAAAAGTATTAGGACTGCATCGCATGCGCAAGGTTCTTACTGTTGCGACTGACCTGGGACGAAGCAAAATTTAAGAACTACGCTTATCGAAATGAGACAACTCCCACCCCATTGTCTGTGGCCTCAACATTCTGAATGACTCCATTTCAAATAAAATTCGCGAATGGATCGAACATACTCGTACTCTTAATTGCTCTTATATGTACAAATACTCTGAAATTTAAAAATTGTATATATAAGAATATGGAGGTAATTGATGTAAGCAAAATGTTCAATTGCAGAAAATTCATTGTCATCAAAAAATAGTTTGCCTTCGGATTTATGGAAAAAAAATATGAATTTACGCGAAAAAAATTAAAAATCCCTCTTAAGGAAAGTTTTATTGATTTTTTGTAAAAAAAAAAATTTTAATTTAAAATTATATAATAAAATACATAATTTCAAAAATCTACAAAATCGGTAAAGCCGTTTATGAGAAAGTCAAAAGTCTAAAAAACGGTCTTATGTCTTAGTAACATTGCTTGCAATTTTTTTAACAAAATACAGACCATGCTTGCAATAGTACCCATAACGTTGTCATAATGGTTGTATGACAGATATCGTTAGTTCTACAGCTTAAGAAACAATTTTCCAATTAATGTCTAGGGAATCAACGAAGACCCTTATGCTAAGCGCGCACATTTAATTTTTAGTTGCTTATAGAAAACAGATGAACTATTTGGTTGATTGTCCGCGCAGGTGCATATAATTATATGTTACACAAAATAGCCAATTCATTTTAGGCGATCGTTTAGTTTGTGTCAATTAGTTGCTCGAGCCAAGCAGTTGCGCAACTAAAAATTAAATGTGCGCGCCTAGCATTAAGTGCCAAGTTCGGAGAAAATCACTTCAGCGGTTTAAGCTGGGTGTTAAGGTAGAATATACTCAAGTAAGCATAAGTACACTTTTAACCCTTTTTATGAGTGCACAGTCTTAAAAATTACATAAAAACTATCAATTTTTGGAAAACCACTCCAATTGCCAAGAGCCAAAATTTGATTTTTGACCTGTCTTAGATTTTCCCAAGTATCATAAAATATATGGGTTTTTGGACGCACTCATTACTAAGTTTTTTTATGATTGTTCTGCTCATCAGGTAAAAATAAGAAAACTTTATGTTTATTATGCATTTTTTGAAAAAAATTGACCTCAAACTCAAAAATTTGCTCGGGCAAGAAAAATTGAACACCATTTAAGATTGAATATTTGGCAACCCTAAAAACATATCTGTTCAATTTAAATGTAGTTTAAAAGGTAAATATTTCTTCTAAAAAAAAAAGTCTAAAATAAGGTCCTTGCCATTAGTACTGACAGAGAAATAGACCTTAACATGGGTCAGGATACACAAAGTAAGCCTTTTTTTAAATCGTCCAAAAGTGATGTCAAAGTTGAAAATCAGACTTTACTGTGGAACAATTTTTTTCTTAGAATACGACCAAGAATCACATCCCAAAGTATGGCACACGGACACCCTGTATAGCAAGTAAAAATTAGGAACTCCCCTAAAAACCCTAACTATCAAGTTTGAAGAAATCACTTCAGTTGTTTAAGTTTTACGTCGAAGTATATGCAGACAGCAATTCGGAACCCAGGTTTCCTTGTTCTTCAATATCGAACTATCAGGGTTTGATTCTAAACTTGATTTTTATTTCGCTTAGCAAATTCCACTCATCCTAACACTATAGATCTAGAAAAAGTGTTCAAAGCAACATACATACCACCCTATCGATTTTCAAGTAGATGCAATATTGTTCCAATAAAAGCTGAAGTACTTGAATTGTGGTAAAGTTTTTCAACCAAATAAATTTCTTCAATTTATGAACACTTTGAACTTCAAAATCTCATCGACCAAATTACAGAACATATGGTTACCATAGAAAATTGATGACCTATGTAACATTTTTGCTTGAGTTGATACTATCCACTACGATCATGGTACCTAGCCGGTTGATTGCCTCCGTTTGTGTAAAAATACTCATCATTGCGTAAGGTTAATTTCCATATCCATGGTGTTATATTTAATTTATTTTGTTCAAATGAAAGTGGCTATGAAACCTCTGCCATGGGAATGACTACTTTTAAAAGTATCCAGTATATATGCTAAAAAATACAGGGCTACAAATTACTCGTATGACGAATCCAGATTATAATTTATCATTTATATATGAAAACTCATCTCGAAAAATTTACTGTAACAGAAAAACATTATGTAATGGACGCTAGCAAAATAACTTCAAAGAGCCAATTCAACCAAACTTTCGGCAATAATTTAATTTCAGAATTTGACTTTTACGACCTATTTGGTCCATGGGGAAAGTGTATTGGTTTCGTGTAAAAATAAACTCCAGTAAATTGAATATCATACAATTATATTTAATAGGAGTATGCATCACTTCACATGGTACGCACTAGAGAAGTGCAACTTGTAATTACTTCATTCATTACTACATTCATGGTAGTATAGGACAGGCGCTAGGAAACTATTTAAATTATTTAAAAATAATTTTTCAATAAATATAATTACGCCTCCTATTAGTTTTAATAATTGTGGTTATGTGAAGCCCGAACGATATTCATTGCAATCCAAATATGCATTCATTAGCATGCAGTACAACACAAAAAGTTAATACCAAGGTATTAATTCAATTGAAAGGCTATGAATGATTCTATGCTGCCGGTGAAAGGTCAAAAATGTAAGCTTTAATATAAACATATTTACTTTACGATATTTCTTTTTAATTATTATATAAATGTATGAGGTACTCGGAGAGATTAATCGAGGTGTATGTCGGTCAAGGAAGAAAGAGTGAAAAGTATCGATAACATAGCTCATGCACAATGAGTTTTAAACACACTATGAAAAAAAAACTTTGAACTTTTCAAAATTAATTATTCTTTTCAAAATTATTGAGTAAAACAATAATTTCGTCTTTTAAATAATACTTAATGAGTAAATAATAGTTTGGAAAGCTATGATTAATCATCCAAGCAACACAAATATTCAAGAAATCTTGAAAATTTATTTTGACTAGAGTAAAGGATATTAAGAAATAGAGAAATCTACGAGCCGGTACCGGCGCAACAACAATAGGTACTCCTAAGGACATAAGTCCATAATGGAAATATGTCCCACTTCGGTAGCTGAGAAGTTCGATGTGAACATCTATGCTGGTGCTAGGGTAAGTAAAAAACGTGGGTCTAATGTAAACGTTCCATGTAACCAGTTACGGTTACAAATTCCTTATAAAAGATTGCATTTTAGACCCTGCTTACATTGGGAATATTGCGTAATTACTACATCGTGTTTACGTTGGAACATTTGAAGCGCCTCAAAAGAGTTCGCCTATGGTGGCAATGGATTGAAATCTCGAAATTAGTACTATCCATTCCCCCAACCCTTCTTCACCTCTCACCCATTATGTATATTAAAAAAACGAAATGACTGGTGTCAAATTTTATCGCAAGTTCATTCCTTGTTTTAAACAAATCCCCTTCACGTTAGTGATGGACAGTTGCATTTTATTGTATGCTCTGGAAAAATGCATTTTTAGAGTTGTCAAATAAGAAATCCGAAATGTTTTCTTTATGTTCTGCTCCGGAAAGTAAATATTCAGAGCAATCAATTGATATTTGCAACGAAATATTCTCGATAGTTCAACATTTATTTTGTCCGTTATCTGTTAAACCACAAAATACCAAACATCGAATTAAATATTCTTACGCTCCAAATTATACAGAGATTGTTCTTCATCTGTCAAGCTATGAACTTTTGACTACGATGAAAATGGATTAAATTTTGTAGTTTTTACCGCTTACACTTACTTTGACAATTTCTATTACAAGATGAGAATGATGCTAATCGGCTTATTTAGCTCTCGAGGGAGTGAGATAATTTACAGAAATGTCAAAAAAAGCCAGAGGATTTAAGTTCGGTGTGAACATCGTCTATAGCAGAAAAAAGACATTAAGAGTCTGATTAAATGATTATTTTTTCAGTTGTTTCCTCTTTCGTATTTTTGACATACTTTGACATATTTATACAATTAGGAGCGTTCACATTCTAAAATATGTTTAGCAATCACGGAACTCTCCATCCAGCGTTTTGAGAAGTGATGTTTGACGGCATGTTTGTCGAATGTTAATTCATCATGCCGTGCTTCTCAAACAAATTTGAGAATATGAACGCCCCTATTAATGCTCCGAGCGAGCAAATAGTTGTTGTATCACTGCTTTTAAACTATACAATATCACTTTGCGATTTTTAAGCATGTTAGCGAGAAACTTATGTGGTTGCTGGGGTAAACGAATTTGCAGAAGTTGATAAAATTGTGGAGTTATCGTCTTTTCTTTTTTTTAGTTTTCCTTATTTCTCGAGTAGGTTTGGTTTCCTCTTTGGCGTTTGCTCAGTGAACTTCGCTTAACTGAGTAGAGTTAAGATCAGAAGGAAGTCAAATAAGAAACAGATTAAATATCGTTTTGGTGAGAGCAGTCTATTTCCTATCAGATAACATCTCTGCTTGAATATAGGTGGAACATTTTAATATTGGATTAAATAACATCCCTATTTAACCATAAGTCTAACACACGTTACGTTACGTAGCGGAATACAGTCGTACGTTCGTTCATTTTCTAACAATATTTAGCTTTTGAAATAAATAGGATCGTTCCTTTACTCTGAAACACTAATACAAAGACGTACAAAAAACTCTGAGGAGTTATTCCAATGTGAACAGCGAGCGTCTTGAAATTAACGAATAAAAAGTCAATGGTAAGTTTTAATGATAGCCATGTACCTACATATGTGTATGCATAACTGGCGCCTTAGTCGACCATATTTCTATGGATGCGATAGTTGCAGGACATGGTCCAAAAATACGTATACATATGTATTTTGGGGGAAAGCGAACATTTTTCTGTTAAATTAAAGAAAAAATTGATTCGCGGCTTGATTTGAATATATCCAAAGTCACAATGTAAAACTATGGAGAAAATAAAGTCTCCATTCATTTATGATTTTAGTTGAATTTAATTGTTTTTATATTTAACCTTTTATTTCTTAGCAAAATTGTTTTCAATATTTAAAAAAACAATGTTAACATTACGACTGCATTATTGTATATGTTTATTGGATACGTTCGATAACAAAATTTTTGCACTTAGACGAATATGATGTTTACACAACTTAACCGTGAGTCCTGGCACTCATACTTTTTACTTGCGACTTATAGGCATGCATTCGTCAAAAAATCAAAATCAAAGATAATAGCGAAAATTTAAAAAGCGGGTCTCGCAATTCTGTCTGTCTGTCTGTTGGTTCGACTGCAGCCTAAACAGCTTGGCCAATTTTCTTCAAACTTGGTAGATATGGGTTTTAATTTTTTCGAAATTTTATAAATATTGTTTTTTTTCTCAAAAACTGTCCCACAGAATTTAACAAAAAAAAATCGAAAAATTTAATTTAATGAAAACTAGGTAAAAAAAAAAAATTGTTATTTATAGTAGCCCCCTGGGTCCAATTGTTTTGTTTTTGATTTTCTCGAAAACGGCAGAGTCGATTTACATCTTTTTTTTATGCTAAAGCTCCTCCAAAGTTTGAATATTATAACGTATTCAAATTTTCAATATTTTGGACTTTAAAAAAAAATTCAAAATTTTTTTTTCGAAACTTAATTTTTCGAAAACCCCATGCTCGATTTTTATCAAACTTGCCAAATAAAAGCTTTTTAGCATAATCTACAAGATTAAAGAAAAAAAACTTTGTTTTATCTAAAACTAACGGTACCCTCCATACAAAATTTAAAAAATGGATTTCGAAAATCGTATTTTTCTCGAAAGCCGTTGCGAGAATTTTGCTAAATTTTTTTTTCTTTTGATTAATTCTAACGGTATAATTTAATAAAAAATATTTGAAATCTAGATATTACTGACTGTACCTACCATAGAACGATTTTTTCGAATTTTGAATTTCTCATTATCGGCATAACGTATTTTAATGAAATTTCGTATAAAGAAGCTCCTAAACAGTTTAAAAAACATTGCATTTCAAAACTTAAAAAAAAAATATTTTTTCAATTTTTAGAAAAAAAGTCATTTTTTTTTTGGAAAATTCGATATCTTAAGAACGGCTTAATATTTTTTTTGGAAATTATACTCTTATTCGTACAGTAATAAAAACTTAAGATTTGCGTACCAAAATTTTTTCTTAAAAATGTTTTAAGAATTTTGTACATAAAAGCTAATTTTTTTAAGGAACCACTACAAAAACTTATAATTTTTGTTCTTGTCTGTTTTTATCTTTACTGCTAAAAGAATTTAAAAAAATTCATTTTATTCTTATGAACAGTTTTCTTTAATAACATTCGTTTTTAAAATTCCTAGTCTCTAACATAGGAGCAAGTTCGTGCGGCCCAGTCGTGCATTTTATTTTTTGGAGTTTTATAAATATTTTTTTTCTCAAAAACTGTCACACAGAATTTAAAAACAATCATAAAATTTCATTTAGTAGTTAATGGTTGAAAAAAATTTTCCAAGAAATGGTTACCTATTTTTGGTCGCCCCCTTGGAACCATTTTGTTTTTGTTTTTGATTTTCTCGAAAACGCTACTACCGATTTGAATCATTGTTTGTATGCTCAAGCTCCTCCAAAGCTTCTTCTAAAAAGTTTAAGAAAACATTCAAGACTTAAAAAAGATCTATTTTTTAATTAAAAACCAAAATTATTTTTTTTGGAAAATTCAATATCTCAACAACGGCTCAATATTTTCTTTAGAAATTTGCTTTTTATTCGTACAATAATAAAAAATTTAAGTTAGCGTGCCAAAATTTTTTCTTAAGAATGTTTTTAGAATGTTGTATATAAAAGTTTTTTTTTAAGAAACCACTACAACGACTTTTAGTTTTTGTTCTGGCCTAAAGTAATGATTGCTTGACTTACATGGTATCGTATTTTTAGCTCCAACCTTTAAAGGAGTTGTTTAGTAACTTAAAAGAATAATTTTATGGTTATCATAAGTTTTCTCTAGTACGAGTTTTCTCTAGTACGAGTAACATTAATTTTTGAAATACTTAGTCTTTTCATAAGAGCAAGTTCGTACCATCCAGTCGAGCATTTTATTTTTTAGGCATGCGTTATAAGTGTATAACATTTTATATTCCGCTCATATGCTGCAATATCGTCAAATGACCTTGAAACAGTTGGTGGCGGAATCCTAATTGCTGTGAAGAATTCTTTTATATGTAATTTGGTTGATGCTTTTGAAGCTTCTGAAATAGAAATAATTTGTATCAAAATTAAAATGGTATCTGGTTACCTCTACATTATCTCTGTCTATATACCTCCAAGATCTATAAACAATGTGTATGAAAGTTGTATTAAATGTGTTGAAAGCATACATAACCAAATGGATACAAATGACGAGCTCTTGATATTAGGCGATTTTAATCTCTCAAACTTGCGATGGACAATATCTTCAGACTTCAACATTGTATCTCCTGCGAACCCTTCCACAGCTAATGAGTTCTCAATAATTGATGGTTTGGGCTCGTGTGGACTTAGTCAATTTAATGGGGTTCTCAACAGTTTGAACAATATTTTGGACTTAGTTTTTTTTCTCGAACACTATAAATTCGGATACATCTGTAAACCCTGCTGATATCATACTATTAAAAGAAGACCGGCACCACCCAGCTCTAGATATATCATTAAACATTAGCCTGTGCAATGACTTTGACAAATCAAATGAAAATCTTGAGTTCAACTTTAAAAAATGTAATTTTGATCAATTATTTAATTTGTTGTGTAATGTTAACTGGAATCAAGTTTTTTTTAATTGTAATATTAACGAAATGTGTTTAAAATTTTATGATATCCTTTTTAAATGTTTTTATGAAACAACTCCACTACGTAAATCTTGCAGTAGATCTCAAAATCCACCATGGTTTAACACTGAGCTTAAAAATCTAAAAAATAGAAGAAACAAAGCATGGTTGAAATATTCCAAATCCAGAGCTGATGAAGATTATATCGCTTACTCCGATCTGAAGTCGATGTTTTCTGACTACTCTAATATTTTATATTCCGATTACATTTTAAAAATCGAAAATGATCTAAAACGAAATCCTAAAAATTTCTGGAACTTCGTGAGTAGTAAAAGAAAAATTGACGGCTACCCCAACTCTATGTCTTTTAATAACGTAACCAGTCATGATTCTGGAGAAATATCTAATATGTTTGCTAATTTTTTTAAAGACGCATTTGTAGAGTCTGGTTCTCACGAACCCTCTGATTTTTCATCTTCCCTCCCTATTTTTTCACACCTTAACACAATTAACTTCTCTATTTGTGAAGAATCTATTGTTCAGAATATTTTGAAACTCGACGATTGTTTTAGCCCTGGTCCTGATGGCGTACCATCAAGTGTATTAAAGAAATGTGTATCTTATTTATCCTATCCCCTATATGTTCTATTTAATGAATCTTTAAATTCTTCAATATTTCCTTCTATGTGGAAAAGTGCTTTCATTATACCCATCCATAAAAAAGGGTCAAAAAACGATATAACTAACTATCGCCCTATTGCTAAATTGTCTGTAATTCCCAAATTATTTGAATCCATTATCTGTAACGTCTTATCTTTTAATTGTAAATCTATTATTTGTGATAGCCAACATGGTTTTGTCCAAAAGAAGTCAACTGTCACAAATCTGTTTGACTTTACCTCTTTTTGTATCGATTCCTTTGAAGATCGAAAACAGGTGGATTGTGTATTTACTGATTTTAGCAAAGCCTTTGATAAGCTTTGTCACAAAACTCTAATTAATAAACTAATTGGCTTAGGGTTCAATGAAAACTTTCTAGTCTGGATATCATCTTATTTAGAAAACAGGAAGTATAGTGTTACTTTTCGTAATGAGCGTTCTGATCAATTTTTGGTCAACTCAGGTGTTCCACAAGGGAGTCATCTAGGCCCATTACTATTCATTCTATATATCAATGACTTGACATCATAATTATACAAAATTCATCTGTGCTTATCTATGCCGATGATATCAAAATTTTTAAAAGAATAGCCTCCATCAGCGACTGTGAACAACTTCAAGAAGACATTTATAGGTTCAGGGAATGGTGCAATACTAACCGTCTTTTGTTAAATATTGACAAGTGTAAAACAATGTGTTTTACGCGCAAAAAAAATGTATTAACTTACAACTATATGTTAGATTCTTTTACATTATGTAGAGTGTCCGTTTTTTCCGATCTAGGCATTATTCTAGATTCTAGTTTAACATTTATTGATCACATTAACTTTATTATTAAAAAAGCTAATAAAACTTTGGGATTTATAAAAAGATTCTCCCGTGACTTCGTGGATCCTTACGTTCTTAAGCTTCTCTACATATCTTTTGTCAGACCAGTACTCGAATATGGCTGTGTAGTCTGGGCGCCATACTATTCAGTTCATATAAACAGACTTGAGGGAATCCAAAGGAGATTCTTACGATTCTGTCTTCGTTTTCTTCCTTGGTCACAAAGATCGACACTGCCCCCCTATAACAATAGCCTCATCTTAATAAATCTTCCTTTACTCTCAAAGCATAGACAATATCTACAACTATGTTATATTATAAAATTAGTCAACGGATCAATAATATCTCCATCAGCTCTGTGCCGCTTGAATTTTAGTTTTAGTCAAGCTAGCTTGAGAAATCAACGGTCTCTATATCCTAACTTTAGCAGAACAAACTATGGTATGAACAGTCCCTTAAATCAATTGATTTCAGTTTTCAATAAGTATAATTTTTTAATTTCTTCAGTTAATGACAATTTAAAATGTAGTAAATTTAAAGAAAACTTTTTTAATACATAATTGTAAGTAAATTCATATTTGTAATGTTATCTAGTTTTAAGTTTTGTAACGTTAGTACTTTAACGGATTAAATAAATATAATAACTGAAAAAAGTTTATTTTTCAGGAAATTAATTTAAAATTTGGTACCTATGGCATCTTTGTATAGCGGACTAAAAAAATAAAATGCACGACTGGGTCGCACGAACTTGCTCCTATTTAAAAGACTAAGAATTTCAAAAATGAATGTTATTAGAGAAACTGTTCATAAGCATAAAATACATTTTTTAAATGACTAAAAAAAACTTCTTTAGTAGTTAAAGGTAAGAATAGGATGCCATGTGATTCAAGCAAATATAGATTTATGCAAGAACAAAAATTATAAGTCTTTGTAGTGGTTTCTTAAAAAAAAAGGTTTTATATAAGAAAATTTTACAACATTTTTAAGAAAAAATGTTGGTACGCTAATTTGAAGTTTTTATTATTGTATGAATAAAAATTAAATTTACAAACAAAAATATTGAGCCGTTTTCGAGATATTGAATTTTCAAAAAACAAAAAAATGGATTTTCTTTTCAAAATTCAAAAAAATATTTTTCTTAAAGTTTTGAAATGCAATGTTTTTTAAACATTTTAGGAGCTTCTCTCTAGGAAATTTCATTAAAATCCGTTGTGCTAATAATGAGAAATTCAAAATTTTAAAAAATACTTCTATAGTAGGTACACGCAGTAATGTTTTGTTTTCAAAATTTTTTTATTAAATTACAGATATTAAAAAATAATAGAAAGAAAAAAAATTTAAGCAAAATTCTCGGAACCGTTTTCGAGAAAAATACGATTTTCGAAAACCATTTTTTAACATTTGTATGGGGGGTACCGTTATTTTTAGGTAAAATGAATTTATTTTACTCATATATTGTAGACTGTTTTTCTAAACTTTTATTTCTCAAGTTTTCAAAAAATCGAGCATGGGGTTTTCGAAATATTGAGTTTTCAAAAAAAAATTTTGAAAGTTTTTTTAAAAATCCAAAAAAATTGTTTTGGAAAATTTGAATACACAATAATATTCAAACTGCTGGGAAGCTTTAGCATAAAAAAAATAATCAAAATCGGTGGTACCGTTTTTGAGAAAATCAAAAACAAAAAAAAATGGCCCCAAGGGGGGTACCAAAACTACTCAATTTTTTGAAAATTTTTTTCGACCATTACCTAGGTTTAACTAAATTAAATTTTTTGAATTTTTTTTAAGAAAATCGCAGGGACAGTTTTTGAGAAAAAAAAAATATTTATAAAATTTCGGAAAAAAATCGTATGGCAGGTACCGTTATTTTTCGTCATAAAAAATCAAATCAAAAAACATCCGGGGGTAAAAAATCAAAACCCATATCTACCAAGTTTGAAGAAAATCGGCCGAGCCGTTTAGCTATAATCGCACAGACAGACAGACAGACAGACAGACAGACAGACAGACAGACAGACAGACAGACAGACAGAATTGCCAGACCCACTTTTTTCGTCTTCGCTATCATCGTAATGTCAACTTTGATCAAAATCTCGAGTTCGATTTTTTTTACGAATGCATAACTTGCCTTATAGTACCTATAAGTCGCAAGTAAAAAGTATTAATATGTTGTTAATTAAATTAATTATTTCTTAAAATCAATTATTTCTACCAGAATTCTTATAGTCTTAAGAAAAAGTTTGCTTTAGATTATGACGTTTATGCTAGGTTCTGAAGTTTTTAAAAAAAAATTAAACAGACTTCAAAATCGCTTACTTTTCTTGTATTGTGTCACTAGACATAATTTCTTCGGCAAAACTGTGATCGATTGAATAGAAAACTGGAACAAAATAGATTTTTTAAAAAGCTTTTAAATTCTTTAAGAAAGCGCAATTTAAAAGCACTATATATAAATACTATATTAGTGGAAAAATTTCGTTTTTACGTTTTTGAATTTGGTATTTCTTCACAAAAATAGTCCCTTGTGGGACAGGAGTACTTACCTGATATACTGTATTAGTATACCTGAAAGAGATTTAAATAACTCTAATCGAATAAATCGATTAACATATTTGGTGACTTGGTTGGGCTGAGGCCGAAACTTATGCTAAGTAAAACTAATCCTTGACATGTCATTCCTGATCTGACAACGACTGACAGAACTATGCCTTAAGCTGTGATATGGCAGTAACTCGGCAGAATAGAGACCACATGATAGGGCCTGGAACTAGAATAAGCTGAGATATGTTATTTTTTTAAGATTTAGTTAATATATATACATATACATATATGTATATATGAAAGATCTTGGCACTGTCCTTTTTAATTAGTTTTTTTTTTACATTTCATCTATCAAAATTTTACACTTTTGAAATATTGTTATAGAATTAAATGAATAAGTGTTATTAAAGGAAAATATTTGAAGCACGAAATAGATTTTTTAAATGGCTAAAATAAATTTTTAAGTTTGTTACGTGATTTAGGAAGATATGAATTAATTAACATTCAAGATCTTTTCGTTACTATAGCTTATTTTTTAGATAAAATGTAAACAATTTTTACAACATTTTAAGAATAAAATTGTGTACGCAAATTTTTATTGTGTATTATTTATTAAAGCCAAAACTAAAATCTCCAAATTAAATGTCGGCATGTTTTTGAAATGTGAAATTTTCTAAAAAAAATAGTCCGCCACAGTTTACTGTTTGTGACTACATATGAAATGTTCCCAAAAACGCTGCAAGAGAAATTTTTATATGAGAGCAACGAACGAGCCAATAAATAAAAGAACAAATATAATTTAAAAAATTTACAAGTTTTAATTCTTAACAAATAAATTAGAAAACTAAAGATACTTAATTTTTCATTTAACTTGGTGATAAAGAAATTTGAGAAAATAAAGAAACCAAATAAGAGTAGTCTGATTTGTAAGCACTGTTTGCGTTCAACATATTGCACAATATGCAACGAATTTTGGACAAATACAGATATTCCTTTTGTAGTCGCACAAATTGATTAGGGAATAATTTACCCGGCACGATTTTCCCTTGCTACTCGTATTTCAATTTACAGACATTCAAGACCGATATTCATTCATAACTCCTCCCCTAATTTATGTTAAACATTATAAGGGTCTCTCAATAAACAATAAGGCGCGTGTGAATTATAAAAAAAAAATAATTTTTAGATCGAGACTAACCTCAAAATCATTATGGTTTTTCTTGTCTTCGTGATTGGTCATCAAATGCTATGTGAACAAAATGACTCTTTACTGGCTTCAAAATTAAAAATGAATTTACAGTGGAAATTTTATTTCAAATATAAAATAAGTAATTCAGGTTAATGTTTTTTTTTGCCTCTATATTAATTAATTTTAATCGTTGCAATTTGGGGTAAGCCCACTACTGCTCTAACTGCTCTCAATGCCTCATTTATGAATAATCGTTTGGTACTGCAACTATGTCTATAACTATAATATTCAATATTTAGCTACATATTATGTAATGATAGAAATCATCAGTTTTAATTTAAAATTATCCCCGAGTTTTAATGATCTATTTATTTTTTATTTTTATTTTGACATAGCTGCATTTTAGGTTAGATTTTAATATGCAATCAATTATCGATTTGCCGTAACCAATTCTATATTATATAATACCGAACAAAACCTTTTCGGCCTGAGTTATATATACATATTATGTATATAAAAATCAGTGTATGATTTAACGAAATTCAATAAAAGTAGTTTTTAATATATCGGTTAAATTTGTTAAGTTCTTTTCTAAAAATTGCAGTATGGCTTTCAATTTACATTTCACAATTACATACATAATTTCGGCAACAATGCAAACACACGATGTTTTATTTTTAAAGGCAAATATTGCCTTTAATCTTTTGCAACTTTTGCAAAAGTTTTAATGTTTGATTTCAATAATGAAAAGAATTTTGTTTCAAAAAATACACAAATGTCATACTTTTTCGGGGATAGTTTTGCGATAAGATTGCAATAATGACTAAATTTCGATTCTTTCTTTTAACTCATTTTCTTTGGTTCCGTTGCAAGATCCTGGGAAGGTTGATGTCAATAATGATATAATCAGCTAGGATTTTTAAAAAGCCAAAGAAAAACAGATTTTGAGCGATTAAAATCGAATGGAAAAGGCGAGCCTGTTCCAAAAATCCATCAGAAAATGTATCATATACAGAGAGGTATCATGTTATAAGAAGAGGTAAGGAGTAAGGCGGACTCTTAGCAAAAATTAACGTAGATATCTTAATTATTGTTACGCTTTTAAAATAGGGTTGGAGTTTTTGAAATATTATTTCCTCTTTATCATTTCGAAAGAGTTTGTTTTTTCTAAATATTCGATCCTCGTACTTCGAATCGTTCGCGAAAAAAATTTCGAGTTTGGGAATTGTCTGTTCGACCAAGTTTAATTCGGGAAGTTTTGGAAGGACCAATAACAATTAGATAAATCCATGTTGGTGAGAGCAATAAAAAAGATTCGCTGAGAGTCAACAACAAAGGATTTCGAGAAAGTATGTACATATGTTTCCGGAAAACCGTGATCCCGTGATAGATGATCATGAAAACGTTGAAATGCTTCTTTGGAAGCTTTTAATGTTTATGTTACGGCTACCTGTTTTTTACTAGCGACTTATAGGTACTATAAGGCAAGTTATGCATTCGTAAAAAAAATCGAACTCGAGATTTTGATCAAAGTTGACATTACGATGATAGCGAAGACTAAAAAGGTGGGTCTCGCAATTCTGTCTGTCTCTCTGTCTGTCTGTCTGTCTGTATGTTCTACTACAGCCTAAGCGGCTCGGCCGATTTTTATTTTTTAATTTTTCTCGCCCACATATTTTTTTCTTTTTTTTTAAGACTAAAAATAACGGTACCTGCCATACGAATTTTTTTCGAAATTTTATACAAAACAATTTCATTTAGTTAAAGCTAGGTAATGGTTGAAAAAAAATTTCCGAAAAATGTTTATTGAGGGTACCGCCCATGGAACCATTTTTTTGTTTTTGATTTTCTCAAAAACGGTACAACCGATTTTGATTATTTTTTTTTTTTTGCTAAAGCTCCCCAAAAACATAAATAGAATTGTATACTCAAATGTTCAAAAAAAAAAATTTTTGGATTAAAAAAAAAAAAACTTCAAAATATTTTTTTTCAAAACTCAATAATGTCCCAAGTAACATCGTTGGAGCTAAATGTTATTTATATGTTCTTAAATAGCTCTGAGAGAGTTAAATGCACGGCCGTAGCTCTATTTCAAAACATAATGCAGCTCTTGGTAAACGAATTTAAAAATCTAGCTCTATAATAGAGTTTCTTAACAATCTTTAGATATGTTACATTTAAGAGCTTTCTGCTCGATAAATTTGCTCCATAGTAATGTTTTTATCAGCTGTTGGAAAGCATGTTAGCATTTTGATACTGCACCCTTTAAAAAAGCTCTTTAACAGCAAAAGAATTTTTTAAAGATTTACTTAAGGGCTACAAGCTATATCTTCATGTGTGTTTAACAAAATGGCGAATATTTAAGAATTTTTATAAAACAGGAAAAGAAAACTATTAACAGTGCTGTGATGACTCCATTTTGAAAAGAATCAAGATAAACACAGACGCCTTATCCAGAAAAGTACACGAGCAAAATAAATATAAATAAGTTAAAAATTGAAATAAAAAAAGATTACCATCCACTTAAAACAAATTCTTTAAGAAGGGCGTTGTAATATTTCGAAGTACAATATCAACATTTCTGATAAAAATGAAATCGCACTTAGAAATCTCTCGCATGTTGAACGTATTATGGCTTTTAATTATTACCTTTACTCATTGTTCTATGAAAATAAATTATGATGCTAAGATGATTTACCAATACAAATATGTAATAATTTCTCTTCATGTTCAATAGTATGATTTGTATTTACTAATACTAATAGAAAATATAGTTTATATCTCCTCGTAAAAGCACACGGCTCTATGGCAGTTTTAGACTGTATATTAAAGCTTTCAGCTGACAAAACATACTTACAAGCACTATTAAGGAGCTAAAAAGTGCTCTCAAACTCAATGAATTAGCTGCAAGTGGGCTCCATGCTTGCTGTAAGGGCGCATCTAGAGCGTGTTTTTTAATTAACGTAGCTCTAAGATTAGCTCCGAAAGCGCTTTTCAAGCATTAATACAGCTAAAAATGTTTCTTGGGGTATTTCGAAAACCCCATGTTAGATTTTTTTTTAAACTTGATAAACAAAAGTTTCTCTACATAATATACAAGATTTGGAACAAAAATTTTATTTTACCTAAAAATAAACGTACTCACCATACAAATGCTGAAAAATTAAAAAAAAAAATGGTTTACAAAAATCGTATTTTCTCGAAAACGGCGCCTAGAATTTTGATAATTTTTTTTTCAATTAATTTAAACAATCTTTAATTTAATAAAAAAATTTGAAATTAAGATATTACAGCTTGTACCTACCATAGAAACATTTTTCTCGAATTTTGAATTTCTCACTATCCACATAACGGATCTTAATGAAAATAATTATAGAAAAGCTTCTAAAAAGTCTAAAACACATTGCATTTTCAAAACTTTAAAATAAACATTTTTTTGAATTTAAAAAAAAAATCTATGTTTTCTTTTTTTGAAAATTCGATATCTCAGAAACGGCTCAATATTTTTTTTGTAAACTTAATTTTTATTCGAACAATAATAAAACCTTTAAATTGGCGTACCAGTTTGTATATAAAAGCTTTTTTTTTTAAGAAACCACTACAACGACTTATAATTTTTGTTCTTGTATAAATTCATATTTGGATAGCATTCTTTTTTTGTCTCCTACTGCTAGAAGAATTTAAAAAATTAATTTTATCCTTATGAGCAGTTTTCTCCAATAACATTCATTTTTAAAATTCCTATTACATAGAAGCAAGTTCGTGCGACCCAGTCGTGCATTTTATTTTTGTAATATGTGATGTTCTTATATGTGTGTTCTTATCTTGAATCATCCAAAGTTTTCTGAATATGTAAAAAGTCTTTTAAAGTACTCGTACTACTTGGGCAACCAAATCTTGTGATTTCTTTATTTTCTTAATTAGTTCTTTATTTCTTTGAAAAATTCATTTTATCATTTAAATTAGATTTTGAATTTTGCAAATTCAAAATATTAAAAACTTCTGATGCAAGAAAAATTATTGCAAGTACCCGACTGTACCTGGAATAAATTATTTCGTTCATCAATTATGTTTGCAATTTCTTTCACTGAACGCAGCCCAGCTGAGCAGCTATGATGGTAGTTTTGTACTTGCGAATTATAGGTACTATATTTTAAGATTATGAACAGACTTGACATTACGATGATAGGAGAGATGAAAAAAGTCCAAAATTATTTTCATTTCTGAAAATTTCATCCAAATGGTTCGGTTTTTATGGACTTTTTTCCGTTCTTCCATACAAATGGCGCCACTGTGCGCCGTCTGCTAGAGTACCAAATGTTTCTGTTAATAAGCAAATTTGTTGTTAAAGTTTAACATTTAATTTAACAAAATAAGTTTTTGTACATATATATTTTTTTTCTTTATTGGAATAGCTCATCAATAATATACTTTCTGTAACTTAATGTCCGTTCTAAGTAATTAGAGATTTGCTTCCCATTTTCACCATTTTTCATCTCAAAATATTGGTTAGGATATTTTTTCCAAAAACGGATATTCGGATTTTTCTGCTAAAATTTATAGTTTGACCCTCGCCACACTCAATGTCCTCAAAACTTCCGCCTACATTTCGACCTTAATTTCTTCAAGTCATCAAAAAATCGATTTGAATATTTTACTCAAATACACACAATATAAACCGTAATATAACCAGGATTAATTTTTTATTTAAATAATTTGTTTCAAAAATATTTCAAACAATACAATTTCGAAGTAGAGCTATACTCAACCCAACCATCATTAGATCAAATATAATTTGTTATTAAATCAATATTCTAGATCTATTTTAATTAAATTCGTATTATATGCATTTCGTTCACTGTGGCGTATACGTACTTTTTAAATGAATTTTCATTGAATATTGGGAGTTAAAATTTATTAAAATTTAATATTTCTTAATTTCTCCAATGCATTTGTGCAGTCAAATTTGCAATTGACACACACTGTCTAAACATCTTCGATTAAATGTGATTTGAAACCTCCTGACCGAGCAGAAGGAAAACCTCTTTTCGTTAATTTCATATACATAACCAATAATAAACATCATTATTGAAGAAGGTATACTTGGTGTGCCATACGACCAAAATTACGAGTTCTACAAAAAAAATTTCCCCATAATAAGGTATCAATAGTAAGTAGTTTTTTAAAGCTCAAAAGCAAAAAAAAATTGATCGAAAAACCTTTATCGAACATTTACTTGAAAGCCATTAGGTAATTCAAAAATTAAGTACAGTCTTACATATTTACATTGTGCACTAAATTCTAGGCTCTCTTTTTTGGGTTTGTCACTTTCTATCATCCAAGTTTCGATCAAACTGGTTTCTAATTCTTTCTGTCTGCCTGTTTGTTTAAAAAAAAAAAACATTTAAAGTTAAATTATATTTTGTAATTTGTGCCTGTTAAATACATTTTTAAAGAAACAAAAGAGAAATCAGAATTTAAAACAAAATTGGTTCGCTCACTTCTATGGTATTAACACATCGACAAGCCCCATGGTCCCAACTGTAAACTAAAGTTTCCAATACAATAGTAAACCAATTTTCTTCAGAAATAGTCCTTATCCAAGTTTGATATTTACAATCAATTAAAAGCTTAGTGAAATGAAAATGTTTTGATTCCGTAACCTCATTGAAATTAAGGGTGTAGATTCGAAAAATATTCCTGATTATTCATTTTCCAATCATCAAAGGCATTTTCTCGTTATTTGTTCTTAGAAAAGAAAAGCTTTGTGAATTGTTCATGGTATACATGAGGTTGAATGAAAATAAATCATTTCTGCCTTTTCTTATCTAAAATGAGGGTTTCTTTTGTCTTATTGTAGTTATTTACACCAACCTCACCACTCACAAAAGAAAATAAACAAAGGTCTTTTCTTTTCTGTTTTTTTTTTTTTATTTTAATCTCACCTTAACATCAAAGATAGATAGGTTTTGACAACAGAAATCTCAAATAGAGGGCAACCTTCACATTTTCCAATTAATAGTTTCTTTTATTACAAGACTGGGCTTATTGCAGCTCTTTCACATTTCCATCCTAATCAAATTTGTCTGAAAAAGAAAAAATATAATGAATGTAGACTTTTGGGTAAGCTTTTAATTTGAATAGAATTCCACATTCAGAACTAGATCAATGATTTTTTGGTTTTAATTTTTTCAGCATTCTTTTCATTCATTTGAAAAAAAAAAATCCAAATCAAACAGAAACTTGCCTTGAACTATTTTGAAAGGGTAATTTCTTTGGTCGTTCGTAGTCATTGGCCCAAGAAATGAAACAAGATTTGGTGTTGTGCTAAGGGCGCATTTCGTTCGATTGAATTATCTTTACTGTGATTTTATGGACTTGTCTATATTTATAATTTAGATAAAACAGGTCATGTAGTAAACCTATCCCACAAGGATAAGAGTTGTTGTGGTTGAGAGTTGTAATTACCTTGGTATTTTTAATTTTAATTTTTTTTTTTTTAATACGAGATTTACGTATACAAAATTAAAATTCTTATACTCTTCATAGGTGAATATTTTTGGCTGACCGTAAGAATAAAGAATCAAAAGAGTCATTAGAAATATTTATGGCAAAATGTTGTTTTTAATGGTGTGGTAGTTTGTAATTCCTAACAGAACAAGTGTCCCTAAAATTATAGTTTGATATAAGCTGGTTTTGAATTGCATAAGAACCAAGAAGCAACAAAGAACCAAGGACTTAATGTACAGTAATGTACAGTAAAAAAATAACAAAAATCAAAACAAAACTACGAGACAAGATGCGACCGTTCAACAAGTACCTAGGAAACTCAAAATTAACTGTCAAACTGCTGTCAGTTGAATTAAGGGAATTAAAATAAAATGCGCGACAAGACCGTAGGAACTTGCTCTTATGTAAAAGTACTTAGAAATTTAAGGCTTTAATTAGAGAAAAATGTTCAAATGCATACAATTGTTTTCTGATTTCTATAAAGGTACAAGGTTTTTAAAATATAAACTCTATATACTTCTGAAATAAATCAGCCCAGAAGAAGACTTAGCACTATTATTGGACTTGTTGACTTGGTATGAAGAACTTGGTATGCAAGAACTTTCGATCAAAATTGTTAAAAATAAAAGAAAAACGGTTGTATGAAAGATACTGTTAATAACAATTTTCCCAAATTTTTTCTGACCAAAATTTAGTCCATGTCCATAAAAGCACACTTAATTTCTCAATCAAAAACCGTTTAAGCTCTTTTTGAGATAAATAAGATCTTGCATAAAGTGTGCCTGGTCACTATAGATTAAGATCTAAAAATAATCAATTTCTCCTATAGGGAATCATTGAAGACCCTTACTATCGAGTTAAAAAAAAAAACCTCCAGTGGTATAAGCTGTAAGTTGAGGTAAAGCCGTACAGACATACTAGAACATGTTTTCTATAAACTTAATTTTCCTCAAAATTTGTATAAGAAAATTCGATAATAAAATTTTTAGTACATATTTTTCGTGGGTTACGTTTAATAAAAACACGACAATTAATTTTAATTTTTCTTTATTTTGAATTTCTCTCTTCACGGATCTCGTACTCCTCACTATTACAATATCCAAAAAAAAAAGAAAATTCTTATATTTTATGGAAAACAAAATGTCCACCTCCTTTCTTCCTCTTTGTCACTAGCGCCATCTATGTGTGGTATCTACATATTTGAGGACATAATTTCCAAAATTAAATGTTTACCCGTTTTCAAGTTATTAAATTTTCAAAAAAAAAAATTAATCATTCTTTAAAAATCTAAAAACTATTTTTTCGAAAATTTTAATAAATACCATTTTTTCAAATTCAAAGAAGCTCTTGCAAAAAAATGTTGGTTAATATTTTTTTAGAATTCATGAAATTTGGGATGTCCTTTTGTCAAAGGCTGAGGTTTCGCTCGCTGGTTTACCAGGGTTCTATCTTAAGTAGTACTAACTTCAGATTTTACGTCATTATTTCTTAATCTACAGTAGTTGGCATAAATATTTTGACGAAACCTTTTTCTGACTATTGAACCTATACTTTGCTAATTATCGTTAAATAACGGCGAAAAAATAATGTGCAAAACAAATAATATGTTTTTAGCTCTATGCATGCCAAATTTTGTATTGTTTACATTTTACATTCTCTTTTTGCTCATAAAAATGCATGTAAACAACGAATTTTTGTGTGGCATAAGTATTTTGACGGAATCTTTGTGTACCTGTTTTTACACTTTGCACGTGAAAACCAAGCAACTTATGCAGTATTAAACTTTATTTGAAGTGAAACGTTAATAAAAAATAAAATTTGATCAAAAGTTCCTAAAAAAACATGGTTAAAACAGTGGAGTTGAGTTTGGTTATCAGATCTTCCATTGTAGCAAAGTTTAACGCTGGAATGGCAGTAAAAGACATTGCAAATGAGTTTAATGTGTCACGTCAAACTGTGCACTATCAAATTAATAAGTTTAAAAAGCTTAATGACATAAGAAACTTAAGAAGATCAGGTGCTAGGCGCAAAACAACGCCCACTGAAGACCGAATCCTTTTACGGGAATTTAAAAAAAAATATTTTTGTAAAGAATCAATCTGCTGCAGATAAATGGAATTTGACGGCCAAGAATCCAATCAGTGAGCGTACTGTCCGACGACGTTTAAAAGAAGGAGATTTCAAGACAATTAAAG
This sequence comes from Chrysotoxum bicinctum, assembly GCA_911387755.1. NCBI lineage: Eukaryota > Metazoa > Arthropoda > Insecta > Diptera > Syrphidae > Chrysotoxum > Chrysotoxum bicinctum. The sequence goes on along the minus strand of OU426989.1, from coordinate 67,709,583 downwards.
TTAAGGACGTGCCGTACATATCAAAGGTAAACAAATTTAAAAGACTGGCACTCGCAAAGGAACATCTGCACAAGCCAAAGGAGTTCTGGAGAAGCATTCTATGGACAGATGAAAGCTCCTTTGAGTATAATTTATCAAAAAATATTTTTTTGGTAAGATTGCCAAAGGTAGTAAGGCAAAAAAAAGGCCCGTTTGTCAAAAAGTGAGCCACTGTGGAGGCTCTGTCATGATCTGGGGATGTGTTGCTTATAATGGACTGGGTGACTTGGTTCCTATCACCGGCTCTATGAACAAAAGCCAATATGTTAGTACCCTAAATGATAACGCCTTTCCATCCGGAGATATGCTTATTGGCGAATCATTCATCCTGCGACAGGACAATGCCCCATGCTACAAAGCCCGGCTGGTAATGAATTTTTTGAAGGATGTTGGTGTTACTACTTTGGACTGGCCACCTCAAAGTCCAGATTTAAATATTATAGAAAACGTCTGGTCTCTTTTGAAACGCAAAAGAACAGTTTCTTTAAATAAAACCAGAGAGGAGACAATAATTGCTGAGGTAACTTCCCTTTGAAAAGAGATATCTCCAGATATTCTTCAAAATTTAGTGGATTCAGTACCGAGACGCCTTCAAAAAGTTATTGAAGCCAAAGGAGGTTATACATTTTACTAAATTCTTCAGTTCTTTATTTTTGTGAAATTTAAACTTTGTTTTCTTAATAATGCATACTTGTCAAAATACTTATGCCAACGAGTGAAATTAATAATTTATTTATATCTTTTTAAGTTTCTATGAAAAAATATTTGTTTGACTATTTTTAAGTTTGTGTTAGTTATATATAAAAAGGAAAAAAAATAAACAAAAATTCTTTATAAAGCCATTAAAAAGTTCAACTGAAAAATGCACGATTTTTATTTCGTCAAAATACTTATGCCGACTAGTGTAGTTTACACTTTATTTTAAATTTGTATATTAAACAATAAAATATCTTTTTCGTTCGTATCTCCGGTTCGTTCTTCTTCTTTTACATGTACTATTTTTGCTCTTAGATTAACAGTTATGCAAACAATACGTTTTGTTATTGTTTTGTTTTATTTCAAAAATTTAGAGACTTTATATAAACACATGTATACTATTTCTTTGATAAAAATTTCAACATATTTTATTTTTAAATACTTTATTTATTTATTTATTTATTTATTTATTGATCTTCAAGCGATTACGGCTAACAGATTGTCAAATAAAAATATCTTAAAATATTTACATGTATTTGCGTAATGAAAATATATAAAAACATACGAGTATTTAAAAAGTATATGTTCGGACTAGATTAGGTTTAAACAAATCTCTAGAGCAGCTTAGTTCAATAAATTGGCAAACTTCATTGAAATGCCTTATTGATCTACACACTGGTTCATTACTACCATAGCTTGTTCTGTGATATTGCTCAAAAAGCAAATTTCGTAAACGTAAAGATCTTAACGGTGCAAAAATTGCAATTTAAAAAGTAAGGCAGGGCATCTTATACTCGTATGATAATATAAAATATCCCTCACAAGCATGAATAGTGATTCGTAATGGTGCTATCGCTGTGCTGTCATTTATATGGCTTTCATCATTTCTTAACTTCATAATCAACATTTAATACACAACCTTTGTGAATGAAAATATATCGCAAAAAAAAAGAGAGCATTCAGCCAAACTAGGCATTCCTCCCAACCCCCAATGCCCTGCTCTGGAAAAACTTAGAAAACAATCATGAGAAAGGGCATTTTTTGACAACATTGACGAACTTTCGGAAGTGAATATTAAAGACTTGATCTATTTTCTCAAAACGACGAAATAGCACTAGAGTGGACTTCTGTTATTTCTGTGTAATGCCCTCCGTTTAATTCCTTAGATCCCTAGCTAGCGGAAGGAGGGCTTTGACGGATATGCGGGGGGCTGGATGATCCTTCAATCTGATTAGCTACTGTTACAGCACTAGTCAACAAGGTGCCTAGCTTGGTCCAGAGTAGGTAGATGGTGTCGGATGAATGTGTTGATCTGGTTGAGTAAGTGATTGTTTTAAAGCAAACACACAATAAGAGTCATCTAAAACCTACTAGATTCTTTCGTATTGTTGAGCTCCATCCAAGCTGGATGACTCCGTGATAATTTTCGCAATTTCCAATATCCATTCCATTTACAGGTTCACTTGAGTAATGGTATCAAAATGATGCACTTCCGCACTTATTGGGCCACAGGGCTAGACTGCTAGTGGTGGCCATTTCTGCCTCCTCCCTTTATCCAGAATACAAATTTTTTCTTTTAAACTTTAACCTTTTTTTACTTCTAAAATAAATTTTCATTCAACGTTCCCATAATTTAAAGTGTGTTTTCATTTTTTTTAACGTCCATATCTTGAAAAAGGAATTTTTTTAAAACTTTCTGATATTACTTCAAATCTCTCAAATTACATAAATATATAAAATTAAAACAGTTTTCATAATGAAACTCATTAAAGATTTTGTTGAATACAATTCAACTAGCTGGCTAATTTTTATTTTTTCAATGCGCTATTGCAAACCTTAATAAAGGAAGTTCTTACATTTAAATGTATTTAAAAAAAACTTGAGCTTAAATCATAAAAATTAATTTATAAATACTTCGTGTGGATTTTAGTGTTAGATGAAATTTTGTGAAAATGAATCCCTAAAGGAGAAATTATAATGTCGTCCGTCAGGACCACAGACTTTGATACAAAGAAGGGGGTTGAAATAAATTTGTATAGATATGTATGTATATATACATATGTAGTATGTAGCTACTTAGTTACCATATTTGAACTGCTTTGTGAATACGAAAAGCAGAAGAGCAGTTTCATACAATTAAAAAAAATTATGTTCATTGAAAATGGAAGCACTAAGTGAAAGAGGAAATCTCAAGCAGCGGAAACAAAACTAAAGATATCAAATCATGGTCATAAAAACAGTTGCATTTTCTATTGATTGATAATTTAATGATGATTTTGTACTTTTAGGCTCTTTTGGTCTATTTGTTTTTTTGAATGCGAATAAAAGACTTTATTCCATTCTTCACCCAACGTTTCGTAAGAATTCTTTACTTCTTCAGGGGTTTTTGTATTTATTTAATTTTTGTACTATATCATAATATGTTTATTATTATTGCATCCTCCCGATGACGGCACTGACACAAATTGAAAATAAATAACAAACATGAAAACGAATCAAAACAAAAAGAAAACTATCAAATTAGACAAGAAATGACATTTATATCGGCGGTCAGCCATCAGACGAATAGGGGGAATAACATGTAGCATACGAAAACATGCACGTGCCGTAACTATTCGGGACTGGTGGAAGTCTGATCATAGCCTCTCCGTGGCGGCCGCTAGAAACAAGCCTTTTAAAAAAGGTTTGGCTAAAATGTTCAGGCTGGTTCCTCAGGTTGGCGACAGGTTAATTCTCTGTCCCGTAAAACTTTATGAATTACGAGACCGACAACAAGCCTCGGAAACGGATTGATCATACGACGACAACCAACGCAACGAAAACTGAAAAACGATTTACGAATTTTCTTATGGAACGTACAATCGCTCTATAGAGCTCGAGCTGCTCAGCAGCTAGCCGATGCCCTGTCAAAATATAAAGCTGACATAACAGCTCTTCAAGAAATCAGATGGACAGGGAATGGTGTTCTACAGAAGAAAGAATATGACATATACTACAGCTGTCATACAAACCACCAGGCTTCCTAGTCAGCGAAAAAATGAAGTCTACCATCATCGGCTTTAACGCTTGCGAGGCAAATTTACGAACATCAGCCTCATTAACGTTCACTGACCTACGGAGGAGTCCTCAGACGAAGAAAAAGAGACTTACTACGAACAAGTCGAGAGGGCCTTCAATGCCTGTCCAAGGTATGATGTTAAAATCATCCTTGGGGATTTGAACGCAAAAATAGGTCGGGAGCCGGTATTCAGGCATTACGCAGGCACCCATAGTTTGCATGAGAACACTAATGACAATGGACTTCGAGTCTTAGAATTGGCAGCATCGAAAAACATGGTCGTTGCGAGTACCAGGTTCCCGCGTAAAGATATCTACAAAGCCACCTGGGTATCACCTGATGGAGTCACTCGTAACCAAATAGACCACGTGTTGATAGACCGTCGCCACTACTCGAACTTGATGACGGTACGAACGTATCGACGTGCCAATATCGACTCGGATCACTATCTTGGTGGTATGGTTTTCCGAGGGCGGATTGCCTTGCGAAGACGCATTGCATCCGCCGATCAGGTTCGAATCAACACGGCTGCCCTGCGCAATGAAAACACCAGTAACACCTTTGGTAATGCGTTAGGACTCGCCCTAGAATCACTTGATTTAAGTCCTGGAGCCAGTATGGTGGGCGTAAATGAGAAGTGGACACGCCTTAAGAATATTGTCATTAGTACTGCCAACTCCATCTTAGGCAGCAGTCGTAAAAATCGGAACGACTGGTTTGATGTTGACTGCAAGCTAGCGACTGAACGTAAGAATGTTGCGTACCGAGCAATGCAACAATCTCATAGAACGCGGGCACGCGAAGAGGAATATAAAGAGCTCAGAAGAACAGAAAAACGGCTTCACAGACAAAAGAAATCAGCCTGGGAGAAGAACCTAATCTGTGAAATAGAAAACAGCCGAGAGCGAGGTCCGCACCAGGCGCGGAAGTTCTACCAATAACCAATCCGTCCGAAACATGACGCAGTACACACCACGCTGCACATACTGCAAGGACGGAGAGGGAAATCTGATCACCGATCCTGAAAGCATACTGGAGCGATGGGAAGTGTACTTTAATGAATTGCTAAATGGTCAGCTCACTGCAGAAGTGGAGGCTCCACTACCAAGAAGGCTACCCTATGTTGCCGCCACCAAGCATAGAAGAGGTTGAGAAGGCTATAGGCCGGCTTAAACAGAACAAAGCCCTGGGAGCCGATGGCATACCAGCCGAATTATTCCATCACGGCGGGCCAGCCTTACGTCAAGCAATTCATGATATTATAGTACACGTATGGGAGCAGGAAGAAATGCCAGAAGACTGGCGAAAAGGTTTAATATGCCCCATACATAAGAAGGGAGATGTCACAACGTGCAGCAATTATAGAGGTATCACGTTGTTGAGTACCGCCTATAAGATACTCTCCTCTATCCTACAAGACCGGATAACGCCATACGCTAAAACCGTTATCGGACAATATCAGTGTGGTTTCATTCCAGGCAAATCAACAACTGATCAGATATTTACCCTTAAGCAGGCGATGGAAAAATGTCTAGAATTTAACATCCCAACATACCATCTGTTTATAGACTTTAAGGCCGCCTATGATAGCATAGCCAGGGTAGAACTTTATAAAGCCATGAGAGAATTCGGCATCCCAAATAAATTGACACGACTATGTAGGTTGACCATGACCAACGTAACAAGCCAAGTAAAAATAGCCGGATTGCTATCCAGACCAATCAAAATCTTTAATGGACTCCGACAAGGGGACGGTTTGGCCTGCCTCCTCTTCAACCTGGCGTTGGAGAAAGCAATCCGTGACTCTGGCACGGCAACAAGAGGGACCATCGTCAACAGGTTCAGCCAGTTACTAGCTTACGCAGACGACATTGACATCATCGGAAGAACCGAACAAGCTGTACACGATTCCTTCATCCAGATCGAGCAGGCGGCACAAAATCTGGGGCTGCACATTAGTGAAGGTAAAACAAAGTACATGGTGGCGTCGAATGCGAGAGGAACAGTTGGTCAAACAATCAAGGTAGCGGAGCACGAATTTGAAGTGGTGCAATCCTTTAAATACCTTGGGTCAATAGTAGCAGCCGATAACAATATAGAAGAAGAAATACGCGGGCGGCTTCTCAAATCCAACAGAGCCTACTATAGTCTGTCAAAGCTCTTCAAATCCAGAAATCTCACCATAACTTCAAAACTGCTGCTGTACAGGACCATGGTCCTGTCAGTACTCACATATGGATCAGAGACTTGGGTACTTAGCAAAAGGCACTCCGACCTCTTAGCTGCGTTCGAGAGAAAAGTCTTAAGGAGAATTGTTGGCCCCGTATGTGAGGAAGGACGATTCCGGAGACGGAATCTTAAAGCAGATATCGTGACAAAAATTAAGCTCGGTAGACTCCGGTGGGCAGGGCACCTAGCTCGCATGAGCGAAGAGGAACCTGCTCGGAAAGTTCTTTATGGTACATTATATGGTAGACGACAGCGTGGTAGACCATGCTTGCGCTGGAGAGATGGCGTAGACCAGGACGCCCGAAGCCTTGGGGTGCGCAACTGGATGGCGTCGGGATACCGGGATAGGTGGAGAGACTTGTTGAAAGAGGCCAGGACCGGAACCCGGTTGCAAAACAATTTATATAAAAATATTCCAAGAAATATTTTTAGGGTTTTTTGAAGAAAAAATACAATTTTTTTTTTTTTTGAAAAATCAATATCTTCAAAACATCAAATCTATACAATTGGCATGCCAATTTTTATTTTGAAAAATTTTAAAGAAATTTCTTTGATAAAAAATGTATTTAATATTAAAACGATTTTTAAATTTTTTTTTACATAAATTCATCCTTTTGTAGAAATTAGGCGGCAATTTTATGCTTTTGAACATTTTCATCTCACTAAATCCATGTTTTATATTAATTATTAAAAAAATTAAAGCTACATAGACATACTTGTATACAGGGTTACGCACGGCGGCGGTCGGATGGATTTGAATTTTGAATCGTTCATACTTTATAACGGTCGTAGATTGTACATTGAGGTACATAGTTCCAATCGCTAAAATGGAGTGGTGAGTATGCTTTTTGTGTGCAAGCCTTATTCTTAATTCTTAAGTGGGCTTATGAGTTCTCGATAACTGGAAATGTTCCACGATAAAAGACTCTTACTTTTTTGAAGACTCTGATTCGCAATGTTTCATAAGCTATATGAATCTCTACCACCCGAGTACTTATCCAGCATCGCCAAATCTCGTTTTTTCATGAGTTCTTTAATCTCGTTCGTAAACCATGGCCAAGTTAATCTTGGCATCTCTTATATCTTGATATTTACATGGGTATTGAAAATATTAGGTTAGGTTAGGTTAGGTTGGAGTGGCTGTCTAGCTGTTGTTGACTCACTTAGACCTCAAGGGTCCGTTGTGATACCACTAAAGAGGTTACTCATGGGAGAGTAATGAATTTAAACAAACCATTTCGTGCTTTTAATAAAGTTAGAGAGACATTTTGTGTCGATTGTTGCCAGTTCACTGGTATTATCGAAGAAGGGATTACCGAGATAATTATTCCTTCTATTGGAGAGTGCTGGACATGTACATAGAAGGTGTTGGACTGTTTCCTCTTCCTCCTCGTCCATGCAGCTTCTACAGAAGTCATTTGTGTAGACTCCTAGCCTCAAAGCATGTCTACCTATGAGGCAGTGTCCTGTTATAACTCCTATTGTAGAGCTTATATTTTGTCTGCTCAGGGAGATCAAACCTTTTGACCGTTTTAGGTCTATGCTTGGCCATATTTGTTTAGTTGCCAGGCAGGTGGTACCCTGTGACCATCTAGCATTTGTTGATTCTAGAGCATATTGTTTGAGAAGATGTTTGCATGTAGCAAGTGGTGTTCCTATGTTATGTTTTTGTCTAACAGTAGGCAGAAGTGTTCCGTTTTTGGCGAGCTCATCGGCCTTGCAATTTCCCGGAATGTCTCTGTGGCCCGGCACCCAAATAAGGTGAATATTAAACTGTTCTGTCATCTCATTCAGAGATGATCGACAATCGTGGACCAATTGAGAGTTAGTGGAGACAGACGCGAGAGATTTGAGGGCGGCTTGGCTGTCCGAGAAGATCCGTATATCCTTGCAAGATATAACGTTTTCTTTGAGCCAGGATAGTGCCTCTTTAATCGCCATTACTTCTGCCTGGAATACACTACATTGATTGGGAAGTCTGTATGAAAGACTGAGATTTAGTTGTTTTGAATAGATGCCACTTCCAACACCGTAATCGGTCTTAGAACCGTCTGTATAGAAGTGTACAGCATTGTCTTCCAGGGGTCTCTCTTCTTCCCAAGACGATCTTGAAGGGATGGAAACCAGGAAGTTGTTATCGAATACCATTTTTGGGGTGGTATAGTCTAAGCGATCTGGGATAGATCTGAAGTTGTCTAAGATGGTTGTATGACCAGTATTGTTACTGATCCATTGAGAGGTGGCTCTAAGTCTCACGCATGAGTTGGCTGCCACCATTTTGGAGAAGATGTCAAGAGGTGTTAGGTTTAAAAGCACTTCCAGGGCTGCAGTTGGTGTCGAGCGAAGTGCTCCTGTGATGCACATACCTGCTGATCGCTGGACTTTGATGAGTTTATTTAGATTTACCATCTTGTCCAGTGCGGTCCACCATATGACAACTCCATAAATGAGTATCGGTCTAATAACCGAGGTGTATAGCCAATGGGTTATTTTTGGGGAGAAGCCCCATTTCGATCCTATTGCCTTTTTACAAGTGAAAAGCGCTACGGTAGCCTTTTTTACTCTTTCATCAATATTTGCCTTCCAATTTAGTTTTTTGTCTAAAATGAGGCCTAAATATTTGGCTTGGTCGGAAAAGCTTAATGGTATTCCTTTAATCTTGGGTGGGTTAATCTGAGGAATTTTGTACCTTCTCGTAAAGAGTACTAATTCTGTTTTATGTGGATTGACGTCCAAGCCACACTGCTTAGCCCACTTTGTTAGCCTGTTTAAGGCATTTTGTAGGAGTTCTGAGAGAACTTGGGGATGTTTCCCAGATACAGATATTGCAACATCGTCAGCATAGGCAATCACCTTGAAACCCTCTGCTTCCATTGATGTTAGCAGTTCGTTTACTACCATGTTCCATAAGAGAGGCGAAAGGACCCCACCTTGGGGGGTACCTCGATTCACCGATCTGGTGGTAGTAAAACTTCTCATGCTGGAAGTTATTGTCCTGCTTTTGAGCATGAGACTTATAAGATCAATGAGTGGTTTCTCTAATTCCAGCTTGTTCATTGCTGTTGTGATCGCCTGGTAGCTGACGTTGTTGAAAGCTCCTTCGATATCTAGGAAAGCTACTAGATTATATTCTTTGTATTTGAGGGAATATTCAATACCACGTACCAGCGAATGAAGTGCTGTTTCTACTGATTTTCCCTTAGAGTACGCATGTTGAGCTGTGGAAATGAGACATGGTTTTAAATTATGTCTGATGTGAATTTCAATCAATCTTTCCAAGGTTTTAAGAAGGAAGGATGATAGGCTGATTGGTCGTAGATCTTTAGGGCTAACGTGAGAGGGTTTCCCTGCTTTAGGAATGAAGACTACTTTTGCCATTCTCCAGGCTTTAGGAATATATCTCAACCTTACGCAGCTCGTCAGAATGATTTCCAATGGTGGAATGATCATGTCAGAGCATTTTTGTAGTTCGGCCGGAATGATTCCGTCTGGTCCTGGAGATTTATATGGATCAAAGCTGTCTACAGCCCATTGCAGTTTTTCCCGCGTTATTAGATCAACTGTGTCGCTTGTAGCGGTTTGAGACTCTGATGTTGAGTTGTAAAGTATATTAGAGCTACCTGGAAAGTGGGTGTCTAATAACAGATTAAGAGATTCTTCATCTGTGGTAGTCCATGTGCCTGCATCTGTCGTTAAAGCACTAGGTATAGTTGGACTTTTTGAGAGAATTTTCCTGAGTCTTGAGGCTTCTGAAGTATTTTCTATTTTTCCACAGAAGTTTCTCCAAGAAGACCTCTTGCTCTTCCTTAATTCTTTTTTATATTGCCTTAGAGCTTGTTTATATAAGTCCCAATCAGAGGGGGATCTAGTGTATTTAGATCTATTGAAGAGTTTGCGACAGCTCTTCCTGAATGGTTCTAGATCTTTGTGCCACCAATGAGGTTTCTTTTTACCCTTTATAATGGTAATAGGGCATGAAGTCCTCATTGATTCGTTAAGGGCTTCGGTGAGATGATTTACCGAGAGGTCTAGTTCATCTTTGGTGGAGGGGCTTTTAAGAAGGTTGTGGTCAAGCAGTTGTGCGAGTACCTCCCTATATCGTTCCCAGTTAGTGTTACGGTGATTGCGAAATCCCGTAGATATATTTGCCACATCACTGAGATCAAACTGAATATATCTGTGATCAGAGTAGGAATTCTCTTTTGAGACATACCAGTTTGAAATCAGGTTATGGATCGAGTCAGAGGTAAGTGTAATATCAAGTACCTCTTTCCTGTTCTTGGTTACAAATGTAGGTTCATTACCAATATTATTAATGAGTAGATTAGTGCTTAGTATGTAATCAAATAAGGACTCACCTCTCTCATTTATGTCAGAGCTACCCCATACCGTGTGATGGGCGTTAGCGTCCATACCGATTAGGAGACCCACTTTCTTCGATTGCGCGTCCGCAATTGCCTTCCTTAAGGTGTTTCCTGGAACTGGGCTGTCGTGGCCAAGGTAGGAGGACATGAGCCAGTAGGTGGCTTTATCCGTTGTTAGGACAGCGGTGGTAGTGTCCTTGTCGCTGTAATTGGGGAGTAAAAATACATTTAAGTCTTTTTTTACTAATATGCATGACCTTGGTTCACCTTTCTCCGATGCATATAATAGAGTATAACCAGGAGTCCTGAGGCCCCTGATGATGGAGTTAGAGACCCACGGCTCCTGTATCAAGACGATGTCCTCTTTGTTGCTATGCAGTCGGAGTACCAGGTTATTCGTGGCCATGATGGCGTGATGGAGATTAATCTGAACTAATCGCAGCATTGCTACTTTTAGCCAGATCAACCTCCACCACTGTTTTGTCGGCGTTTTCATCGTCTGAGGAGGAATGAAGTAGGATTTCCTCACTCAGAGTGTTGCCTAAGGTCGAGTCTTCAGTATCCATGTCGGAATTGCTGTCGACTATGGAATTAGCCTCCGCGTCGGATGGCTTGTTCGGGGCTTTGGAGATCGGTGGTTCCTCGTGTGGTGTTGCATCGACCTCCATTATTTGGGGTTGTGAAGCGTTTCCTTCCGCTGAAGGGGCTTCTGTGGGGGGCGCGTTAAGCGAATCTTCATCTTTTTTATAGATGCGAACTGTGACTTCGTCGAAACCATACTTAATCACGCCTTCGGTCGCGGCCAGTGGAGCTAGCGATTCCCTATTGATCACCAAGAGAGCTGATCTATAGCGACCCACTGTCTCCTTCTCAACCTTTGGGACTTTCCAGTCGTGAGTAGGCAGGCTTGGATTGCTGGTTTTGATTAATTTCAAAATCATATCCGGGCAGTTATGTAGAGCCGGGACCATTATACGTGCTCTTGGTCGGCAAGGGATATTCTCCCTTGTAACAACTTCGAGCTTGGCACCCGGCCAGACTTCTGGCAAGCCATTGACAGCAGCCCTGTACAGATCGAAAGATCTCTGATCTCCACAGGCGATGAGTTTGATACGATTTTGGTACCATCCTGCATCGGCTGTGTCAGGGAGAGGTCCCGGATTCTCCTCGATGACAGATAAAAATCTGAAACCAAGGTGAGCCTTGACGTCTGCCCATTGATCATGAGAGATGTTACCATCCACATGACTCCTGTCAATGACCGCGGCTATGATCTTGTCTTTGAGCGCGTCTCTAAAAGAAAGATCTTTATTGAAGGCTGTTGTGCTGCTGGAATGCACTTTCTGCCTTTTCGCTTCAGGCTTGTCGCCCTCAAGAGACCTATTACGCTTTGACGTTGAGTCGCTGCAGGTCGTTTTGGTTTTTCTGCTAAGGAAGCCACTAGCCCACTCGAGTTTTCGCGTTTGCTCGGGGGTTCTTTCCGCCGCCGGTATGACACCGACTGCGGCCAGAATCCGCGCAGCATTACGCTGATCTCGACTGGCCTGTGCCTTCATGGACCTCTTTCTGGCCGACCCAGAACTATGTCCGTGTGACACAGTTGTGGATCCACCTCCAGAGTTAATCGCTACCGATGCCAATCGGGGTGCGCCCACATCCTTCGAGTCATTTCCACATGTCGTAGATTTTGCCTCTCCGGATGGAGTGTCCCTTCTTGGGGTCGCTTGCGACGTCCTAGCAGGAGCGGGGATGGGGTTGGTTGTGGAATACCCGCCCTTGGGACAGCCGAGCGTCACAGCTGTACCACTGACGGGTAGTTCTTTCATGTAAAGGTTGCGGCTAGTAGAGGGAGAAGGATTCCCGCCACCAGTAGCAACCACCGGGTTGGCAACCCGTTCGCACCCCTGAGTTGACTCGACAGCCTTTCCAGGAGATGCGACCGCATTGTCAGCCCTGGCTCGATTTATTTTGTTTATTATTTTTCGATTTGATTGTTTGTTTTTCATTTTGTTCCCACGAGTAATGCGGAAAGACGGTCAGCCCCGGCAGAGCCGCTTACCGGGGCAAGGCAAAAAATATGACGGACCTTGCCACAGCATCCGAAAGAGCTCGTTAATGGCTGGTTTATCCCCCAGCCTTTCATTCTTCGGCACGGTTTAAAATACGCTCACACCACCACTGAAATTAGGAACCTCTAAACTATGATTGAATTGGGTTTCCGAACGTTGCACTATTGAGGAGTTATAACAATTCGGCGACCCAACTCAACCTTAGCTAATCACCATCCTGCCAAAAACGCACAGAACTACTGTGGTGATCATTGCCCGCCTGGCACCCACTAGGAGGGTTTGAATGAGGATTTTTGCCGGGCATTGAAAATATTAGTAATGTTTTCATTTCAAAACATAACTTGTTCATTGGGTGAAGGCAAATAATAAATGTTCGTCCAAGGTAAAGTGCTTATATTATATTGTTCTAGCAGCAAGTTTATGTTTTTGAAATCCCTAAATTGAATTGTTTGGTTTTTCTGGTAACTTTCGATTTTAAAATCAATTGTTAAAAACATATGTCATGATGGGAAAAAACAAGAATCGTTTGGATTTGCTGGTGTAAAGTACAGCAACTATATTGTGTCCCGAGTTCAAACTAAAGAATATCAGTGGCAAGATCTTCTCTAGACCTTCCCACGCTAGGCAAAAGAGTTTAACAGCCTCAATAATGGTCCATTGTCTTGAAGGGGTGACGCCAAACCTCCGCTTAAGCTCTCGATAAATGAAAATGTTGGACTCCAAGGCATGACACCACTGCACTATGCAACTTGTTTCATCATCATTTGATAAGCTGACCCTTTTATATAAAAAATTGGAACCGATTGCTAACGTAGAAAACAAAATTATAACCTCCTTTTTTCGTAGTCACCCTCTAGGGGACACATCAGATGGACGTCTCCTTACTTTTTATTTATATTCCCAAGCAAACAGTTCTTAAGCCACGACTTAAACTTACTTATTAATTTCAATAGATATATTAAACATTAAACTCAATTCTTAGACTGATACTTTGCGACAAGTATTTATTTTTTTTTTATACAATAATTCCATTAGATAAAAGATGAAGCCGTTTTCGAAATAAATAAAAATGAACGTCCTCATAAAGCTGTTACTTATTTCCGGAGAATTAAACTAACGACAGCTGCAGTGGGTGGTGATGGTGAGGCATTAAAAATGGCTACAGAATCAAATTATTCACACATTCCTCCGAAGACAAACTGAAAATGATGTTCATCCTTTCAAGATTCCGCGAGGGAATAGATGAGCTCTGACAATGGCATCGCACAAAAATGTACAGTCGAAGTCACTGCTGCGGCTGTTTGTGACAGGCAAAACTCTATACACTCAAGTTTATTTCTTCTTCCTATGCTACAGTCCTGAGTCTCTGCCATTGTATAGGGAAAAACATGAAAATGAAAAGGGTAGTGATGGGTAAAATAATGACTGTCTCACAGCAAATAAAAAGAAACTGTCAAATTATTATTTTCACAGCTGTCAAAGTTTGTTATTTGCTTTTTATGGCGTGATGTCGATTAATGTTTGATGTCACTGTCAGTGTCAAAGTTTAAATAGATTTTACTTTCAGAACATCATCCAGATGAAATCCCTCAGAGATACAAATAAAAAAGGCTTACTAATATAAATAGAGGAGTTTTTTTGCCAATCACAAAAACAATAAAAATAAACGAATTAAAAAGAATTCATAAGAGAATGTGTTCAAACACCACAACTATGTATAAAAATAAATACATGTATGATTGGAAATTTTTATTGATGTGATTTTAAACGAGAAGGCTGGAACGGATTATATTTAAAAATAATTAAAAGAGCACAATAGGAATAGGTCAAAATAAAAAATTCTATGTAACTTTTTTACACGTATACATTATATTTTAATTGAATTTACTGAACAGTAATTATTTCAATCGATTAGTTTGTTGGTTTGATAGGACATGAGTCAATTATAATTGTGTCGGAGGTCAATACCTTTTGTGTAACAAGACATATTTATCGAACAACATATACATTTATGGAAGAAAAATGATAAAAAAACGTTTTTTTTTAATTCCGATATGGGTTCTTGTCATGATTTAATTGAATTAGTATTTCCCAGTGAACATACCCAAATTATATTTATACCACATTAAACATAAATATTTACACACATCGCGCTTCGCTAGGTCTACCAAGATGTCGAATTCGAAGACATAATGTACATTTACCACTGAACTAACATATTTTCGAAAAGAAAATACTTCGATAAAAGATTTCCTGCACCTTTAGATTTCAAAAGTAGGTATTTTTTTTACTGTTATCGCCTACGAGAAAAGTTGTTCTCTTGACAAAAGTTTTTTTTATCAAAAAATGATTCAGTAAATATCAACATAAAAGAAAGAAAAAAAAAACTCGTGGGCTGCCTAGCACAAATCATTTTATTAAGTTATCTACGAAAAACATTAAATCTAAAATTTAGCTGCAACGTCAGCCACAAATCTAAGCGTTTTTTTTTTGCCTGCCCTCTTTCTAACGTGGCCTTATTTTAGGGCAATCAAGCCCACGCAAGTCTGCCGAATTAATCAAATTTACAAGATCTGTGGCACAGTTGAGAAAATACGAACGATCAGAAAATTATCTGCACTAGTACTTTATGGAATCGTTCGATTCGATTCATGGCTTTCCCTTTCATAAGACTGCACCACTTTCCAGATTGACAAATTGACGTGGTTTCAAGTCAGCGTTCTTTTTGTTTTTTACTTGCGATATAGGTACTATAGGGCAAGTTCTGCATTTGGAAAAAAAATCGAACTCGAGATTTTGATCAAAGTTGACATTACGATGATAGCGAAGACGAAAAAAGTGGGTCCGACAATTCCGTCTGTCTGTCTGTATGTCTGTATGTCTGTATGTCTGTATGTCTGTATGTCTGTACCTCGAACTACAGCCTAAACTACCAGAGGTATTTTCTTCAAACTTGGTAGTTAAGGGTCTTCGGTGATTCCCTAGAGGAAAAATTGAAATTTTTTTTTTAGCTCCAAAACTAAGGGTACCCCCCATACACCCGTAATGCAAAATCTTATTTATCTCGAAAACGGCTCTAACGATTTCGATAAAAAAAATTAAGTGTGATATTATGGACATGGACTATATTTTGGTGAAAAAAAAATTTGGGGGGAAATGTTATTAGGGGTACCTGTCATAGAACGGTTTTTTTGATTTTCGAATTTCTCACCAACGGCTCTAACGATTTTAACCAAAATTTTTATGCAGGAGCTGCTTTGCATTTGAAAAAATATAAACTAAAAATTTTTTCGAAAAAATAGTTTTTGGATTCTTAAAAAAATAATACAATTTTTTTTTGAAAATTCAATATCTTGAAAACCGATACACGATTAAATTTTTAAATTACGTTTTAAAATGTATTTTATTAAATACTAACAATTTGCATATCAATTTTTTTTATAAAAATTTTAAGGAAAATTTAGTACACAAAAAACATGTTTCAGTGTGTCTGTATGTCTGTACCTCTCACTACAGCCTAAACCCCTGGACCTATTTCTTTCAATCTCGGTAGTTAAGTCTTCGGTGATTCCCTAGAGGAAAAATTGAAATTTTTTTTTAGCTCCAAAACTAAGGGTACCCCCCATACACCCGTAATGCAAAATCTTATTTATCTCGAAAACGGCTCTAACGATTTTGATAAAAAAAATTAAGTGTGATATTATGGACATGACCTACATTTTGGTCAAACAAAATTTTGGGGCAAAATGTTATTAGGGGTATCTGCCATAGACCCGTTTTTTTTATTTTCGACTTTCTTATTAACGGCTCTAAGGATTTTAACCCAACATTTTTAGCAGGAGTCCCCTTTAGTTAAAAATAATATTGTATATAAAAATATTCGAAAAAATATTTATTGGGTTTTAAAAAAAAAAAAAAATTTTAAATCAATATCTTCAAAACCTATGAACGATTATTTTTTGAAATTATTTCCTAAAACCAATATTATTAAATACTTAAAATTCGCATCCCACATTTTTTTCTTGAAAAATTTTAGAGAAATTTCTTATATAAAAAATTTATTTAATAATAAAACGATTTTTTAAGGTTTATTTGCATAAATTCATACTTTTCCGGAAACCAGACGGCAATTTTATGCATTTGCACATTATTATCTCATTAAATCCATGTTTTATATTTATAAAATGTATCTTAAATTCCAAAGTACTTTTACATAAGAGCAAGTTCGTGCGATCCAGTCGTGCATTTTATTTTTCAAGCGATGCAGTCCTGCATTTTTTTTTTTTTGCAAAATGACAATGTTCTTTTAATCTATCTCTCCTTTATTCTGCATTAAGTTTTGTCTATGTAACGTCGATTGCATACACCGCATTCAAAAGCATATATGCCAGATTTTTTTCAGAGTTCTTTCAAAATAGTTTGATCTCAGCTTACAAAATAAAATGCTAGCAATTTTGAGTGGTTATGCATTTGTTTGTCTTCATTTAAAGACCAATCTCTAGAACAACTTAATCGAAATATAGGAACTGTGCACTTAAAAAAAAACTACAATATACCTGAATAAGAATAATTAAACTCAAACGCTCGAAAAGAAAACAATTTAAAGTTTTTTATTTTCATTGTCCAAATGAAGACAAAATATAGAAAAAAAAATTATCGACACATTTTTCAAATATCGAATTGGCCGATTTACTTGAAACTTTTTAGATATCATTTTTAATTTTTCCCCCACACGTTTTTTATTTTTTTTTTCAGATCCAAAATAACGGTACCTGCAACTTAATCGACAGACTTTAAAAAGAAAAAATTAAAAAATGTTTATTTAGTTAAAGCTAGGAAAAATTTGTTTCAAAAAATGGTTATTAATGGTACTCCCCTTGCAACCATATTTTGGTTTTCGATTTTATCAAAAACGGTTCAACCGATTCGGATATTTTTTGTTTTTGATATTAAAGCTCCCAAAAGGTTTCGATAGTATTGTGTATTCAATTATTGATTTTTTTTTTGTTTTTGGATGTTTAAAAAAATTTTCCATTTTTTTTTCTTGAAAACTCAATATTTCAGAAACGTCATGCTCAATTTTTTTTAAAACTTGAGATACAGATAAACAGATGAGAAACAGATAAAAGTTCTTCAATATACCTAGTTTAAAAGATGTGGGAAATAAAATTTTGTTTTTTCTAAAAATAACAGCACCTACACTACAAATGGTAAAATACGGTTTTCAAAAATAAATTCAAAACTTGATTAAATAGTTCTATGGTAGGTACAGTCAGTAATATCTTAGTTTCAAAGCTTTTCTTATTAAATTAAAGATCATAACAATTAATCGAAGGAACAAAAATTTTATCAGAATTCTAGACGCCGCCGCTGCCATTTTCGAGAGAAAAACGATTTTTGCAAACAATTTTTTAACATTTGTACAGTGGCTACCGTTATTTTTAGGTAAAATAAAGTGTTCTTTCTTACATATTGTAGATTATATTGAGAAACTTTCATTTGTCAAGTTTAAAAAAAGATCGAGCATGGATTTTTCGAAATATTGAGTTTAAAAAAAAAAATAACTTTTTTTAAAAATCCAAACATTTTTTTGGGAATATTTGAATACATAATAATATTCAAAGTTTTGGGGAGCTTTATCATTTAAAATCAACAAAATCGATTGTACCATTTGTGAGAAAATCAAATAAAAAAAAAATGTTTTTTTTTTTTATTCAACCATTACCTAGCATTTTTCTTTTTGAAATCTGTCAAATAGTTTTTGAGAAAAAAATATTTATAAAAAAGTTTCCTACAGGTACCGTTTAAAAATAAAAATATAAAAATATAACTAAGTTTAAAAAAATCGGCCGATCCGTTTAGGCTGTATACGAAATGACAGACAGACACTTTTTTGGTCTTTGCTATCATCGTAGGTACTGTCAACTTTGATCAAAATCTCGAGCTCGATTTTTTCTACGAATACATAACTTGGCTTTTAGTAACTTTAAGTCGCAAGTAAAAAATTAAAGCCGACTAAGAAAAATTTAATTTTTGTTCTTTCATTAATTAATATTTGCTTGGGAAATCACATGGCATCCGGTTCTTAGCTCCAAGTTTAAAAGAGTTGTTTTAGTCATTTAAGAAATAAATTTTATGGTTATGAATTTAATATTAATATAATTAATATTAATATTAATTTGTAAAAAATTTTGTCTTACGAAAGAGCAAGTTCGTGTATTTTATTTTTACTTGCGACTTGAAGGTACTATAAGGCAAGTTATGCATTCGGAAAAAAATCGAACTCGAGATTTTGATCAAAGTTACTCGTACGATGATAGCGAAGACCAAAAAAGTGGGTCTCGCAATTCTGTCTGTCTGTCCGTTCGATTGCAGCTAAACGGCTTGGCCGATTTTCTTCAAACTTGGTAGATATGATTTGATTTTTTAAGACCAAAAATAACGGTACCTACCATACGATTTTTTTTCGAAATTTTATAAATATTTTTTTTTCTCAAAAACTGTCCCACAGATTTTTATAGAAAATTCATAAAATTTCATTTAGTTAAACCTAGGTAATGGTTGACAAATATTTTCCAAAAAATGATTATTTTTGGTACCCCCCTTGGAACCATTTTTTTTTTTTTTTTTGATTTTCTCTAAAACGGTAACACCGATTTTGATCATTTTTTTTATGTTAAGATTCCCGAGCAGTTTCAATATTATTGTATATTCAAATTTTCCAAAAAAAATTTTTCGGGTTTTTAAAAAAAATTTCAAATTTTTTTTTTGAAAACTCAATATTTCGAAAACCCCATGCTCGATTTTTGCAAAACTTGATAAATAAAAATCTTTTAATATAAGTTATAAAATTAAAAAAAAAATTGTTTTACCTAAAAATAACGGTACCACAAATGTTAAAAAATGGTTTTCGAAAATCGTATTTTTCTCGAAAACGGTTCAGAGAATTTTACTAAAATTTTTTTCTTTCAATTAATTTTTAAGATCTATAATTTAATAAAAAAAAATTGAAAACAAGATATTACAGACTGTTCATTATCGGCATAACGGATTTTAATGAAAGTTTTTAGAGAGAAGCTTCTAAAAAGTTTAAAAAACATTGCATTTCAAAACTTTAAGAAAAATTCTTTTTGAATTTAAAAAAAAAAAATCGTTTTTTATTTTGAAAATTCAATATCTCGAAAACGGTTCAATATTTTTTTTGTAAATTTATTTTTTTTTTTCAAACAATAATAAAAACTTTAAATTGGCGTGCCAAAATTTTTTCTTAAACATGTTTTAAAAATTTTCTATATGTATAAACGCTTACTTTTTAAGACACCACTACAAAGACTAATAATTTTTTTTCTTGCATGAACCTATATTTGCTTGAATCACATGGCATTTTTTTTACCTCCAACTACTAAAGAAGTTATTTTAGTCGTTTAAAAAATTAATTTTTATGCTTATGAACAATTTTTCTCTAATAACATTCATTTTTGAAATTATTAGTCTATTACATAGGAGCAAGTTCGTGCGACCCAGTCGTG
Source organism: Chrysotoxum bicinctum (assembly GCA_911387755.1). Taxonomy (NCBI): domain Eukaryota; kingdom Metazoa; phylum Arthropoda; class Insecta; order Diptera; family Syrphidae; genus Chrysotoxum; species Chrysotoxum bicinctum. The sequence goes on along the minus strand of OU426989.1, from coordinate 67,689,599 downwards.
CATTTTATTTTACTTGCGGTCTGACTGTCGGTTCGACTACAGCCCAAACGGCTGGGTCGATTTTCTTCAAATTTGGTAGATATCATTTTTAATTTTTCCCCCCACACGTTTTTTCTTTTTTTTTTAACTAAGAATAACGGTACCTGCCATACGATTTTTTTTCGAAATTTTGTAAATATTTTTTTTCTCAAAAACTGTACGACAGATTTAAAAAAAAAGATACAAAAACATTTCATTTAGTTGAATCTAGGTACTAGTTAAAAATATTTTACGAAAAATGCTTATTGAGGGTACCCCCCAAAAAAACAACTTTTTTTGTTTTTGATTTTCTCAAAAACGGTACCACCGATTTTGATCAGTTTTTTTTTGCTAAAGCTCTCCAAAAACTTAAATAGAATTGTGTATTCAAATCAAAAAAATCAACATTTTGTTTTCAAAACTCAATATTTCGAAAACTTTACGCTAGATTTTTTTTAAACTTAAAAAATAAAAGTTTCTAAACATTATCTACAAGATATATGAAAAACAAGTTTTATTTTAACTAAAAATAAAGGTACCTACCATACAAATGTTAAAAAATGGTTTTTAAAAATCGTATTTTTCTCGAAAACGGCGCCTAGAATTTTGATAAAAATTTTTTTGTTTCAATTAATTTTTACGATCTTTAATATTATAAAAAAAATTTATGTAAAGATATTACAGCTTGTACATACCATGGAACCATTTTTTCAAATTTTGAATTACTCAATATCGACATAACGGATTTTAATGAAATTTTTTGTAGAGATGCTTCTAAAAAGTCTAAAAACCATTGCATTTCAAAACTTTAAAACCAAATATTTTTTTTAATTTTTGAAAAAAAAAATCATTTTTTGTTGGAAAATTCGATATTTCAAAAACGGTTCAATATTTTTTTTGTAAATTTAATTTTCATTCGTACAGTAATAAAAACTTAAAGTTGGCATACCGAAAAGCTTATTTTTAAGAAACCACTACAAGGACTTACAATTTTTGTTCCGGCATAAATTCATATTTGCATAGAATTCTGTTTTTGTCTCTTACTACTAAGATAATTTAAAAAAATAATTTTATCTAATAACATTCTTTTTTAAAATTGCTAGTCTATTACATAGGAGCAAGTTCGTGCAACCCAGTCGTGCATTTTATTTTTGTAAAAGCGGTGCCTAACATACTCGTACAAATATTAAAATTTGTTTAGGGAACATTTTAGTTTTCTTGAAAACGGTTCGAAGAATTCTGATAAAATTTTCATTTCCATTATTATAAAATCTTGTAATTTTTACAATTTTTATTTTCCTTAAAATTATTTTAAAATCTTTTTTGTGTGCAAAAATATTTTTTTCTTTTTTCAAAAAAAAAAAATCCCTAATCACGAAATCCCGCCGACAGATATTTTTGGAAATATTTGGCGAGATTTTCAATACTATTTTAGTACTATTAATTAAATATTTGATTTTGATTTATTTTTAAACAAATGTAAAGTATTTAAGGAACTGTTGGTTCGGGAAAAATTCAGTTCTTGTTAGAACTCCTAGGAGGTAAGCCTCCTCCATCTTTAGAGAGATAAGATGATTTTCAATGGTTTGGAAAATTATTTTTTGACATTTGACCAAAATATTTTTGGACTTTTGCCAAAAATATTTTTAGTCATTTTGTCAAAAATATTTTTTTAACAAACATTTTTTCAACAATTTTTTTTTTTCAACAATTTGTTTTTGAAGAAATTTTGATTTTTCATACATTTTTTTCTGGACATATTTTTTCAAAAATATTTATTGACGCCCAAGGTACTTTTAATCAAAAAAACTGTTTATATTGGCGACCTAACATGCCCTAAACGGAGCGATGGAGTCGCGTGAGCGGGTGTGTCCCCGAAAAAGGGAGTTAAAATGCTTAAGTCCCGCGGAACGGCCCACCCAAAGTACTGCTTGTTTATTAAACATAAACCGCAAACACACTAATTATTATTGACATCATATATTATAAGAAAAACAAATTAATATACCCCTAAAGTCGATTTTCTGGCAAACTAAGTGCCGTATCAAAGTTGATCTTTAAACGCAATTTTCGGCTAAACGGAGCTTCGTAGACCCCCCAAAGTTGACATTTTCAAACGTGATTTCTGGCTAAACTAGGCATCTTAGCTAATTAAAAATTGCATATTCGTGATGTAGGGAGCGATGTAGCACATGATTTTTTTTTTTTTAACTTTTTTGGACATTTTTGTTGTTTTTTTTTTTTATTTTTGTAATTTTTTTGACTCAAGATACTTTCAAGACTTCATACTTATATTTTTTTTTGGACTTGTCTTCAGCTTTAATCCAATCAGAGCTCGTTAAAAATTAACGAAATCAGAGCGGTCTTCTTCGTATTGGATATTCCAGTACAATAGTAGGGAACTTCGTTCTCATTGATTCACCATTACTATCGAAATGAATATCCATACTGTGCTGTTAATTTAGTATTGAAACGGCGGGATTTCGTGATTCGGGATTTTTTGAATCGGGATTTTGTGATGCGGGATTTCGTACCCAACTAACCTCACTGCATCAATACTTTCTGGCCTACTTTTCCCCAATTCTATTAACAATTGAACAATTATTTAAATAAAATGTTTTAATTTATCCAACTTGGTGGTGCTGCATTAGTTGCTACATAGTAAATTGTTATATGAAATATAATGTATAATGAAATACCAACTGATAAATTTCTTTCACACAAAAACGGCACCTAAGCTAAATCCACCTGGAACACTCTGTACTTATTAATCTTAAAGCACATTTAAACAGTAAATGGTTCCTACTTATATTATGAACCCTTCAGCGGTCGACTTATGTCCCCAGTAGTCAAAAATGTATTTATTTAAACATGGCTTATCCCCAGTTTTATTTTGTTGTCCTCTTTTTTCATTCGAGTGGGCAAATAACTACTTAGAAATATTGCAATAAAGAAAGAATACGAATTTTTATAACCTCGAATTTTTTTTCAGTCTCCTTCGGAGGAAGTTCAATCGAAGTAGAAAACAAATATACATAATCATTATTTATTTCAATCGCCTACAATGAACTTAGAAACGATTTATAGATTAAATTTAAAAAAGCTAAATTTTTTGTTATTGAACCTCAGACGTAATGACAGCCCCTAACAAAAAATAAATTGCCAGAGATAAGGGTAAAACTGAATTCAAACAAAAAATGTGTTCCAATCGATGATGCTGGAATGGCAGAGGGAAATCACAAATAAATATCACGCGGAAACTAAATCTCACGACCCAGTGCACGCAGTTCTTTTATCTATTAGGTACGTTATAGCCAACTTTGCAAGGAAACTGCAACCAGCCGCTCCCGCACAATCGCCCATTTGGGACACGTCCGGATCCGGCAACACTTTTGCCATTCCCTCCTTATAGATATTCATGTTGCTCTTACTTCAATAAGAGCCTCTCTATACCCCTACATAGGTACTATATATATATATTCGAAAAGTAAAAGACATCCTGTTCAGTTCCTTTTTCAATCAATCAAATAGCGAAATTTGTCAAGGGAAACGCCATCACGGAATGCTGCGCGAGGATATTCTATAAATTTGTAATATAATTTTTTGTTTGAAACTCTGCATGTGTATTACCCAGCTGATGTGGAATTTGTTTTCAGATTGATGAAGATGTGTTGTGAAGATGTGCAAGTGTAGTTTGCAATGCCTTATGTAGGGTTATGTAGGTACATTAATATCAAACAAACATGCATTTCTATCTCAGCCATTGCCTGATAGTTGGCAATGTTATATTCATACTAGTAGGTATATTTAAACGAGTTCCATTATACACCCACTCGAAATTGTAAACGTGGATTTGAATTGAAAAGGGAAAACGAGCCTGACGAAGACGAAGGATGTTCTCGCGCGTATCCTTAGAAGTGATGTTATATTTATGAATGTAGATATCGGTATGTATTTTAGATACAAGATTATCTCCCTGAAAGAGGCTGAGCTGAACTTTTTTGCGTAAGACAGTTTATGTGAATATTGTAGTCGTCAGTTATCTTAAAGAAGCAAAATTTTAATCTTAATTGGATATAATTTTGTGACTTGAGGCAATTTAATTAAAAATCAAAAGTTTTCATCTTCAAAGTTTGCCAACCTCGAATTTTCCTTGTTATAATTCTATTAAAGGAAACAGACGAGGAAATAAATAAAGAACTGATGGATGTGGAATACGTTTACAGGGGAAAAACAAAAACAAACATTAATCCTCTTTTAATCATAGAAATTTGTTTCAATTTGTTTTCATTAAAGAAAGGCTTAAGTCTTACTCAAAATGAGAGAAGATCAGCACCTAACGTGATTCGCTGTCATCTTTTTTAGTTATTTATAAGTTTGTTACCGGATTCAAAGCTTGGCCAGTACCACTTATGTATGTGTCATTATAAAATTCACGACCTGGTCTCAAGTACAAACAACAAAGAAATGGGCCTTACCAATAATCAAATTTGGGGATTTTGATTGGCCTACAAAAGACAGCTTTGTGTTTTCGAAGTATTAAATTCAACAAGGTTTCTGATTTCCACTTACACTCAAGATCAGAATCTAACAAGCTTGGCATACGCTGCCGTTTAAGTTCCACAACCGATGAGCAAGGTTGTGAGTCTGGAAACGAATATAAAAAACTGAGGGTGCTGTAGTCAACGAAACAATGAAGTGGATTAGAAAAAGTCTCAGACAAAAGATCATAAATGAAAATAAGGAAGAGTTTCGGTGACAAAACGGAACCTTGGGGCACACCACCATTTGTTTTTTTGACTTCAGACTTAAGCCCGTCCAAAACAACTCGAACTGAATTGTCAGAAAAGTAATTTTTAATCCAACGAAAGAGATAATCATCGATGCCAAATGCACACATTTTCCATAAAAGAGCTACTGGTCCAACTATATCAAATGCTTTAGAAATATCAAGTGCAAAGCTTTTTTTCTCCAAAATGATGTCAATATTGGTTCCACTTTTCGATAAGATATGATATCAGATCATCAATGGCTATGAAGGCCATACTGCCGGTCGTTTAAGAGCTTTCGTTCCTCGAGATACTTCTAAAGCTTATCGTGAAAAAACGTTTCCATGATCTTGGAAGGACTGGGCGTTATTTTAATTGGTATGTAAATGCAGGGGGGCGGGAAGACAAAACACCAAAAGTTTTTATTAGATACCTTTGGGATATTATAGTACTCGTATTTTATGCCATATGTACGAACTTTTTTACTTGCGACTTATAGGTAAAGAGTGGTTAAATTTTAAGGGCCGATGTTGATTTTGAATAAAACACAAATTATTTAGGAAATTATTGTCATTTCTTTTTATTATGTTAATATGGTATGGTTCAATTATGCATGGAACAAAATATCGGCCAAATGGCCGCCGCAACCTCGGCAGCATACCTCCATCCGATGCGCTGGTCCAAATTTTCGATGACGCTGAGGCATAACTGAGGTTCTTTGCCGTTAATGTACCGAATTATCTCATCCTTTAGCCCTTGAATTGTTGCTGGCTTATCGACGTACACCTTTTCTTTTAAATAACCCCAAAGAAAGAAGTCCAACTGTGCCAAATCAAATGATCTTGGCGGCCAATTGATATCGCCGCACACGTGAGATAATACGGCCATTGAATTTTTCGCGCAAAAGAGCCATTGTTTCGTTAGCTGTGTGGCAAGTGGAACCGTCCTGTTGAAACCACATATCGTCCACATCCATTATCTCCCAATTCGGGCCATAAAAATTTCGTTATCATCTCACGATAGCGAACACCATTCACAGTAAAGTGCTAAACACATGAGCTGCGAACTGCGAATGCGAATAAATCTTTTTAAGCTATTTTCACAGCTAATATCAATTTTTGTTTGGTTTTAACTTTACGATGAAGTGAATTAATGATCGGATCTACTATTTAAAAGGAAAACACTGCATAAAATAATTAAAAATTGAAATATTTTGTATTTTAATATTTTTTTACGCGACCAACAACGTATCTTCTGCGAACTGTCAAATGTAAATTTGAAATACAAAATATTTCAATTTATAATTATTTTATGCAGTGTTTTCCTTTTAAATAGTTGATCCGATCATTAATTCACTTCATCGTAAAGTTAAAACCAAACAAAAATTGATATTAGCTGTGAAAATAGCTTAAAAGGATTTATTCGCATTCGCAGTTCGCAGCTCATGTGTTTAGCACTTAACTGCCTGACCGGCCTCATTTTGGAAAAAATGCGGCCCGATGATGCCGCCAGCCCATAAACCGCACCAAACAGTCACTCTTTGTGGGTGCATTTGTTTTTCGACAATCACTTTTGGATTATCATTCGCCCAAATGCGGCAATTCTGCTTATTGACGAATCCACTGAAGTGAAAATGTCCCTCATCACCGAAGATGATTTTCTTCGAAAATTGATCGTTGGGCCATTTGCTGCCATTTCTTGCCACCATTCTGACCATTGACGACGCTTGAAATGGTCAAGAGGCGTTACTTCTTGATTCAATTGCACCTTGTAAGCGTGTAAATGCAAGTCTTCATGGATGATGTTCATCAATGACGAGCGTGAGAGGTGCAATTGTTGGGGAAGACGACGAGTTGCGATGGACGGCTTTTCAGCCACACTATCGCGAAGAGCAGCAATATTTTCTGCAGTACGAGCTGTACGAGCATGCACTGGTGTTTTCACATCTCCTACAGACCCGGTTTGCTCAAATTTTTGCACGATTTTTCCGATTGTACGCACATTTGGACGATTTAATTGACCGAAAAGATCACGAACTGCACGATATGCATTTTGATTTGAACACCCTTTTTCATAATAAGCCTGAATAACTTTAACGCGTTGCTCGATTGTGTTTATCTTTCCATGGTTCCAATTGAGTTAGTCTGAAATTGAGAAATGTCAAATGAAATGTAGAAAAAAACTTGATGTTTAGGTGTGGTTCACATTCAACATCGGCCCTTAAAATTTAACCACCCTATAAGGCAAGTTATGCATTCCTAAAAAAATCGAACTCGAGATTTTGATCGAGGTTGACATTACGAATTACGATGATAGCGAAGACGAAAAAAGTGGTTCTCGAAATTCTGCCTGACTGTATGTTTTTCTGTTCCACTACAGCCTAAGCAGCTCGGCCGATTTTCGTTAAACTTGGTAGATATCGTTTTTAAATTTTTTCTCTCCCACATTTTTTTCTCTTTTTTTTTTTTAAACCAAAAATAACGGTACCTGCCATACGATTTTTTTCGAAATTTTATAAATATTTTTTTTTCCTCAATTCACAAATTTTTTTAAGCAAAAATTAAAAGTTTTATTTAGTCAAAGCTAGGAAATGGTTGAAAAAAAAATTCCTAGAAATGGTTATTTTTGGTACCCCCTATGGAACCATTTTTTCGGTTTTTGATTTTTTCCAACTCGGTACAACCGATTTTGATAATTTTTTTTATGTTAAAGCTCTCCAGTAGTTTAAATTTTATTGTCTAAAAAAAAATTTTGGATTTAAAAAAAAAAAATAAAATTTTTTTTTCTAAACTCAATATTCCAAAACCCAATGCTAGATTTTTTTTTTTAAAATTTGATAAATAAAAGTTTCTTAATATAAGTTACGAGATGTGCGAAAAAAACATTTTCTTTTACCTACAAATAACGGTACCCACCATCCAAAGTTTAAAAAAATTGTTCGAAAATGTTGCTAAAATTTTTTTTTTTTCGATTAATTTTCTCGATCTATAAATTTATAAAAAAAATGAAATTAAACATATTACTAACTGTACCTATACCATAGAAAGATATTTTCGAATTTTGAATTACTCATTACCGGCATAACGGATTAAAATGAATTTTTTTATAGAGAAGTTTCTGAAAGGTTTAAAAATATTGCATTTCAAAATTTAAAAAAAAAAAATATTTTTTTGGAAAATTCGATGTGTCAAAAACGGCTCAATATTTTTTTTTGTAAATTTAGTTTTTATTCGTATAATAATAAAAACTTTAAGTTTGCATACTGAAATTGTTTCTTAAAAATGTTTTCAAAATTTTGTATATAAAAGCTTAGTGTTTTTAAGAAACCACTACAACGACTTATAATTTTTGTTGTTGCATAAGCTAATATTTGCTTGAATCGCATCCTGTTTTTAGCTCCAACTACTTAAAGAGTTGTTTTAGTCATTTGAAAAAATGAATTTTATGGTTATGAACAGTTTTTCTCTAATAATATTCATTTCACTTTCGGATATGCGCATTATTCCTCGCTTGCAAGAGCTTTTTCCTCTTTTCTTCAGTGGGTTTTGTTTTGTAGCATCGTAAGTTAAATTCCCTCAACCCTAGTACCTCTTATCAGCGATAGAAGTTCCAAGAACTATTCTAATCAATACAAGCACTGGAATCCATGTCACTATCAAGGAAACATAGTTTTAAAAAAGTAATTAATGCCGTCCAAATTGTCTTTCTCATGCTACCAAACAATACTTGGAACTTTTTCTTTAACTGTTTTGATGGAGTATGAGAAATTTACTGATATGATACGTTGGCTAACGTGCCTAGAGGTGCTGATACATAAATAGTGTATTTATCAGTGGGAAATGTGAGGAACAGATCAAGCGTATGTGCGGAATGATCTTCAAAGACATGAATTCATGTCTGCTTGTTCCCAAGCTGATTTAAAAGGTTTAACTCAGCAAATATCTTTTCAGACCCTTTTCCGAGTGTTGTCTGGTCAGAATGTTTAAGGGGAAAAAAAAAGTTATGAACCTTTAAATCGCCAGTAATAACGATTTCAGTGCGAGAAAAATGGGTGGCGATTCTTTATATGGAGTCATATAGTACATCAAAATCGTAAAAATTGAGATTGCTATTTAAGCTTGGGCTCTTATATAAAACCAACGTAAATGGTGTGTAATTTGAAGCCATATAAAATTAAAATTCGTATTAGCGCAGTGGCCATATCGAGGCTGAAGTTGGCAAGCAAGATCATTACGAAGGTAATAGGCAAGAAATTCAGTAAAGACCCTTCAGACTATTATGAATGAATGAATAATTTTGGGGTATAAGTGCACTGCGACTTTTCGATCTATTGTGCCCGCATCTAGAACTGAGTACGATCACTTATCATATAACTATTTTTCCAGACTTGCTTTCCTGAGAAACTTAAGTATAGGGAGAATTTTCAGAGACTGCAACACGCTCTTTTATATATATCTGATGACTTCCCAGAGATACCTATGGGTTTGATGCACAAGCATGTTCTTAGTTTTCAGTGACCAGTGATCAAACAAATAATCATTCTAAGAGTGTTCATGCGTAATTCGATACAGGATGTAAAGCGTTCTTGGTTGTAGCTCCTAAGAAGCATTTAGGCATGCCTTAATTTTGGGAGTTCTATCCATATTTTTAATTTTAAGGCCTTCTCTTCCGTTTCGAGCACCTATTTTAGCTTTCTAGTCTACATTTCATTTCCAATGATACCCACGTGTCTTGGTACCTAATGAAGTGTTACATTATTATGCTTGCCCAGGACGTTAAGCCTGCCAACACACTCCCAAATCAGTTTTGAACTTAGGCAATTTTAGTTTAATGCTTTGAGTTCTGCTTGGCTATTTTACATGATGGCAATATTTTGCCTGTAGTGATTGCTTTCAGTATTTCGTCGCCACATTTTTTTATGACTTTCACTTCTTCCTCGAAAATGCTTCTGGACAGAAGAAAGTTTAGTTTTTTATCCAAAAATTTGTGCGACTGTCCCTTGAGATGTCCTTGATCCATCAGTATGACATTTAATAGTTTTTGCATTGAGAGAGTAGCAAACTTCTCGCCTAACTTCTCTTTCTTGCTTCTTAACTCCGTTCTGATTTTTTTTCTGGACTTTGACATGGGGTCTTTTTTCTAGTTCCTATACATTTACTCCTTCACTGGTGAATCTCAGGACAGATCGCTTAGCTGCTGGTATCATTGTTGTCTTAGTACGGTTGATATTTTATTCCTAGTAATTGTCAGACCTCTTCAGATTATATCACAGAGAGTTTATTCAAACTTCGCTAAGGCTGTTATAACTATGGCATCAGCGAAACCGATGCGTCGTATGCCCTGAGAAGTAAGACTTTCTCGAAACTCATCAACAACTAATCTCCACAGCAAGGGTGAAAGTACCTCTTCCTGAGGTCCCCCTCGACGTGTTTCACCTTGTCGTGGTGGGGGGGCTTACGCCTATCCTCCTGCTGTGAAGCATCAGCAGGTGGAATAGGTAACTAAGAAAACCCAGCAGGGAGTTCAGAGACAGTCAGGATCGAGACGATATGGGATGGTTAGGTTTCTGGTGACATGCCTAAACCAGAAATTTAATGCATCCCGTAGTATTGATCTTGGTTGGTAAGGTTGGGTGGGATCGTAGGGTCTCTGGCTGCTTAGGTGGCTGGGGGTCTGAAAGTCCTACCAAAAAAGGGAGTATATGTTGGAATTTGAGTTAAATTGGCATGGTTCTCATTGGGACACGAGACCAATGAGAACCTTTTGATTGATCTTGATGGTAGTTGGGGTGGGACTGTGGATTCTTGACTGGGCATGCAGTTGGGGGTCCTAGGTCTCACCTAAAAGGCAGTTAAATTAGTAGCGTCCTTGTCCGTTCGCGGATGAGGATTCGAAAGTTTTTCTGGAAGGATGTAGAGGAGTTTAAGGATGTCTGGGGTGGTAAGGATGCAAGAGGTGTCAGAAGTGGCAGATGTGGCAGTAATGTCATATCTGTCTGAGGGTGCAAGAGGTGTCAGAAGGGGTCCGGCATGTCTGATTGCTGGACTACTGTTGAATGTTGCTCACTATATACATGAGGCTTGGTGGCATGTCTCCCGTGTGTACCATGCGTAATTCCCAAGCGATCGTGTGGTGAGTAACTTTGATGGTGGGTCTAGTGGTTGGATGTGTCGGATGTTGGGAAGTTCTTCGGCTGGTTCGGAGCCTGGCTGGAGTTCTTCTTAGGTTCAAGAGGTGTCAGAGGGGTCCAATTGCTGGACTACTGTTAAAGGTTGCTTATATACATACATGTGGCTTGGTGGCATGTCTCCCGTGCGTACCATGCGTAATTCCCAAGTGTACGTGTGCTGAGTAGCTTTGATGGTGGTCTGGTAGTTGGATGTGTTGGATGTTGGGAGGTTCTTCGGCTGGTTCGCCCGGCTGGAGTTCTTCTTAGGTTCAAGAGGTGTCAGAAGGTTTTTTAGAGGTGTCAGAAAGGGTTTGGGGTTCCGGGTACTTGTACCTGGCGTCCTTCGTTAATAGCGTGAAGTGGAGCGTCATCCAGAGTTCTTCGGAACAAAGACCGGGGCGTCACCCGTGTGAACCGTAAGGGGATCAAAAGACAGGAGCGTCTCTCCTTGCTCACCAACTGGTGGCTAAAGACCGGGGCGTCACCCGTGTGAACCGTAAAAGGGGATCTAAAGACTAGGATATGCATGAGATGTTCGTTGACCGCCCTCAACTTACTTTCTCAATATGTGTATCCTAGGGTTGCTAGGCCCAGGGTTTTGCAGTAACCTATCTGGAAGTGACTGATTCATATCCATAACCCCTAGGTTCAGTAGGAATTAGGCCATGTCCTCTTTTCTGCAGTCGCCTAGGAGGGATTTGATGACGTTGCGAGGCTCCACCGGTAGCCTTATACTGGTACCACGCGTGATAGTGCCCGGGATTTTGAGAACAATAGTGCACATCTTCGGGTGTGTCAGTTCTCTTTTTCCTGCTATCTTGAGGTCGGCCCCCTAGTGGGAGATCGTGGTGACGTGGTTTACTCCAAATGCAGAAACGAATGGGACTCAGGATTCTTTTCTTGGGTTCAAGAGGCGTTGGTAGGTCTCGTCTTAAAACAAGAGATGTGCATATGCTGCAACATATCACAACTTTGTTACCGAAGTAGCTTGCTACGGAGGGGTTAATGGCTAGGACTAAATCTGGCTCCAATGGTGGTAGGCCACCCGTGGGGTAAAACCTTTAACTGGTAGGAATCCACGTAAAACTAAGGTTCATTCATTCTTCCTGAGGTAAGCCTCTTGTTGTGACGATTTTTTAAAAAAAATTGTCCTGCTTATATTGCCTTCGTTCTTACAAAATATTCATCTTGTCTCGTCTTGGGATTAACCTACGAGTATCAGTGCCTGTGGCGGTGATTTTTGATTTGATCGTTTTTGGATTTAAGATTTGGGAATTTTCTGCCAGGGGATTACATATTTCTGAATTTTACAAAGTGTGTGTGTGTTGTTTGGGGTCGTTTAAGGTTCGTGAAAATAATGACACGATGTAAGAGGTCTTACATAATATTTTGAAAGCTATTAATTTGATAATAAGTTATTCCGTACCCATGAGCTTTATTGAAAATAAAAACAAAAAAATTTATTACAATATTTTAGAAAACAGTGAATATAGTAAGTAGTCTTCCAGGTTTTAGATAAATTTTAATAAAATTCAACAATAAGTTGAAGAAAAAAAATAAGCCCAATGTTTATCGAAAAGTCCCTTTTCTCCTCCCTAATATCACCATCCCTCGTGCTGTGTTTAAAATAATAAGGGTCTCTCAATAAACCCTCGAGCGCGTGTGAAATTAAAAAAAAATACTAACACCAAAAATATTCAAAACAGAATAATAAAAACAAACTGCTAAGTATTTGCCTACCAGTAAATTTGATAATACCTTAATTTGCTAGAACGATGTAACCTTTCACCAGCAAAATCCCAGTTAACCTCATGAACCACAACAAACAAACCTTAAACCTCCTTGACTCACAGTTGGAGAAAAGCTACTGGAAAAAAATCTATAACACCCTGTGATTGTAATTTACGATGTGTATTAGCTGTCCATTATCACTCATGCTGGTTCGCCCAGCCCAACACCAACTCCCAATCCAGTGAACCCTCGTCAGTACCTTTTGGTGCTTGGAGGCAAATAATTTGCTCGCATAATGCCAGGAACACGTTATAAACGAGATAGCAAAAAGTCACACGACAACAACAACAGCAGCAGCAGCATTACGAGTAAGTTAGGTGCCACAGGGAAAAGACACAACTTCAAAAAAGTAAAAAAAAAATTAAAGAGCGAATAAACAAGCATCAAGGATAATACGGATCCAGATACAAAGTACGAACGAAACAAAAGTCAGGAGTCAATGGCTGAGCGGATGTGAAGAAAATTAAGTTAATTCGAGAAGAAAGATAATATCGCATCCTGCCTTATCCTCTGCTATACACAGGATGAGTGTTATGTTCTCGAAGTTGTTGTTTCCATTTGAAGGGATTCCACCAATGGAGTATGAATACTACGGGTGACAGTTACAGATTAAGCCCTACCAGCATTCTAAACGATGGATATTAAAAACGTCTCCTTTTGCGGAATGTGCAAGTCACTATAATAAATTGAGATGTCCTCAGACTATGGTAGTAGAAAGTTCTGTTGTTGTTGGCTCCGTTTTGATTGATATCGGAAGTGTAGATGGAAATTTATCATCTCTTTAGCTACTCAACAAAATGAAAGAAAGCCACAAAAAAAAATAAAATAATAAAGTGAAAGGCCATTAAATTATTTTGTAAACAAATGGTGGTTTACCTTTATTAATTCATAAAACAAGATTGTTGCACGAAACAGGATCCAGGCGGCGTTATTTATTATAGACACCAGGCAGTATAACCTTAATCAAACTGGCATTTTTCCAATGAAACTTAATAGAAGTAAATATTTTAAAATAATTCGTTTCCTTCAGGGTTTTGTGGGCTTAGGGAAAATGTATTTGTCATGTCCTTGCGAACGACCAGTCTTGAAAAGTCAAAGTCATATCGGCACCATCAGAATTAAATTTAAAATACTAAAATGTCACAAATATTCGTTTGACACTTTGACTGAGCTGTAGAGTTAAATTGAAACAGGACGAAGTCAAAATATCCTTCCATTTCTTTTCTTATTAAATTATTTACTGCGATACAAATAATTGAGTAAAGAGGCCAGCAAATTTCACTCTCAATTTTTTTGACAGCAAGAGTCAGACATTTTTGTACCGAATTGAGTTTATATTTATGAGAAAACGGAGTCCTCCGAGATCTCCGTAATATTCATACCTTAACTGGGGATTTATGTGACATTTATATTCTTATTTTCGAGGTAGGTTTGTTTTTAAATATAAATATATTGGATTAAATAACTATGATTTTTTTTTTAATCTGTGTGCATATGTACATGTATGTAGCTTTATGTGTCTGAGGAGATTTTCATTTCTTAGAGATTTATGTACTTCAAATTCAGGAGGTAAAAGCTCCATCCCACCTCCATTTATTTCCTTACAAACTATTAAATTCAACAGTTTTACCCAAATAATAATAGTTAACAAGACTACAATTAGTACTTACTTGCGATAAAGGTACTATAGTGAAAGTTGTACCTTTAAAAAAAAAAACAACTAGAAATGATGACTAACCTTGAGATTGCTATTATAGGGCACACAAAAAAACTGGGTCCCGCAATCCCTTCTGTCTTTCTGTATACCTTTACCTCGACATGCAACATAAGCCGCTGTTGCGATTTTCTTAAAACTTGGTAGGTACTTATGGGTCATCGTTAATCTAGAGGAAACATTTAGTTTTCTGTTAGAACTGGTGTGCCCCAGGGCTCCGTTTTGTCTCCGACTTTCTTCCTTATATTCATAAATGATCTTTTGTCTGAAACTTCTAATCCAATAAACTGTTTCGCTGACGACAGTACCCTCAGTTTCTCATATTCGTTTTCAGATTCACACCCATGTCCTTCGGATGTGGAACTTGAACGGCAGCATATGATAAGCTCATTAAATTCTGATCTTGACAGCATTGTCCAATGGGGAATCGAAAACCCCGTAGAATTTAATGCTTCCAAAACCCAATGCTGTCTTCTGTCGTTAAAACGAAACCCTCCCCCCATGCCACTATACATGAGTGCACTTGCGTTGAGGTGTATCACAGACCACCTTTTGTGGAAAGATCACATATTTGATGTCGCCAAAAATGCTGTTAAGTGTTCAGGTTTCCTTCGGCGATGCAAAAAATTTTTCACCCCTTCTGATCACAATACAATACAGTACAATTCTCATGTTTGGGCAGGTGCTCCAATAACCCAATTAAGTATTTTGGATAGGATACAGAGAAGAGCTATGAAAATCATAGGCGACAGAAATATGACGGAAACATTTACAACTCTCGAGCACCGCCGCAATGTTTCATGTCTTTCGTTGTTTTACCGATATTTTCACAAACAATGCTCCACTGAAATAGCCAGTTGCATTCCTCCCCGAAAAGAATTCAACCGTGATACTCGTACTTTTAGGAATGCACATCAGTTTACCCTTGAGCCCAACTTCGGACGTACTGTCAAATATAGATATTCTTTTTTTTAGCCGGACTACCGGAATGTGGAATGCTTTACCCGACTCTATTTTTCCCTTCAATTTCGATATTAAGAGGTTCAAAACCAATGTGCATTGGCTTCTTTTCTTTAATCCTTCCCTGTTTTCCAAACGCTCGTTAAATTTAACATTTTTAGGGTATTAAAAAATTCTTGGGTGCGTGTGCTGTATAAAAAAAAGCTCCAAGACTAATGGAGCTCGTACACCTGTTTTGAAAAATCTTATCTCTGAAAGCGCTGACAGGCTAGAAAGAATATAATCAACACTTGATCTAAATCAGACAGATACAAGAGTTCCGACCCCACTCTGTAATCTTAAACAGGTAATCGAGAGCATAGTTGTAGCTAAAAAAAAAAAAGAAAATGGGTAGCACGAACTTGCTCTTATGTAAAAGACTAACAATTTCAAAAATTAATGTTATCAGAGAAAAACTGTCCATAAGCATAAAACTCATTTTTGAAATGACTAAAATAAATCCTTGAGTAGTTGAAGCTAGGACGCTATGAGATTCAAGGAAATATTAGTGCAAGAACCAAAATTATAAGTCGTTGTAGTGGATTCTTAAGAAAATAAGCTATAAAAATAAAAATAAAAATAAAAATAAAAATACAAATAAAAATAAAAATAAAAATAAAAATTAAAATAAAAATAAAAATAAAAATAAAAATAAAAATAAAAATAAAAATAAAAATAAAAATAAAAATAAAAATAAAAATAAAAATAAAACAATAAATATTCAAAAAATTGGTCAAATTATTAACATAAATTATTAACATAAAAAAATAAGCTTTTAATTATAAATTTTTAAAACCTTTTTCAGAAAATAGTTTGGTACGCTAACTTAAATTTTTAATTACTGTACGGATGCAAAATAAATTTCCAAAAAAATATATTGCGTCGTCTTAAAGATATCGAACTTTCCAAAAAAAAAATATTTTTTTTTTCAAAAATTCAAAAAATATTTTTTTTAAGTCTTGAAATGCAATGTTTTTTATAATTTTTAAGAGCTTCTCTATAAAAAAATTTCATTAAGATCCGTTATGCCAATATATTTCAAATTTTTCTTTAATGAAATTATAGATCCTAAACATTAAATCAAAAAACATAAAATGCACGACTGGATCGCACGAACTTGCTCTTATGTAAAAGTACTTTGGAATTTAAGATTCATTTTATAGATATAAAACATGGATTTAATGAGATAATAATGTTCAAATGCATAAAATTGTGGTTCAATTTCTAGAAAAGTATGAATTTATGCAAACAAACTTTTAAAAATCGTTTTGTTATTAAATTAATTTTTTATATAAAAAATTTCTTTAAAATTTTTCAAGAAAAAAAGCGGGATGCGAATTTTAAGTATTTAATAATATTGATTTTAGGAAATAATTTCAAAAAATAATCATTCATAGGTTTTGAAGATATTGATTTTTCAAAAAAAAATTTCAAAAAAACCCAACAAATATTTTTATAAACAATATTATTTTAAACTTAAGGGGACTCCTGCTTAAAATTTTTGGTTAAAATCCTTAGAGCCGTTAATGAGAAAGTCGAAAATAAAAAAAAACGGTTCTATGACAGGTACCGTTAATAACATTTTGCCCCAAAATTTTTTTTCACCAAAATGTAGCCCATGTTATTATGGACACCTAGGTTTTTTTTTATCAAAATCGTTAGAGCCGTTTTCGAGACAAGTAAGATAATGCATTACAGGTGTATAGGGGTACCGTTAGTTTTAGAGCTAACAAAAATCAGTTTCTCCTCTGCAGGAAATCAACGAAGACCCTTAACTACCGAGTTTGAAGAAAATACCTCTAGTAGTAAAATACGTCCATCTCCTTCGGAAGTTAAATTGCAACGGTATCGCATGACAAGCTTATTAAACTCCGATCTTTATAGTATTGTCAAATGGGGTATACAAAACCGTGTGGAGTTTAATGCTGCGAAAACTCAATGCTGTCAATTATTATTGAAGCCAAATGTCCCCCTTATGCCATTGTTCTTGAGAATATATACATATATGTATAAAGATTATATAAATATAGATATTTGGTTTTTAGTCGCACAACACGATTATGGAATAAATTAATCTTTACGTTTTTCCTTTGCCATTTCAATTTGCAAACTTTCAAAACCAATGTTCATCGACACCTCTGCTTTTTCTTTCCCTCCATAATTTCCCCATCGACCATGCTGTGCTTAACATTATAAGGCTCTCTTAACATTGCTCCTTTATAATACACTAAGAATTTCAAAAACGAATGTTATTAGAGAAAACTGTTCATAAGGATAAAATTATCATGATTTTTTAAATTATTTTAGTATGTAGTAAGAGACAAAAACGGAATGCTATGCAAATATGAATTTATGCAAGAACAAAAATTATAAGTCGTTGTAGTGGTTTCTTAAAAAAGAAAGCTTTTATATAAAAAAAATTTAAAAGATTTTTAAGAAAAAATTTGGTATGCCACCTTTATGTACGAATGAAAATAAAATTTCTAAAAAAATGTTGAACCGTTTTTCAAATATCGAATTTTCCAAAACACAATATTTTTTTTTCAAAAATTAAAAATATATTTTTTGTTAAGTTTTGAAATGCAATGGTTTTTAGACTCTTTAGGACCATCTCTACAAAAAATTTCATTAAAATCCGTTTTGTCGATGATGAGTAATTCAAAATAAAAAAAAAATGTTTCTATGGTAGGTACAAGTTGTAATATCTTAATTTCATTTTTTTTTATTAAATTAAAGATCGTTAAAATTAATTAAAACAAAAAAAATGTTATTAAAATTCTAGGCGCCGCGCCGTTTTCGAGAAAAATTCGATTTTTGAAAACCATTTTTTAACATTTGTATGGTTGGTACCTTTATTTTTAGGTAAAATAAAACTTTTTTTCATACATCTTGTAGATTATGTTGAGAAACTTTTATTTATCAAGTTTAAAAAAATCTAGCATAGGGTTTTTGAAATATTGAGTTTTGAAAAAAAAATGATTTTTTTTTTAAATCAAAAACAGAATTTGAAAATTTGAATACACAATTCTATTCAAATTTTTGGGGAGCTTTAGCGAAAAAGAAAATGATCGAAATCGGTGAGAAAATCAAAAACAAAAACAATTGGCTCCTTGGGGGGTACCCTCAATAACCATTTTGCGGAAAATTTTTTTTCAACCAGTACCTATGTAGCTCTAACAAAATGAAATTTTTTTGTGTCTTTTTTTAAATCTGTCGAACAGTTTTTGAGAAAAAAATATATTTACAAAACTTCGAAAAAAAATTTGTATGGCAGGTACCATTATTTTTGGTCTTAAAAAATAAAAGAAGAAAAAAAGTGTGTGGGGAAAAAATTAAAAATGATATCTACCAAGTTGGAAGAAAATCGGCCGAGCCATTTAGGCTGTAGTCGAACAGACAGACACAGACAGACAGAATTGCGAGATCCACTTTTTTAGTTTTCGCTATCATCGTAAAGTCAACTTTGATCAAAATCTCGAGTTCGATTTTTTTTACGAATGCATAACTCGCCTTATATAGTACCTATGTATAAGTCGCAAGTAACTATAAAAAACAAAAATATCTGAGGTACTTTTGTGGTACGGCGAACAGGTATGTGGGGGGATAACCAACGATTTGGTGGTAAAATCACTCAGGTTCGACATCAACAGGTTCTATATTACAGATATCCACGTGGCTGTTTAATCCTCTGAATTGCTTAAGCAATAACGGGATGAACTTGTCATTTTTATCTGGGTTCCAGGTGACAGTGATATAGAAAGAATAAACGGGCTGACAAGGCGGCCAGGCAACTATCAAGCCTTAATGGGTCACTTTCCGAAAGAGATAACAATTTTTCCTGGTATTATGAAGAACAAAGTCTTTTCAACGGCCTAATATGCATATCCAGTCAAGGCATAGCCAGGATAGTTGCAAAATGCACTGGGAGGTGGTTTTCAATACCACAACAACATACGTGATACAATTATTTCATTATAAAACTACTTAGCGCTAATAGCCCAGTTTTGGCCTTACCCCCTTTTACAACTAAGTTTTTAAAAATATTTTAAATACAGACAGCTAGAATATCTATTAGGACAGACATGACACACCATAATCGAGGTCACCCAGCAATTACTTTACCCATTAATAGGAAATTTGTTTTGATATCGAATGTATAAAGGTATAGATAATAACATTGTGACATGTTTTCCAAATGGAAACCAAAAACCTCAATAAAGTTCCCTTTCAGAAGCCATTAGCAAATATGTCCTAACGACAACGGTCCTTAGACGACCTAAATATATTTTCTTTTCTTTTTTTTTTTTAAAAAACCTCAATATTATCGAATCTTTCTTATAAAAAAAAACTCCCAAAAAACTTGAGTGTATTTTGAGTTTCGGAGAAATATAAAGCAGATAAAGGCTGCCAAGAACCCAGGTTTGACGAGTCGTTGTTTGCTAAGAGCATTTAAAGTCCCTAGACAAAGAGATAAATACAAAAAAAAAAACCAACGCCAAAAACCCAATCGAACCAAATATAAAGTGATTTAGTTTTTGTATGTTTTTTGTGTACCCTGCGCCACAAGTCCCCAAAATCTACCCGACGATTTCGTATGGTATCGGTTTTGGGGCCACTCCTTATAACTCCGCAATACAATAGGGACGAACCAAACATGCAAAAAGGAAACAACACGTAATGCTATCAAAGAGGGGCTAGAACTGAAAATGGTCACAATTATTTAGTGCTTTCGACGATTATACCCTTTTTAGCGATACTGCTGTGTGCTCCATCAAGAAAACATCCTGCTTTATAGCCGATGCTTTACATACATAAAGTCTCAATGGCCATTGATGGGTTCACATGGAAATGCGATAAGATTTTTATGTGAAAATAATTTCTATCCTTTTTCGCATGGCATGAGTGTCCTTGAAAATAAAAAAAAAAACTTTTGATGAAATTTCAGTTGAGTGTTCTTAACTACTATTTAAAGCGAGGGTCGATAAGATGGGGGACGGAGGATTGAGAGAGAGAAAGTATAAAGTGGTGCTGGTCCTTGGCAGGATGCAATAAAATATTGTGTAGGAAATTCCCCAGCTAATCATGATTCAAGGAAGTTTTATTATTTATTTATTTTTTTTGTTAAAGAAGGACAGTGCACAAGTAAATGAAACGAGGATAGATGTTATGATAAATGGGATTGATACCCTTCTGACCCAATCGTTATTTGCAGGCTTGAAGGAATATATTATTATTGTTATTGTTATTATTACGAGGGGGGTTTAAAAAAAATAGATGCAAACTGCAAAACATAAAATTTTATGATGCTGTAAATTGTTGTGTATGCCACAGGAACCTCAATCGGCCTGGGCTAAATGGGGGCTGGTGTGAATAAATGAGGATGAATTTTAAAGTTTGAAGGTTTTCCATGGAAATCGATTTGCGAAAATAAGTGAAAGTGTTGGTGTGAAGACCAACGACTAGTTTCGAAAAATCACTTTATTCGATTGAGAAGATAAGGACGAAACAAAATCGTTACGCAATGAAGAGGAAAGATTGGAACTTTTTTTAAGAAACCTTTTAACTAAAAGCAAATAACGTAATAATCTTCAATCTGGTTTCGATCAATATTGGAAAATTTTCTATAATATACATATACAACCATAGATAAAAAACAAAACCCTGCTGAGTTGCAGGTTTTGCTCGGTTAGTTCCAGTTCTTTCGAGATTTAAAGATCTTAAACACAAAAACATAGATGTTGTTGGAGCAAAAAGGCATTACACTTGTTCCTTAAATTACTAAACTCCTTAAACTGCTTTGAGTTCTTGAATTGTGATTCAATAATATTAATTAGATCTATCTATGTTCATCGAACCCCTTGGCTTAATGGTTAGTGCGTTGGACTGTCATGCGGAAGGTCTCGAGTTCGATTCTCAGCCGCTGCAAACATTTTTTCAGGGGTGTACTGCCTCTTGCGAGGAATTGGCAAATCCTCTAAGAGTATATCGCTTGTCATGGAAAGTGCTGCTCATTAGCCGTTCGGAATCGGCAGAAAATTGTAGGTCCCCTCTGTTCCTGGTAACACGCACACAGGAATGGTTGAGAGTTGTAAGTCGCTAGGTCCTGGTTCACTTCGAGCTGTTGCACCACCACATTTATTTATTTATTTATGTTCATCGAACAATAATTCTTGAAGACAGAGCCTACGTCTATGGGCTAGAGCAGGACATGTACATAGAAGATGAAGAATTGATTCTACCTCTTGTTCGTCCACGCAGTTTCTGCAAAAATCGTTTGAATAATCGTCAAACCTCGATGCGTGTTTTCTTAGAAGACAGTGTCCTATTATAATAAAATTATGTTCAAACAACTTAATAATATCAAACACTTAGAGCGCTTCAGGTCAAGCATTAATTAGATCAGTTTTGTCATCAGACAGGTGGTTTTATTAGCCCATCTTAGGTTCGGTTCGTCATTTCCATAGCGATTTCGTGCATAGTTATTAAATCATTTTAAAAGCCTCTAGATAGAAAATTTGATTTTAATTGGTTGAGCCGATATTGACGAAGCCAAAAATAAAAAAAAATTGTTAGATGTAATAAATAATTTTAATTTACTTCCGGTGCGGTGTCGCTACAGTCTGAGACAGAACAGGGCCTCAACTATCAAGCTTCCCCAGTAAGCTATGCCAAGTTGTTTGTTTGTCTTCTTGTATTACACCTCCGCGCCACACCGGCCGTTCCTCGGAATAGAATGCGAAGACTAGCCATCCAGCCAGTGCCGGATTAGCCACGAAGCAAGAGTAGCAAATGCTACGGGCCCCGCGCATTTGGGGGCCCCGCGCACCAACATTTTCTGACCATAAAAAAGTATTATTTACATATTAGATTTAGTCACAATTACTAAGAAGAAAATATTTGCATCAAAATGATCAACTATAATTTTATTTTTCTATCTGCTGGTCTTACCAAAAATCATGTTTCGCACCGCACCAAACGCAAATTGGAGAACGGTATGAAATTCAGGTATTTATTGTCACCATTGATAACGTACTCACTGCTTTAGGTAAACGTATATGAACAGTTATCATAAAATTGCTGGCATTTTCGGAATATTCCGAGAGCTAAAATCTCTTCCTGATTCAAAATAGCTTTTTTGGCGTTTAGTCCACAAAAACTGGCGTTTCGTCCGGGTGATCGCCCATGGACTCATCAGTTGGCTGTGAGGACCTTGTCAATATGCAATTTTTATGGAATTCAGTTCATCTTACGAGTACATCGATTTTTTGACAAAAATCCAATGTGAACTATATCCGACCAAGATTAAAATTATAATCATTAACGTTGGAATAAATTGCCCGTGGCCGAGCATTGATTCTATATGAAGGTTTTTATAATACAAATTCTATATACATATGTACTACTGAAATAAATCAGCCTAGTAGAAGACTTAGCACTATTAATAGATTTGTTGAATTTGTTGAAAATAGCAAAATATTTCAACGTTAATGATTACAATTTTAATCTTGGTTGGATAGAGTTCACATTGGATTTTTGTCAAAAAATCAATGTAAGATGAACTGAATTCAATAAAAATTGCATATTGACAAGGTCCTCACAGCCAACTGATGAGTCCATGTGCGATCACCCGCACGAAACGCCAATTTTTGTGGACTAAAAGCCATAAAAGCTATTTTGAATCAATAATTCAACAAGTCCATTAATAGTGCTAAGTCTTCTACTTGGCAGATTTATTTCAGTAGTATATAGAATTTGTATTATAAAAACCTTCATATAAAATCTCTTCCACCAGAAGAAATTAAAAATCTGCAAACATAGTAAGTGCTTACGCAGATGATTTGGAGGACAGTCTGGGCAACGAATTATTGCAATTCGCTTCAATGCTCAATTCTGATGTGGCTGGTATTATTGACAACAGGAATCATGAGGCTCTGGAAATGCAGGTTTACAAGCTGTTGATAAATAATTCTTTACAATCTTGTTTCCTTAACGTTGAAATTGCTTTGCGTATTTATTTGTCTCTCATGATCACCAACTGCAGTGGTGAACGATCTTTCTCAACATTAAAACGTGTTAAAAATGAATTGAGGAACACGATGAGCCAACAACGTCTTAATCTCCTCACTTTAATGAATATTGAACATGATTTACTCCGAGAAGTCGACATCAACAGCATTATTTATAAATTTTCCCAAATTAAATCAAGAAAAGTTTTTTTGCAACAGTTTTGTTTTATTTAATACCATAAACTTGATAAGTGCCTAACCTAAAACAGTCTAAGGGCCCCTTGATATAATTTGCTACAGGCCCCGCGCTGGCTTAATCCGGCACTGCATCCAGCCATCTCAGTCATTGGACTTTAACTCGTTTGAGTGGGTCCATTTCACTGTACAGCACTTATAGTACGTGGTTATTTCTTCTCCTCCATCCACATCTATGCAAGCCAAAAATCACCCGATGAATTTTCCTTCCCAAAATTCCTAAAACGCTCTCATTCATATTTATCGAGGTCCGCATATCTCTGCTCCATGTCCATATACAAGGACTGGGATGATAAAAGTCTTATAAAAGCTCACTTAAGTTGCTCAAGAGAGCATTTTGCTACTTTTTAGTCCAAAGAAGCAGCAATTGGCAAAAATGATACTCAGTTTGGTGTTAGCGCCAGTGTCATTGTTCTAATTAATAGCGGCGGCCAAGTAGGCAAAGTCCTTGGTTACCTAAAAGTAATAACAGTGATAGTAAATAATGGCTATTCAAAATTGTCTTACATTAAATTGTGGAAAATTTGGTGATAAAAAAATTATCAAAATTCTTAGAGCCGTTTTCGAGAAAAATAAAATTTTCTAAAACCGTTTCTTATAATTATGTGGTAATAATCGTTTTTTAGAATCAAATACATTTTTTTCTTGAATGCTAAGTTTCAAAAAATCAATCATGCGATTTTCGAGTTAAATTAACATAATTTGTTAAATATAAAATTAAATGTTTTAGAAATTTTTAATATCTACAATTACATTTTTACTTGCGACTTATAGGTACTATAAGGCAAGTTATGCATTCGTTAAAAAAATCGAACTCGAGATTTTGATCAAAGTTGACATTGCGATGAAAGCGAAGGCGAAAAAAGTTAGTCTGGCAATTCTGTCTGTCTGTCTGTTTGATTACAGCTAAACGGCTCGGCCGATTTTCTTCAAACTTGGTAGATATGGGTTTTAATTTTTTACCTCCGGATGTTTTTTGATTTGATTTTTTAAGACCAAAAATATCGGTACCTGCCATACGAATTTTTTTCGAAATTTTATGAATATTTTTTTTTTCTCAAAAACTGTCCCAACGATTTTTTTTTTTAAATTCTAATGATTGAAAAATAATTTCCAAAAAATGACTAGTTTTGGTACCACCCTTGGGTCCATTTTTTTTGTTCTTGATTTGCTCAAAAACGGTACCACCGATTTTGATCATTTTTTTTATGCTAAAGTTTCCCAGCAGTTTGAATATTATTGTGTATTCAAATTTTCCAAAAAATAAATTTTTGGATTTTTAAAAAAAACTTTCACAATTTTTTTTTTGAAAACACAATATTTCGAAAACCCCATGCTCGATTTTTTCAAAACTTGATAAATAAAAGTTTGAAAAAATAATCTACAAGATATGAGAAAAATAAATTCATTTTAAAAAACATTGCATTTTAAAACTTTAAGAAAAATATTTTTTTGAATTAAAAAAAAAAATCAATTTTTTGTTTTTTGAAAAACGGCTCAATAATTTTTTTGTAAGTTTAATTTTTATTCATACAATAATAAAAACTTCAAATTGGCGTACCAACATTTTTTCTTAAAAATGTTTCAAAATTTTCTTATATAAAACCTTATTTTTTAAGAAACCACAACAAAGACTTATAATTTTTGTTCTTGTGTAAATCTATATTTGCTTGAATCACATGGCATCCTATTCTTACCTTTAACTACTAAAGAAGTTTTTTTTAGTCATTTAAAAAATATATTTTATTCTTATGAACAGTTTCTCTAATAAAATTCATTTTTGAAATTCTTAGCCTTTTACATAGGAGCAAGTTCGTGCGACCCAGTCGTGCATTTTTTTTTTTATTTTCTCAAAAATGGTAACATCAACTTTAATCATTTTTGTATGCAAAAGCTCTCCAAAAATTTGAATAGTATTGTATATTCAAATTTAAAAAAAAAAAACAATATTTATGGATATTTAAGAAAAGTTTCAAAAATTTCTTTTCAAAACTTAATATTTCGAAAGCCCCATGTTCGAAGTTTTTTTTTAAACTTGACAAATAAGAGTTTATTAATACATTTTACGGGAAGAATTGTTTTTATTTTACATATATTTTACGGTACTCCCCATACGAATGTTGAAAAATAGTTTTCGAAAATTGTATTTTTCTCGAAAACAGCGTGCCTAGAATTTAAAAATTTTTTTTTCTCTGAATTAATTTTTCTGATCTATATTCCATAAAAAAAAAAAACAAATTTAAAAATTATGATATTACTGACTGTACCTACCATAGAACTATTTTTACTTGCGGCTTATAGGTACTATAAGGCAAGTTATGGTAGATATCTTTTTAAAACCAAACATAACTGTACCTGCCATACGAAGTTTTTTCGAAATTTTATAAATATTTTTTTTTTCAAAAACTGTCACAGAATTTCTTAAAGAAAATTAAAAACATTTCATTTAGTTAAAAATACATAGGGAATGGTTGACAAAAATTTTCCAAGAAATGGTTGTTTTTGATAGGCCCATATTTTTGATTGTCCATATTTTTTTTGTTTTTCATTTTTCTCGAAAACGGTACAACTGATTTAAATCATTTTTTTATGCTAAAGCTCCTCCCAAGTTTGAATATTATTACAACATGTTCAAATTTTCATTTTTTTTATTTTTTGGATTTAAAAAAAAAAAATCATTTTTTTTTTTTGAAACTCAATATTTCGAAAACCCCATTTACATACTTGATAAATAAAAGTTTCTTAATATAATCTACAAGATTTGAGAAAAAAAATATTACCTAAAACTAACGTGACCTTCCATACGAATGTTAAAGAATGGTTTTCGAAAATCGTATTTTTCTCGAAAACGGTTCCGAGAATTTTCATAAATTTTTTACTTTTGATTAATTTTAACGATCTATAATTTAATAAAAAAAAATGAAATCAAGATATTACTGACTATACCTAACATAGAACCATTTTTTCGAATTTTGAATTTCTCATTATCGGCATAACGGTTTTAATGAATTTTTTTCTAGAGAAACTTCTAAAAATTTTAAAAAACATTGCGTTTCAAAACTTTAAAAAAAAAATATTTTTTGAATTTTTGAAAAAATATCTAAGTTATATTTTTTTGTAAAATTCGATATCTCAAAACCAACTCAATATTTTTTTTTTTAAATTTAATTTTTATTCGAACAATAATAAAACCTTTAAATTTGCGTACCAAAATTGTTTCTTAAAAATGTTTTAAGAATTTTGTATATAAAAGCTTAATTTTTGTTCTTGCATAAACTAATAGTTGCTTGAATCACATGGCATCCTGTTTTTAGCACCAACTGCGAACGGAGTTGATTTAGTCATTTAAAAAATGAATTTTTTGCTTATGAACAGTTTTTCTCTAATAACATTCATTTTTTGAAATTCTTAGTCTTTACATAAGAGCAAGTTCGTGCGACCCAGTCGTGCAT
This sequence comes from Chrysotoxum bicinctum, assembly GCA_911387755.1. Classification (NCBI taxonomy): domain Eukaryota; kingdom Metazoa; phylum Arthropoda; class Insecta; order Diptera; family Syrphidae; genus Chrysotoxum; species Chrysotoxum bicinctum. The sequence goes on along the minus strand of OU426989.1, from coordinate 67,662,426 downwards.
TCTAATTAAATGAAAGTGAGGAAGAAAATATTTAAGCAATTTCAAAAATATATTTCATCCTTCTTTTCTTTAATAGCAATCATATTCTGTAACCTAGTAGATCAATTTTAAAACTCTAATGGTCAATTTCATAAACAAACACTAAAAGCGCTTTTATCATTATCGGACTCTTAAATCTTTTAATGCGAAACATCTATATAGTCCAGTCATTTTAGGTTTTATCTGCGGAAAAATTCCTAGTGAGCTGAATTTTTGTATACACCTTTATTACGGCATTGTAATGAAGATGTGAAAAATCGACATTGATATCGTGCCGGCTAAAAAAGTTATAGGGGTCAAAAGGTCACAAAAATCAGTTTTTCGCAAATATCTCGCTATCTATTGCTCAGAGGTCAATAAAGGTCATTATAAAAATTGTTTGTCGTGAAATTGTCTACAAAAAATGTCTCTTGCATTTTTCTGTAAAAATTTTCGGAGTAGAGCGCTGTGAAAGCGAATATATTATGACGATGCACTCGTTTTCTCACCACCTTCGAGGTAGAATGCAGAGCGCATAATCCATGATACTCGTATGTAATCAGAGGTTTTTTTTTATTTACGAGTGAATAATTTTTTATTTGAATACAGAAAAATACAGAAAAATTAACTTTAGTATATAATTTTTTTTTTATCATTCATTGTCGATATCTTCAGTTTCTGTGTCATTAACAATTGCATACCGGAATCTTCGATATTAAAAATGGTCTTCAGCTGTGAGCGGTTAACTCGCTGATTCTATTTAGCATTTACACCAGCGATCTAGTAGGTAGTCTAACTCGGGAAATTGTGTATGCCGTCGACCTAATAGTGTACAGAACAGCTCCAAAGTCGAGGTCATCAGAATTCTTTTGCACTGTGACTTCAACAAGATTCAGTGATATTGCGATGATATGGAAGTCAGTTTCAGAAATCTGAAACTATTCTGCTTAGGACTCGATCCATCAGTGTGCCACTTGATGATATTTGTTTCGAGGATCTCAAGATAACTTCCATTGCCGCACTTCTGATGGCCTCGTGTAGAGGGGATAGATAGAGGAGAACCTCTATAGCTGCGGTAGGGCAGGTTCTCATTGCTTCTGTAATACAGATGCACGCGAGCCCTTAGACTTTTTCTAAAGCTTTCCTTGTTCTTGATAATTCGGTTCTCTTGTGCCATGCAACCGCCCCATATGTAATGATTGGCCTTACAATCATAGTGTATATCTAGCTAAGGATGTTCGGTTTGCATCTGCATGACTTGCCTGCAAGTCTCTTGCAAATCATTAGGGCTTTTTTGGCTTTCCCGACTATAGCTTTTAAGTGTTTGTTCAAAAGGAGTCTACTATCTGGTAGAATTCCTAGATGTTTCCCCTCTCTGCGTTTCAATCACTTCACCAGCTAAGTTATTCCTTGTTAATAGTCTGATTGTTGTCTTGGAGGAGTTTATTGATCATCCTACAGATAGACACCATTTCCGTGTAATTGTTAGTCCTCTTTGGATTACCTACGGCTATGATAGAAACATCATCAGCAAATCCAATGAAGAATATACCTTGGGAGGTAAGATTTTCTAACAATTCATCCACTACAAGACTCTTCAACAAGGGTGATAATACACCACCCTGAAAACAGCCTCTTGTTGTGATTACTTTTTTTTACATTTTGTCCTTTTTGTGACAGTATTTTTAGTGCCTAACATCTAGTTATGGTGATGGGTACGCATTTCCTAACAAAAGTTGTGCCTACAGCCTCGTGGGATGTGTTGTCGAAGGCTCCCTCTATGTCTAAAAACGCATCTAATATTCTATCTTTTTTCTATATTTTGGGAATAGATATTAGCTTTTCTGTTCTCCATATACTTGGTATATACCCAAACGCAATGCTAATGCGAAGAATATTAGTGAAGAATATTGTTAATGACACAGAAACTGAAGATATCGACAATGAATGATAAAAAAAAATTATATACTAAAGTTAATTTTTCTGTATTTTTCTGTATTCAAATAAAAAATTATTCACTCGTAAATAAAAAAAAAACTCTGATTACATATCATGGATTATGCCTACGGGGGAAAACATGTAAAAAAAAACGCGCCCTGCATTCTACCTCGAAGGTGGTGAGAAAACGAGTGCATCGTCATAATATATTCGCTTTCTCAGCGCTCTACTCCGAAAACGGTTAATTTTACAGAAAAATGCAAGAGACATTTTTTGTAGACAATTTCACGACAAACAATTTTTATAATGACCTTTATTGACCTCTGAGCAATAGATCGCGAGATATTTGCGAAAAACTGATTTTTGTGACCTTTTGACCCCTATAACTTTTTTAGCCGGCACGATATCAATGTCGATTTTTCACATCTTCATTACAATGCCGTAATAAAGGTGTATACAAAAATTCAGCTCACTAGGAATTTTTCCGCAGATTGGGGTTTAAAATGCCTAAAATGACTGGACTAATAGCCGCACGTAAAACCGATTTCTGGCGTGACGACTCATGCCGTGGCGACACGCGTCGCAACCGACTGCGATTCTCCTCCCACTCGATTCGACGTTGAGCCATCTTTCTCGCCACACTGAGCTCGGACTCGGATACCTGCAGACCTGCAGTGTATACCTACTCCATAGTGTATACAGTGTTGCTTACTTCGGTACACATAACCTGTGTTTTACTTAAAAACAAATCATTTTTTTAATAATAAAATATGCCTGACAGTGATAATTTAAAGAGTGACAGTGATCAGCCTCCTGGAAAGAAAGCAAAATCGCACACTATGACACACTATCAAGTCATCAGTAAGTTATGTAATTATATTTTTATAATTAAAGTGTGCATATATTATTTTATCTTTATGCCATATTTAGTTCCTATCGCAATCTGTTCTTTTCTGCATATTACTTTTACAAAACAATGTCGATGTTTCACATCTGCCAGGTTTCCCGTGACGGCTCACATTTTTTTTAGTTTCACCAATTTATGAAAAGAAAATTTTTGTTAAAATTGAGTTCCTTGGAGTATAAATTGGGTTTATCTTTCTAATATACGAAATGTATAAGAAAAATAAGAACGCATGTATGTGTTTAAAAAAATGCCAAGAAATGCCAACAAAAAAAAAGATTTGGAAATATCCTGTGGCATAAAATCGTAAAGTAAGAAGCACTTGATTTAATTCACTGACGGGTTTGTTTCGATTAGTTTTATTTTCCAAAGGACGACCAAATAAATTGAACAGCAGATCCACAGATGCTTTGGAAAATCAGAACCTCATATTGAAGTCAATATTGTCATAGTCGTAGAACGGATTCCTGTGAACCCGGAATACTCTTGCTCGGCGAATAACTATGTGCTGCTCTTTCTTTATCGTCGGATGAAGATGATCAATCTTTTCTTCCAAATATAAAGCAAATCATTAAAATATTGCTATTAACATGCAAAGTCTTTACCTATTCATTTTGTATCTTCAGAAACTGGAAACTAAAATGTTAAAAAACAAACAAAAACTTTAATGATTCAAAAATGGCATGGCATGAAGTTACAAATGTGTTTTGTGCTACGCCACTGTCTAAAATATAATTAAGCCTTGCTTATTTCTAGCAAAGAGCAAACAAATATTATCTGAATGTATTAACCACAACCATACTGCTCTGAACAACCAAACAAGACTTGCAATGATGACACTTTTTTCGAACTCTCATCAAATAAGCCTTTCACCATCATCACACAGAGGAGTGTTGAACGTTCAAAGTTGATCAAAAGTCGAGAATACCTCCCGATACGTAACTGTTATTTTAGGAATCCAACAAATAGCTTTTTAGCCGACATTGTCGGAGTATGCCTTACCTAGTCTGTTTCATATCCATTTCAATTTTTGTTGGCAATAAAACCCATTCAAAAGCTCTCGATGGAAAAACTAATTATTTTGATCAGCATTATAGACCAAATACCCTCATGTGTGGATCAGAGTCATTCATAATAATCTACCGTTTTGTTAGAGCAATCGAAATATTATGTTTGACCCTATTCCGCATTAAGTGTTGACTGTGAACTGTGACACATTTGCAAGTGTCATATATGTAGCTGCTGGCATATTCCTACAAACTGCAATAATTGATGTCCTAGTGTGGATTAAACATACAGGTACAGTTTGAAAACGTGTTATTTGCTGTTGAATTTTTGCAGCTCATACACTTTTCAATTGGTTTGTTGACAAGCAAACAGTAAAATTCATTTAGTGTTGAGTCAATTTCCATGCAATATCTACCGAGCAGATAAATACAGATGGGTTTTGTGCATTGTGTGTGTGTTAGTTGAGTTCTGTGAGTATTGTTTTGTGCAGATGTGCCAAATTGATTGGTCAATATCAAATAACAACTGTGATTTATCTTTGTTGGTATATTTTTGAAGGATTGCAGAGGATAGGTAGGTAGTAGTTTTGTTAAGTGTTCACAATTATTGTCATATTGTTAATAGGTACATATTTTGGAACCTGTCATCTGAATCAAAATTTAAAGCCACAACAACAACTGTAAATAGATTGTAAAGAACATATCACAATATGCCCTCCGGCAATGTGGTGAATAGTATTGTGTCATGGTGGTCAAACAAAATTTGATAGTTTTATAGGCAGATACTTTTCTGTTAAAAAATTAAATGCACAATTGGGCCGCATGATCTTGCTCTTGGGTTTAAGATTTTGAAAATGGATATTATTAGAGGCAATTTTTAAATGGCTAAAACAACTCCTTTAAAAAGACTTAGGTAAACTTAAGACATTGGGTCTTACTAATAATCAAATTTAGTGTTAAGTTTAAATGCAAATCTCCAGATTTTAGAAAATCCGCATTCCAATAACGAATTTAATCTGCGGTCGTTAGCAGTAGGTATGTCAAAATTAAATACACGAAAATCCATGTTTAAAGTCGAACACTAAATAAAAAGTGTTGCCTTAGTGCTGTTTTATGGTACTTAAATTTGTATTTAACACTTAAATCTACTCCCATTATAGCAGAATGATTTCAATACCAATATCCAGGGGTTGGTTAGAATCTTTAGATTTTTAAAATGAAAATAAAGTACTTTATTTAAAAGTACTGTATTTATTGTTTGTATGTTTATGTGAAAAAGGAACAGAATATTCATTGTTTTCATAAATATTTAGTACGTCTGGATCTTACTTTAAATACATTTTTAATTTTTGTATTCCATTTTATATATTTACATAATCACGCTTATCTACCGAAGTCGGCTGATTAGCTAAATCCATTTATTAAAAACTCAAACTTTGAGTTTTTTGTTACGAGTTGAAAGGGTTAAAGATGAAATACTGTGAACAAACTAGCCCCTAATTCTTACTTATACAGGGTGATTTGCATAAGGTGTGACAAAAAGCTAGGGCGTGTAGGTTGGACTTAGACAAGAAAAAAAATCGTATGGGAGGGGGGTCTATTTCCCCCCGTTTAGGCGGGAGGGGCAATTTAAGAAAAAAATCACTTAAAACAGAAAAAAAATTATTAAAAAATAACGGTGATACCTACAGAGTAATGCTATAGCATTTTGAAAAGCCAGAAATACATTCTTTAATTTTGTTTTTAAATAAAGTTGTTCGAGTGAATATTTTTGAAAAATTAATTTTCAAAATCCAAATTTAAAAAAAAAAATGAAAATTTTGTTTTTAAACAATTTTTTTTCAAAATTTTACGTATTTAAGTATTATTTTTGTATTCAATGTTCAATGCTCTTATTAATTTTTGATCAAACACAAAAAATCGAATGTCAAAATGTTTTGTAGTTTTTGAGAAAATCAAAAATAACAAAAACTACTTTTGTTCTAAGAAAAGCCTTTTTTTTAGTTTTTACCTTTTGAATTCTTAGGTGAATTTACGATTGAAAGGATTAACTTTCTTTTTACTATTTTTTTAATTATCGGTCTTATAAGCTTACAATAATGTGACAAAGTACTGGATTAATCATATTTCACACATTTTTGGCATTGGTTTAAAATTGACCTGCCAGTTTTTTATTATGGTGGGGTCGGCCTCGGCGGCGCGACCTGTTTTGTCGTACAAATTATTTCTAATTTGAATGTCAAGTCGTCAACATATCACGATATCAAATTAAACGGATATGCATTACTGCTACGGTATGGCTCATGGTCGAAGTCGTGAAACGCAAAGACTCTACGCTGAAATTACTCTGTTTACGGTATTACCGTTATTTTTTAATAATTTTTTTTCTGTTTTAAGTGATTTTTTTCTTAAATTGCCCCTCCCGCCTAAACGGGGGGAAATAGACCCACCCCCCTTCCCATACGATCTTTTTCTTGTCTAAGTCCAACCTACACGCCCTAGCTTTTTGTCACACCTTATGCAAATCACCCTGTATATAAAACCTAAAAAAAAAATAATTAAATCAAAATATGCCAGTTCACTTATTTTTATTTTAAAAATATTTCAAGTTCAAGATTTTCTTACTTTGGTAACTAAATTACATTGCGAGTGAAAAATATTGCAATAATATAAGATAAGTAAAGAAATATGTTTCCTTGTTAAATAAAATGCACGACTGGGTCGCACGAACTTGTTCCTATGTAATCGACCAAGAATTTTAAAAATGAATGTTATTAGAGAAAAACTATTCATAAGCAAAAAATTAATTTTTAAATGACTAAAACAACTTCTTTAGTAGTTGGAGGTAAAAATAGGATGCCATGTTATTCAAGCAAATATAGGTTTATGCAAGAACAAAAATTATGAGTCTTTGTGGTGGTTTCTTAAAGAATAAGCTTTTAAATAAAAATTTTTTAAAACATTTTTAAGAAAGAATTTTGGTACGCCAATTTAAAGGTTTTATTATATGTTTTTGAATAAAAATTTAATTTACAAAAAAAAATATTGACCCGTTTTCGAGATATTGAATTTTTCAGAAAAAAAAAATAGATTTTTTTAAATTCAAAAAAAAAAATATGTTTCGTAAAGTTTTCAAATGCAATATTTTTTAAATTTCTTGGAAGCTTCTCTTTAAAAAACTTCATTAAAATCCGTTATGTCGATAATGAGAAATTCAAATTTAAAAAAAAATCCTGCTACTGTCAGTAGGTACAGTCAGTAATATCTTGTTTTCATATTTTTTTTTATTAAATTATAGATCTTAAAAATTAATTGAAAGAAAAAAATTTTAGCAAAATTCTCGTAACCGTTTTCGAGAAAAATACGATTTTCGAAAACCATTTTTTAACATTTGTATGGAGGGTACCATTATTTTTAGGTAAAATAAATTTTTTTTCTCATATCTTGTAGATTATTTTAAGAAACTTTTACGCGTCAAGTTTGAAAAAAATCGAGCAGGGGTTTTTCGAAATATTGAGTTTTGAAAAAAAAAATTTGAAGTTTTTTTTAAAAATCCAAAAAAAAATGTGTTTTCAAATTTGAATACACATTAATATTTAAACTGCTAGGGTGTCTTAACTAAAAAATAAAACGATCAAAATCGTGTTTTTTGAGAAAATCAAAAACAAAAAAAATAGTTCCAAGGGGGGTACTAAAAATAATAATTTTTTGGAAATTTTTTTTCAACCATTACCTAGGTTTAACTAAAAATTAAAAACAAAAAGAAAAAATTATCCGGGGGGTGGGGGGGGTAAATTGAAAATGATATCTACCAAGTTTAAAGAAAATCGGCCGAGGCGTTTAGCAGACATACAGACAGACAGAATTGCGAGACCCACATTTTTTGGTCTTCGCTATCATCGTAATGTAAACTTCTTCGTTCTTCGTTCTGTTCAATTTTTTTGCTCATTTGTTGTAGATTTTGTAACAGATTTTAGGAAAGTCTGAGGACTAGTTAGTTAGCCTTTAATTTATTAGTATGGCCCATTAATATCAAACAGAATATTCATTTTTCTGACTTTTGCTAACAGAGCAATTACGATGGAAAGAAATGCTAATCGGAGACCAGAAAAAGAAACTAATTTAAACCAAAGAATTATCAACCAGTCTTGGGAATTTTTGTTCAACTAAACGGTTTTTCAACAGTGACGCTACAAAAAGAGAGCGACAGGGACAGCAAACGACGCCATATTTCTTGCCGCTCTTTTGACATTTCACTTCAGTAAGTTTTGCCATTTTATGATGGAAAGATATACGAGCCAACAACGAGTCGAAATTATTAAAATTTACTACCGAAATTCGGAGTCAGTAGCCTCAACGTTAAGAGCACTACGTCCAATTTATGGTCGTCATAATCGTCCTAGCAGATCAGCAATTGAGCATCTAGTGGATCTCCTTCTATCTATTTCCTGTGGGGCTACGTCAAGTCTATGGTCTATGCCAACAAGCCAGCGACGATTGATGAATTTCGTACGAATATCGAACGTGAAATTGCAGCAGTATCGGCCGATTTATGCTTGAAAACCGTCGAAAATTGGGTTTAGCGTCTGGACTTCTGCAAGCGTGCCCGTGGTGGTCATGCAAAAGAAATCGAGTTCTATACATAATGGCATCGAACGGACTTTCACAGAAATAATGAATTTCATTGATATCCAAAACGGTTTTTGTTTTATTTAAAAAAACTTTTGTAGCGCTCTTATTGAAATACCCGATACTAAGTAGCTAAATAGGTTTTACTTAATGAATTTTTTTCAACTTTTTTTATGAAATCTGTGGAAGGGTTTTTGGATTTTTGTTTTGTTTTTGTTTAATTTCGAAAAAAAAAAATGTGTAGGGGGGAGGGGGGAATTTAAAATCCAAGTATAAGGCAAATCGGCCGATGCACTTAGGCTGGAGTCTAACAGACAGACAAAAAATTGCGAGATCCACTTTTTTCGTCTTAGTATGATCAAAATCTCTCATTAGAATTCCGTTTCCGAGTGTATTACTTGCCATATGCATAGTACCTTACCTATGTATCACAAGCAAAAACCATTCGTGCTCGAAAATAACGACGAAAACATTTCAAAAAAGAGCTAAGGTCAATTGAGGCGTAACTTCTTTGCGAAGCTTAGTTAAGCAAGAAAATCACAACTCAATAATAATAATATTTACTATAGTAAAATATGTGTCAAACTTTGTACATACTCGTATAACAAAATAAATAAAAATTAACTTGGTGACACCTCGTCAAGAATCGGGCCATAATGTCTTCTTAATCGGGTGAGACGGGAATGAAGGAGACAATCTTACGCCTAATCCGAACAGTTAAGTTGAGATATGCTATGAGAATTTTTGAAAAATAAATGTTAAGAAAGATATTTCCGACCATTGAAGTGATCAAATCGCATCTATAAGATGCAAATGTGAATGCTTCTGACTATTTTATACAAAATAAATTGAAAAGTCTACATTAAGAGGCTACCGACCCACAAAGAAGCCAAAGTTAACCGCTTCAATTAAAATCAAACGTCTGAACCAAATCAAATGTCTGGCCAGTCAATCTAGTTTTTAGAATGCAGACTTCCGCAAATTGGAAATTTTATATTTGGCACTGTTTCCTTAAATGTTGATATATTTTTTTGATTTTTTTCAGCGAAGAAATCACATTTGAGATTTTAGACAACAATGCTCAGTTTATTCGTCAAAAAAAAATGTATCCTGGCTACATTTGCCATACTGTTGATGTTAAGAATACTGCAAGAAAAATGATTTGGACCGTCATCAGCACCAAGGACTAGGGACGTCTGTTAAAATCATAGAAATACATTACTTTATGTATTTTTTGTCAGCCATATGTACACAGTTCTACACTTTAGTCAAATTTCAACTTCTGGTCTTTCGCGACACGATTTAATCTATTTGTAATTTCAATCTAAGACCTTAAAAAATACACAAATCTGAATCATTTGGAAGATGATTTAAAAAGAAAAGACTGCTCTGGGGTTGATGATATGCTTTTTCTTGAAGAGCAAGTGCTTTCCGTTCAAAATAAAATAGGAAACTTATTTAAATCACATGTTCCATTAATTAGGTAATTTATCGCAAAAGAAAAATTTACACTTGGGATTGAACCTATCTTCTGAAGATGGATTTCTTCTTTATAAAAATCCGTTACTACAAAGTTCAATTCAGACCTACCTACTCTAATGATTTCTTAGCTAACCTCTGGGCTCCCACAAGGCAGCAACTAAGGTCCTTTCCTCTTTATTCTTACTATTTACTGTATTGAAATGGTCATTAAATATTCCTTTAATCTATGCGGACGATACAAAGTTTTTCAGGACCATTTATTTCACATATGATTTCTACAACTTGATCCCAACATTTTCTCTGTCTGGTTCCTGAAAAATTGCTTAGAGCTAAATATTTCTTAATCTCATTCAATCACTTTTTCATGAAAACGCATCCATCTATATCCACCACTGAGTCAAACCTTAGAGTTTTATGTGATAGAGAGCTCAACTTTGACACACATATTGATGAGATTATTCTGAAAGCAAACTCAGCACTAGGTTTTGTTAAACGATGGTCCAAGGAATTCTCCGACTCCTACCTGACCCGATCTTTTTACATAACCTTTGATCACCCCCTTCTTGAATACGCTTCTCAAGTATCGTCAACAAATTCATATTATCAGAATCAGGACCATTCAACGTCGTTTTGCACTTCGTGGTATGCCTTAGAATAACCCTTTTATTCTACTTTCGAATCGAGACCTATACTTATTAATTAACATGAATACGCTAAAAGAACGACGAGCAATAAGGAACATTCTCTTCATTCATCGAACACTTTCAGGGTCTGTTGGTTGCAAAACTTTCTAACGGGTGATTTTTTTGAGGTTAGGATTTTCATGCATTAGTATTTGACAGATCACGCGGGATTTCAGACATGGTGTCAAAGAGAAAGATGCTCAGTATGCTTTGACATTTCATCATGAATAGACTTACTAACGAGCAACGCTTGCAAATCATTGAATTTTATTACCAAAATCAGTGTTCGGTTCGAAATGTGTTTCGCGCTTTACGTCCGATTTATGGTCTACATAATCGACCAAGTGAGCAAACAATTAATGCGATTGTGACCAAGTTTCGCACTCAGTTTACTTTATTGGACATTAAACCAACCACACGAATGCGTACAGTGCGTACAGAAGAGAATATTGCGTCTGTTTCTGAGAGTGTTGCTGAAGACCGTGAAATGTCGATTCGTCGCCGTTCGCAGCAATTGGGTTTGTGTTATTCGACCACATGGAAGATTTTACGCAAAGATCTTGGTGTAAAACCGTATAAAATACAGCTCGTGCAAGAACTGAAGCCGAACGATCTGCCACAACGTCGAATTTTCAGTGAATGGGCCCTAGAAAAGTTGGCAGAAAATCCGCTTTTTTATCGACAAATTTTGTTCAGCGATGAGGCTCATTTCTGGTTGAATGGCTACGTAAATAAGCAAAATTGCCGCATTTGGAGTGAAGAGCCACACAGCTCGCGATTCTATGGCCATTTTGAGGGAAAACTTCGGAGAACAATTCATCTCAAGGAATGGACCGGTAAGTTGGCCACCAAGATCATGCGATTTGACGCCTTTAGACTATTTTTTGTGGGGCTACGTCAAGTCTAAAGTCTACACAAATAAGCCAGCAACTATTCCAGCTTTGGAAGACAACGTTTCCGAAGAAATTCGGGCTATTCCGGCCGAAATGCTCGAAAAAGTTACCCAAAATTGGACTTTCCGAATGGACCACCTAAGACGCAGCCGCGGTCAACATTTAAATGAAATTAACTTCAAAAAGTAAATGTCATGGACCAATCTAACGTTTCAAATAAAGAATCGATGAGATTTTGCAAATTTTATGCGTTTTTTTTTTAAAAAAAGTTCTCAAGCTCTTAAAAAATCACCCGTTACAATTCCATCTCTTTTAACACTACTTCCCGTAATATCTATAAGAAATCCTCATTTCTTCTATCTGCTTACTCACCGTACCTCTTATGGCTCCAATGAACCTATTACTCGTATGCTTTCGAGGATTTATCGTATCATCAATGGCCAAATCACAATCTCGCGTTCGTCGGTCCGGCGTTAAATGGGCGTTTGATCGTATATACGATTTTGTGTGTCAAAAAGCGCGACCGTAGCATTTGTAAAACGAAATTTAGCTTCAAACCTCGAGCGTTGACTGACATTTCCATGACATCTTTGATAAGTACCTACTTAATTGTTATATTCCAATGAATTTTGTTACTGTTTATTAATTTGCAAGGTATATAATATTGCGTATTTTAAATTTTGGGCATTTAAAATAGTTAATTTGTAAAGCTATTTTCTTAAACAAGAGATGGATATGGCCGATATGGATGATCTTGATGACGTCCTTGACTTTTCCTTGTTCGGTGTTGTGAGCTATGCTTGGTATGAGGCATTTAAAAACGACGAAAAAAGAGTAGAAAGGCAGCGATGAGTTCGGGAGCTCAATTTAAGCAGAGACACTGATGGATTCTTTGCTCTTAATTATGATGCAATGCAAAAGCATGATCCAGAACATTTTTTTAAAATAACCCGAATGAAACCGGCCGATTGTTGATAGTTTGGTGGTTCAAAGTTAATAGGGTTCATACAGCCGGGTTAAAGATTTCTGAAACAATATAATTATTTAAATAAAAACAGAAACACACTTTTTTTGATTTAATTATTTATAAAAAAAGAACTTCAATTACTTACTTCTTATTTCACTTCAATTTTCAACTTTCAAAACAAATACAAAATACGGCCGACAATGAACTGTCAAACGCCCGACCGAATAGAAAATAGATCTACTTTTGCTTTGGCCTGGCGTTGGTCTGACGTTTACGATATTACGATATAAAGCGGTCGCAACGCCGGAGGTAACATTTCAGATTGCCTCATAAGAGTCTATTGTTTTTATTCAAAATGTCAAAGCCCGACCGACCAAACGCGAGATTGTGGTGTGGCCATAAACGTTTAGACTTCAACCTTAGTTCACCCTACATATAACTTCATTTTAATCATCCTTTCAATTCATTCCAAACCTAGATCTAAGAGCTATATTTAAGTTAGATTAAGAATTAGCTTGTATTAAGCCTAATAAATGGGGGTATTTCCACCACCAAAACTAAAATTAAAACAACGTTAAGGAAACACAAGGAATTGACCTGACCTAAACAACATAGCCAACCTCAAGTTGTGGAAAGGTTAAAATCGAGTTCATTCGAATCAGCTCATTTTTGGATGATATGATGTAAGTCTTCATTTATTCGTATAACACATTCGTCTATCAAACCAAATTCATGAAAACTAAATATCAAAACATAATCTGCATACATGTGTTCATAAGAGCTTAGGACAATTTCAGGTAGATCATTAATAAACAACGAAAATAACTGAGGTCCAAGTACTAAGCCCTGTGGAACCCCACAGTTTAGAGTATACATATTCACTTGAAAGTCCTAGTTCTAATAGTTTAGTTTTTCGATTTATTAGAAAATCACGCAAAAGCTTTATTGCTGTACCTGAGAAATTAAATTTTCTTTTCAGGTTGATATCTGGATTGAGCGGTTGATACAGTCAAAGTTTTTTAAAAATCCAAAATAACTATTATAACAAGTTTACTTCTATCAAGTGCACTACGAAAATCTGATAGAACTATTAAACCTGCTGATTCACAACTGTGTTTATCTCCAAAGCCAGATTGAAATTTCTAGTTATTGAGTTTAAGAAATACTCTAATCTGATCAGCAACTAGCTTCTCAAGGACTTTGCCAAAAAATAGCAGCAAACTAATTGGTCTAATATCTGATGGTTCTGAGGGATCAATTATTTTTTAGGAATATGCAAGACGGGACCAAGTCGTATTATAATTTCGAACTTTTCTTAGACTTCTAAGTCCATGGAAAAATTACTGTTCTCGAGCGACTTAAAATATTTCGAATCAAACTACTAGATCTTCAAGGCACTGAACTGTGTTGCTTTTGGTCATGCTTGTAGAGTGCAATTTCGAAAATGAATGAAAAACAACTGTGAAAAAGAAATTTCATTTGACTATGAACTAGAACTTTTGCTCCAGAACATTTCATCTGGTCTCCTTTAATTATGGTGAAAAAGAATTTGTAATGCACAAACTGTTTGAAGACACAACCGAGATAATAATGCAAATCCTCCCACAAAACTCAAAGCGCAACCAATCCCTATGTAATTCCGCCACTACCACCATCATCATCAACCTTTGCACTAGTTTTCAAATAAACATCTAAAAATAATGCTGAATATAATCTCGTACAACTTCGAGTACAACTGGTCCTATAAGTATGTATGTGGCAACTGGGTCACATCCACAAGACTTGTTCAGCGGAACGCAAAACTAAAACTTCAAAAAAAAAAAAAAAACTAGAACACAGACAGAATAGTAGTAGCCCATTTCATTGTCTAAAGTCCACTTAAAAGTATTGTTATTACGAGAGTGGATTTGCAAAAGCGTAAAAGGCTCCTCCGATCTAGTCCATTAACTGACGGAAGGCTTAAGTGTATATATGGGAAAGTGTGTTCTTGAAAAAGACAAAAAAATAAAAAATAGATGGCAAGTTCTTTTCTTATGCAACATCTATTAGCGTTAAAACTCTCCTCGGTGGAAATGTAACTTTGTTCGGTAGAACTTTATGGGGCTCGTTTTATCTCATTAAGCGTTATAGGAGTGTTCGCGCTAAGTCCTTTGCTCTACCAAGTACTTCTTAATATTTTAACTGCGAACGTACATTAAATGGCAGTTAGAGATAAGTGTATCCCAGAGTCCGCCAAGTAAATCTATTCAAAGTTCTCCACCACATCGTTTTAATATATACATTCACAGTATAATACTCTGTGATAACTTTAATAGCAACGCAAGGCTACGGAATGGAACTCACTTTCTTCCATAGCCACCATCTTGGTTTTGCTTGCGGAAGGACACTCAATTTTGAGACTGTAAAAATAAAGCTTAGGTGAAGTGGCGAAGAGAAATGTTTGAAAATTTTCTACAAGCCCAAGAGTTGCCCAACTCATTGCCACCAGATAGCTTTAGTGTCCGTCCTATTCGGTGTTCTACTTTGCGGTCTAAGCCAAAGGTTAGATATACATTCGTATTAAGGGAAACGTGATTGCAATTTATTATGAAACAACCGTTGCTGACTCGGTTAAAAAGTTTATAACCTCGAGATGTCTAACAATAGCTTCGAGTGCTGTGACAAATATCTGCTTTTCAAAACAGGGTGTATCATTTTCGTTGGGTGATAAGCGAATTATTTCAAAGAAAATCATAGCAAGCTTCTACGTTTATGGAAGTGTCATTTTGGTCTGCGATGAGGATCCAGAAATTTTAAGGTAACATCTTCGTCTTTAAATGAAATGCTTCATTCATGCGGCCACCAGCTATCTTAACTTAACAAATTTTCTTATTACGGACATTTTTCGCTTTAATGTTCTATTTATTTGAATTGTTTATCTGTGTTTTTTTGACAAACTATTTAAATACGGATCAGTAGCAGCCTGGTTCTTTTATTTGCAATGCGGTACCATTGAACAGCTGTTACAACAAATTAAATGGAATTGTATTGTAGTTGAAAGGAAAAATGTAGTAGTCGTACCCCTTATATAACGGGACAAAAAAACACTCCATTTGTTTTTAACATTTTTACTTACGACTTATAGGTACTATAAGGCATGTTACGTATTCGTAAAAAAATCAAAGTTTGATCAAAGTTGACATTACGATGAAAGCGAAGACTAAGAAAGTGGGTCTCTGTCTGTCTCTCTGTCTTTTCTACTACAGCATAAACGGCTCGGCCGATTTTCTTTAAACTTGGTAGATACTCGTAGTATTTTTAATTTTTTCCCCACATGTTTTTTTTCTTTTTTTTTAACACCGAAAATGACGGTACCTTCTATTCATTTAATCAAAGCTAGGAAATGGTTGAAACAAAATTTTCAAAAAATGGTTATTCTTGGTACCCCCCTCGGAAACATTTTTTTGGGTTCTGATTTTCTCAAAAACAGTTCAACCGATTTTGATATTTTTTCTTATGCTGAATCTCCCCAGCAGTTTGAACATTACTTTGTTTTCAAATTTTTCAAAAAAAATTTTTTGGATTTTAAAAAAAAAATTTCAAACTTTTTTTTTCAAAACTCTATATTTTTTAAAAAACCACATGGTCGTTGTTTTTGAAACTTGATAAATAAAAGTTTCTTAATATAAATTATAAGATGTAAGAAAAAAAATTATTTTACCTAAAAACAACGGTACCCTCCATACAATGTTAAAAAATTGTTTTCTAAAATTGTATTTTTCTCGAAAACGGTTCGAAGAATTTTCTAAATTTTTTTTCTTTTGATTAATTTTTACGATCTATATTTTAATAAAAAAAATTGAAATCCGATGATTACTGACCATAGAACCATTTTCTCTAATTTTGAATTCCTTATTATCGACATGAGTTTAAAAGTCATTGCATTTCAAACCTTAAAAAAAATTATTTCTGAATTTTTGAAAAAAAAATATATTTTTTTGAAAATTAGATATCTTAGACACGGCTCAACATTTTTGTTCGTAAATTTAATTTTTACCAAAATTTGTTCTTAAAAAAGTTTTTCAAAATATTGTACATATATAAAAGCTTATTTTTTTAACAAACCAGTACAGACTTATAACTTTTGTTCTTATGCATAAGCTAATATTTGCTTGAATCACATAGCATCCTACTCTTAGCTCCAACTACTAAAGGAGATGCTTTAGTCTATTAAAAATTGAATTTTATGCTGATGAACAGTTTTTCTCTAATAACATTGGCGCAAAATTTTAAACAGCCTATCATTAAGGTATAAGTATGATACTACTTAATAATAATGCTAAATTTAAATTAGTTTACTAACTCATTCTTAATTTTAAACATTTTCTAACTACTATCGTACTAAAGCAATTTTATCAATAAATTACTTCTGAACACACCTAAATCAATGACAGTTCTTGCAAAAACCTAAGTAAACAGACTTTGTGTGGCTTTTGTAAATAGTACTATACTAAAAAAATAAAATAGATATTCGATAATTTTAACTTTAATAAAAGGTTGGAGAAAGTTTGATGCTATATTCGATCAAAATTTGCAAAATCCTTGTTTTAACCTAGTTTTATAATAAAACATGCTTTAACATCGTACTTATTAAACTAAAATTTTGCGCCATTAATTTTTGAAATTCACAGTCGTTTGCATGCGTACAGGTCCTTGCGAGGAAGTAACAAGTCCTCCAAGATTCGCCTTTCATCTTTCTGTCTTTCATCAGAATTTCTGCCGATAAAACACACACACAAAAACATAGCTAAGGCTTAAAACTCTTTTACATAGAAGTATTGACGTATCGGCAAAGCCGCGTGAGGTTATCAGGTTATCGCATGCCCTGAAATGCCTCGTGGAGAACCTACATTTTGGCACCATCAGAGCCTACAATTTTTAGAACTACTTACTTTTAAATAAATGTAAAATAGAAAAGTTGTAGCGTTTTTTGAAGCAATAACTGGTACACCGAATTCGATGCAAATTTTAGAGTTGGAAAAATTTAAAAGTAGATTTTGTAAGATCCACCCCCTATCACGCCCATTTTTCATGTTTTTTTTCCCTTATAATTCACACACGCTCAAGGGTATGTTAAGATACCTTTATAATGTTAAACACCCCACGGGCGATGGGGAAATTAGGGTGGGGGAGAAAGGAGGTGAAGATGAACATGGGATTTGAATGTTCGCAAATTTAAATGGCAAGGGAAAACCATGCCGGGTAAGTTATTCCATAATCGTGTTGTGCCATTTAAAACTGAATCTCTATATTTGACGGTACGACCAAAATTAGGCTCTAGAGTGAACTGATGATGATGAGCATTCCTAGCGAAGCGGTTATCACGGGTGAACTAATGAAGGGGAGGAATGCAACTGACTACTTCGAGTGGGCATCGCTTGTGAAAGAAGCGATAACACAAGGAAATACATGAAACATTCCGGCGGTGTTCAAGAGATGGGAATGAATCCATAATAGCTCTGTTTCCTATCAGTTTTAAAGCTCTGCTCTGGTTTGAATTCTATCCAATAAGTGGAGAGAAGTTTGTGCTGCGCCTGCCCAAAGGTGTGAGTTGTACTCGAGTTTTGGACATTTATAAAAACTTTAGAAATGGTAGCTAGATCAGATTGGGCCAAAAATTTCTTACATCGATAAGGAAATCCTAAGCAATTAGAAGCTTTTTTGGTGGTCTCGAGAATGTGGTCATTCCAACGAAGATCGTCATTCACAAACATACCGAGTACTGGCAGCTCTTCGGCTTCTTCGATGCAAGTGCTATTTAAGGACAATGGCATACCTAAGGGGTACATTTTGCTGTAACGACAATAGTCGGTACTGAGTTTTTATATCATTAAACTCCACATGTTTTTTTATAACCTATTTAACAATGCGGAGTTTAATAAGCTTGTCATGAGATAATGTCGCAATTCCACTTCCGAAAAAGATGAACGTGAAGTTGAGAACGAGTATATAAGAAGCTGAGAGGAGAGTCGTCATCGGCAAAATAAGGAATTTGATTAGAAGTTTCAGACAAGAGATCATTCATACATATAAGAAAGATATTTGGAGACAGAACGGAGCCCTGGCGAACACCTGCATTTATTTTGTGAAGATCAGACTTGAAACTGTCCAATAGAGCATGTATTGAATGATCTAGAAGGTAATTTCTAATCCAAAAGGCACGCATTTTCAATATGAGATGGTGCCAAACTCTACCAAATGCCTTAGAATAATCATGCGCAATAATCTTTCTTTCTCCAAAACAATGTAAGGATCTGTTGCATTGAGATATGCCATCAGATCACCAGTGGAACGATTGTTACGAAAGCCCTATTGCCAGTTATTCAGAAGCTTTCGATCTTGTAGATATTGCTTGCGCTGATAAATAATTGATCAGTAATTCCATGACCTTGGAAAGAAAGGACGTAAGTGCAATTAATGGGTTGGATGAGAGAGAGAGGGGGGTCACCTTTTTTAGGAACAGTAAAAGCGATGGAATAGCTTACGCAATAGTTTTGTCAGCGGTGAAGAACCCCTCTTCAGAGAAATGGGGGTATACCATCAGGACCAGCGGATTTTTTGCATCAAAATCTCAAAGGGCGCTTGCAATTGTACGGGCAAGAAAATATATCTATTCCATTGAATGATTTACGATGTTCTCCAGTACCGGAAAGGTAATATTATTGTCAGATAACGTAGAGCTAGCTGTAAAATAAGCTGCGAGTACATTTTCCTTATCTGATGAACTAGTTGAGCTAGTAGGTTGTCGTAGTAGATGAGCAATAGAACAGAAGATGATGACAAATGAAGAGACGTTTCTACTGCCTTTAGTACATTGTCGGATTTTTTGCCTTAATTTCTAATTTGCTTATACATTTTCCCTACTTAACTTACTTCTTTCAACCTGATAGCTTCTTTCCAGCTTGTATCGAACCAAGACATTTCTTTAGGCTTTATACTCTTAATTCTGCTAGGAATAAAAGAACGCATCCCAAAAAAAATGACTTCTGTGATCATATCAGTTCTGGAATCAATGTCACTATGAAAGAACTTAATAGTAATCATCAGCAGTTAAAGGTTCGAAAAAAGTTATTCAGACTACCCAAATTGGCATTCTCTTATTGTCAAACGGTCATAGGTGGATGATTCACTTTAACTGGTCAAATCCGAAACGAGAAATTTGCTTATATTATACACAATGATCCGAAGTGCCGAATGAAGAGGTTACCGTTAACGGAATACTTATCAGGATGAGAAGTTCGAAAGCAAAGCAACATTATGATAGTCGATTAGGTTCATCTACAAGCTGAGTAAGGTGGTGCATCTCAGCAAAGATCTTAACTTATCGTCCTTGGGTACGGACTACGGAGCCAACTTGAATTTTGTACATTGAAGTCGCCCGCAATAATTTGAGTGTATAGGGAAATAATTCGGAAAACTCAATCAAACTCAATAAGGATTTTGACTCAAATAAATTAAACAATAATGGATGATGTGTGTGTTCCTAGTTATTTTGAGCCACATGAACTTAAAGTTCTTATTCGAACAAGGGAGGACTTTGGCAAGCAACATCATATCTTATATAAATTTAATGGCCTAGATGGCGAAGAAGTAATAGCATTAAGTTATATCCAGGCAAGCGAAATTCTAAAAGTTTAGTATTCGCACCAACCTGTGTTTCACCTAGTGCCAAGACTTCCGGTCTCTATTTAACAGAATAGGCGTACACATCAAAATAAAATTTCCTCAGCCCACGAACATTTAAAAACAACACAAAAGTCACTTACTATTTAAATTTAAATATTAAATTTTTCGATTTCTTACCAAGCCAAAAATATTTAAAAGGTACTTGTGTCGCCAAGCACAATAAAATGCCTAAACCTTTATGGCATTCAGCTTAATGAAAGTAATAAAAAAGTAAGTTAAGTTCTTGCTGTAACTGCAACATTAAGTTCAAAGCCACTCCACTTGTCTCCTTTTTAAAAGTTTTCAAGCCAAATTTCGAATATTATTAGCTCATACTCCACATGGACTGTATAATAGAGAAGATATCCTGCATTCTCAAAAACAAATAGTACGAATAGTTTTGAGGTTCCTTTGGAAAAAAATATACATTTCTTTATTCCAGAGAAAGGCTTTTTGTGATGGGTGAATCTAGTGTGCTGTCTTCATTGAAATTTACCCGAAAAAATACCCTAGGTAGGTTTGTATTTGTACATAATGTAGGTATGTGACTGTTTTTCCAAGTATTTTTACCAAGAAGCGCCCAAAAAATCTAACGCTGACAAACATAGAGCTGTGTGTTCTTTGTAGGTGGCTCTGTTTTATTTAGTTAAATTCGAAAAAAAAATACAAGAGGAAACATTTTGTGAGCTGTCATTCTGCCATTTAAAATGAGAAAAAAAAAAGTTAGAAAGTTCGTGTTGTGGTGTGATGTTAGATAAATAAGTTTGTGAAAAGATTTTCCTGAAACTCTGAACCAAATTCCGAATTTTCGTGAAGAAAACTTATGCATTGAATTTGCTTAATGTCTGGAAGTAATGACTTGGCAGAAGTATAAAGCTTCCATGTCGGTTGATTTGATTAACTAATGGTGGCAATAAATGATTTACATTGCGGGTTTATGCCTACATATCAATGGTTGATTGAAGTTTTGACAAGTAGGATTCGTATCTGGAGTTAATTTTCGTACAAATTACGCGTACCATACTATAAGGTTGGTTAAAAGCAATCACATATAATTATAGGACCTATTAGATGAGTCGCACTTTTATGTACTTAGTGAAATAAAAATGGAAGTCATTTTTTACTGAACTTTCTATAAGAAAATAAAAATTAGTTACCATTACAGTCGAAGAGTGCCTAAATCTGGTGACAACTAGTTAGTAACACTCTCAACCATTCGTGTGTGCGTGTTAGCAGAAATGGAGGGGACATAGAATTTTCTGACGATTCCAAACTGGTAATGAGCAGCACATGACAAGAAATCAAGGTTATCGTTCCAGCGACCTTGTCAGCGGAATTTCAACTTAGTTAGCGACAAAAACTATTTATTTAATTTAACGCTTAGTACAAGTAAAGTCTTAAATCTAGAATTTAACAAAATTAAAAAAAAAAAAAAAACAAATTTATTATTCAATAAAATAAGCAAACATACAAATAAAATATAAAAAAAATATTTAACTAAAATATAATAATATTAAAGAAGAAGTTATAATCTAAGAGCCGGAAACAAATTTTGATAGTGGTTATAAGTGTAGGGGGAGGCGGGACGTGTTAGGCTTTCGAAAATGGTAATTTATTTTTTTCTGGTTTTTGTATCGGATAATCACTTTAACTTATATACAAACAATAGAGGATTGTTGACTGATTTAAAATAAAATAAGTCTCAGACGATTCAGTTTCAGCCTTCGCTCCCCCATACGACTTTTAAGTTGCACCAAGAAAATATCAGTCTTAGACGTTTTTTTCTTGCGACTTATAGGTACTAAGTATGTATAAGGCAAGTTATGCATTCGTAAAAAAATCTAACTCGAGATTTTGATCAAAGTTGACATTACGACAAGAGCGAAGACCAAAAAAGTGGGTCTCGCAATTCTGTCTGTCTTTTCGATTACAGCCTAAAGGGCTAGGCCGATTTTCTTTATCGGTAGATATCATTTTTCATTTTTCCCCAAACACGTTTTTTTCATTTTTTTTAAGACCCAAAATAACAGTACCTGCCTTACAATTTTTTTTTACAAATTTTATAAATATTTTTTTTTTTCAAAAACTGTCCAACAGAATTTTTTTAAGAAAATTCATAAAATTTCATTTAGTTAAAGCTAAGTAATGGTTGAAAAAAAAATTCAAAATATGGTTATTTTTGGTAGGACTCCTGGAACCTTTTTTTGTTTTTGATTTTATCGAAAACGTTACAACCGATTTAAATAATTTTTGTATGCTAAGGCTTCTCCAAGGTTTGAATATTATTACATATTTAAATTTTCAATTTTTTATTTTTTTTTGTATTTTTAAAAAAATTTCAAAATTTGATCGATTTTTTTCATACTTGATAAATTAAAGTTTCTTAATAAAATCTACAATATTT
Source organism: Chrysotoxum bicinctum (assembly GCA_911387755.1). Lineage (NCBI taxonomy): Eukaryota > Metazoa > Arthropoda > Insecta > Diptera > Syrphidae > Chrysotoxum > Chrysotoxum bicinctum. The sequence goes on along the minus strand of OU426989.1, from coordinate 67,639,797 downwards.
GTTAAAATAACGGTACCCTCCATACAAATGTTAAAAAATAGTTTTCGAAAATCGTATTTTTCTCAAAAACGGTTCCGAGAATTTTGATAAAAATTTTGGACCTTATTCGGAATTCCCCCCCCCCCCCACCAAAATGAACTTTTTTTTTTACGAATCGATAAAAGAGTGTTTGCTGTTGATAAAAAACATCAAATTATGCAGGAGAAACACTTTCTTATGGTAAAAAAGTGAAGTATAAGCGGACCACCCCCAGTACTGTTGGCCCTTATTCGGAATTCCCCCCCACCAAAATGAACTTTTTTTTTAACGAATCGATAAAAAAGTGTCTGCTGTTGATAAAAAACATCAAATTATGCAGGAGAAACACTTTCTTATGGTAAAAAAGTGAAGTAAAAGCGGACCACCCACAGTACTATAACTAAAACTACTTTTGTATGGGATATTTGCTTTTTTTGCTTGCTTACGCATTACGGCGGCGTTTAAACAGTGATATATGTCTGGTGGGGCATGCTGCCCCCCTGCAACCCCCCTGCTTGGGCACACTATAGGATTTGGGGTAGGTGCGAGGTTGGGTGTATCCAAGGTTTCTTTTGCATTTACAGAATCTGGATTTAAAGAAACTTTGAATTTACCCTATGGCATATATTCATTTTTTTATACTTCACTTTTTTACCATAAAAAAGTGTTTCTCCTCCATAATTTGATGTTTTTTATCAACAGCACACTTTTTTTTATCGATTCATTAAAAAAAAAGTGCATTTTGGTGGGGGGGGGGAATTCCGAATAAGGACCAAAATTTTTTCTTTCGTTTAATTTTTACGATCTATAATGTAATAAAAAAAAAATTAAATTAATATATTTGAATTTCTCATTATCGGCATAACGGATTGAATTGAAATTTTGTATAGAGAAGCTTCTAAACATTTTAAAGAACAGTTTTTCTCTGATAACATTAAATTTTTAAATTCTTAGCCTTTTACATAAGAGCAAGATCGTGCGACCCAGTCGTGCATTTTATTTTTTCAGCATTAAGCTTCTCAGACGCTATCACTTAAGTATTTTCAAATGCATTTTTCAAATTCAATTTTTATATTAAATCATAACAACGCAAAAATAAATTAATATTTTAAAAAGTTATTCCTCTGTTGTATTCGTCTGTTGAATAATAATTCTGTGTTTCTTCTTCGCTATCGAATGAATCATTTTCGGTATTCATTATATTTTTTTAATTTTTCGTATAGGCTGCAACCCCGTTGAACCATTTGATCTTCACAGTATTGTCTTCTACCATTGCCCAGCCGCAGTGAAAGCGAGAAAGATTTATTGCTTTACTAGGTTAGGTTAGATTAGGAGGGGTGTGTACAGCATAAGGCTGTTGCGTACACGGGGGCCTATTGGTCTATTGTGATCCCCTATTAATAAAAGCAGAGATGCTCCTAACTAATGTCTTATATAGACTGGTTCATTTTCGAACCAGCCTGTGCTTACAATGAATTTTCTCATATTTGCCATTGAGACCTGCATTAGATCGTCTAGTTCTCCAACAAACCTGTTTCCAAAGTAGCGGAGGCGTTTTGTTTGGAGGTTCGGACAGTCACAGAGGAGGTGTTTAATTGTTTCAATCTCCTCGACATCCTGACAGCTCCTACAGAAATCCGGTGCAAATGCACACATTCTTGTGGCCATTGTGAAAATGGCGCAGTGACCCGTTAGTACACCTATCAATATTCTGATGTTCTTTTTACTGAGCGATAAGATATATCGAGTTTCCTTTTCATTAATTCTAGGCCATAAACTTCTAGAGATAACGCAGTCGTCCCTGGAGGACCAGGAGTTATTGATTTGCTCTTTCATTATCATCAGGTCTATTTTCCTTTTAATCATGCCAATCGGGGTTTTTGGTCCCAAATTTAGATGACTACTGCTGTTTTTATTTGATTCTGACCCATTCCTTGCCAGTTCATCTGCTATTTCATTCCCTTCTATATTACTATGTCCAGGAACCCAGCAGAGATTGACTTGGTTAGTGTTGCAAATATTGTTCAGCATGTCTCGGCATTTTGTTACTGTTTTGGATCTTATAGTCTCACTGGCTAAAGCTTTGATGGCAACTTGGCTGTCCACGAAAAATGTGATCTCCGACGAGTTCAATTCTTTCGTGCGTACCAATTCTGCCGCCTTTTCAATAGCGTAGATCTCAGCCTGAAAGACACTACACTCATCTGGGAGTTTGAATGATTCTTTAATATTGAGAGATTCACAGAACACCCCAGCTCCTGTTCCTTCTTCCATTTTTGACCCATATCGGTGTAGAATGAAATACCTTGTTCACTAATTAGTGAGTTGGATTCCCATTCCTGTCTTTCGGGTATAGTAGTAGAGAAGTGTTTGTTGAAATCTATTCTGGGTGGTAAGTAGTCAGTTGTCACATTAAGCCCTGCCATTTTGTCATACCTTTGCAGGATAGACCCATGACCATGACTGCTGTGCTTCCAAGAGCCCATTTCTTTAAGCCGAATTGTGCTTTTGGCTGCTGTGCATTTTATTTGTCGTCCAGGACTGGAAGATTTAAAATAATTTCCAGCCCCGCCTGTAGCGTAGAACTCTGTGCCCCCGTTATTGCTAAAAAGGCTAGTGTCTGTCCACCACACGATCGACCCATAGGTAAGTATGGGACGAACTATCGCCGTGTTCATCCACTGAATGACCTGCGGTCGCATGCCCCACCTTGTATCGAAGGTTTTTTGCATGTGTAGAGAGCGCATAGTGCTCTTTTCATTCTTTCCTTTGTGTTACGTTACCATGTTAGCTTGGAATCAAGAATTACTCCAAGATATTTAGCCTCGTTGGAAAGTTTCAAAGGAATGTCATTAAGTTTTGGTGGTAAAATCCTCCAATTTCCTTTTCTTCGTAAACAGGACTAGTTTGGGTTTGGAAGGGTTAACTCCGAGACCGTTTTGTGCTGTCCAAGAAGATAGTTCTTTAAGTGTAGATTCCATAATATCCTTGATGGTGGTAAGATATTTGCCCGATATCAGAATTACTATGTCGTCCGCATTTCAAGCATGGTATAAATCCAGTCCACAATAGCAGATTCAATGCCAACTTCTTCTAGAGCAGATTTAATGGACTCCGTTTTTACGTTGTTAAACGCTCCTTCGATGTCCAAAAATGCTGCCATGGTGTATTGCTTTACTTGCTATTGCATTTTTCCAAATGTGGCATATATAATTATAATTACATAGTTACAGCGATTAATTTGCTGTAATAGAACGCTTTTACTTACAGGCAATAGACTTGGTCAAAACCTTCATATAAAATGTTAAAGCATTACTTACCCCCAGTTTCACAGTGGAAGTTTAAACCCCACTTTTGGTTTAAACTTCAGTTCAACAATAAATTTGGTTTCACAGTCCTTGAACGGAGTTCATTCTGTATAGTTCAAGTTAAAGGACACTATTCTGCCGTTGAATTCTCAGTTCGACAACCCCTTCAAGCATTTGAAAATATAATTTATTTTCATTTTTAATTTTTGTTTCCTGTCACAGGTCACAACTAAACAAAGCAAACTTTCCTTAATTGTTTTTTCTTTGAGTCAGATAGAAAGACAAAATAATTTACTTAAACTATGTACGTTTAATGAACTGAAGTTCAGATAAGACTGTGAAACCGGACGAGTTGAACTTCAAATTTAAACTCCAGTTCAGGTTCAGCAGAACTTAAGTTTAAACTCTCACTGTGAAACTGGGGGTTAGGATTCTAAATTTTTAACTTACTTTAAATATTTTTGAAAATTTTTTCATTATGTAGGCTTAGAAGTTTTGTAAAACATGTCGAAACGGGCCTCATTCACAGTAAGGGAAGTTGTTTGATAAAATTTACAAACAAATTCTTCTATTTTTATTATATGTATCTTTTACATTATATCGATACCTTCCCGTAAGAATGTATTGAGCGACATTTTTGCTTTTTATCTTCTTGAAAAAGCTTGTGGTATAATCACAACCAGCAAAGCTGTAAGCGTAGGAAGTGCAGCACAAAGCGTAGGGCCCAAATCATGAAACATTTCATTAATGTGTATATACCTTAACATAATATAAAAATACAGATTTATGATAAGTCTTGGTGAATGTTATTTTTTGTCAATTACGTAGATATATATACCTTAACGTGTTTTAAGAAGTATTTCCTATTTCCAGTCAGACTTTAACCTAATTTTTTTAATGGGGAAGAGAATAAAGGGTTATAATAAATACATCAGTGTCTGCCGTTTTTATGACCACCGACAAGTCGGAAGAAAGGGCAAATGAAAGGATCATTCGAGTATCGGCCTCTTCACGCACACTCTCCAGCTCTTTGAACTCTTCTCGAAGAATTTTTTCGCTTACAGCTTTGAAGACAAAGCATTTCGTTTCAAATGAATCATATTCAATTTCTGTCTGTCTGTCGGTCTGTCTGTCGGTTCGACTACAGCCTCAGTGGCTCGGCCGATTTTCTTCAAAGTTGGTAGATATCATTTTTAATTTTTCCCCCCACACGTTTTTTCCTTTTTTTTTCAAGACATTTTGTAAATATGTTTTTTTCTCAAAAACTGTTCGACAGATTTAAAAAAAATGACACAAAAAAATTTCATTCAGTTAAAGCTAGGTACTAGTTGAAAAAAAAATTTCCGAAAAATGGTTATTGAGGGTACCCCCCAAAGAACTATTTTTTGTTTTTGATTTTCTCAAAAACGATACCACCGATTTTGATCAATTTTTCTTACTTAAGCTCCAAAAACTCAAATAGAATTTCGTATTCAAATTTTCAAAAAAAAAAATTCTTGGATTTTTAAAAAAAATTTCAATTTTTTTTTTTGAAAACTCAATATTTTGAAAACCTTTCGCTAGATTTTTTTTAAACTTAAAAAACAAAAGTTTCTCAACATAATCTACAAGATGTATGAAAAAAAGTTTTATCTTACCTAAAAAGTAAGGTACCCACCATACAAATGTTAAAAAATGATTTTCAAAAATTGTATTTTTCTCGAAAACGGTGCCTAGAATTTTGATAAAATTGTTTTGTTTCAATTAATTTAAACGATCTTTAATATTATAAAAAAAATTGAAATTAAGATATTACAGCTTGTACCTACCATAGAACCATTTTTTCAAACTTTGAATTACTTATTATCGGCTTAACGGATTTTAATGAATTTTTTTGTAGAGATTCTTCTAAAAAGACTTAAAACCATTGCATTTCAAAACTTAAAAAAACATATTTTTGAATTAAAAAAAAGAAATAATTTTTTTTGGAAAATTCGATATTTTAAAAACGACTCAATATTTTTTTTTGGAAATTTAATTTTCATTCGTACAGTAATAAAAACTTAAAGTTGGCATACCAAATTTTTTTCTTAAAAATCTTCGGCGGCGTATGTGAGAGAGTCGTCTGCATAAAGTTTCCTCTTTGTACCTGGTATATTGACTGGCTGATCAGCAGTGTAAATGTTTGACAGCAGCGGTCCAAATTTTGATCCTTGAGGAACTCCAGCGTTGATTCTCTTGGTTGATGATTCGTGATTTGCTACCTGTACATAAAAATGTCTATACGGGTTAGGAAATTTTTGATTATTCTTACCAAGTGATTAGGAAAACCAAGTTCCGAGAGTTTGAATAGTAATCATGTTACCCAAACGCTGTCGAAAGCTTTTTCCAGCCTCCAAGAAGCCTCCAGACAGTGGTTGACAATAATAGTCAATAGGAGAACAGCTAGATTAGGTAACTTTTTAAATACGTAATAAAAAATCTTTCTACTGGTTTTTTGGAGTTGCTATCTACTAATGTCAGCCACTTCTTCAGGAGAAGTGAAAACATCTGTCAGCCTTGGCTCCGATGATAGGTGTTCTTCGTTGAACAAAGTCACGGTTTCGGAGGTTGGTGTTGTCTCCAGAAAGTTTCTACTTCTTCAATAAAGTCAGGAAGTTGTATGAACAGGCGGTCTTTGATGAAAGTGATTGGTAAACGCTTCAGCTTTCTCAGCAGAAGTTGTTGCAATTTCTTGTCCGTGAAGAAGGGTGTCTGAATTTTTTTTTTTTAATTTCGAAAAAAAAATCAAAAAAACTCAATATTTTCGCAAATCGTTGAAGTGAAACCCAACCCTTGTCGCTATCAATGATCCGCCCTAGCATGCAGGAAACCAAAAAGCTTTAATTTCTCGGAATGTGCATTAGATATTGGACGTTAGCAAAAATCCTGATAAGTGATTTTGTTTTCTGCGATGATGCCAATATCTTTCCACCCATTCTGATCAGGCTGGTTACTTTAATTTGTTAACACAGCCATTCATCAGAAAAAGGGCCTCGTTGGGAAAGATTGCGCTGTGCGGTCCCCTTTCAAATACTCTGTAGCGCAGTCAGCGAAACAATGGCCTTGTCTTTGGTCATGAACTTTGAACTCCTCGATCAGTTCAATCTTTTACAAGCGTAGGCCCAAGTCCAAACGCAAAATTCACCAAGTTGAAGTCTAGGAAAGGCCGAGTTTTTGTGCACTACGAGCAATCGACTGCAACGAGCTCTGCTATACACTTTCACGGACCGCGGCGATGTTCGCAGCCAATCTTGCGATCCTCTGACGTACGAATTATTGGCTGATAGATTGATTACTGAACCGGTCACATCAAATTTGGCCTCCAAACGTTGAAAAGTCGACTGTAAAGGGCCAACACGTCTACAGTAAAATGGACTCATTCTAACGATTACTAATTTTGATAATAAAGATTTATCATTCGGACGTGCTGTTCAATCGTAGTGATTTGGAATCACTAGCTGAACAAATACACAACAGATTTGATAGATGTCACCAAAATAGTATGGCCACCACAGGCCGCTGAATTCTGAATAACCTTACGTCAATTTGTCTATGCTTGAACTAACTGAAATGTCAGTTTCAATGTTCGCATGATCTTTGTCGAAATCTTCTACTTTGGCCGTATGGCAGATTATAAGCTTTCAGAAAGAGATCCATTTCTGAACAAGAAAGAGTGCATAATAACGCTTCTATGTTCTAGCATCAAATAAATAAAGTATCAACTAATTTGGCATAGATTCACGTCAGCTAGGGCATATCCAAACTGAGTCTGTGTTCCACCGCTCTACTTACTCCTATCTGCATTCCCTAGCAGAGTTGACACTTTGAAATTATTTTCCAAACGTTTTCATTGGAATTTATCTACACGGATGATAAATACCTTGCTAATTAGTTATGCATACACTTTGTATTAATTTACTTCTCATGGAAGTTCTATTAGTTCTGTTGTAATACGTCCTCGCAGGTATTTCAAACGCCTTAGAGATGTGTGTATGAAGTATGTATGTATATGTATGTCTTGGGGAAAATTTTTAGCTCTTGTAGGTATTCAAATACCTGCAATTCCAATTCGCACATCAAGCTCTGAGGGTAATGTGTGTTGTGATTCATACGAGCACAATAACTTCCCTTTCTTCAACTTACTTCTTTGGATTTGCCTAACGTAATTAAATAGAAATTCTTGTCCTTTCAAAGAGTGCCAGACGCAATGAAAAAGGAACTGATATTTATATTGGTTTGAATTTTTGTAACCATATACATAACATGGTGTGGCTTTATTTGTACAGGAATAAGACTTTGATGTTGAGGTAGGTTTGTATATGTCTGTCATGATTTTTGTCTTCAGAAAAACTTTGTTCCACTCCTGTGTAATGTAATCGGTTAAAAGAAATCTGAATCAAAAAGCCTTTCTGATGCAAATGAATGGGTGGAACTTTTGGTAGTTGATGGATTTTAATTAAAAGCCCATACTAAGAATTTTATTCTTTTGGTTTTGTTGGAAATTCATCCTTACCTTACCTGTACATGTCAAACCAAGCTTGGGGGACATATGAAAGTACATGTTCAATTTTAAAACTTTTTTTCAGAGTTTTTTGTGCTGGTGTTGAGTTCTTAGTTCTAGGAAAACTCTTATGGGCCTTAGGTCTTCTCAGAGGTAAATGCATACACATATGTTTAGGGGTATGTTAAACCCTTTACGATTAAGCGAAAAAATTCCCAAATTGTGATATTGATAACATTTAAATGAAAACTTTTGGGTCTAGGATGGGAACGATTTTTCATCATAAGATATAAAAAAACAATTTTTGTTTCAAGGTATCAGCTACTTGAAGCAAACTAGAAGATGGACAGACGTTCAACAGGGTTAATTTATAAAGATATACAATTACAACCAGTTAGTACGAAGGAGCTCTGTTCAAATTGGCGGGGATCAACAATATCATATCAGAGAAACAGTTTGTCTTAAGGCGCGCAATAATCTTACTTTATTCAAAACAATTTGAAAATCTGTTTCACTCTTCGGTGAGATATGCTATCAGACCACCAGTGGCACGATTACTGGGAAATCCGTATTGCCGGTCATTCAGAAGCTTTCGATCTCCGATATATATCTTGAGCTGATGATTGATCAGCGATCCCATGCATTGGGAAAGAACGTACGTTAGTGCAATTGGTTGGTGGAGGAGGGGAAGGAACTGTCACCTATTTGAGGAACAGGCTGGACAATTCCTGTTTTCCATCTTCAAGGGAAGATTCCAGAATAGTAGGAGCGATGGAAAAGCTTATGCAACGATTTTGCAACCGAGGATGAACACCTTATTAGAAGAATGGGGAGAGGGATTCCTACCATCAGGTCCACGAGATTTGTTTATATCAAGATCTCGAATACTCTTGAAACTGTACGAGAGTGAAAATATATATACCTATACCTTCGAATACTTTATTTTCTCAATTAGATACAGGAGGGGTAATTGTGCTATCTAGAAATATACTAAACGCATTAACTTGCTCTCATGTTCAATAGACTTTCAAGTTTGAAAATGTCCACATAGATGTTATAATAGTAAATGTAGTGGTTTAAAAATTTCCTTCAATTGCTTGAGCCCAAAAACAAAAAAAAAAAAAAAAACAAAGAATGTGATGTTTTAAGCAAATTTGACTACGTGCATAATCAAAAATTTTAAATATATTTATTAGTAAAAAATAGAAAAGTTGTATACACATACAAAGTCTTAAAGATATTTTTTAAGAAACAAAATTATCACTGTGCAAAAGAAATTTAATTTAAAAAAAAATCATCTATCAGTTTTTCAAAAACAAAAAAATAATTTGAATTTTTTTTTTTCTAAAAACACAAAAACATTTTTTGGAAACTTAACATACCAAAAATTAATTTCACAAAGTAAATCGATTCAAAAATCATAGTAATTTAATTTAAAATATTAGTAATTTTAATTCATATTCTTTTAGTTTAAAAAAAATCTATTTGCATTTAGGTTAAATAAATGACTGTTTTATTTTATACAAAAGCTACTAAAAATTTAATTTTAATTAATAATAATGTACTCGAATTTTCAAAAAATTTCAATTTTTATTAAAATCTCTATATTTTTAGAATACGCACTCAATTTTTTTAATCTTGACAATTAACAGGTTCTTAATACTATCTACATGATGTATGACTTTTTTATTTAACCTCAAAATTACGGTACATCTCAAACAAATGTTAAATAATAGTTTTTGAATTCCTGTTTTTTCGAAAATAACAAAGAATTTTGATAAACAATTTTGATCTATCATTCATTAGAAAACATTTAGAAATTAAGACATTACCTACTATAGACTCATATTTTCGAATGTTTACTTTCTCATTATCGGCGTAGTGGATTTTAATGAAAATTCTTATACAGAAGTTTCAAAAAAGTTTGCAAAGTATGGTTGACTTTCAATTTTTTTTTTTTTTTTTTCAATTTTTTTCAACTTAAACAAAAATATTGTTTGTATTTAAAAAAAAAAATATTCTTTTTTTTGAAAATTTAACATCTGAAACAGTAGGACAATGATTTTTTTTGAAAAAATTGGTTTATAGTTGCAAAGTGATATAAACTTAAACTTTGCGTACCAAGTAAGGCAAACCCTACTGAGTAAAACCGGAATAAGTAAAAGCAATCTAGAAGGACCTGTTACGTTCATATCTAACGAACTAAATTTGTACATGACCAAAACCGATATTATCTGTACGGTTTTAGGAGAAGAGTCTTCTTTCGTGTAGTTGCTACTAAAAGATCTTTAAGTTCACAAATCCGTTGGCCCGGATAGTATCCCTCCTATTGTTCTGAAGACGTGTTCTTCTATGCTGGCAAAACCACTGCGTAAGCTTTTCCATCCTACCTAAAGGTCTCTTCTCGAGTGGATGGAAAACAGCATTTTCCCTTAAAAAGGCGAATTTTCCTCCCCCTCTTGCTATCGCCTAATTGCACTTACATACGTCCCTTGTTTCGAGGTTCATGGAAACGCTGATAAATTTTCGGCTTCTTAATTACCGGCAGTATAGCTTTTGTAGCGATCGTTCCAAAGGTGATCTGATCGTATATCTCACCGAAAAGTATGAATTTATGCATTCAAAGTTTAAAATCGTTTTATTATTAAATTAATTTTTTATCTAAGAAATTTCTTTAAATTTTTTCAAGAACTAAATTTGGGATGGCGTTTATAAGTATTTCGTAATATAGATTATAGGAAGTAATTTCGTCCACACGTTTTGAATAGGTATATCGATTTTTCAAAAAAAAAAAAATGTTTTCAAAAAACCCAGAAAATATTTTTTTCCAATATTTGTATATACAATATTATTTTAAATTTAAGGGTCTCCTGATAAAAAAGTTAAGTTAAGATCGTTAGAGCCGTTAATGAGAAAGTCGAAAAGCAAAAAAAAATGGTTCTAGAACGGGTACCGTTAATAACATTTTTTCTTAAATTTTTCTTAGCCAAAATGTAGTCCATGCTCATAATAGCACACCTATCTTTACTTGCGATATAGGAAGAGTAAAGTCGGATAATGTGGATCACTCGGCTAATATGGACCACCAGCTTTTCTCGCCTTACACAAATGCAATCGAGGAGACGATTGGTTGCGATTGTGCGTGACCTGCTTAAACTTAATTTAGTATAGTTTGAGTAGCCAGGAGTAGCGCGTCACGAAGTTGTCCGGATTAAAAGAAAATCCAAGGCATTGATTATTTTTTTTTTCGTAAGTGTTTCTCCTCTTTTCTATAGGTAAAATATAGTTTTTTCTCCTTTTATTTTTTAAATATAGCAAGTGAATATTTGTTTAAGGGTTTTATTTATAAAACTATTGTAAAGAGTCTCATTTTGTTGGAAAATTGCTTTTTTTCCAAACATTATGTTGCGGGTAATATGGACCACGGGATGAAAGGAGTATATGGTCCACATTACCCGCTATTTGAATATAAGAAGTTTCTGGTCTGGATGAGGATGAATGATCGACCATTGATGATTTGGATATATGCGAATTGTTTGGCAAGGCATATGTCAGAGTCCAAACTGGATAAAAAGCAGTCAATGGATTGAAGACCAGGTGGTCCATATTACCCTACACACACGATGATGGCTCCGACAATTCCGTCTGTCTGTCTCTATATCTGTACTTCTCCCTCCAGCCTTAACCACTAAATCTATGTTCTTCAATCCCGGTAGTTAAGGGTCTTCGGTGATTCCCTATAGGAGAAATTGAAAATTTTTTTTTAGCTCCAAAACTAACGGTAACCTCTATACACCCGTTTTGCGAAATCTTATTTATCTCGAAATCGGCTCTAGCGATTTTGATAAAAAAAAATTATTTGTGATATTATGAACATGTCTATGTTCAGACTATATTTTTGTAAAAAAAAATTCGGGGCAAAATGTTATTAATGGTACTTGTCATAGAACCGTTTTTTTGATTTTTGACTTTCTCATCAACGTCTCTCACGAATTTAACCAAAAATTTTCAACAGGAGCCCCCTTAAGTTTAAAATAATATTGTATATAAAAATATTCGAAAAACAATATTTTTTTTGTTTTTTGAAAAAAAAAACATTACAGAAATACGGAATTCCCGGCCCCAATTTTTTCGTCTTCGCTATCATCGTAATGTCAACTTTGATCGAAATCACGAGTTCGATTTTTTTTCCAAATGCAGAACTTGTCCTATAGTACTCGTATCTTTATCGCAACTTAAAACAGTATGTGCGATTCAGTTGTGTACATTATTTTTGTATATACAAACAAAAGGAACGAAACCAGTAGCACTGTTTTTGAGAAAATTGACACTATCGAATTAAAGGAATGATTTTATTGAAGGTGCAGGGTATTCAGTTTCGGTTTCAAAAGTTAAGCTAAATAAAACACACACAGCGATACATTTTTGATGGTCGTTTTATTTCATTATAAAGTTTGAAATTTCCCATTAAACGTGAAAAACTAAATCATTCAAATGGTCGAGATTCACAGCAAGCGATTCTTTTAAGGTAATTTTTAACCACTTTTGCACACATTTCGGGCGGTACTCGTATCCCGGCCATTCCTTGAGTTATGTTGGTTTTTAATGTGTCTAGAGTTTGGGGATTATTCGCGTGAGCACGGCCTTTTACCTAGCCCCACAGAAAAAAAAAATCGAATCGAATGTCGAATCGCATGATTTCGGTGGCCAATTGGCGTTACCAAAATGTGAAAGTACGCGACCAGGAAACTTCCTACCTAAATAAGCCATAATTCGTCGTTTTATTTGCCTTGTAGTCCCGCGAAAAATGGCTACGTTTGAATCATCACTTTTTTAGTAAGTTTTAATAATTTTAACGCGTTGTTTGATAATGCGATTCATTTTCGTTAATGTCAGACATTCAACTAATATTATGACAAATCAAATGAAAACTGAATTTGACAAGTACCAAATGCCAGCGCTACCAACTTGAAACCATGAAACGAATGACCCTTTACTTTTAACTAAAAGAAATGTTTTTATTAAAATATGTTGAATAGTTCTTGAGACAAAAAATATTTGCTTTAATAAAACAAAAGTTGTATGGCAGGTATTGTTAGCTTTGGTCTAAAAAACAACGTATGAACTTCAGGTAGAAATGCGACCATGGTCTATGTTGATTTTCTATGATTGAATAGCAGGCAGGTTATAGTCATTGGAGCTCTTGATAAATAATATTTGTGTCAATTTTTGAAACTGCATTCGTTACTTCTTGACTTTAATTTTTGTTTTCATTTTCATAAACAAATAAAAAAAAGAATTCACACCTACGTGGAATAAATTTTTTTGGAACTAGGGCATATAACTGTTCTACGAAAAGCACTTATTGGAACATCAATCAAACATCGACTGACAAGTACATTAGGCCCACACTACAAGCCCGTGGCACTCAAAGCGTTTTTCAGAGTATCCATCATCGTCATTGAAGAAACTTGTAAATAAAGCCTTTATTACTGCATGAGTGACCTCGAGCCTCCACCTCCAAACACACTTTGCACGAAGTATGTCAAAGTATTAAGGGGAAAAAAGAAAAGCCTCAAGCAAATTATCTAGATCCGTTAATTAAGCCACCGGCCACGGTTTGTTAAGTTCTATTTCTGTTTTCGAACAAGGCACTGATAAAAAATATAGATAGACATTTTTTTTTCCTGGATATATGGAACCAAAAAAATGGCCCGATTATGGCTAAGCCATCGGAAGATACATTACTCGTTATACAACTACTTGCCATTCTCTGTGGGATTCGTTGGTAGGAGGGGTGGAATTGTTCAAATTGATTTTGTGCCCAAGTAACGCCCCCCAATTTAAATAAAGGCGAGCTCTAGTCGAGCAAACATAGATTATTATGATTAATTCCCATCCACTGGGCGCCCTCTTCAGTAAACTCGTCGAAAATGAATTACTTTCCAATTACGTTGTTGTTGTTGTTCTTATGATATCATTGAATATAATCTTTCGATGCTAATGAAGAAAAAATCCGATTCAGACCATCCTTCAATCAAATCCTTAAGTTTCGAAATGTTTACTCATTAGCGATGTTTTTTGGCTTTCAGCAGATGTCATTTTTCTATTCGCTTAAGCTCTCTCTTCGGATCATCTTCTCTTATCCGTTATCCCTTATTACAAAAATAAATATATGATAATGATGATGATGGATTTTGTAAGAAGAGCTCTGATGTCCTTGTCGTCCTTAGCACCTGGCTATGGAATGAATTATTGATTATTGAACAGTGCCTTGGACGCTTTCGAGGGGAGAATAATATTTCCATAAATTAAAGATGATTTTGCTAGGAAATATGTTTTTAATAGAAATTTCTTGTTATAATCTTATAATCCTTAAAAATAGCATAAATATCACTAACTTGTATTCACGTGAAATTTGTTTAGTCATTTTCTATACAACAGTTTTGTTTCGATGTTTCGCGTTTTTTTGCAATTATTAGGTTATTGAATGAGGCTTTATGTGTTGTATTTGCGTTCTTAGAATTTTCAAACCATTCCCAGAAATATTATCTGTTAAGTCTAGTGCTTGAGCTTATTTAAGATTTCATTACTATGGCACACCTGTTTTATGTTATCAGTTCAGATTAATGCTGAGTGCCGCTTTCCGTAATGGTTTGTGGGGGTCCTGATCAGTACCCCTAGAATAATAATTTGGGACATACAAATTATACATCGCTTAGAGAAAAAGACAAATTTAAATAAAACTCCAAGGCAACAGAAGAAAAATTTCGAGGGTGCGAAATCATTGTGAACATAAACTTTTTTTTTTAGAATATGATTACTACCCTTAAAATTTTTGAGCACAGTGCGAGCGATTGGAAAAGTTCGACAGGATTTAAAAAGAGATACCGATGCACATTGGTTTGAATTAATGTCTGAACATTGCAATGAGAGGGACATATTAGGCCGGGTAAAATATTCCACATTCGTTTAGTGCGGCTCAGGGAAGAATCTCTGAGTTTAACAGTTCGTCCGAAGTTGGACTCAAAGGTAAGCTGATGGACATTCTCGGAACTGAGAGTGTTACGGTTGAATTTTCTTAGCGGAGGAAACTAGCTATTTCGCTAGAACAATTTTTATAAAAAAATTACAATACTATATTCAAAGACAAAAAAATATTGAGGTGGCGCTCAAGACGAGGAATTTTTCATTCGCTTTAGGATTCCTAGGAGCCTATTTTTGGTTAGTAAATGAATAATGAAACATATTTCAATTAATATATACATACGCACAAAAAATATTATCTAACCGAGAGCATTTTTAGTTGAGTAAAATAAATGTGCTAAAAACAACGTAGTCTCGGCTAAACACTACATAGTGTATGTCACAAAAAGTAACGTTGTTAACGCGATTAAATGAAACTTAATTTAATTTAAATTTTAGAATGCTAGTTTTATAGAAAATTATTCGAGAAAGAAACTAAGCCACAATTCGAAATTTCCAAAATTGTTAACTTTAAGTGGGTAACATGTTAAAATCAAAAAAAAAAACTACACTTAATTAATTTAACACATTAATTCATATTTAACAATCTTTCTGGTTAAATTAAACGAATGGACATGTTGTTCCAAACATGCGCAAGGTTTCGGCAAGGAGATGAGCTACCATGTGATGTCTTCACTCTTGTTCTAGTACAGATGGTGCGCAGGGCAGATATTTAAACGGAGGCACTATAGTCAAGATCTGTCCAACAGTTAGGATATGAGGACAATATGGATCATAGGTTGTTCCCAACGTTCCATAATAGAGTCCATCACGGTTGTTGAAGATCAGGCCAGAATTGTTGGTATTGAAGTAAATGAGGACACAATATATACATATGTATATAAATAGAAAATCTTTGAAATACAAATTGAAAAAAAAAAAAACACTTAGTACAAATCATACTATCTAAAAATAAATAAAATGCACGACTGGGTCGCACGAACTTGCTCTTATGTAAAAGAATAAAAATTTCTTAGAGAAAAACGGTTCATAAGTATAAAATTAATTTAATGACTAGTCAACGGCCTTGGCTTTGATGAAAGCATCGCTTCCCATCGATCAGCGAAATCAAGCATCATTGCGCATGGTTGGTACTTGGATGGGGGACCGTTCAAATACCAACCGTGTGCTGTTGACATGTGTTTCTTCTGTTGTTCTTTCTTTCTGTCTGTCTCTTTCTGTTGTATTGTCTAAGCACTCTAAGCCGATGGCCTCAGTTGCCAGTGCTTTAAATGTCTCTACATCGTAGATTTATCTACATAGTAGTGTAATATGTAATGTAATGTAATTTAATGACTAAAACAACTCCTTTAGTAGTTGGAGCTAAAATCAGGATG
This sequence comes from Chrysotoxum bicinctum, assembly GCA_911387755.1. Lineage (NCBI taxonomy): Eukaryota > Metazoa > Arthropoda > Insecta > Diptera > Syrphidae > Chrysotoxum > Chrysotoxum bicinctum. The sequence continues at coordinate 67,623,586 of OU426989.1, read as the reverse complement.
TCATGTGATTCAAGCAAATATTATATTATGCAAGAACAAAAATTATAAATCGTTTTAGTGGTTTCTTAAAAAAAATAAGCTTTTATATAAAAAATTCCTAAAACGAAAAAAGTTTTTGTTAGGTATCTATTGTACGAATAAAAATTAAATATTGATCGCTTTTTGAGATATCGAATTTTCCAAAAAAAAAATTGATTTTTTTTCAAAAATTCAAAAAATATTTTTTGTATGCAATAGTTTTTAAACTTTCTAGAAGCTTCTCTATAAAAAATCTTAATAAAATCCATTATTTCGATAATGAGAAATTCAAAATTCGAAAAAATGGTAGGTACAATCAGTAATATATTAATTTCAAAATTTATTTTTTTAAATTATAGATCGTAAGAATGTAAAAATTCAATGAAAGAAACCAAATTTATTAACATTCTCGGAACCGTATTCGAGCAAAATTTAATTTTTGAAAACCATTTTTACTGCGATATAGGTACTATAGGGCAAGTTCTGCATTTGGAAAAAAACGAACTCGAGATTTTGATCAAAGTTGACATTACGATGATAGCGAAGACGAAAAAAGTGGGTCCGACAATTCCATCTGTATGTCTGTATGTCTGTACCTCGATCTAGAGCCTAAGGCACTAGAACTATTTTCTTCAAACTCGGTAGTTAAGGGTCTTCGGTGATTCCCTAGAATAGAAATTGAAATTGTTTTTTAGATCCAAAACTAAAGGTACCCCCCCCCCCCCCCATACACCCGTATTGCAAAATCTTATTTATCTCGAAAACGGCTCTAACGATTTTGATAAAAAAAAAATTTGTGTGATATTATGGACATACTACATTTTTGTAAAAAATTTTTGGGGCAAAATGTTATTAATGGTACCTGTCATAGAACCGGTTTTTTTATTTTCGACTTTCTCATTAACGACTCTAACGATTGTAACCAAAAATTTTCACCAGGAGCCCCCTTAAGTTTAAAATAATATTGTATATAAAAATATTCGAAAAACAAATATTTATTTTGTTTTTGAAAAAAAAAATTCAACTTATTTTTTGAAAAATCAATATCTTGAAAACGTGAGACGGATTATTTTTTGAAATTATTTCCTAAAATCTATATTACTAAACACTTAAAATTGGCATCCCAAATTTTGTTCTAGAAAAATTTGAAAGGAATTTGTTTATAAAAAATTACTTTATTTAAACGATTTTTAAACTTTCTTTGCGTAAATTCATACTTTTTCCGGAAATCAGACGGAAATTCCATGCATTGTATTTATAAAATGTATTTTAAATCCCAAAGTACTTCTATGTACATAAGAGCAAGTTCGTGCGATCCAGTCGTGCATTTTATTTAACATGTGTATGGTATTTACCGCTATTTTTAGTTGAAATATTTTTTTTTCTCACATCTTGTAAATTATATTTACCATTTTTCGACCATTACCTAGCTTTGTAAAATGCTTTGTAAAATTTCGAAATATATTCGTATGGCAGGTACCCTTATTTTTGGTATTAAAAAAAATATGTAAGAACGTGTGGGGGGAAAAATTGAAAAACGATATCTACCAAGTTTGGCGAAAATGGTCCGATCCGCTAAGGCTGTATTCGAGCAGACAGACAGGCAGACAGACAGAATTTCGAGACCCACTTTTTGCGTCTTCGCTATCATCGTAATATCAACTTTGAGCAAAATCTTGAGTTCGATTTTTTTTTTACGTAACCATAACTTGCCTTATCTATGTATAAGTCGCATGTGAAAATCATGAAATGAGAACCGTGAAGGTCATTTACTAAAATTATTATTATAATTAAACAAATATGTATTAGTTTTTAAGTTTATTTAGGCTTTCGACAAAAATTTTAATAGATCTTAATGAATAAATAAACATTAAAAAAAATAAATGAGAACAAGACTAAGTCAAAAAGTAAACAACCGTCTGTGCACCAATAAGGGCAAAACGTCGTCATTTATAGCAAAAACTTCGATGTAGCTAACCTACGTCGAAGTTATTAATAACACCATGAACGACAACTTAGAAAACCGGTTCTACTTTGGTTTAGCAAAACATCTCATCCTTAGGCGTACACGCTCTACATAACACTTATACTACCACTTCTGCCTTTCGCCGCCGAAAAACGTCGACTACATTTGCTCGGCCACGTTGTGCAAATGGACAACAATACTCCAGCTAAGAGAGTCTTCGAATCTCAGCCTCCAGGTTAGCAATGAAAAGGAAGACCAAACCTCCAGTTTAAAGACTAGGTCATGGTGGATGCCAGAGCGCTTGTCCTAGACGACTGGAAGCAGTGTTCTCGGGATTGCAGAGGATGGAAAGCTGCCGTGTCTCAGGCAGAGACCCTTCATGGTTCGAGAGCCGGTTAAGTAAGTAATTAAGTATGGTGTTATGGAGTATCTAGGTTAAAACGGTTGACCACATCATATAATAAAACGGCGAACATGTTTTTTGTGGTACACTATTCGCGGCCCACAAAAACCGAAGGGGTACAAATTACATACTAAACGAAAGCATTTTTTGCATAGATGTGCATAATGTCAAAATTATTTAAATATACTATACAGAAATTGTTTAAAACAATAAATAAAAATTGCAAAAAAATGCCCGGAAAACAAAAACAATTAGAAATGTCAAATCGACTGACATAAAATGTCAAATCCATAATATGAGAAATGAAAGCATTCAGCGAAAACCCAAAGCCAGAACCCGAAACATTAAGGTGGGTTCACAGTGATGTTCACATTACACAAATCCGCCAACACGACAGAAGTTGATGACCATGTTGTTGTTGTTGAATGTGAACCTCCCTAAATGAAGAAATATTATCAATATAAATACCACGAGTAGGCATGTGTTTGTTTAGTATTTGAACTCTTATAATACAATTTTGAAACATTAAGCGTTAACTACAATCGGCACTTTTTGCAAAAAGTGAAAAAGAATACATACATACACTAGCGACATCTTGTGCTTTCAGTTTGGCGACATCTATCGGTCATTTTCTGAAGCAATTTATTCAATGTATTAGTGTGAAACATTTTTTTGAGATGGGAGATAAAATTTTAAATTGAGTTGGAAAAGGAGAGCAGATTTTTTTTAACATTTTCACTTTTCAAGTTCATTGCAGTTATGGCTTTACAATAATAGGGGTATTCATGCATAAGTGTAAGCTCTGCGTATTTGTATAAGTCAATTATTTTCAAAACTTATTTACATTTGTCTGCATTTGAAGGTAGAAAATGCAGACGTGAGACGTCGCGTCGTCAAAATGCGGACGAACATGACTTACAATACAAATTTAAATCTGCATGGCTGAATGCGTTCCATGGGCTCAAACATACCTCGTTTTCAGAACACTTCCATTTATGTCATTTTTTGTTGACAATAAACAGCTGGCTGATCGATGTGCAAATACGAAAGTAAATTGAATTTATGTTTTTGAAGTTAGCTACGAGTATATTTATTTAGGCGCATTATGAAAAAATGATGAGAGTGAAATTAAAAAAAAAAATTCACATGTATGTAACACAAAATCCGCAGGTTGACGTCACTGCAACGACGCGACGTGGGTACGAGTCCCAATAGAATGATAAATATTTTTTTTATTGCCGCGATATGAAAAAATGATGAGAGTGAAAGTTTTAGATGTAACACAAAATTCACAGGTTGATGTCACTCCGGCAACGTGGGTTCGATTCAAATATTATGGCCATAACAACAGCTGAAGGACAATGACATGAAAGAATCGAAACAAAAATTGTTAATGTGTGAAAAATGTGTATAGGTTTGAAACTTTGTTTACCATTAACTATTTTCCTTTGGACTCCAGGATTAAGTGCTTGGTAGGTACTTCTCATTGCATTCAACAATTTAAAAAAATCATGAATTCTCTGTCTTTTATTGAATGATAATGAATTAAATAAATAAATTGGCACTCGATTTTCGAGAGCTGGGTCGGCTAGTTTATTAAATTTTACTAAGAAAATGTGTTTAAAAATAAATTTGAATTTGAAATAAACTAATCTTCTCTTTGGATCTCACCGAATTGTGATAGTTAACACATTCAATTCCCTATATTACTGAATGAAGACAGATAAAATTTCATCAATTTAATTGAAACAATCAATTAGATTTATGTATGTAATTAATTGACCGAATTGACTCGTGTGATTTTAATCGGGGTAGTTTGCGTGTTGTATATTGGCAGACTCACTTGCTTAACTTGACACGAGTTTAACGTTGTTTTTAACCGATGATATGCTATGTACAGTAGGTACATATATATGTACATAAAATTCTATTCTAGAAACTTAATTCAGAATTGGAACCTTTTTCGGGATCGCTGTTACTCATAATTTTGACGGACTGACAGTACTATTAACAAAAGCCTTACTTAAAACCAATAAAATAACCAAACATTTAAACCTCTCTACTCTTAGGCAATTTCATCTAAGTTTTCCGATTCATTTTTGCTTCTTATTTTCTGCCTAACTGACATTTCAAAATTTTAAATCTAAACGAGCACCGTCTGTCACTTTCATTGGGTCAATTTTTTAACTGTTGCACCGCAGATGATGTCGAAAAAATTGCATTACCGAACTTAGTCAAATTTGTATTTTCGTTTTCGAACAAAAGGCTTTAGCAGTTGGCGTTTGAAAATATTTCGCAAATCATTTTGATGCAGCTAATGTTTTCGAAAACGGCATTTTTAAAATACACATCATTATTTTAGACATTTTTGACAATTACTAATAGGACTTTAGCTTAAGTTTTTCTTTGAAAGGAACTTAACAAAGTTAAAAAACTGAAAGATTCGTTTTCACTTAATAAATAATAAAATTCCAGAGAAAACTTCACATACCTTTTCACGGCATTCCTATTGTTACCCAAAAAAAAAATACTTCCTAGGTAGCATCAAGTATCTTCTTCTTGTCACGAGCCTTATTTTATTATTCCTTTATCTTATCTCAGAAAATATCACCTAAGAGACACAATTTTTCCATCACTCGCTCGTTATTAAAGATAAAATGTAAACTTCAACCTCGTTAAAGTTAAAACAAAGTACATAGGTACCTACTTTCAAGTTAACTCCACGGAAACGGGAGCACAGAAACCAGAACGAAGGCAAAAAGTATAAAAATATACTCGTAATATAAGTTAAGGTGTGTATCGTATACTTTAAAACATCTTTCCTAATTTCCACAAAAGTCTCTCTATTTATAAGGATAAAAGCTATATAGGTATAGTAGGTACAGCGACACGGATACGAAAATTCTTGTCCTTTGCTACCAACTCCTTTTACTTTTATGTTATTACTGTTCTACTTGGCTTTATGCTCTGTGCTCCTTGATGGTAAACCATTCTCAACAAAACATAATTTGTGAAGAAAACCTAATAAAGTGTTGGACTGTGAACAATTTACTACTACCTTTTCGTAAAGGGTCATCATCCAGCCACAACCTCTCACTAATAATCACCATAACCTTATTAAAAGTTTTATAGGTAGCTTTTTGCAAAATTAGTTGGAAAATTAATTTCCGCCATTGACCGAGAAGGAACCGGGACTGTTTGTGGATTTATCAAAAGTGCAAAAAAAAGCGAAAAGTATCACAAAAGTAATGGGTAGGGCATAAGTTGGAACAGTGACATCCTTAATTTAAGAATGTGTCGGATAAAAGTGAGTGACTATGGCTGTTCTTTATTGTGGAAGTCGGTGGTGGTGGTGAGGCCCGGTGTATATTTTTGGAAAGTTATTCCTATCAAATATTCTCTTTTATGTTTTTTACATTCGAATAAATAATCACAAAATGAGATTTTTTATTTGTATTCCTAGAGAAGTCTTTAAGTAAACTTTTAAGAAAGTCTTAAGAATTTACAATCTAGTGTTTATTTGTATTTATTTAACTTTAATATTTTGAAAAGTTTGGAAAATATATACATATACACATACGTACACAGTAAACTTTATATCAACAAAAAGAATTTTGAATGTAGTAACTTGAATAGTAAATAATTAATAATAGGGATCCCACAAGGCAGCTACTTAGGTCTTCCCCTATTTATTCTTACTATTAACGATATTGAAATGGTCATCAAATATTCCCATAACTCACTCTTCGCTAACGATAACAAGGGTTTTTAATACTATTTCTTCTTTGACTTGATGCGGACAGGTTTTTTATATTATATACTTGAAGCGAAATATTTTCAAATGCCAATCTTTTTCACGAAAACACAACCTGTCTACGATCCGTCTCTACCTTCTGCATCAACCAATATCCAAAATTGAATCGATTCACGATCTTGTTGTCTTATGCTGCAAAAACCTCAACTTTCTCACACATATTGACGAGATTATTCTTAGAACAAAGAACAAACTGGATACTAGACTTTCTGAAACTATGGTCCAAGGAATTTTGTGACCCTTACGTAATCCATTTACACAACCTACGTTCATTCCTTCTTGAATACGCCTGTCAAGTACGGTCCCTTTATTAACAAAATCATATATCCAGAAACGAGAGCATTTAACGTCGTGTCCTACATTACGCCCTTCGTGGTCTGGTTTGGAATCAAAGAGCACGGTAGTGCCCAGCCAAGTTCTGGCACTACAGCCTTTTTACAGGAACAAACTCAGGCGATTTTTGACCCCTCCCTATCTTCAGTACCAATGAAGTCAGAAACTTAAAATTCCGAATATTTGCTAAGCTAGTCAGGCACAGGCGCCTCACCAAATTTCAATTTTCTAGCATAAGCGGTTCCTAAGATATAAGCCCTCAAAAATCACAAAAAACCTAACTTTCGACGTCGTATAATAGAGTCAATAGTTTCCTGACCCGTTTTCCTAAGGAGCTCTTCGTATGAAATACGATTGGGCCAGAAAATCCTAAGTATTTTTCGTAGACATCAATTAATGAACGTTTGCAGCTTCTTAGTGACACCTACTGTTACTTTCCAAGTGCTGCAACCGTAAAGTAACACGGATTCGATGTTGGATCGAAACAGCCGTAGCTTGGTTCTTAAGCTTAGAGAGTTATTCCTCCATATTATTCTAAGCATACCGAAAGCAGTCTTTGCCTTCCCGATCCGACTACTGATGTCCTGTTCGGTGCCACCTTCGGTAGAGATGATACTTCCAAGGTATTCGAAGCTCTGTACTTTCTCTACCGGTTGTTGAGAAATATTTATAAGAGAAGATGACTGGGTTCCTAGGCTGATCATCTTTGTTTTGCGGGAGTTGATTTTCAGCCCTACGATTTCTGCTTCTCTCTCCACCCCTGTTGTCATTTGGTGGAGATCCATGATCCTATGAGAGAGCAAGCATACGTCGCGTCGTCCGCATAGTCAAGATGTTTCAGGTGAGACGAAAGAGTCCATCGAATTCCTCCGTTTCCCGTCAAGGCCGCATCGCTTATCACCAACAGAAACAATATTAGTGACAGAATGCAGCCCTGTCTGACTCCACTTTGGACCTCAAACTCTTCTGACAGCCTCCCTTCGTGCAAGACGTGACATTTGGATCCATCATAAGTTGCCTTAATAATAGCTATTAATTTATCCGGGATACCCCTCCTGCGTAAAACATGCCAAATAGATTCTCTATTGACGCTATCGAAAGCCTTCTCAAAGTCGATGAATAGCAGGTGGATGGTGGAGTGGTGATCGATATTCGACGCACTGCTCAATTATGATCCTTAAAGTATTGATATGATCAATGCATGAGGATCCAGTGCAGAAACCTGCTGGTTCGGCATCTAGTGTGGCTTCTAGAAGTTCCCTCATGCGTTCCAGTACAATTTTCGCTAATATTTTGGCAACGGCAGGCAGTACGCAAATCCCCCTCCAGTTTTCGCACTGTGTTAAGTCTCCTTTTTTATGGAGCTTGACTATCATTCCCTTTTTCCACTCATTCAGAAATCCTTCGGAGACCCAAGCTTTCTTTATAAGTGGATGCAGGAGTTCGCTCGATGTCATTGGCGCCGCTTGTAGAAGCTATGCAGGAATGCCATCAAGTCCTACCGCTTTGTTGGTCTTCAGTGCTTTGATTGCATTGCGGATCTCATCTCTACTGGGGGGTGCAGTGCGGATTCGGGAATTTGTTGTTCCTGTCGGCTCAGCAGGTATCAGTTGCGCATTGCTGTCGGTAACTTGTCCTTCCACCTTCTCAGCTGATCCTCATCCGAACTAAGTAGCGAGCCGTCTGAGTCTTTTACGAGGTGTTGTTTGGAACTGCGAGCACCAACCAGTTCCTTTGTAATTTCTGTAGACGGTTCTACTGTCGCATCTGTTAGCAGCATCTTCTGCTTGTTGGGCTAAAGCGTTGATGTGATTACGCTTGTCATTTCTTACTCTCTCTTTCTCATGCGATACAGGGATTCTAGCTCTCTCTTTTCTTCTCCAGTTGCAGTTTCAATACGGGCCTTGAGTTTTTGCCATTCACCAATCCGTATCCAGGTTTCTTCAGAAAGCCAAGCGTTATTGTTTCCCCTCGCTCGGCCGACTATTCTTTCAGCAACTGATATAAGAACATTTTTCACAGCATTCCAGTGGTTTTCAATGGGTTCAGGTTCCGTGCTGCTGATTGTCATAATTCCGTGTGAAAGGTGGTCTCTCAATTGTTGGCGTGTTGAGAGATCCTTTAGTCTGTCGACGTTGAACCTGGGTAAGCGGTGTATGCCGTTGGATCTCCGAGCTGCAGCTGTACGAAGTCTTACAGTAGCTACCATAACGTGGTGGTCTCGAGCAAGTCCCATATCGGCCCCTCTTTTATTCCGAACATCCAGGAGACTGCTTTTAAAGCCCCGGCTACTCGCGAAGTGATCAATTTGATTCGAAGATGCTTGCCTATCCGTCGACATCCAACTTATTTTGTGGCACGTCTTGTTCTCAAACATGGTGCCGCCAATGACGAGTCCGTTAGTATTGCAGAAGTCAATGAACCGCTCACCATTATCATTGCAATTCCCAACTCCATGGTTTCCCATCACATGTTTGAGTCCATCGTTGTTGTTGCCAACTTTAGCATTCAAATCTCCTGTAACAATTTTAATATCACCGCGTGGTGTGTTGTTGTATGCGGCTCCTAGCCGAAGGATTCTTTCTCCTCATCGGATGCGAGCTCCGCTAGGGCGTAACATTGTGTAATGGTGGCAGGACGTACTCTTGTCCGGAATCGTGCCTTTATTATTCTTTCTCCAAGAGGCTCCTAGACTACTAGCAGCTGTTTTTGTTAGCAGCAGCCCAACCCCAACTTCCCGTGTGCTTCCTGGAGCTTTTACGGAGTAGAGCAGTACAGTGTTACGCGATGGTGACTTGAACTTGCCCCAGCCCATCCAACGTATTTCGCTAAGGCCTAAGATGTCCAGCCTGTACCGCATGAATTCCTTCTCTAGTTGGAGGAATCTGGCGTTGTGGGGACCTTCACTGCCGTCATCGAGGAGTGTCCTCACATTCCAGAAATTAATCGTTGTCCTAATTCGATAGCCAAAAGTCGTCAATATATTATCATTAGTTATCCGAGGCGTTGTTTCCGTTTCGGTAGCAAGATGGTTTTCAGTTACTGAGAGTGCTAGCCTCCGTAACCTATCCTAACGAATTAGGAGAGATTTTCGCGCTTTCCAGTTTTAGCTAATTCGTATGGATACACAAATCATGGCCCGGGGACCACCACGAGGAGGTAAAGGAAGCACTTCGACGTGACTAAAAGTTGCGCTGCTGGACTTTTCCAGATTAAAGACACTCAACAGTTTCCCGATTAGGCACGCTGCAGGTCACCCAAAAAAAATCTGTAATCAAGAGTTATAAGGGCTTACAGCTGAGAGTTATTGTTCTGGTATGAAAATGAATGCATTCAGGCCGGGATGATGTATTCAACTTTCAATTTCCTTTTACGTGCTTTTGTTTTTTTTTTTTTTTGTTGTAAAATACATAAAAGATGGAAATTTTGAAATTGTACTGAATTGAGACAAATTGTACTTTTGTACTTGTACAAACTCAATTGTACTGAATTCGGTACAATTGTAACTTTGTTTATTCCATAAAAGCGTGGTTGGTGATATTTTTATTCCCTCCAGCTCAATCTACCATTATTAATAATACTCCCTCTCTTACCTACTTACACAAAAAAGTCAATGGGCCTTACTAATAATCAAATTTGGTGTTAAGGTTAAGAGAAAATCTCCAGATTTTAGAAAATCCCCATACCAATAACTTATTTAATGTCCAGTTTAGTCGTTAGTTATATGTCAAAATTTAATACACGGAAATCCATGATTAAAGTCGAACGCTAAATAAAAAGTGTTGCCTTAGTGCTGTTTTATGGTTCCTAAATTTGTATTTAACACTTAAATATACTCCCATGTTATCAGGTCGATTTTTCAATGATGCAACAGGAATAGATTATTTATTTTTTTCATAAATATTTAGTACTTCTGGATTTTACTTAAAAAACGTGGCTAATTTGTTGATTCCATTTTATGTATTTACATAATTACGTATGTATATCTAAAAAAATAATTTTTGCGTTGAAAGGGAATCGATTTAACATTATTTTTGTCTATTGTTGTATTGGTAAAATTGTGTGAATTGTGTATTTTGAAAACAAAAACAAAAATAACATTTGAACCACATTCAGTAGAGTTAGATGAACTTGAGAAACTTATCTTACAAATTTATAGCTGGATGATTCTTTAGTACAAAAAAAACATTAATACAATACAGATATTAGATTAGCTTAATCCATGATGAAAACCTAAACTCAAACTTTGAATTTTTTGTTACGAGTTGAAATAATCATGGATTTAAGATGACACACTGTGAAAAAACTGGCCCCTACTGTTTATCAATAGAAAACCTAAAAAAAAAAAAATTCTCATACAATATATGCCAGTTCAGATATTTATAGTTTAAAAATATTTTAAGCTTCAGATTTTCTTATTTTGGTACCTATATGCACATTTTGCGAATGAAAAATATTAAAATAATATAAAATAAATAAAAAAATATTTTTCCTTGTTGTTCTAAATTAAAAAGAAATTGAAAATTTGCTCCGATACTTCAAATCAATTGACGGGGTCTAAAAACCTAGCGGTGGGAAATCAGCGAAAATGAAAAAAAAAACATCAAAATTTGTGGCTTTTTTGTTGGTAATTAGTTGCTGGAATACCGATTTTGTTGCTCGAACCGATCGCGAGAAATCCGCAAAAGTTCTACATTTATGTTAAGATAGCGTGGAAGCGGTGGAAACTCAGCGAAAATGAAAAAAAACACCAAAATTTGTGGCTTTTTTGTTGCTAATTAGTTGCTGGAATACCGATTTTGTTGCTCGAACCGATCGCGAGAAATCGGCAAAAGTTCTACATTTATGTTAAGATAGCGTGGAAGCGGTAGAAACTCAGCGAAAATGAAAAAAAAACACAAAAATTTGTGGCTTTTTTGTTGCTAATTAGTTGCTGGAATACCGATTTTGTTGCTCGAACCGATCGCGAGAAATCCGCAAAAGTTTAGATTTATGTTAAGATAGCGTTGAAGCGGTGGAAACTCAGCGAAAATGAAAAAAAAACACCAAAATTTGTGGCTTTTTTGTTGCTAATTAGTTGCTGGAATACCGATTTTGTTGCTCGAACCGATCGCGAGAAATCCGCAAAAGTTCTACATTTATGTTAAGATAGCGTGGAAGCGGTGGAAACTCAGCGAAAATGAAAAAAAACACCAAAATTTGTGGCTTTTTTGTTGCTAATTAGTTGCTGGAATACCGATTTTGTTGCTCGAACCGATCGCGAGAAATCGGCAAAAGTTCTACATTTATGTTAAGATAGCGTGGAAGCGGTAGAAACTCAGCGAAAATGAAAAAAAAACACAAAAATTTGTGGCTTTTTTGTTGCTAATTAGTTGCTGGAATACCGATTTTGTTGCTCGAACCGATCGCGAGAAATCGGCAACAGTTCTAGATTTATGTTAAGATAGCGTTGAAGCGGTGGAAACTCAGCGAAAATGAAAAAAAAAAACACCAAAATTTGTGGCTTTTTTGTTGCTAATTAGTTGCTGGAATACCGATTTTGTTGCTCGAACCGATCGCGAGAAATCGGCAAAAGTTCTACATTTATGTTAAGATAGCGTGGAAGCGGTAGAAACTCAGCGAAAATGAAAAAAAAACACAAAAATTTGTGGCTTTTTTGTTGCTAATTAGTTGCTGGAATACCGATTTTGTTGCTCGAACCGATCGCGAGAAATCGGCAACAGTTCTAGATTTATGTTAAGATAGCGTTGAAGCGGTGGAAACTCAGCGAAAATGAAAAAAAAAACACCAAAATTTGTGGCTTTTTTGTTGCTAATTAGTTGCTGGAATACCGATTTTGTTGCTCGAACCGATCGCGAGAAATCGGCAACAGTTCTAGATTTATGTTAAGATAGCGTGGAAGCGGTGGAAACTCAGCGAAAATGAAAAAAAAACACCAAAATTTTTGGCTTTTTTGTTGCTAATTAGTTGCTGGAATACCGATTTTGTTGCTCGAACCGATCGCGAGAAATCGGCAAAAGTTCTACATTTATGTTAAGATAGCGTGGAAGCGGTGGAAACTCAGCGAAAATGAAAAAAAAACACCAAAATTTGTGGCTTTTTTGTTGCTAATTAGTTGCTGGAATACCGATTTTGTTGCTCGAACCGATCGCGAGAAATCGGCAACAGTTCTAGATTTATGTTAAGATAGCGTTGAAGCGGTGGAAACTCAGCGAAAATGAAAAAAAAAACACCAAAATTTGTGGCTTTTTTGTTGCTAATTAGTTGCTGGAATACCGATTTTGTTGCTCGAACCGATCGCGAGAAATCGGCAACAGTTCTAGATTTATGTTAAGATAGCGTTGAAGCGGTGGAAACTCAGCGAAAATGAAAAAAAAAACACCAAAATTTGTGGCTTTTTTGTTGCTAATTAGTTGCTGGAATACCGATTTTGTTGCTCGAACCGATCGCGAGAAATCGGCAACAGTTCTAGATTTATGTTAAGATAGCGTTGAAGCGGTGGAAACTCAGCGAAAATGAAAAAAAAAAACACCAAAATTTGTGGCTTTTTTGTTGCTAATTAGTTGCTGGAATACCGATTTTGTTGCTCGAACCGATCGCGAGAAATCGGCAACAGTTCTAGATTTATGTTAAGATAGCGTTGAAGCGGTGGAAACTCAGCGAAAATGAAAAAAAAAACACCAAAATTTGTGGCTTTTTTGTTGCTAATTAGTTGCTGGAATACCGATTTTGTTGCTCGAACCGATCGCGAGAAATCGGCAACAGTTCTGGATTTATGTTAAGATAGCGTGGAAATTACTAAATTTTGGAATAACCGATCACACAAATAAAAGTAAATTTGTTGCTAATTTGTTGCTGTAAGATGTTCCAAGAAAAAGTTGAAAAAAAAAATATTTATTCACAGTTAATTTAACTAACTCAAATTGGATGTCGTCAACGCTAGCTTAACTCTCGATTTTTCCATGGAAAAATCCAATTAATAATTTGTTGCTGAGCACAGTAGGCCTTGTCTGAGTGCAAAGACTCAGCAACAAAATAGAAACTGGAAGATGGTAGTGTTTAAAGATCGGTAAGCAAATAAACCGGTCACGCTAGCTTAACTCTCGATTTTTCCATGGAAAAATCCAATTAATATTTTGTTGCTCTTCATCTCTTGTAGCTTTTTTCTCGTTGATCCTGAACAACGTTCTTAGAGGTATCTAAAAACAAAACGATAGGAATAGATTTATTTTGTGTAAAAAATGCTCCAAAAGTTATTTCAAAATTATGAAAAGAATAAAGGACATCAAGGATATTTAGAAAAAGGGGTTTATAAATTTGTAAAAATATTAAAAATAATGAACAACATGCCATGTCCGCACGATTGCGTCCACAGCTCCTTACCAATTTTTGTATAATTTTTTAGACTTGTTCTATGAATCAATACTAAGAACAAATTCAAAAATAAACATAATCTGCTGATTAGATCAGGAATTGTGGGTGTTTAAATATTCTATCATTGTCCAAAAAAAAATATATTTAGTCAATTATATTCTTATAACCTGTTAAAAGTTAGATATATATCAAAATAGATGAATTTACATTAAAGTTCACACGATTAGCTTGAATTCAAGCTATTATTTGTATAATTTTTAAAATTTCTTAAATTTGTTTCAAGGGTTTATAAATAGTAAAAATATTCAAATATTATTTATTTTATATTCGGCGTGGCTGAATGGCGCTTTTTTTATAGCTAATTAGTTGCTCTAATGAGAATTTTGTTGCTTGAATAGTTTTTGAGATATTGATAACAATGCCGGTCAGTGACGATGCCAACTTAGTTTAGCTGAATTTTCGTCATATTTTTTTGTATGAAAAATAGAAAGATTTATTGAACGATTTTTAACCATTATCGAATTACTCACTATTCAATTGTCTATAGAATAATATGAAATTTATTTTTATGTCGTGAAATTCTAATAATAATGTAATACCTAATAGAAAAAGTAGTAGGAAAGAAACAAAACAAATAAGCCGATCGTAATGTTCATTCCTCAATGTTTAACATAATGTGTCGTACACAAAAAAAAAACATGTAAGTTGAAAACTACATTTTCAAAAACTAATTTTAATTCATGTTCAACAGGAGATGTCATCATTTTTGAAGTCTTTCACGACGGGACGAACCAGAAAATTAAATTGGGCGCTCTTCCACGAGGTTTAACGAATCCTTTAAATAGCAGAGAAATAAATAGACTTGTTGGAGCTATAGACTTTACGCCCCCTGCTAATACTCGAAGAACATATTCACATTTAAATATAGGACACTTCAGGGCAGTGTTCTTACAAGGAACTCAGTGGACAGAATACGACGATCGTTGTGAAAAAGAAATATTCAGAAAAAATACATACGCTATTAAGCCTAGAATTTTAATGTATGTCAAAATCACATGACATAATTCTTTAGTTATAAAAAACGAATATTTTTTAGTAATAAAAAAATAAAGAACAATTTAATGTTAAACTGCACAGTAATGAGATTGTGGTACTATTTTTACTTGCGACTTATAGGTACTATAAGGCAAGTTATGGATTCGTAAAAAAAATTGAACCGAGATTTTGATCAAAGTTGACATTACAATGATAGCGAAGACTAAAAAAGTGGGTCTGGCAATTCTGTCTGTCTGTCTGTCGCTTCGACTACAGCTTAAACGGCTCGACCGATTTTCTTTAAACTTGGTATGGGTTTTGATTTTTTACCCCACACGTTTTTTTCTTTTTTGTTTTAAGACCAAAAATAACGGTACCTGACATACGATTTTTTTTCGAAATTTTATAAATATTTTTTTTTTCTCAAAAACTGCTGGACAGATTTAAAAACTAAAAACACAAAAAAAATTTCATTTAGTTAAGTCTAGGTAATGCTTGAAAAAAATTTTCCGAAAAATGGTTATTGAGAGTACCCCCCATGGAACCATTTTTTTTGTTTTTGATTTTCTCAAAAACGGTACAACCGATTTTGATCATTTTTTTTTTTTGCGAAGGCTCTTCAAAAATTTAAATAGAATTGTTTATTCCTGGTTTCTGTAAGTTAAAAATTTAATATTTCATAAAAAAAAAAAAATGGAAAACGGTTGACTCTAAAGGCCATCCCTGTAACTTTCCGCTAATTATATGCTATTGCACTCAAAATTCACTCAATACAACATTTTTGAGCTCGTAATTTCTTCGTTATTATGAGCTCTCCGAGCTCAAAAAGTAGCTGTTCTACGCTTTTGAGCTCTTCGAGCCACACAATATACTATAACCGCACGGAATTCAGCTATGATATTTTGAGCATTAAATAAAATATTGCGATATTTATTGAACTTTTCAGGTGAAAGAATCCGACATTCACGTTCAAAAAAAGTCATTATATAAAACCAGCTACACTCAAAAAATTTATTAGTAAAATGGCTACGAATGATATTCGTAAAGAAAATATTCGTGCATTGTACGAATATTCGTAAGATGTACGAAGTATTTGTACAGTGGTATATCTACGAATGCATTCGTAAAATTTTACTAATAAGTGTCGTACTATCTACGAATCTATTCGTTTAATACACTAATTTCATTCGTAAACAAGAAGTAAACAATTTGTTTGAGTACATTGTACGAATTATTGTGTACATATAACTAATAACATTCGTTAATTTCTCGTACGAATGACTTCGTACTTTAATCTTTTGCATTCGTAGTATTTACTAATAAATTCGTACTATTTACTAAGTAAAACTAATATTAGTAGACAGAATTCATTCGTAGGTTGACCGTACGCATTATGCGTAGAATGCACTAATAACTTCGTATTTTTATGAAGTGCATTAGTATTATTTACTAATTATGAGTAAGAAAAATAATATGTGTTCAGTTCTAAAAATTAAATGTATTCCATTAGTCAACACGTTCAAACGTGATATTATTTATAAAGTGCTGCAGTGGTGGATCAGACCATCTACTTTTTTCGAAAAGATGAGGTAAGTACCTAGACATATGTACATACATTTGCTTTAAAGCTTATTTTATATTTAATATACAGCATCCAGGAGCAGCAGAGCATACATACATGTGGGAATTTTATTCCTAAAAGAATTTCAATGTAAGTACAATTTTTTTCCGAAGTTTTCAATATTTTAAATGTTTAATTTATTTTCAGTGGCCCTTAGTACATAAAATGAGGAGTTTATTTTTATTTATATTTTTAGTGAATTAATTAATTTTTAACTTTGTTTATATATATGACAATAAAATGAATTAAAAAACTATTTTTAACTTACAACATAAATATCTTTTGTAATTATTTCTTACAATAGGTATTTAAGGAAATTTCAGAGAACATATTTAATGGTAGTAAGTTCTACAATAATATTCGTACAATATACGAATAGAGCTGTATAATTTACGAATGAAATACAAGGGCATTAGTAAATATTACAATGATATTCGTACAATATACGAATGGCACTAGTAAAAATTCGTACATTGTACCAATGGTATTCGTACAATATACGAATGGCATTGGTAAATATTACAATAATATTCGTACATTGTACCAGTAGTATTCGTACAATATACGTTTGATTTTCTACGAATACTAATAAAATATTAGTAATATGTACTAATAAACCTCCATTCTACGAATACTATTCGTGGCTGAAAACCACGAATAAAATTCGTGGAATGTACGCATGAATTAGTAATATTTACACACGAAATTTTTTGAGTGTACAGAGAGCTTAAAACATATCGTAAATAACTTCGAGGAAGTATATAGTTCAAAATAATGCGTAAATCATGAGAAAAACTCGTAAATGTTTAACGGATGCGGATCTAAATTTTACATGCGTATATAGTTAAAAAAAAATTTAGATTTACATTCAGACAGAAGATTTATATGTATAAAGTTTTTTAATAAGTCGCTTAAAGGAATTATCTGTATTCAAAAAAAAGACCGCCTAATAACAGAAATTTTTTCAACAGAGTAATCTAGCAAGGCCGGGCCGGTTCGTTTGCTTACGGGTCTCCAAACACTACCGACATCCGGTTTCTATTTTGTTGCTGACTCTTTGCACTCAGACAAGGCCTACTGTGCTCAGCAACAAATTATTAATTGGATTTTTCCATGGAAAAATCGAGAGTTAAGCTAGCGTTGACGACATCCAATTTGAGTTAGTTAAATTAACTGTGAATAAATATTTTTTTTCAACTTTTTCTTGGAACATCTTACAGCAACAAATTAGCAACAAATTTACTTTCATTTGTGTGATCGGTTATTCCAAAATTTAGTAATTTCCACGCTATCTTAACATAAATCCAGAACTGTTGCCGATTTCTCGCGATCGGTTCGAGCAACAAAATCGGTATTCCAGCAACTAATTAGCAACAAAAAAGCCACTAATTTTGGTGTTTTTCTTTTTCATTTTCGCTGATTTTCCACCGCTAGGTTTTTAGACCTCAATTGACGTACTATAAGTACTTTAATGCTTTCTGTTAAAAACGAAGGTATAGGGCAAATTATGACAGCTTCTAAACTTTGACAGACCTTGGTGAAAATTCTGACAGTTCATTACATATTTTTTTCTCTTTTGTTGTAGCTTTTGTAATAGATTTAATAGAAAGCCTGGAGTCTAGTTAGTGAAAGGATTAAATTGTTTATAGGTAGCATTTTGTTAAGGCTCAGCACTTTGTTTTAACCTTTCAGTTAACTAATAATCGACATTAGCGTTTGACTATTAGCAATAATATTTTTTGTTTGAAAGTACGATATTAAGGACACTACGAGGAAACACAAGACGAGGAGAAAGCAGATTAGTTTAAAGAATATCCTTTAAAAATTAATGAAGAAAATATAGCTTAAAAATAAAAAAAAATTATAGATACTATCTACCTATGTGTATACTTATAAGAAAATAAAATGAAAAGTTGTTTAAACAAAAAAAAGTGTCATGCTTCCATTACTTAAATTTGGAAATTTTTCGAATAATTTTGTTGCTTGATTTTAGTATGAAGTTTGATTATAACAAATTGCAGTCAAAAAATTTAACAAAAAAGACCCGCCGGGCACTACCAGCTCGTTTTGAAATAAAACAAAATATTACCTATCCGTATTCAATTGAAACAGGGTGTACATACATATTTTATGTCAAAGTCAAAGAGAAAGTTCAAATCCTGGCACTATTAAGCTTTCATTGTTTTGTAGATATTTCACGGTTTCTTTCATAAGGTAGCTTCAACAATTCATGAAAACCTTAAATATTGTGACTTTTGTTATTCGGAATTGACAGTTCTTCGGGGAATCGTTCAAGAGACCTCCAAAAGAACACATTTGCCAGCTTACACATCCACATTGTACCGTTCCTTACATAGAAAAACACTTTTGATACAAAATGAAAATAGACTTCCAATGAATTAATTTTTAATGCGAAAACAGCTAACAAATATTTTGTAGCTAAGGAAATTCTCGGGATTATAGGTTTATCTAAAGTTTGGGTTCTCTGAAAACTCAAGAGACTCCTTCTCCTCTTGTTTGCGAAAGTTGCAGTGCTAGTAGTGATTGGAGATGTTTTTCCTTTTTTTCATGTGTTAATTTTATTTTCTTGAATTTGTTACGCTCTTTCCTTTTTGGTCCTTTGTATGTATCCGATGAAACGAGGCCAAATTATTTCTCCTCTTTAACTCAAAGCCATTTCAAGTCTTGAAATTTAAAGGCAAGAAAAAGTTTCGCAAAGAAATGCATTTTCCTGGCCGTTGTGGTTGCGGAAATTTCCCTCTCTACAACTATATACAAATAACTATTTGGCTGCTGATTTCATGGAAGCATAAAAAGGAATTTGCCTTCAGCAACATAACACAGTTAAAGAAAATCGCCTTGTTCTATACTTGGACCGCAAACTTTTTCTTATGCTTAGTAAAATATTCTCAAAGAATCCCGAAAGATGCACCACGAAGCCAAATATTGTGGTTTTATCCCTTTATTTTTGTTCTTTGTCTTGAAACTTAATTTTCTTCTTCCTGTAGGAAACCATCTATCTCTTTTTCTACATGGGGGCGCAAATACATTTCATATAGTTGTGGCTGAGTTCGACTAAAGAAAATATTGTACTAGAACACCAAATTGAGAAAGAAACCCCATCCCCGTAGGTGTCTACCTTTCGATGTTGAGGATCGTTGTTGTGAGTTAAGTTTATATCCAATTTAAATTTGTGAAGCAACAGCAAATAGAATACAGTGTTTGTAGAACAAACTTTTTTGCCCAAAAAGAAAATAAGCAAATGTGGGTAGGTCGATGGCATTATAGCAATAGACGTAACATCTAACTGTATTGCATGAAATTGTATTTTGTGTCTATAGTTTTAAATTCATTTTTTTTATTTAACTGCAGATTTTGATTTATAATTAGTGGAACTCGGAAATTGGGTGATATTTAAAAAAAAGTCTTAGGGCCGAACAAGTGGATTCTTTCATTGTACTGGCTACTCGAGTCTACAGTAGTTTATTCTTTTCAATCGCAAACTTCAAAAGCCCAAATAAAATTTATTTTCAATGTACCAAAGCTGAAAAATGGTTACTCAATCAATTGACGATATAAATTGGAATATCCTTAAAATAAGTAAAATGTCTCAAAAACCTTCAAAACCATATTCTTATTATCTGATTTTTTTTTGAACAAACACTTGCGTTGGACTTTCATTCAGATAAGTCTTGGGTTCGATTTTCAGTCGCTGCAAAAGAGTTTTTCAGGGGTGTACTGCCTCTTGTGAGGAATTAACAAATCCTCTAAGGCCCGGTGCACACATGCATTATTTTAACGCTCGGTACCGCAGCGGTGTTGCATATACTAAAAGACGCAACCGGGTTTGGGGTGACGCAACGGTCCCGCTGAAACCTGGGAGTCTTCTTACCCGCAAGAATGACGCGCGATGCCGCAACGTCATCGCAATTGTGTGTGAACATCTCAATTTGTTTGTGTTGCAAAGGCGGTGCCGCAGGTACCTAACAGTATATCTTGTACTGAAAAGTGCTGATAAAATAAGCCGTTCGGAATCGCCAGAAAAATTAAAGGTCCCCTCCATTCCTGGTAACAAGCCCACAGAAATGGTTGATAGCTTGTAAGACACTAGATCTTGTTATCCTTAGAGCTGTTGAACCACCAAATTAATATTTTTTTCAACACTTGAAACGCAGTTTTATTGGTGCTGTATAACAGGAACGAAGTTTAATCAAAATCTTAGTTGTCATTTTCAAGAAATTTAAAAATAATATCGATTTCAATAAATTGCAAATTTCAACATTCGGCCAGATTTCAAACCATAAATTTCAATTTATTTTTAAGCTTGTCATGAATAAAGTTGGCCTCGCAATTCTGTCTGTCTGTCTTTTTGAGTATAGTCTAAGCTGATGCACATTTTATTTTTTTGAATCGGTAGATAACAGTTTTTAAATATTCTCCAGAGAGGTTTTTTTTTAATTTTCTTATATTTTTTTTTTAAAAATATTTTGTTCTCAAAAACTGCCACAGATTTAAAAAAAATTTCATTTAATTAAAGCTAGTTAATGGCTAGAAAAAAATCTTGTATGCTAAAGTTCCTTAAAGGTGTGAATAGGATTGAGTATTAAAATTTTCAATGTAAAAATATTTGGATTTTAAAAATAATTCAAACTTTTTTTGAAAACTCTTTATTTGGCAAACCATACAAAAACATACTATCAACAAGGTGCAGATAAAAACATTTCCCTTGTAAGAATACAAATATTAAAAAATGATTTGCGAAAATAGAATGTTGGTAAATTTGTTTTACTGTTTCGCTTAATTTTTACGATCTCTAACTTGATTAAGAAAATTTTAAATTAAGAAATTTCGAACAGTCTATGAAAAAGAACCATTTTTCGATTTTTGATAACAGATTTTAATGAAATTTCGTATACATAAGATTTTTAAAAGCTTAAAAACGTTGCACAGCCATACTTAAAATATTTTTTTTTTTATTAAAAAAAATCAATTTCTTCTTGATACTGTGATATCTCAAAAACAGTTATATTTTTTGAATTTAGTTTTTATTTGTTTAAACATAAAAGAAAAATGGTTGTTATTGGTAGCTTCAACAGAACGATATTTTTATGTTCGATTTTCTCAAGAACGGTACAACTAAAAGGTTTTTCAATGGCGGCGGAATAAAACAAGCTGTGCATGAGGTATGGACAAACTTGTTTTTTTTTTTTTTTTTTGAAACCCAGAGAAAACGGTACTTACCATATAAATGTTAACAACTTTATTTCCGAAATCTTATTGAAAACGGCTTCTCTGTGTGCCTTAACTTGGGTAGCTGTATACCATTCAATACAAGTGAATTAAAAAAAAATAAAATGCACGACTGGGGACTGGTCGACTAAGAATTTTAAACATGGATATTATTAGAGAAAACTGCTCATAACATTCATTTTTGAAACTGTTTTAGTAGAAATAAAAATAAAAGTCGAAAAGTCGATTTTGTAAGCAAATACGAATCAGTTTAAGAACAAAAATTAAAGTTGTTGTAGCAGCTTCTTAAAATATAAGCTTTTATTTACAAAATTTTTAAAACACTTTTCACAAAAATTTTGGTATGCCAACTTTAAGTTTTTATTCTTGAACAAACCAAAATGAAATTTTAAAAAAGAAATATTTTCTCCTTTTTGAGATATTGAATTTTCGAAAATTCAAAAAATATATTTTCAAACTTTTAAGGTGCTTCTCTATAAAAAATTTCATCAAAATCTGTTATCCCAATAGTGAGAAATTTAAAATTCGAAAATACATATGGTTCTATGGTAGGTAGAGTCAATAATATCTTAAGTCTAGTACGCAGATCGAGACAAGAAAAATTTTATCTCTACAATTTTAATCTCTACAAAACGCTTCCAAATCTCGCCCAAAAGTTTGAATTTAGAGAGATAAAATTTAGTTTAATGTGTTTTGTAGTGTATCTCTTTAACGGGTTGTCTTATACAAAAGTCGTTCATACCTTTTTGGAATCTCCTCTTGATGTTCTCAAGACAAGCATCACCAACTTTTACATAAAACCAGTATTGACAAAAATCACTTGCGGAAATACGGTGGCTGTCAAAATTTGTCCCGCAAAATAATGCTTGTATCATTCTTTTTCCTGGCAAAATTTAGTGGAGACATTTTGTACAGCAATGCCCAAAAGTATTAATTCTGCGCGCGAACTGCGTACTGCTCGAAAAAATATCCAAGACAAAATTCGTCCCAGGACAAAAAATGTATGGGAGACAAAATTTTTCCCGATCTGCGTACTTTTGTAAGACAACCCGTTCCAGAGATACCTACACTAAAAAACACATTAAATTAGATTTATTCTCTCCAACTTAAAACTTTTGCGCGAGATATGGAAAAGTTTTGTAGAGATTAAAATTGTAGAGATAAAATTTGTCTTGTCTCGATCTGCGTATTAGGCTTTATATGTCAAGTTTTTTTTTGAATTAGCTATGCGAAAGGTTTTCGAATATTCAGTTTTCAAAAAAAAAATTGATTTTCATGGACAATACTATCCAAACTGTTGGTGTAATTTAGCATACAAAAATGATTAAAATGGGTGGACCCGTGTTTGAGAAAATCAAAAAAAAAACGCACGACTGGATCGCACGAACTTGCTCTTATTTTAAAGAACTTTGTAATTTAAAATACATTTTATATATATAAAACATATGGATTTAATGAAATAAAAATAAAAAAAATGTGGAATTGCCGTGTGATTTCCGAAAAAGTATGAACTTATGCAAACAATGTTTAAAAATCGTTTTATTATTCAAATAATTTTTATATAACAAATTTCTTTAAAATTTTTCGAGAACAAAATTTGGGATGCCAATTTTAAGTATTTATTAGTATAGATTTTAGGAAATAATTTCAAAAAATAATCGTTCACACGTTTTAAGGATAATGATTTTTTCAAAAAAAAACTTAGATTTTTTTTTAAACCAAACAATATTTTTTTTTTTTGAATATTTTGATATACAATATTATTTTAAACTTAACTGGGCTATTGCTGAAAATTTTTGGTTAAAATGAGCCGTTAATGAGAAAGTCGAAAATGCAAAAGACGTTTCTATGACAGGTACCGTTAATAACATTTTGCCCCAACATTTTTTTTGACCAAAATGTAGTCCTTGTCCATAATATCACACCTATTTTTTTTAATCAAAATCGTTAGAGCCGTTTTCGATTATAAATAAAATAAGATATTGCATTACGGGTGTATGGGAGGGTACCGTTTGTTTTAGAGCTAAACAAAAATTTCAATTTCCCCTCTAGGGAATCACCGAAGCCCCTTAAGTACCGTGTTTGAAGAAAATATCTCCAGTAGCTTAGGCTGTAGTTCGAGGTACAGACATAAAGACATATAGACATAGAGAAAGACAGATGGAATTGTCGGACACACTTTATTCGTCTTCGCTATCATCGTAATGTCAACTTTGATCCAAATCTCGAGTTCGATTTTTTTTAAAAATAAATAAATAAATATGGTGGTGAAACAGCTCGAAGAGAACCAGGACCTAGTGACTTACAACTCTCAACCAATCCTGTGTGCGTGTTGCCAGGAATGGAGAGACCTAAAATTTTCTGCCGATTGCGGACAGCTAATGAGCAACACTTTTCATGACAAGAGATACTGACAATAGATACTCTTGGTTCTTGGAGGATTTGTCAATTCCTCGCAAGAGGCAGTACACCCCTGAAAAAAAAACTTTTTTTGCAGTGGCTGAGAATCGAATCTAAGACCTTGTGCATGACAGTCCAACGCACTAACCATTATGCCAAGGGATACTGCGATTTTTTTTACGAATGTATAACTTGCCTTATAGGACCTAGAAGTCGCAAGTAAAAATATTAACAGTACCTACCAAAGAACATACGTATTTTTTTATGAATTTTGTTTTCTCATTATCGGCATAACGGAAATAAATTACATTTTGTATACAGGAATTCATAAAAACCTTAAAATCCATTGCTTATCAAAACTTAATAAGATTTTTTCTTTATAAAAAAAAAATATATTGTCTTAAGAAATTCGTTCAAAAATCTCATACACAAAATTTTATTTTCTTTTAAAATTTTCGTTTTAAAATTTAAAGATTGTTTTTAGTGGCATATAAATAAATGGCACACACCGGTAGATTTGACCTTAAAATATAATAGTCGTGTTTTATTTAAAATTGATAGCCATTCAGTAAAGAAAATTGAAAAAAAAAACGATTATAGTCACTTTTATATTCACTCTCCTTTAATGTCAAAGTTTGACAAGAATTTTGCCAGCCCCAAAATTTCAATTTTAATGAGCAAAAAAATCGAATTTTCTTTAAAAAGAATTCAGATTTTGTAGATGTTTTAAATCCATCGAGATCTCAGCCATCCTCCAATGGAATTTGAAAGTTTATTGCTTGGTTGATGGCTAATATACTATATTTTGACCTACTAAGAGTAATTCTTTCTAGATGCTTTCCAAAAGCCCTAAAATCGCAATTTTCCTGAACAAAAAAAATCCAAAAAATTTCGATTTTTCGGTGAAAAATTTTAAGATTTTTCAGAAGTTTTTCAATCAATTGACATTTGAGATTTTTTGTACGTCTTTTACATAATAGACATGAAGCCTTATTTCCAAATGTCTTCACACAATAAAAACTTCTGAGAAAAAAGATGCATTCCAGAACCAAGAAAATGCCAAGACAATGTTTTTTTGCACTCAATTTAAGCGCCATCTACATCTCAATATATCAACAATTTTTATTCATACTATATTCACTCTGATTGCTGACCAAGTTGTATCCACTCTTGATGTTTTAATTGTTTTGCATGTAAAATTTTGCTAACTTGGTCATTCACTCTTTTTTAAAAAACGTGGCTATTGAAAGAATATTTCTTTGGAATTCCTAAAACACGCTAGATAGCAAGTCTAATGAAAGTCGACCCAGGTTGTTCTCAGAAAGACAGTTTCTCAATTTCCCTTTCAAGGTCAGTAACAAACTTGATAAAAATCTCAAGTTAATTTCCATTACTTGTCATCTAGCACCGTTATATCGCTTTTCAAAAACAACTTCATGAAACTTCATCTTTACTCTTCAATTTTATTGCAACAAGTGATTTTCTTAAAGTTCAAATGCCAAACCAAAATTAGGTTTTAAATCATTTGAAACATAAACCACTTAATTGATTAAGTATTTATAAGGTGCCTACAGCCTCAGACAAGACGGCAGCATTGCGATCTAGCTTTATTACATAACTTTTATTTAATGTCTTGAAGTGGATTTAATTTTAACTTACCTACCTATACATATAAATGTAGTTCCTATACATCGCAATTGAAAATGTACTTGAAGTGTGTTTTTTTTCTCTTTTTACAAAAAATTTATGAGATGGGATCGGTTTGTTTGCCTTTCCGTTTACAAATACCCAGTGGCACATCTTGACTCTTATAGCTATGCAACAGGAACAAACAATGTGCAAATTGTTAAAAAAGCAATCATCCAGGAATGACAAAACAAGGAATGGAAGAAACTCGTTGCGGGATGAAAGATGATACCAAGGAGGGAATGTAAACTTTAGTTTGAGTTTTGGTCTGTCTCTCTCTCTGCCGAAAGGAATGACTTCCATTGTCCATAAATAAATTATGTGTGTATTTATGTATTTCTTAAGTTTTCATTTTGTTTTTCTTCTCCTTTTCAATTTCTTTCTTTATTTCTATTAACTTGAAGAAAATATTCTTAGAAAGCACAAAATAAATAAAAAAAAATATAATATAGGACAATGTGCTCTGAAAATAAATTATCTCGATAAAACAAAAATACACACACATACACAGACATGACTTCCGCTGGCTTATAAAAAAAAATTAAAGTCAAAGCTTAAGCTAACAATAAAAGGTTAAATTCAATTTATTTGTTATTAAGCCAGATTTTACTTGCGATATTTTTTTTGGAAAACTTTTCCAAGATATAATGTCATTTAAATCACAAATTTTTAATAAAAGGTATTGTTCATATAGAAAGAAATTCTACTTTCGAAACTAATTAAAACGTAACTTATATTTTTAGACAGGTAGGTATCTTTATACCTGTTAATTATCCGCTTGACTGGTGCTGCCCTTATCCCTTGTTCTATATTATGAGTTAGCCATTAAACAACTCTAATTTTATTTAAATGTATATTTTATTACTGGACGACTTCGCACGATGCCGGGTGGATAGCCGACGCCGACGGGTGTACTAACAACGAGAGTAAGATTTTAAGGGCCGATGTAACCTGGGTGGAAGGCCTCAGAAGCCGGTCATGAAAGGGAAACTTAGTTGTGTTTGAATAAAAAAGAAAACCAAAATATGCTTCCGATGAACAAACCTATAGTTTTGACGAAAAACGGATAGTGATTTATCAGCAGATAGCCGAGAACATTACCAGTCTTAAAGCTGATGTAATAGTTGTCTTTTACAAGTTGGGCGTCAAGATCCCCCAAGAGCACCTGAATTTTTTTTTAATTTTGCGCACACTAAAGAGAATATTACCGCAGCCTTAAACCGTTTGATGACAGTACGAGTGGAGAAACCAATGCACATTGGTTTGAAATGTATGAATATTATAATGGGAGTGAAATATAGAGTCGGGTAAAGCATTAAAGAAAAAATCTCTGAATTAAACAGAACGTTAGAGGTTGAGCGCGAGTGTTACGGTTAAATTGTTTAGGGGAAGGAATGCAACAGGCTATTTTACTAGAACACTGTAACGGTAAAATAATGAAAGACGAGAAGCGTTACGGCGCATTTAGTTACGGCCCGTTTAGGCAAAAGTGCTTGCGAAATTCATTTTTCGGGTGGGTTTATAATGCAAAACTTTTACATTTTCTGAATTAGCAAGTGTTTGGAGCTCTAGTAATCGCAAAAATTATTTCATTTGTATGAACGGTTTGTTTGTCAAAGTGAGAAAAAAACATTTTTTTTTTAACTTTGAGTGTAAAAACTAGGAGAAGAGTATAAGTTAAACTTTTTTTTGTTATTTTTACTTGAAATAAAAAAAAATTATAAATTTTTTAAAGTATTAAATTTAATGTTTTTTGAAACACCACTTTTTAGGCACTTTTTCAACTTCACATTGAGTAGAAAAAAAAGTTTTTAAAAGTTGTAAAGCCAAACTGGACGGATAATGAATCCTTATATATCTCTTTATCTACAACCAAAAACTCAGCTGCATAAAGTTGCATAAAACTGAGCTAGAGAGATTTGATTTGAAAAAGTCAGTAATTTTATCTGAGTTTTTTTTCAAGTGCAAAAAAAATAAAATGCACGACTGGGTCGCACGAACTTGCTCCTATGTAATAGACCAGGAATTTTGAAAACGGATGTTATTAAAGAAAACTGTTTATAAGGATAAAATGATTTTTTTAATTCTTTTAGTAGTAAGAGATAAAAACAGAATGATATGCAAATATAAATTTATGCAAGGACAAAAATTATAAGTCGTTGTAGTGGTTCCTTAAAAAAATAAGCTTTTATGTACAACATTTTTAAAACATTTTTAAGAAAAAATTTTGGTACGCCAATCTTAAGTTTTTATTACTGTACGAATATGAGTCTAATTTCCAAAAAAAAATATTAAGCCGTTCTTGAGATATTGAATTTTCCAAAAAAAAAATGACTTTTTTTCTAAAAACTGAAAAAAATATTTATTTTTAAGTTTTGAAATGTAATGTTTTTTAAACTTTTTAAGAGCTTCCTTATAAAAATTTTTATTAAAATCCGTTATGCCGATAATGAGAAATTCAAAATTCGAAAAAATCGTTATATGGTAGGTACAGTCAGTAATATCTAGATTTCAAATTTTTTTTATTAAATTATAGATCGTAAAAATTAATCAAAAGAAAAAAAAAATTAGCAAAATTCTAGGAACCGTTTTCGAGAAAAATACGATTTTCGAAAACCATTTTTTTAAATTTGCATGGAAGGTACCGTTAGTTTTAGATAAAACAATTTTTTTTTACAAATCTTGTAGATTATGGTAAGAAACTTTTATTTATCAAGTTTGAAAAAAATCGATTTTGGGGTTTTCGAAATATTGGGTTTCCAAAAAAAAATTTTGATTTTTTTTTTAAATCCAAAAAATAAAAAATTGAAAATTTAAATATGTAATAATATTCAAACTGTAGAGGAGTTCTCCCGAAAAAAAATGATCAATATCGGCTGTACCGTTTTCGAGAAAATCAAAAACAAAAAAAGGTTCCAGGAGTCCTACCAAAAATAACAATTTTTTGGAAATTTTTTTTCAACCATTACCTAGTTTTAACTAAATGAAATTTTTTAAATTTTTTTTTTAAAATTCTGTGGGACAGTTTTTGAGAAAAAAAAAATATTTATAAAATTTCGAAAAAGAATCCTATGGCAGGTACCGTTATTTTTGGTCTTAAAAAAAAAAGGAAAAAACGTGTGGGGGGAAAAAATTGAAACCCATATCTACCAAGTTTGAAGAAAATCGGCTGAGCCGTTTAGGCTGTAGTTGAACCGACAGGCAGACAGACAGACAGAAGTGCGAGACCCACTTTTTTGGTCTCCGCTATCATCGTAATGTCAACTTTGATCAAAATCTCGAGTTCGATTTTTTTTACGAATGCATAACTTGCCTCCTACCTATAAGTCGCAAGTAAAAATCATGAAATTATTATTTCTTTGTTTTGCAGGTATGAGTCTTGGTTTTAAATAAAATGGTTTTGTAATTTAGAAGGAAGACATATTTTATGCTTAGCTTTTTAAAACGGTTTTATAGCTTATTTCGTGTAACCCCTAATAAAACTTTTGAGTATGAGTGTTTTCGATTTCGGGTATGATTAGTTATTGTCAGTGTTGTATATGTTCGTCCGCTACTGTATTCTTTAATATGTACAATTAGTTATTATATACTAACTGATACGCTATGTATACATACCAGTGGACAATGAATAAATATAATTGACGAGCGGCAGTCAAGTAAGCACCGCAATAGAAGAAAGTCTTTTATTTCAATGTCACATACATAACATGGTGTCAGGTGTTAACCACGAGTCAAAAAAGTTGAAATTATAAAACAATATTATATAATCGTAAATTTTTCAAATATAATTATATTTGCATTATAATCATAATGGAAATATCATTTCGTGCTCCTTCAAAATTCAATTTTAATAAAAATAACCTAGACCAAGAGTGGAAGAAATGGTTTCAAAATTTGAATTTTTTTTTGTCTGCTGCTGACTTGGAAAAAGCGAGTGATTCTAGAAAAATATCTATATTGTTACATTGTATTGGAGATGATGGTGTTCAACTTTATAACACTTTTAAGTTTGATAAAAAAGAGCTAAAGTTTGATGATGTGACAAAGGCATTTCAAGATCATTTTTCTCCTAAAAAGAATCTTCTCTATGAACGGTACAAATTCCTGTTATGTCGTCAAAAGAAAAATCAAACGACAGAACAGTTCGTAACGGAATTGAAAAGTCTAGCTTCAACATGTGAGTACAAAGACGAAAGTGATATGATACGGGATATTTTCGTGATCGGAGTTCAAGAAGAAACTCTTAAGGAAAAACTCATAAGAACTGACGATTTAACCCTTGAAAAAACGATTGAGATATGCAAATCATTTGAAACCAGCAAGTTGCAAGTCAAGGATATGGTCACAGAAGGAAACTGTCAGCAGGAATTAAATGTATACAAAATTAATAGGGTATACAAACAACGTCACTTCAAAAATAGTCATCAGTCAAAGCCATCCACGCATATATCAACGGAACAGTCGGGAAAATATTCATCACAGTCAGGATCAAGTCACAACAAACTAAAATTTAACCAGTGTACTCGATGTGGTCAAATTCATCGCTTCAAGTGTCCGGCCCAAGGTGCCAAATGTAACAACTGTCAAAAAATCGGCCATTATGCTAAGTATTGTAAAAGTCAGGTTGTAAAAGCTCTAAACTTTGAACAAAATAATTCTGCTATATCTAATTGTAATGAAGACGAACAAAATTCTGAAAATTCTTTCTTTATAGGTAGCCTAAATGTTGTAAACGAAATGTCGGCGCATAATGCATCAGAAACCTTATCATGGATTGTCAAAATCAATATTGCTGGTAAAGAGGTAGACTGTCAACTAGATACAGGTGCCCAAGTTAACATTATATCCGTTGAGACTCTACGAAAACTTAAAATTACAAAAAATAATATTACAAAAACCCAAACGATGGTGACAACGTATACCGGAGAGAAACTAGAGGTAAGAGGCCAATGTTCTCTGAAGTGTATGTTTAATAATACATCATATATTACCAACTTTGTAGTTGTATATTCAGACAAAGTAACAATCATTGGACTTCAAGATTGTGTTAGATTTAATTTAATTAAGCGCCTCTATAATATTAACAGTGAATATGATAATATTTTTGATAAGTTTGAAGATTTGTTCAAAGGTCTGGGTTGCTTAAAGAAGAAATGCCATTTAACTTTAAAAGAGAATGCAATTCCTATTGTTGATCCTCCGAGAAAAATTCCTTTTAAGCTTCTTAAGCGTTTTGAAAATGAGTTGAATAGAATGGAAAAGTTAAAAGTCATAGAAAAGGTTACAGGTCCGACAGAATGGGTCAGCTCTGTTGTCTTAGTCGAAAAACCAAATAAAACATTACGAGTCTGTCTAGATCCAAAAAACTTAAACAATAATTTATTAAGATCTCATTTTCAACTTCCAGACATTGAGGTCATAAAGTCATCTTTGAATGGTGCGACATGTTTTTCTACCTTAGATGCAAGTTCAGGCTTTTGGATGATAGAGCTTGATGAAGAAAGTAGCAAGCTTTGTACTTTCAACACTCCTTTTGGTCGGCATAAATATTTAAGAGTGCCATATGGTGTAAATGTAGCTCCCGAATTTTTTCATAAGACTATGCTTGATTTGTTTTATGGGCTTACAGTCTTAATCTTCATTGATGATTTCCTTATTTATGGAAAAACAAAAGCTGAGCACGACGAGCGTTTGGTAAGATTTCTATATAGAGCTAGAGAGGTGAACTTAAAATTTAATAAAGAAAAATGTAACTTCGGACTTCCATCAGTCAAATATTTTGGACATATATTTTCAAAAAATGGGGTGAGACCTGATGAACAAAAAATTAAAGCTATTTTAGAAATGCCCAGTCCTAGTTGTACAAAAGATTTACAACGGTTTTTAGGTCTTGTTAATTATTTGGGTGCATTTCTAAAAGATCTGTCCAAGGAAACTGCTAATTTACGTACTTTACTCAAAAAGACCACTTTATGGGAATGGAATGCTAGTTATGAAGAAATTTACAATAAAGTAAAAACACTTGTTTCAAAACCACCAGTGTTAGCTTACTACAATTCTTCCATTCCAGTCAGGCTTTCGGTTGACGCTTCACAATTTGCTGTAGGGGCTGTATTATTACAAGAAGGTCGTCCGTTGGGTTTCGCATCAAAAACTCTTACAAAGTCACAAAGAAACTATGCACAAATTGAAAAAGAATTGTATGCGATAGTTTTTGGATGTAAAAAGTTTCACCAATTCCTTTATGGTCAACAATTTGAAGTTGAAACTGATCATAAACCTCTTGTTCCCTTGTCAAAAAAGCCAATTGCAGATATTCCTGCAAGATTGCAGCGAATGATGCTTAGTCTACAGGCTTATGAGTTGATAGTCCTTTACAAACCTGGAAAGCAACTAATAATTGCTGATACCTTGTCTAGAGCTCCTCTTTCAGAAATGGAAGAAGACATAGACGAAGGGATAAGAGTTCATGTCAATTTAATTAAATCCTCATTAGCAGTTTCACAGGAGCGCCTAAAGCAAATTGAATTTGAAACTTTAAACGACCAGCAGATGAAAATGCTTAAACTTCAAATTATTAAAGGCTGGCCTCAGAACAAGCGTGAGATATTTGATGAAGTTAAAGAGTTCTGGAAGATAAGAAATGATCTTTTTATTATAGATACTTTAATTTTTCGAAACGACACTCTAGTTGTTCCACATAAATTAAGAAAATCAATTTTAATTATCCTTCATGAAGGGCATGCAGGCATTGTTAGATCCAAACGTAGAGCTCGCAAACTGGTATACTGGCCGAATATGTCTCGAGATATTGAACAATTTATTGAAAATTGTACTATTTGCCAAGAAAACTCAATTTCTAACGCCAAACAGGAGCTTATGCCACACCCAATTCCTAACTATCCTTGGGAATGTGTAGGAACAGATATTTTTGAATTTAATGGTTCGTCTTATTTACAAGTAGTTGATTACTTGTCAAAATATATAGAATTGGTTAAATTGTCTTCCTACAACTGCTTCACAGTTGTTGGACACCTCAAAACAATTTTTGCCAGATTCGGGATTCCAGAAAAACTAATTTCAGATAATGGCCCTCCATTTTCCTCCCAAGAGTTTAAAATTTTTGCCCACAACTGGGACATACAACATCTTACCAGTTCACCGAATTATCCCCGATCAAATGGCATGGCAGAAAGGTCAATTCAAATAACAAAGAAAATGCTACAAAAAACTCAGTCGGATAAAAAGGAGATGCACTTAGCCCTTTTGGAATACCGTTCAACACCACTTGAAAGTGGATATAGCCCCTCACAACTGTTGATGTGTAGGAACCCTAGAACTCTTATACCTATTTCTAAAAAACTTCTTAAGCCAATTATGCCTGATTTTGAAAAACATACTAAGTTCGTTGCCCAAAAGATGCAGGAGGTGAAGAGAAAGTACGATACCAAATGTAAGTTTATGTCGAACTTAAACATAGGAGACGTTATAATTTTCCAGAAAAAACCTAAATCTAATTGGATTGAAGGTACAATAACAGGTATATGCAAGCAACCTAGATCTTATATTATTAAAGACAAAAATGGAAATACATACAGAAGAAATAGAATTCATATAAAACTGATACATAAAGCAAATAGCTCTTCAGAGATCGTTGTACCTCAAACATCCAATAGTGTTACAAGAAATGAAAGTAATAAAATTCAAATAGAGAATACACAGAATGATAAGGTTTCTGAGGATTATGTAACGAAATTCGGTAGAACAAGTAGACCTCCTCAAAGACTAAATCTAACATAAAGATGAATTTATAATAAGAATTAAAAAAAAAAAAAAAACAAGTAAGTAAGTTAAAACAATGAATTTATATATTAAACTATGCTATTTAATTAACAATTTTATTAATATAATTATAACATTTAAAATTAAACTTTCAAAACTTTTAATGTCATATGAATGAATTTAAATGAATAAAACGTTATTTTAACTCACTTACTTAAAAAAAAAAAAAAAAAAAAAAAAAAAAAAAAAAAAAAAAAACATGTTGTATATGTTCGTCCGCTACTGTATTCTTTAATATGTACAATTAGTTATTATATACTTACTGATACGCTATGTATACATACCAGTGGACAATGAATAAATATAATTGACGAGCGGCAGTCAAGTAAGCACCGCAATAGAAGAAAGTCTTTTATTTCAATGTCACATACATAACAGTCAGGTAGTTTGAAGGATAAGGGTTCTTAACTGGATTAGAATATTTTAAGGTAAAGAGAATACCTTATTGGGATGTCATAAAAACGAATATTTTTAGTGAAGGTATTTAGTTTTAAGGTATAAAAAAAATAAAACATTGGGATGGAGTTATTATTTAAAACTATAACGAGCGATCGAGCAGTTGTATAAGGAAAAATTATTTAAAATGGATATACCAAACAATATTTTGTTTGAACTTTTTTTAAAAGTTAATAGCACTGACGAGTTTATTTCTGCCGTAATAAGTGAACACCAACTATCTGCTGAAAATTTACCGGAAAATGAAGCAAAATTAAGACACTATCATTGCGCTACTAAGAAAAAATGGGTCGCAGCCCATAGATCGAGAGTCAATTTTATAAACAAAAATGATCAATGGTTATCTTCATCTCTCCATATCACCAGACAAACAGAAGTAATGTGTGATCTCCCAACTAAATCAAGGTCATCAAGAGAAAGGCCAAGGAAGTCAGTCAATGAGTGCGCAACATTCATAAAAAGCAAAAACTAATCAATGCAACAGAGGAGATAAATATACTGCAAATCTCTCTGATGCATTAATAATAAGGTATAATAAAGACCATGAAAAGGCGAAGAGTGATGTGATCAAGGCAATTTCTACTGCAAGTCCACTTCGAGTCAAAAGAGTCAAGGAAAGCAGAAACAGACGCAAACATGTTCATGGCATCAGTTGTTCCACTCAGGCTCAATAGTGCAGATTGCGAACATTGGAGGAACCCTCGCCCATCATCAACTCATTTCTGCCGACCCATAATGTTCCAATATGCAAAAGAAACTATTGACCTCATAAATACAACAGTCAACGATATGAAAAGGCAAATAGCGGATATTCAACCTACAAAGTATAAAGTTAATGAAGATATAACTATATTGGTGAAACCCGAGTTCTTTTTAACTATGATTGACGGAAAAGTTTTAAACGAATTAACGCGGTCATGTCCGATATGTAGAAGAACCCAAAAAAACTTCAATAACCAGGATGAATTAAAAAACGACGAACATAATTACGAATATGGAATCTCTCCATTGCATGCTAGAATCAGGTGCATGGAATTTATTTTAAAACTTGCTTATACACTTCGACAAAGGGAGAGGAATTTGATGAATCTATTGGGATCAAGGAGGCAGAAATACGAAGAAAACGAGAGATTCAAAGACGTTTTCACGATGAGCTTGGACTTTCTGTGGATAAACCAAATCAAGGATTTGGAAATAGTAATGATGGAAACACTTCAAGGAGATTTTTTGAACAATCGGAGGCAACCGCTCGAATAACTGCGGTCAATGAAAATGTTATAACTAGGATCAAAATAATACTTAATGTTTTGAATTGCAGGGAAGAAGTGAATACAGTTAAATTTGGAGAGTACACCAAAAAAACGCAGAGTTATTGAAACAAAAGTACCCTGAAAAACTACTAACACCTACTCTTCATAAAATTTTGATGCATAGTCAAAATATAATCAAATACCAAATTTGACTTTCAACCTTTTTAAAATTAAATACCAGATACGAGTATGTTAACCACCTTAACTAAAACTTCTTATTTCAGCAGCAGATTCTGAAAAACCCTGGAAATATTTTTTCTTTAAATTCTCAAACTTTATAGCCTTGGAAATTTCCTTTAAGACCGGGTCGCACGAACTTGCTCCTATGTAATAGACTAGGAATTTTAAAAACGGATGTTATTAAAGAAAACTGTTCATAAGGATAAAATGAATTTTTTAAATTCTTTTAGTAGTAAGTGACAAAAACAGAATGCTATGCAAATATGAATTTATGCAAGAACAAAAATTATAAGTCGTTGGAGTGGTTCCTTAAAAAAATAAGCTTTTATGTACAATTTTTTTAAAACATTTTTAAGAAAAAATTTTGGTACGCCAATCTTAAAATTTTTATTATTGTACGAATAAGAGTCTAATTTCCAAACAAAATACTAAGCCGTTCTTAAGATATCGAATTTTTCAAAAAAAAAAATACTTTTTTTCCAAAAATTTAAAAAATATTTTTTCTTAAGTCTTTAAATGCAATGTTTTTTAAACTTTTTAGGAGATTCTTTATACAAAATTTAGTTAAAATCCGTTATGCCGATAATGAGTAATTCAAAATTCGAAAAAATCGTTCTATGGTAGGTACAGTCAGTAATGTCTAGATTTTAAATTTTTTGTTATTAAATTATAGATCATAAAGATTGATCAAAAGAAAAAAAATTTTAGCAAAATTCTCGGAACCGTTTTCGAGAAAAATACGATTTTCGAAAACCTTTTTTTAAAATTTGTATGGAAGGTACCGTTGTAGATTATGTTAAGAAACTTTTATTTGTCAAGTTTGAAAAAAATCGAGCATGGGGTTTTCGAAATATTGAGTTTCCAAAAAAAAATTTTGATTTTTTTTTTTTAAATCCAAAAATTAAAAAATTTAAAATTTGAATATGTATCTAATAATATTCAAACTTGGGAGGAGCTTTGACATAAAAAAAATGATTTAAAGCGGCTGTACCGTTTTCGAGAAAATCAAAAACAAAAAAATGGACCCAGGGGGGCTACCAAAAATAACAATTTTTTGGATATTTTTTTTCAACCATTACCTAGTTTTAACAAAATGAAATTTTTCAAAATTTTTTTAAAAAATTCTATGGGACAGTTTTTGAGAAAAAAAATATTTATAAAATTTCGAAAAAAAAAATCGTATGGCAGGTACCGTTATTTTTGGTCTTAAAAAAAAAAACAGAAAAAAACGTCCGGGGGGAAAAAATTAAAACCCATATCTACCAAGTTTGAAGAAAATCGGCCGTGTCGTTTAGGCTGTAGTCGAACCGACAGACAGACAGACAGACAGAATTGCGAGACCCACTTTTTTGGTCTTCGCTATCATCGTAATGTCAACTTTGATCAAAATCTCGAGTTCGATTTTTTTTACGAATGCATAACTTGCTTTATATTAGTACCTATAATTCGCAAGTAAAAATTGTGGTGATATATCTTTATTCGTTTAAGAGATATGATTTTTGCAACCAAAAAAGTCAATTCGGGCCACGTTGCGGCTGCAGCGGTGCTCTATTTAAATAATTCTTTTATACTTCTATCACTTACTTAAACCCAAGTGTCACCTTGGCCAAGCGTTAAATAAGTCACTACTTCGTAACCATTACCTACCTTCTTTTTTAAGTCTCATTTCTTTTTATAGCTCACACTAATTGATATTCATTATACATTACATATAACTAACAGCTAATTCTGAATTTAAAGGCATAAACATATCTACTATTCCAAAAATAAGTTGATGTGTACCTACCTATTCAACTCAACACTCCCACAGTAAAAAAAACTACATCACAAAATCTTTACAAAGTGCATGATTTTGTTCGCTATTTTTCTCTTTATGCAGTGTAATGTGTAACATAAAAATAAAATTTCAACAGCAAATACAGACAATTAATAGCTTGCAAGTTGATAACATGCGTCCGATGTCAGTTCTTTTATATGAAATCGGAGTCAGCAATGTTACTCAAACAGAAATTCTAAGGGTAAAAATTTATACTCATTGACATAACAGCGCGCAAAATTAAAAATTGCGTCTATGAACTTAAACTCTTCCGGTTGAGTGTTTTTTGTACTATGTTTTAGTTTGGCATTTCTCTTTATGAGTGAAATTTTATCATGAAATTTTGTCATGTCGTGTGGCTCGTGTGACGAGACTCGAGATGAGGCAAATGGTTGAATTGAAATATTGAAATAATGATGAGTGATGATGATGCGATGACTAATGTTGAGGTTTGTCATTAATGAGTGAATCTGTTTTAATCAATTTCTCCTTTTCTCTATTTTTTGTTCTTGTCAGTTATTGCTTACATTAAAAAAAGGGATTTTTTGACTAATCTAATAACTTTATTTGTCAATTGTGGTAAAAAAAAAACCAAAACAAAAGAAAGGATAGGGAGTCTATATTGAGAATAAAACTTGCTGAGCTCCTATTTCAGTAGTCTACATGTAAATATAAGGTTATGACAATGGTTCAAACATGAAATTAAAAGAGGCTGGTGTTCAAAACAAAATTAAGAGTCTTGAACCAAGAGCTTATTCTGTTCAGGCTGCTTGCATTCCCTGAATTTGGTTGTTAATGATTCAGCTTGCTGTTTGTTGGAAGCTGTTAAGTTTTTTGACATTGCTCAATGCCTAGAAAACTTTTTTATCAGGTTCAACAATGCGTTGGTTTGACCTTAAAACCTCTTTCTGAAACCAGATGGGAAAGTAGACTAAGTGCCTTAAAACCATTAAAAAAATCTAAGGAGATATACATGAAGCTCTT
The DNA here is from genome assembly GCA_911387755.1 of Chrysotoxum bicinctum. Taxonomy (NCBI): domain Eukaryota; kingdom Metazoa; phylum Arthropoda; class Insecta; order Diptera; family Syrphidae; genus Chrysotoxum; species Chrysotoxum bicinctum. Next base: position 67,585,098 of record OU426989.1, on the reverse strand, counting down.
ATTGAAATATCTGAGGCTATTGAGAATAGAAACACTGCAGAGTCATTAGGAAATAAAATTTAGAGTTTCAAGTTTAAATGTTGCGTATTAATCTAGTTTGATATTTTAGAAAAAATAATATATGTAACTAGTAAGTATTTACAAAGTCCGCCTGTTAATTTATCTAACAGCGTTCTAATTCTGGAAGCTATACTAAAACCTCTTTCGTGGAAACGCGATTAGAAGAACAATTCACTAACGTGCAATCAGCTGAAGCCAAAGCTCTAAATCTAGAAATACCATCACAGTTTCCTCAAATAACGTAGTTTTTCGAAAATAAAATTAATAAAAAACTACTTCAGGACCCTAATGACTCAAGAGAGATAAGTTGACTTGTCAATCATGGCTATAAAGAATGAGCTTGTTAAGTCATTATAGATTATGATGATCTGTTACTGAGTTTTCTAAAACAAAACCGGAAAAGTTTATCTAATGCAATAAGTTCGTCTGAATGTTGGTACCACTGCAAGGCAAATTCGTACGAAATTAAGAATGTCGTTTTCAAATCCGTACAAAAATCAATTTCGGTAACGAATTCAATTCGGAACGAAAATCAGAACAGGGGTGATAAATTTTCTTTTATTTTCGTATTTTTCAGGCTTGGTAAAAGTTCTAGTGTAAGCTTGTTATAGACATAAAAAGCCGTACCTTTGTAATTTTTGCGAAGCTTTATTTAAGCCATCTGTCAGAACTTGAACTTCAGTTCAATTTCGAATAGGACTTTGTTAAACTTCTAATAGTTCATACACGAACCTGGCACTTTTAAAAGATCTGTGCATGGTACTTCTAAGCGGATTTTCAGAAATCACTTATAAATGGTGATGTTGTACTCATAATCAATTCCTGTCGTGATTTAGAAGTAATCTGTGATAACGAGCTTAACTTTCGATGCCACTTTGAAAACATTATTTTTATAAAGCTAATTCGGCACTTTGCTTTATCAAACGCTGGTTAAAAGAGTTCTATGACCCGTACATTGCCAAATCTCTTTTCATTTTATTTGTTCGATCCACTCGTAGAATATGAGTCTCAGGTTTGGTCCCCATATCAAATTACCAAGGATCGAAGCCGTCCAGCGTAGGTTTATCGTTTTGCCCTGCGCAATCTTCCGTGGGATGATAATACAGCCCCACAAAAAAAAAAGTGCTTTGACTCTTGGATGAGACCATGTGTCTTATAGGTTTTTTGGCTCACTGATTTTAAATCCGGAGTCCGTTTGACCCAATCCGGTCAGGTTAAAGGGCATTTGAAGGTCAAATCGTGAAATATTCGTTGAAAAATCTAAAAACCTATATAAATATGTTTTTGGCATCGCTAAATTCGAATCCGGGCTTCTTTTGACCCCAACATGTAAAGGTCAAGGTCAAACGAAGGTCAAATCCCTTAAATCTAGCGATATGATATTTTTGACCCCAGATTCTGAAAGAACAGAACATTTTACGTCCAAACATGTATTGGCTTTTTTTAACCGACCACTGTAGGTCATGTAGCGGTCATCCAAAATAAGACTAGTTTCTTAGATTTTGGCTTATGTATTGACTGTGAATTAGAATTATTTTGGTCCTTTAAACAGTTAATATTAATGTTTTTTGAGTTACTGATCACGATGCTGGTGTCCATTTGACCCCAGAACGTCAAAATAAAGGTCAAACAAGGTCAAATCCCTAAAATCTAACAATATGATATTTTTGGCCCCGGATTCTGATAGAGCGGAATATTTTACATCTAAATTCATCTAGACTTGTTGTTTGAAATGACCTCTGGAAGATATTCCAAGGTCAAATACTCCTTTTGGGTCTCTCGGCTGATGTTGATTCTTATGTTTTTGGAGTCACTGAATCCGAATATAAGGTGCTTTTAGTCCCATTTTGCAGACTCTAGGTCATTTGAAGGTATCCATATCCCTTCAGAAGTAGCCTAAGTAACGGGGTCGAACATCGCACCATATAGTCGAATGATATCATGACTTTGTAGTTTAATGCGATCTTATAATTATAATTATCGACTTTTTACATATTCGAATCGCTTACTACTAATTGACCTTCAGTCGCTTGAAAAACGGGTCTAATAAGTCTGGTTTCCGTTAATACAAACCGGCAAAATGTTAGATCAATACCCCTTTTCCGCATTCCTTTTTACCTTTTTAGCTACTATAATCCTATGTTTCGTATGCTGGGTTATTGTTTTTTTTTTTTTTTTTTTTGTAAAATTAACCTTAAAATTTTACTTTTGATATGCTATATTGATATCAATTGCCCTATCAAATTAGTTTAACCATAAATTCGGCTTATAAAATCATTAGCTCATAACACAAAACAATCTTAAGGGCGATTTCAATGCTTAGCCTTAACCTTTGTTCAAAATTAATGCCCCAATTTATTTGGGTAATACTTCTCGAAATTACCAAACCATGTTGTGGTATATAGAATTTCCCTCTGTGTTAAGGTATTCATTGAACAAATCTCAAATTACCTCTGTTTCTCACAAATGGCTAAGCCATCTATTCTACTCAGAGGTATGGACAGGACATTAGCTGACTGTCCAGTCTTCAAGTCACATAAATATAGCAGCACATATTGAAACTATAAATACTAAACCCTCGCTGGACTGAATATACTATGTATAGAAGTACCATACATGCATTCAATTAATGGGACACATTTATCTCTTTCTTAGACGGCCTACGAGGATGCCCCGCACTCCACAAGTCACAAAACACAATTCACATGTCGACCCTTGGTGTCATGCTACAAGTAAATTCTGTCCGTAGCCTGCTCTCTAGGGGATATCATTGAAGGACACTCTCGCACTTACCATGAATTTATTATCAGCTATCCCTTTTATTGTAATTAAGAGTTCGAGAAAGGTGGATTAGCAATTAGCTTCACTTCCTCCTTCCCCCATAATTCTAACTCCCACTCCCGGCCACCTAACATAACATACATCTAATGTGAATACGTAACTATGTACGTCTTTATGTCAGAAAAGCCTACGTGCCATTTATTTAATAGGGCAAATACACATTTATTTTATCGGTCATACGTATACGGTATACGCTCGACCTATAAAGTCGATATGCCTTAGCGCAGCAGAGCTTTCTTGTCCTTCTCAGGAGAACGCACTCGGCATGAAGATGAATCCTTGCTCCTTATCCTTATCGTCGGATACAAATAGCTCAGCATGTCCAATGCCCATTATGCTCTTCGGTACAATTAAGACAAGAAGTACAGACCCATGACCCACTTAGAACTAAAGGTCCTTTTAATTATTCTTCTGTGCATTCGTGTGTGATTGTATGGATTTGTGTGTGTGGGTGAGTTTCTGAAGGAACCACCGAACCAAGAGTATCTTTTGGGTAATTGGCTTGGGGATGGCCTCAACAACATACACATAAACTTGTTCTCTCATTGTTGGCGTCGTAAACAACACAGAGACACATCCAAAGGAGGTGGATGTATTTCCGGTTGAAGGGGTGATAATGGGTGCATCCAATAAAACAAACAAAAAAAAACTAGAAAAAATGGTTGACCTCTGAACGAAGAAAAATATTGCGGTCGTCCACAAAAGGACCAAATAGTAATGTTGATGTCTTCGAAGTTGGATTTGGCCGCATCATTCGAGTCAGCAGGCTAGGCGGCAGGGGTCACGAAAGTGGAACAAATGGAAAGTTTTCAATCATTTAGAAATTCATTATGAGTTGAAGTATTTTTGCTCCTTTATGTTCTTTAGTAATGCTTTTGTGTTTTTTGTTATTGTCCTTTTTTTTTCTAAAGTACCCACTAACTCTTGTATTTTTTTTAATCCGTGGAAAAGTTTTTCTTTCTGTTTTTTTTTTCCTTTTTTCTGTAGTTTTTCTTTTCATTTCTGTATAAAGGACTTCTGTGGAAGCTCTTGCTAGCATTTAATTCAGATAATTCTTTTGTTTTTTTTTTCTTGTGAATTCAACTTTTGATGAAGATAATGTTTTGCAGCGGTTAGATATTATTTGATTAAGTCATTTATTTTTTGTATTACTTCCAGATGTAAACAAAGGACGGTGACTTGGTAAACTTTCAACAGGTATACAACAGTATAAGAAATAAGAAAGAATTAGCATCACATTTACATTAACATTTTAAATTAGTTTTTTTTCAATAGCAGTTCGAGGGTCTTTATAATTTGTATTTCGAAGTTGACCCATGAAGCGTCATTGACTCAGACATGGCCTGGACGATCTGTGAACTGTGAAGATGCTGCCATCAATGTTGACGTCAGTGGACAGATGTTTATTTGTTTCTTGATAGCATTTACTTGGTCTTGTCCCAGTTAATATTAAGACCGCCAAGTTTACTCAGTTCGTCAATCATTTTGAAGGACACTATAAATCTGGACTGGAATCAGGAACAGTGGATTATAGTGTATTTTTTTTTTAGATCCCAACGGCTCATAGGGAGCCTAAGCCTAGACTTACAACCTCAAGCATTCCTATGTGGGTGTTAGCATTTATGGAGCAGACCTTCAATATTCTGCCAAGTCCGAATGACAAAGTCGATAAGCACTATTTATGGCAACAGATACTCTTGGAGGTTTTGTTAGTTCCTCGGAAGAAGGAGTAAGAACGCAGATCTTCTTCCAGCAGATCTTCGACAGCCCAGTGCATTAACCATTAGCCAAGGGTTGATACATAGTAGTTGAAAAGATTTCTTGAATATAGTGTGCTCTTATTTCCTTTTCCTAAGATCCACATTGCACTTCGTCTCTTATAACATCATGATCATGGGACGCAGATGCACCAGATTTCCAAAGATTGCTTAGATTATCACTAAAAATCTAGTCATCCAACATACTTAGTTCATGATTTGATGCATTCCTTAGAAAACCATCAACTACGTTTTTAAAGAACTCTGCAGATGAGTCAACAAACCTATTCTTGTTTCCAAGTCTTCTTTTCCTTTTTTGGGTGAGTTTTCTTCTTGACTTCCAGCATCTGTTGAAAATGCTTCTTGAAAATATCTACAATTATCTTTGCTGCTGTTCAGAGAACCTGCTTTCTAGTCTTAAATCATAAATCCAGCATTCAGTTCCATTTTTTTTTTATTTTTTAGCACAATAATGGGGTTATGACTACCCTTAAAATGTTTGAGAAGAGGAGATACTCGTATTGATACACATTAGTTTCGAGTGCCTGATTATCGTAATGGGAGGAAAATATTGAGCCGGGTCAAGCATTCTACATTCTTGTAGTAAAGAAAAATTCTCTGAATTTAACAATACGTCCGAAGTTGGCTATATTCGCAACAAACACAGTTGTAAATCGGCAGTAGTAAAGGTAACATCTGATATTCGTAGTGCTCTGGATTGTGATCAGCTTGGTATAATGGTTCTTTCGGACTTTTCGAAAGCCTTTGACTGTATAAATAAACCACTCAATTTTGATTTCAAAACTAAAAAGAGGCTGGGTGCGACCCACACTGATAACTTCCCATTTGTGGTCTTGAAAACTTTATATTTAGATGAAAACATATTGGGCCTTACCAATAAACAAATTTAGAGACGACTTTGATATTTGCGCAAAATTAACCAATATTTAATGGACCCTATATAACTGACCATACATGTTACATTTTATTTTTTAAGTTCCGTACGATAAATGGTTCATAACTTAGAGTCCACTTAAATATTAAGTTCGTAGCATATATGGCTAACTATATAGAGCTCATTACATATTGATTCATTTCACTCAAATATTAAAGTCGTCTCTAAATTTGATTATTGGTAAGGCCCATTGTGACGTTTTCTTCAATTTTACCATAGCTATTAATAGAATTTGAATATGTGGGACTTGGGTACAACTGATCAATCTTATTCATATACGTATGTACAGTACATACATTCTTCTAAAAACTAAGTTGATAATAAAATTATAAAATTATGTATTATATTATAAAAATTATTTTATTATTTCGGTTCCAAACTTTTTAATTGAAAAAATTTAAAAACGAAATTATCAAATATAAAAGATATGGTTTGGTTATTGATGGAAGGGTACTTACAAAATATATCCGCTCTAAAACTAGATATATGTCAAATATAAACCATTTGTTAGAAATTGTATTATGAATAAAATTAAATAATGGCAAAGTCAATATCATTGCTCGTTCTCAAGATATTCTAGTCGAAAAACAAATATTACCACTTTTTAGTAGATTTTTTTTATATTTTAGTTAAAACTGTCAATTCGATACTTGTCAAAATTTAACCACATGTAAATAATTGTATTATGTCGAAACCCTCCCGTAAGAATGTAGATACTAAGCGACACTTTTTTCGAAAATTACTTTTTGATGAGGAAATATACTATATGTTAAGGGCCACGTTTTGGCCTGGGTTTCACCAACCTATTATACATGAAAAGGAAACTAGAGTACAAATAAAAAAAATTAATAACTGCCATGTTTTCTCATTAAAATAATGTTGCCCCCTGAGATTTGTATTATCCGCCAAAAAAAGGGAAGGGTACGAAATGTCGACAAAAAAAAAATGTCGACTGGACAAATATAAATTTCATCGACTGTTTAAATGTCGACTGAAGTTTGATCGACAAAAAAAAAGTCGACAGTTTAAAATCTCGACTATTAAAATGTCGACTGAAAACTTGTTGGTAAAAATGTCGACTTTTATCCAAAATTGATTTAAATAAAACAAGAATGCTCTCTTTTAATATGTTAACTAAATTTTATTATTAATTCAATTTTATAAATTAAAAAAAAGGGGAGCGTATCGATTCTTTCAATGCTAAAGAAACTTTGCATACACCCAACCTCGCACCTACCCCAAATCCTATAGTGTGCCCAAGCAGGGCGCAACATGCCTTACATAGCTCACTGCTTACGCGTCGACATTTTTCGAGTCGACATTTTTAAAATCGAATTTTTGATAGTCGACATTTTGATCAGTCGACATTTTTATCAATCGACTTTTTGAAAATCGACATTTTGAAGATCGATTTTTTTAAATCGATATTTTAAAATCCGGTTAATCGTACCCAACCCCCAAAAAAATTATGCTAAGCGACATTAATAAAGATCTCATTGTCGTGAGCAACAAAAACTTTTGTTAGATGTCACTTAGTTTAACCAAAATTGTCTCTTAGCACACTATGATTCAACTAGAACTTTCTTCGTTTTTTTCGTTTCCTGAACAATTTTAGAAATGTCGCTTAGTATACATTCTTACGGGAAGGTATCGATGTATAAAACAACATACTTTAGAAGGCACTATCGGTGTTCATTCCCAAGAAATTCGACTTGAAATACAATATTAACTAGTTTTCACTAGAATTTTCAATAGTTTTTTTATTTAAAAAAAAAAAAACTATTTATTCAATATTTGTCAACATTTTACCAATTGTACAAAATTATACTATGTATAAAATAAACTAAATTAGAAGTCAATATCACTACTAGTTCTCGAGAAATTTGAGTCGAAAACCAATTTTTACCAATTTTCAATAGAATTTTATATAGTTTTTTACTTGCGATATACATAGGTACTATAAGGCAAGTTCTGCATTTGGAAAAAAAATCGAACTCGAGATTTTGATCAAAGTTGACATTACGATGATAGCGAAGACGAAAAAAGGGGGTCTGACAATTCCGTCTGTCTGTCTGTATGTCTGTATGTCTGTACCTCTCACTACAGCCTAAACTACCGGACGTACTTTCTTCAAACTCGGTAGTTAAGGGTCTTCGGTGATTCCCTAGAGGAAAAATTGAAATTTTTTTTTTAGTTCCAAAATTAAGGGTACCCCCCATACACCCGTAATGCAAAATCTTATTTATCTCGAAAACGGCTCTAACGATTTTGATAAAAAAAATTAAGTGTGATATTATGGACATGGACTATATTTTGGTCAAAAAAAAATTTGGGGGGAAATGTTATTAGGGGTACCTGTCATAGAAGGGTTTTTTTGATTTTCGAATTTCTCACCAACGGCTCAAACGATTTTAACCAAAATTTTTATGCAGGAGCTGCTTTGCTTTTGAAAAAATATAAACTAAAACTTTTTTCGAAAAAATAGTTTTTCAATTTTTAAAAAAATAATACAATTTTTTTTTGAAAATTTTGAAATTTCACGATTAAATTTTTAAATTACGTTTTAAAATGTATTTTATTAAATACTAACAATTTGCATATCAATTTTTTTTATAAAAATTTTAAGGAAAATTTAGTACACAAAAAACATGTTTCAGTGTGTCTGTATGTCTGTACCTCTCACTACGGCCTAAATCACTGGACCTATTTCTTTAAATCTCGGTGGTTAAGGGTCTTCGGTGATTCCCTAGAGGAAAAATTGAAATTTTTTTTTTAGCTCCAAAACTAACGGTACCCCCCATACACCCGTAATGCAAAATCTTATTTATCTCGAAAACGGCTCTAACGATTTTGATAAAAAAAATTAAGTGTGATATTATGGACATGGACTACATTTTGGTCAAAAAAAATTTTGGGGCAAAATGTTATTAACGGGACCTGTCATAGAACCGTTTTTTTTTATTTTTGACTTTCTCATTAACGGCTCTAAGGATCTTAACCAAAAATTTTCAGCAGGATTCTCCTTAAGTTTAAACTAATATTGTTTATAAAAATATTCGAAAAAATATTTGTTGGGTTTTTAAAAAAAAAAATTTTTAAATAAATATCTTCAAAACCTATGAACGATTATTTTTTGAAATTATTTCCTAAAACCAATATTATTAAATATCTACTTAAAATTCGCATCCCACATTTTTTTCTTGAAAAATTTTAGAGAAATTTCTTATATAAAAAATGTATTTAATAATAAAACGATTTTTTTAAGGTTTATTTGCATAAATTCATGCTTTTCCGGAAACCAGACGGCAATTTTATGCAGTTGAACATTATTATCTCATTAAATCCATGTTTTATATTTATAAAACGTATCTTAAATTCCAAAGTACTTTTACATAAGAGCAAGTTCGTGCGATCCAGTCGTGCATTTTATTATTTTTTGTAAAAAAAACTGTGAACTGATTTTTTTTGAAATTTTCACCAGTTGTCAAACACATTATTTTTCGTAAAATAAAATAATTTTGAGTTTCAAATTGTTTTCCGTTCTTAGAATATCTGGGTCATGAAATTTTTTTTTCAGTTTTTTTTATTTAAAAAAGTAACGGTATGTTCATTTTTTTTCAAATTCATACCAAATCTGTATGACCTTATAATGAGTACATTAAATTTTATTTGAAATCAATAGCGTTATTTTTTCGTGAGATATTTGAAACTAACCAAATTTTTACTTTTTTTTTAAACCGTTATAGTGAAAAAATTACTCACTGAATTTTAATAAACGCCCTTTCAGCCTCTTTCGAAGTTATTATCTATTAAACAAAATTTATTTGAAGTCGATATCTTTACTCGTTCTTGAGATATCGACGACGAAAAATGGTACAAGAACGTACGGACGTACGTACACACACACACACAGACATCTCTCTAAAAATGAATGATATAGCCTCTAGGGACCTTGAAACGTCGAGAAATGTCAAAAATTCCAATTTGACAAATCGGACCGATTACAATAACTCCCTATGGGAAGTTAAAAAGAGGCTGGGTGCGACCAGAGCCGGACAAGCTATACGTGCAAGCTGTGCAAATACACAGGGCGCTGAAGCCAAGGGGCGCTTTGGGCAAGCGTTAAAAAAGCTACTTCTTTATAACCACTACCTATCTTCTTTTTTAAGTTGAATAAAATGGCCCTTAAAATAATGTCCACAAAAAAAAAAAAAAAAAAAAACTTAAGCCAAATTCCACAGTGGATTTATTTATTTTATTCGAATTCCTTACGTAGAATCAAATTAACAACGAAGAATTATTTCCCTTGATCGCCGTACAAAGTTTCGTTCAATGTTTCGAACATCCTTTCACTGACGTTTGCCACGCTTTATTTCCGATGATCTATTTCTTTCTTCTTGAATCGTCAATCGCACAAGTCAGCTCTCTCATCTTTCAAAGTTCAATACTTTTTTTCTTTTTAATTTCCTCAAGGGATTTTGATTTTTTTGAATCATTAATAATTCATAATTTACAAAAAAAAAAAATAAAGTGAACTTTAATAAAAACCAAAAACATTGAGAAATCAAAGTCAAAGACTACCATTTATTTGGGAAAAAGAAATTAATTAGGATCTGCACGAGGCCATTGCCTCGCAGAGAGCAAGGTAAAAATTCATTATACATTAAATATAAAAAATAAAACAAATTTTATCAACTAGCGAAAGCTAATCTAGAAAAAGAACCCTCGAATAGTGAACTCCACGCGAAAGAATAGACCTAATAGACGAGCTAGAAAGCACCCTAAGTTCATTTAGGAAATTAATTCCGGATCCATGCATATAAGGTAACAATCAGAATTTTTTTATTAAAATTCATAAAATCACATGAAAATTTCATTGTTATAATTCCCAAAGGGCTAACCAACCAACATCCACCGAATAAATCACTCGATCACTCAAGAAAAAGAGCTAATTTTTTTCCATCGATCGAGTCAGGTGTGCTCTACATCACCTGACTCGTCCAATCGCCACTAGAGCCCACTTGACCCTGCCCGTAATAAAATCTCCACCAACTCCAACTACCAAGACCGACGACCGCAGCTTATGATCGCTGCTGATCGTAGCGACGGCTGCGATCACCCAACTCTTCCTAAGGAAATAAGCAAAACCAAGCAACTTAAAATTAATCAGTTAACTTAATATAAGACTAATCGTCATCATCATTTTCAATTAAATAAAAGTATCATTTCAACCATTGAAATATAAATTCATCAAAAAAAAAAGGAGGAAAAAAAAACGAATAGAACCAAATATCATTTACCAACTTAAAAACAGGTGGAATCGTTCTTGCCACGCACCGATCATAAAAAGAAAAAGAAAGAAAAACATAGTTTACAATTATAGTATACACAGCTGAAATTAAGCTCAAAGCCAACTGCAACGATGCTGTGCACACCATCCTTGGAGCTGGGTAAGTGATTTTTTTTTATTATTGTTTTTTTTTTTATAATTGATTAGTGTAATGCGTGAACGATAATACTTTTTGATAATTTTTAATAATTCAAAGATATTCTGATATAATCGGTTTTTCTTAAAGATACTCGTTGGTTCATTGTTTACATTGAGTGAGAGTGAAAAGAAAGTGTATGTGTTAAGAATATAACATTTGTGAAGAATCGGCTCTCACAATACATAGAGGCGGCGAGATCAAGGCCCAGTATTATATAATTTTATGCGTTCTTTTCACTCAAGCTTCTTGTAAAGTAAACTACGGTGTCAATGATTAGATTCAAGCGCAATATTTTTTTTGGTGAATTTATTTTTTTTATACAAATGATTAATTATTGAGACTTGGAAATTAATTGATATTTAAGTAATCATTATATTTTGTCTTTGGTGTATTTTACCCTTGATGAGACGACGATTTTTTCTCTTTACTATTTTTGATCATTTATAAGATGAATAAAGTTTTACCTTTAATGGAATTTACAAAAGATACCATTTGTTCCTAATTTATATTTTTGTATTGTGGATTAAGAATGGAATAAGTTTTTTTTTGTGCGAAGGGGCTATACAGTACTGTGAAGCAACATTAAATGGAATTCGTTAGTTCAAAATAATTTTAGTGTGACTTCGAATTAGGGGTTATTGAATGAAAGGTTGGAGTGGATCAATAACCAAGGAGTTTTTATTGTACAAAACAGTGGGAGGGCTACACTCCGGTTCCTTTAATAACACCCAAAGGAATCATAGAAAAAAATTTTAATTCTAATTAAATTATCTTTTACACAGTTCCGTTTTTGAGTGCTTTTTTTATAATTCGGCATGAATAATGTGCGGTTGTTTAGCGGCTGGTGCAAGTTCCCACTCCCACGGACGAGCTGGCCAAAGGTGATCAAGCATGCCGAGCCGTACCAAGCTAGCTAGACCACTCTTTTGGCAATTTTAAGTTACCTCGGGGAATCCTGTGATCATGAGGAAACAATAACACGTAACATCCTTTGATGCCAATTGAGAAGATCTGATAAATCCGTTACAAAGTCTCATTTCTTTTAATAGCTCACACCAATATTATTATTCATTATATAACTACATATAGGTAACTGAAAATTCTAACAGCAATTCTGAATTTAAAGACAGATATATACATATATGTATACATACATATCTACTATTCCAAAAATAAGTCTATGTTTAATTTCCCGAACACACCCACACTCCCACAGTAAAAAAACTACTGTTACGTTATTCTTCACACTCACCATCGCGTGTATGAGTGAAGGCATTTATTTTATTTAACCCTCACCTATGCAGTGTAACATAAAACAAAATTTTAAACAGCAAATACAGACAATTAACAGCTTCGAACAAACTTTCGAAGAGAGCGGTCGTAAGTTTAGGAGTGGTCGGGACCACTCCTAACTTTTAAGAGCGCTCGTAGATATTGCTTGGTGAATAGGTTTATGAGCTTCTTAAGTTATGAGCGCTCGGTGAATACCAGCCTTAATCCCTAGAATCCCTAGTGAAAGGGATAATTCACAACAGAGATAGCTCAGTGAACAAATTCAGCTCACCTCCGTCTAATTCCACTACAGCTTCATAGGAGAACGAAAAATCATATTCACACGAGCAATGCCCCATCTCATACCGACCAGTTTAAAATGAAGAAAAGTATCTTGGACGGCTGCACTTCCACCATTTGTCATTCTTTAATGGTGAGGAAAATTCCATTTCACCCGAAAAATTACACTTAATTGAATCCGTAGACCTTCTTGCAAATTTGGGGAATTGGAGGAATAACCTAACAAAGTCATCTTCGTTTATCTTGCACAGACACTCTATGGTGCACTGAGAAAAATATCAAACATGTTCATATTTAAATCAAACTTAAACACATACGATTTGGCATGGAATCGATATCTATTTAATTTGAATAGAAACGTATTTACCCATGTTTGACCCGATTTGAACATGATTTGGTTTAAATTTACCACGTTTTCTATTTCATTTAAACATGCTTATCTTTGTTTTTATTAACTTTATTTGATGTTGTTTCAAATAGAATCATATTAATTTTTTGTTACTTCAGATTTTTCAGAAATTCAGAAATAAAAAAAAATAATCAACACAAATACAAATTAATAAGTACCTACATTATGTATGTATTTATATTTTTATTTTATTTATTTACATTTTTCCAAAAAGTCATTAAATTGTTGTGGAGCGCTTAAAGATCTCATCTTTGTCACATCTCGAGAACATCTTCAAATTCTGGTTCATATAATTCGTCTTCTGGAAATTGCTTCTTTTTTTTACTTCTTTCGTCGTGCTCTAGTCATCCTGTGGCAAGAATATAGAAGTCAAATGATAGTTAATTATAAAACATACTTATTAATCAGTATTTTTTTAAATAAAACTATATTATTAAACAGTTTTTGAAACAAATATTTTTTTTACACTTACAATAGAGAGCAGGGAACAATGGTATTAACTTCCACTCCTCGAATAATCTTATGGTTTATATTTTTGCTTGAAACAGAACTTCAGTTATGTAACATTATAATGGTAATCAAATATTTCTTTATTATTTTATAAATTACTCACTTTAGTAAGATCACAAACACACGCGGAACATAAACACACTCCATGACTTTCGATGCCAAAAAGAAGAAAAGTTGTATTTAGCTACTTCATTTTTATTCAATTCAAACTCGTTCGTGATTAAATTTAACATTTATGTTTAATCTCTTACTCATGTAAATATTTTAACTTCGTTTATATTTCAAACAAACTCGTTCATGTTCATTGTATGTTACAATTTTTAAGTTAGTAAAACAATTAAACCTGCATTTTAAAAATCAAACTAAAACTAATTTGAATACATATAAAAAATGAAGTGCAGATCTTAATGAAATTCTTAAACATGAATGAGTTTGATTTAAACATATTTTACTTTAAAATAATAGTATTTTCGAATCTAAACAGATTCGAGTTTAGTTATAAACGAATTCTATTTGTTCTTATTTAAACATGTAGTTAAACATGTTTCTATTTAAATAACTCATAGTACAGTTTTCTCAGTGTGGGCTCTCGGCCATTTGTTTTAAGCGTTGGGCTCTTGGCCATTTCGCTTAGCGTTCCTCGTTGTGACTTGTCCGTCAAAAGTTATATGAAGTTCTCTTGACCACCTGTCACACATGTCGTTGGAACTGGTCCGTCTGCCCCATGTTTTGCCATCTTATGAGTGGAATTCCTATTGTGTTGCTTTTTCCAGATGCATTAGGAGTAGACCTTGGCTGATGGTCCAGGATCTTATTAAACTCTGTCAGCATTTTGGAGCCACAATACAAATGGAGGGGTTGTGAGGAAAAAAGGAAACGAATGGGCTGATGAACCTTGTTGTGGTAAAATTTATCACAACAACCCCTTTTATTCTCTTTACTTATTAATGATCTGCCTGATGTGATTTTAAATTCCTTAATACATATGTATGCGGATGATGTTTTAATGTATCTATATAGTTTTCGTAATCTGGGCTTGATGGATGATTGTGTGGTACGATTAAATGAAGATTTACTTAATATTCAGAGATGGGCTGCCTCTAATAAACTCAACCTCAACCCATCAAAAACTTTAAGTTTGGTGTTTTTTCGAGGTCTGAATTTTTTAGAGTCGTTTTATCCCGTGTTAGATTTTGAATGTAACCGTAAACTTAATGTAGCATTCAATGACTGCTTACGCTTTATTTATAATTTGCCGAGATATGTCAGTGTATCGAACATTCAAACTTCCATACTGGGGCTTAGCCTAGACAACTTCCTTAAAAGCACCAATGGGGAAAGACCGTGTTTTGTATCTGTTATTCGATTGTGGAACTCTTTGCCAATCAAGTTACAGAGAACTATATCACCGCCCATGTTTAAGAAGAATATATCTTTGTATTTCTCAACATACTAAGTATTATATATTTTGACAAAATGTATTTTTTCCCTTTGCGTTGGATTGCACGCCTTTGTTTTATTTTCTATTGTTAATTATTATTATATTATTTGGTAACGATTGCTTGAATACTGCTAAAAGATTAAATGTTGTTGTATTATGTTAAATTATAATAAATATGAAATAAATATGAAATATTTTGATTGTAAGACTCCTCGTTCACCTTGAGTTGAGAGGCTGATTACGGCATTTTCCATCTACGAAGGACCTCAATCTTCTCCTCTCCTCTCTCTGCTCCATACTATTCTCTTTCTCTGAATTTCTTGTCACTTTTTTTTCAGCTATTTTCATCCATTATCCTACCATATGTTTTACCTCTGGGGCTGAGGAAAGCCTGCGATGGTATCGGCTACCTAATTGATGATTTCGCGAAATTAGAACCACTTAATGTTGGCTTCTGTGGTTTGTTAATACACAGCGGAAGGCTTTTCGCCTAGGAGCTACTCGTATCTATAGACTTTCTGCACTTAAAGTATGCCCTAAGATGTCCACACGGTCATCTCCTGGAGTGCATTTTGCACTGGTAAAAGTCGACCTTCTCGTCTAAAAACATATGCACGTCTACACGTCTAAGATATTGGAAACGTGCCTTTTACCGTACCCCACAACTGTATGCTTCCCAACTGATCTCTAGAATCCCTCCTAGGTATTCGTTTCACAACACTTACTGGGGACCAGCGCAGCGGGAGAAGAAAACAGTCATTCATTTCCTCTGCAAATACCCTGCTCCGGTGAAATTTAGAGCATAATAATTAGAAAGGACATTTTTGACGCCATAAACGAACTTTCTTAAATGCAGATCAAAGACTTGGTATCTTTTCTCAGCGCGAGAAAATGGCTTTAGGACACATTTCTGTGGCGTTTCCTTAGTTTGATTCCTTAGACCGTGAGCTGGGCTGTTATTGTCTAGATTTTTTTTTATTTAAAAAGAAGTAGAAAAAATAATAAGAATTGATCAAATATATATGTAAAATGAAAAACACAACCACTTTTGTTCGTAGAGAATTCGAATGTGATTTTATTTTGTCATATGACTTGCTGTATACTTAGTCGATTTGTACATTCGGCTCATCAATTATTAGACATTTAATTTGACATCTTTTGAAAATAGCTCAGTTGTGGATCGTAAATTTTGTTAATGGTAAGTTTGTATTCTATATAATTTAAATTTTAGCTTCTTGTACTTTCGTACATGGGCTTTGACGGAGATTTATGGCGCAGGGGATCGGATGATCCCTCAATAGGATTAGCTATTGCTTCTACAATAGTCATCAAGCTGTTAAGTTGGCACAGTGTAGCTGGGTTCGGATGCGTTTGTTAGTCCAAGTGAGTGAACCAAATTCCGGATGATTGCACAAAAGCAAACACTAAATAAGACACATCAAAACCTACTAGGTAAATCCTTTCTTTTTACTTGCGAACTTAAGATATTATAAGGCAAGTTATTATAAAAAAAAAATCGAATTCGAGATTTTGTTCAAAGTTGGCATTATGATGATAGCGAAGACCAAAAAAGTGGGTCTCGCAATTCTGTCTGTCTGTCTGTTCGACTACAGCCCAAACGGCTCATCCGATTTTCTTTAAATTTGGTAAATAGTATTTTTAATTTTTTTCCCGCCACAAGCTTTTTTTTTATTTTTTTTGTGAGACCAAAAATAACCATACGATTTTTTTCGAAATCTTATAAGTATGTCTTTTTCTCAAAAACTTTTCGGCAGATTTAAAAAACAGAAATACAAAAAAAAATTTCATTTAGTTAAAGTTAGGTAATGATTGAAAAAAATTTCGAAAAACTGTTATTAATGCTATACCCCCCATGGAACCATTTTTTTATTTTTGATTTTTTTCAAAAATGGTACAACCGATTTTGATTATTTTTATTGATAAGGATTTGTATTTTAAAAACAAATTTCGATTTTTTTTTTCAAAACTCAATATTTCGAGAACCCCATGCTCGATTTTTTCAACTTGACAAATAAAAGTTTCTCAATTAAATCTAGAATATGTAAGAAAAAAAAGAACTTTATTTTACCTAAGAATAACAGCATAACCACCATAGGTACAAATGTTAAAAAAGGGTTTTCAAAAATCGTATTTTTCTTGAACACGGGCGCCTAGAATTTTGATGAAATTTGTTTTCTTTTAATTAATTCTCACGATCTATAATTTAATAAAAAAATTAAATAAAATTATTAATGACTATACCTATACCATATAGCCATTTTCTTAATTTTTGAATTTCTCATTATCGGCATTACGGATCTTAATGAAATTTTTGTACTGAGAAACTTCTAAAGACCTTAAAAAACATTGTATTTGAAAACTTAAAAAAAATATTTTTTGAGTTTTTGAAAAAAAAAAATCATCTTTTTCAATAGCTCAATATCTTTTTGTGAAATTCAATTTTTATTCGTGCAGTAATAAAAACTTGAACTTGGCCTCCCAAATTTTTTTCTTAAAAGTGTTTTCAAAATTCTGTATAAATGCCACACTTCAGCTCTAGTTGGGTCGCAGGCGTAGACTGTTAGTAGTCGCCAATTCTACCTACCTACTATACCTAAATCCTCAAATTTTTGAGATACATATATAAAGGGTGGGCCAAAGAATTTGTTTTTTTTTTAAATTCAATAAAATGAACAAAATTAAATTTGTCCATGTATTATGGCCTACTTGGTAAGAGCAAACATTCTCATTAATTATCAAGTTCTGCCTCTGCTGGCTTCGCAGTAGCACATTCTATTACTCCGAGCAAATAATCCGAGATCTTTGTGTATAATTCTCCTCAGAGAATTTCACTAGCGTAAAATGTTGAGCTCTGGAGATCAATGGCGAGTTGATGTTCGAGAATTGAGCCTCACACTCTCGGCTACAGCAGCCACATTCTCGTCTGTGCGCACCGCTCCGTACGACCGACGCAGGACTAGGACCATGAGTGTTGTCCATAAGCATACAAGTCCCACGAACTTTTTGCACATTTTGCTGCATTTTGGCCAAAACTTCTTTGCAAAAAACGCACTGTTTGGCCTACAAAGTACCTACTCACTTTGGAAATAAATTTTCAATGTTTCCCAACTTTGTTCCGCGCAGGTATGATATTGACTTTCTGTCAAGATTTCGAGCGGGAAACAGTTGTCAGCCTCAAAATAACATATGATTTAAAAAGAAACCACTAGATGGACCGCTCTGTATATCTTTTCTTAATGGTTTTATGGAGTTTAACGAAATTCAATTCCTTTATAGGGAATTTTCGGATATCCTTCACTTCACAAAGTCTTAAGATATTTAATTTAATCAAATGTTACGCATGTATATTACTAATTCTTGATATAATATCTACAAATATAGAAATCAAGCCTTGGAAACCCTTGCCTTGTTAAAGTTTCAACACAAAACAACGTTTCTTCTTCCCAATCTCTCTGCAATCTTCGACAATCGTCAGAGACCCCATTTCGCCCAGTGCAAAGTTGAAATATTTAAGTCCATGGCCGACCTCTTAAAGGACTTTCTACATAAATATTAAGGAACGCTACAGCTACACTATACACTTGCGGGAGCACTTTAAAGACCAAACGAGATGAAAGGTTTATTCGATATAATTTCTTTGTTTGTGTGTGTGTGTGTGCTCTGGCTCCAGGTCTTCCTTCACATCAAAAGCATTATAGAATGTGCATTCAAGTCAATTCATGTGGATAGTGCCACCTTTCTGTCAGTAAATGTACTTTCTATGTGCAAAAAAAATGGAGCTAAAATATTTTTTTTTTATATATATAGAAGTATAGAAACTCATCGTCTAACGCTGTGTTGCTAGGTTCCACTCTTCTATTTGATTACTATTGATGACTGAACTGAAAAACGTATACAGCAATGTGCAGTACAGATACATTATACGTAACGTATTTGGACTTTGAGCAGGAACCCAGACAGAAATATAGCAAACCAGTGATGGGGAAAGCGAGTGAAAGACGGAGGTGTGTTAAGATTACAGCATGCAGTAAGTCCTGTGTTTGCGTCGTCGCCGTCGTCGTCGTAAAGGTTGCTTAAAATAACTAAACTTTTATTTTTCGCTTTTGACTTTTACCACTTTATTCCTTTTAACTTGGCTTACAGTTGAACGAGCTTCGCTCCCATATTGTACACGTACCTATAACGTGTGGATACACATATTTGGAAAATGCATTCAACGTTGTATAAGAAGTTATTTTTAAATTTATTCGACGATGTCATACGATGGCATGTCGACGTAGCATTAAGGATAACATTTCCTTCAATGGATTATGTTCTATTTTTGCTTTTTATTATTTTGATAAAGATAAGCTGCGGGAGGTCTGTTTGGACTAACGCATTCCTAGTGCAGGCATTCACTGAAGTTTGAAACTACACAACCATTTTTTCGGAAGGGGAATTCGAAAGACTTAAATAGAATTTTGAATGGAGAGCAGCGTTGCCACAAAGTGCCCGATCGGGCCATTTGGCCCTCTGATTTAAATTTTGGCCCTTTGCCCGGGCCAATTAGAAATGGCCCCCAAATCTAAATTTTAGAAGATTTAACATCACATCATATCGTGCTTAGTAATAATTAAAAAGCTTTACAAAATTAAATATAAACCATTACTATGCATCGCCACTACAATGTGTTTCCACCACATACAAATAACCATACTTAAAATGGAACTGAATTTATTCATTTATCTCGTTTATTGATTTGACTCACGTCAGTTTCGTCCAGCGTGTTGACTTCTCTGACGTCATTTATTTTCGTCATCTACCAAAGCGTTTATGTAACTTTAATATCAAAAAACTTAATCTTACAAATTATATCGTAAATTTCCCAATAATGAAGATCTTCTGATAAAATATTCGCGTTTGCAAAAAGAATTTGATTTTTTAAATAAATTTTAATACAAGGACTACTTAATTCGAGTTGAATCGAGTCTAAAACTTAACAGTAAAATTTTTTTGTCATTTATCAATGATAAAATATGTTCAAATGTTATCCCCAATTGCATGCAATATTCTGGAAATACATCTACATATACATTTCAACAATTTGCAGACTTTTTTTAACTCCGTTTATACTCGTAATCCCCAAAGTATTCCCTCTAACCTTTCTGCCATGTTTAAATTCAATCAATATCGGTCACTTAAACTTAAGTAACAAAGATGTTGAAATAGTCTTAATTGGACTAAATGATGATAAGCAACCAGGACCCGATATTCCTCCGAACATTTGGAAAATGTAAAAAGTTTTAATTCATTTGAATTAATTTTGTATTTAAAAATTATTTTTTTTTAAATTCACTCAGTTTGTTTATTTTTTGCTAATGGCAGTTAGTATTTTTTTTAAGGAAAAAAATTATTTTTTTTTATGAAAATAAACTGGGCTTTAATAATAAGCGAAAAAAATTAATAATCATTAACGTGTT
This sequence comes from Chrysotoxum bicinctum, assembly GCA_911387755.1. Lineage (NCBI taxonomy): Eukaryota > Metazoa > Arthropoda > Insecta > Diptera > Syrphidae > Chrysotoxum > Chrysotoxum bicinctum. Next base: position 67,564,584 of record OU426989.1, on the reverse strand, counting down.
TTTTTGAATGAATTGCGGAGAAACGGTTGTCCGCAGAAAAAAAGTTTTGGAACAAACTAAAACTGTAATAAATTCTTGATTGGTTATAAAAATAATCTTACGAATCGGACGTAGTTTGGCAAAGATAAAGCCAGTTAAGGCAAAAATCATAAAAACCGTTATAACTCGAAAACGGGACGAAAACGAGAAAATTACCTCTAAAGCTTTTTGACTTAAAATTACCATGGTTTTCGTCTGGGGCGGTGACTGTGAGACACCCTTGACTTTGCTAAGGAGTTCGATAAAGTAAACCACCATATACTAATACAAAAATTAGAATCCATTGGCTTCCACTCAAATATTTTAAAGTGGTTTGAATCCTACCTAAACGGAAGAAAATAGTTTGTGGGTATTAATGATGTACTTATCAGATCTAATTGAGGTCACATCAGGAGTGCCACAAGGAAGTTACTTGGGCCCTCTTCTATTATGGCTGCTGACCAATGATATCACTGATTTCTTAAAAAATGTTTCTTGTTTGATGTTTGCGGATTACATTAAAATATTCCGTCGTGTAACGTCAATTAATGATTGTCATTTACTCCAATGTGATCTTCATCGCTTGTTTGAATGGTGTTTAGCTAATCAGCTTTTGTTAAACGTATCAAAGTGCCAATCTTTATCATTTTTTAGGAGCCTATCATATATTCCTTTTCAGTATTCTATAGAAGATACGGAACTCTCAATACTTAACGAAAAGAAAGATCTCTGTAGAAGATACGGAACTCTCAATACTTAACGAAAAGAAAGATCTCGAAACTCCGCTTTAAGTCCCATATACTCGTAGACTGTGATTGCTAAGGCTAACTCTATGTTAGGATTCATTAATCGGAACTCTAAAGAGTTCTCTGATCCTTTTACTCTTTGATCTCATTTCTTTGCGTATGTAAGGTCATCATTAGAGTATTGCTGTGTAGTTTGGGATTCATTTTTTCAAGTTTATTCTAATAGGATTGAAAACATACAAACATACAATATTCATACCCCAACTTATAAAACTCGGTGTCAACTTCTTGGCTTATAATATCTTGTCGTTCGTCGTAAATTTTGCAATAATATTTTTGCGCGATATTATTACATCCCATATAAATTTTCTTGTGTATGCTTCGTCAAGGAATCTAAGATCCCTTTTACTTTTTAATGAACCTCATCATCGGATAAACATGAACCTTTAACTCGATGCATTAGAGAAGCCAACAGTATTATTTGTAATTATATTGATTTTTTTTTCTCAACAAAGTCGAGAATCTTTTAAGAAGCACATATTGATCTAATTCGTAATCCGGTGGTATTAAGTTATTATTTTAGATTAAGTTTATAATTTTATTTTGTTTGCTCCACTAATTAATTATTTGGTTTTTCTATTTTTCAATAAAAGAAATGATTCAGTAGTCTGTAAGATTATTATATTATATTATTTGTATAAAATTGCTTGATGAAATAAAAATAATTAAATAAATCGTATAGACATTTGTTTTTTTTTGCCGCTTGTTGTTTGTTCGTTCGCTGTCCATTCATATATTGAATTAAAATATGAAAAAAGTAATATAAATATTAAAATAATATTACTGGTGTGATTTATATTTTTTTAAGATATTTTAAGGTAATTCCCAAGAAATCAAATCAGACGACAAAGTAAAGATCTGCTTCTGCTGCCTATTACATAGATTTAAGAAATGCATTAAATAAATAAATAAGAACAAAAAAAAGATTGTGTGTACTGACGTACGCGCGGTTGAAGTAAAACTTCTTTTTCCTCAAGCAAAGCTTCTGTAAGATTATAACCTACGAACAAACATTTTGTATTCTAAAAACATGTCGCTGTCTTTGACGGATAACGTGACGTTTTGACATGTCACTGACAGCTGCATAGAAATTGTTTTACCCCCAACGCCGGAAAAGAAGTTTTACTTCAAAAACAAATATTAATATATTGTAGTTTAATGTTTTAAGGACGGATTTTTAAGTAAAATATTTGGCCCCAACTTTTGTCAAATGGCCCTCTATGTTTTTTCCTTCGCGACAACGCTGATGGAGAGATTAACTTGTACTAACAGACCCTGTAACTATATTTTTCCTGAAACAGTGTTTTTTTTTTTGTTGTGTTGCAAAATAGCAATCATACTAACCTTGGCTAACTGCAGTATTGGCTGTCCTTAAGCATAGGCGTTGAGCAGCCATATTTATCTGGAAACAAAAAAAATACAAGGAATCGCGAAAAGACTTCTTTTTATTTACGAGAAATGTAAAAAATACAAATTAATAATTTTGTATGCGAGATTTCACTGTAGATCTCCAGGTCGCAGTGCAATACCCACAATACATAATTCATTCATAAAGGGTAAATGAATCGGAGAGAAAAATTGGCGTAAAATCCATATAAACTGCCCTTTACAGAGCGACTTCAAAAAAGCTACTGCATAGCGATGAACAGTTGTTACCCATTAATGGAAACTCGGATCTATGTTTTCAGGTTAAGTTGGATGATGCGTAAAAAGTAGTTAAAAAAAAGGATAATCATGGGGGTATAGATGGATAAAAAAAGAAATAAGGAGTTAAGTCGCGAATCACGATTCAAGAACTTGAGATTTTTTTATTGATATATTGATTTGAAGAGAAAAGTGTTTATTGAAATCCTTCCCAAGAGAGAAGAGGATTCAAAATAAAATGCGCGAATGCGTCGCACAAACTTGCTCTTATGTAAAAGACTACACATTTCAAAAATGTATGTTATTATAGAAAAACTGTTCATAGGCATAAAATTTATATTTTAAATTTCTAAAGCAACTCCATTAGTAGTTAAAGCTTAAAACAGGATGCCTTGTGATTCAAGAACCGCTAGCTAGGAACCGAGCCGGCAGTAGAAGTTTGTTGGTTCAGGTTGATAATTTTTCGATGCTAAGGTTCCCCAAAAATTTGAAAACTATTGTGTATTCAAATTTTCAAAAAAAAAATGTTTGGGTTTTAAGAAAAAATATTTTTTTTTTTCAAAAATAAATATTTCGAAAAGGCCGATTTTTTAAACTTGGCAATTAAAAGCGTCTTAATACATTTTACAAGATGTGAGAAAAAAATTTTATTTTACATGAAAATAACGTTACCCGTATTTTTCTCGAAAACGCCACATTTGTTTTCTTTCGATTAATTTTTACGGTCTATAATTTAATAAAAAAAAAATTAAATTAAGATATTTCTGACTGTACCTTCCATAGAACCATTTTTTTTTAATTTTGAAATTCATCATTATAGGCATAACGGATTTTAATAAAAATTTTTGTAAAGAAGCTTCTAAGATCTTTGAAATACATTGCGTTTCAAAACTTGAAAAAAAAAAATATTTTTTGAATTTCGCACGAACTTTCTCCTATGTAATAGACCAAGAATTTTAAAAATGAATGGCGCAAAATTTTACTTGAATTAGTACGATGCTAAAGCTGTTTTAGTATGATACTTGGTTAAAACAACGAAATTGGAAATTTTAATCGAATATAGCATCATACTACTTTCTCTACCCTTTTATTAAAGTTAAAATCATCGAATACCTACTTTATTTTTTACTTGCGACTTATACATATAGGTACTATAAGGCAAGTTATGCATTCAAAAAAAAAAATCGAACTCGAGATTTTGATCAAAGTTGATTACGATGATAGCGAAGACCAAAAAAGGTGGTCTCGCAATTCTGTCTGTCCGTTCGATTTCAGCTAAACGGCTCGGCCGATTTTCTTCAAACTTGGTAGATATGGGTTTTAATTTTTTCCTCCCGGATGTTTTTTGATTTGATTTTTTAAGACCAAAAATAACTGTACCTGTTATTTTTTCTCAAAAACTGTCCCACAGATTTTTTATTTTTTTTTAGTAAAACCTAGGGAATGGTTGAAAAAATTTTTACAAAAAATTGTTATTTTTGATACCTTTCTTGCAACCATTTTTTTGTTTTTGATTTTCTTTAAAACGGTACCACCGATTTTGATCATTTTTTTATGTTAAAGCTCCCCAGTAGTTTCAATATTATTGTGTATTCAAATTTTCAAAAAAACATTTTTTGGATTTTTAAAAAAAAATTCCAAATTTTTTTTTGAAAACTCAATATTTCGAAAACCCCATGCTCGATTTTTTTAAAACTTGATAAATAAAAGTTTTTTAATATAAATTATAAGATTTAAGAAAGAAAATTTGTTTTGCCTAAAAATGACGGTACCCTCAATACAAATGTTAAAAAATGGGTTTCGAAAATCGTATTTTTCTCGAAAACGGTTCCGAGAATTTTGCCTTAATATTTTTTTCTTTCGATTGATTTTTAAGATCTATAATTTAATAAAAAAAACATTGAAAATAAGATATTACTGACTGTACCTACCATAGAGCGATTTTTTTAAATTTTGAATTTCTCATTATTGGCATAACGGATTTTAATGAAATTTTTTAGGGAGAAGCTTCTAAAAATTTTAAAAATTATTGCTTTTTAAAACTTTAAGAAAAACATTTTTTTGAATTTTGAATAAAAAAATCTTTTTTTTTTTTTTTTTTTGAAAATTCAATATCTCGAAAACGCTTTAATATTTTTTTTTTGTAAATTTAATTTTTATTCAAACAATAATAAAAACTTTAAATTGGCGTACAAGAATATTTTCTTAAAAATGTTTTAAAAATTTTATATAAAAAAGCTTATTTTTTGAAGAAAGCACTACAAAGACTTATAATTTTTGTTCTTGCATGAAGCTATATTTGTTTGAATCTAATGGCATTCTATTTTTACCTCCAACTACTAAATAAGTTGTTTTAGTCATTTAAAAAATTTATTTTATGCTTATTAACAGTTTTTCTCTAATAACATCCATTTTTGAAATTCTTAGTCTATTACATAGGAGCAAGTTCGTGCGACCCGGTCGTGCATTTTATTTAGTATCGTGCTAGCTTTATATGACTCTTTGACATTTGCAAACATCAAAAAAGGTTCGTGTACTTACTTTTTTACACGAAATATGATTGATTTAGGTATATTCAGAAGCAATTTATTAAGAAAATTGGCTTAGTACGATACTAGTTAGAAAATGTTTAAAATTAAGAATGAGTTAGTAAACTACTATAAAGTTAGCAAATTGTTAAGTAGTATCATACTAATACCTTAATAACAGGCTGTTTAAATTTTTTTTTAAATTACCAAAACACTTCTTTAGTAGTTAGATGTAAGAATAGGATGCCATGTGTTTCAAGCTACTATTAGCACAAATAATCATATACAGATGTCTCATCTCCATACAAAAAAATGTCCTAAGATATTTTTTCAGCAGACAAACTTTAGCAGACAAAGATACAAAAATCAAGAGCGAGAAGAGTACTACAATGACCACAATGTAGGAGAGCGAAAAATGTATCTTTGCATTGGGTAAGCGACTAAGCGACAAGCGTTCTTTTGTTCTCATCAAAATTTATACAACAAATCGTACCAGACACAGCGCATCCCTTTCCCACCGGGGTTATATTGTTTCTGTTCTACTTTTTCTTATTATATTTTGTCATTCGTAGAATTTCTGTGTGGATGGATGTTGGATGTTGTTTTTATATTTGCCTTTTCCTGTGTTCCTTATTCCTTTATTGGTTTTGGTGGCTGGTGTATGCCGCGGCGACTCCTTGGCTGGTGTTTTTGTTTTTTTTTTATTTTGATTTCTTGTGAGGGTATTGCACTTTTTGGTAGGAATTTTCTTGTTTGGATTTTGGCAATATCTTTTCGTTTTCAAGTGTAACTGCTTTGGGTAGGTATAGAAAAATGGAAATGGATTTTGTATGTTATGTGAGTAGGTTATGTTGATTTGCTTATAACTTGAGAATTATTGATTAGATCTTTAAGGACAAGCACTTAAAATAAAGGTAAAATTTCTAGTTTTATTATAAAAATGAAATTTGAGATTTAGATTAAGCTTTTTTTTACATGCCAGCCGATGTTTAGCTACTTTCTTTCAAACAATCGAAATCTATGCAAAATTAGGTATTCCCTCTTTCAAATCAAAATGCATTCGTGTTACTTTGTATTCTGCAGGAAGTAGGTACTCGTAGGTACATATTTATGTTTCTGTTTTGTTAATTTTTTTTTTGAGATATTATGTAGACAGAATCGAAAGTGAAAATTATTTCCTCGTCTCAAGAAAGAAGAACGGCATTAGCAGGACGGTTAGGTATTAGTTTTTAAGTTTCTTTACTTCTTTTTTTAGCTTAGTACATGTATAGATCTGTGGTCACAGGTAAAAGCTGCAAAAGTCTTTTTTACTAATTTTTGAGGAGAGTAGTTTAAAGTTTTTAACAAACGCGTGAAATTACAAGTGACTATATAGGGCGATTGAAAACTTCGTTCAGGTTGAAACAAAAATTTAAATAAAGATAATTTTACTCTCTCTTAGTTAAAAATTGAAATTAATTATCTGCAGTTTAGTTGTTTTTCCATTTTAAAGAAATTTTTTGTTTTGGTCTAAAGACTACTTTAGCTGATTTTCCTTGTCTATTCTGTTAAATTATCCAGTTCTTGTGTCAACTTTAGTTCTTATTCCTAACTTAATAAAGAAAAATATATTGTTTTTAGCAGAGAATGAGAACCAACTTTGAACGTTCAGATTAGACTAAGAGCCCACAGCAATTTTTGGGTGTGATTGATAACAAAAAATAATTAGCATAATTAGATAGGCCTTTTATAGTTATTTACAAATGTGAAAGTCTTGCATACTCTAGTGGGAGCAATAGTGCACAATAGTGCATCGAGTATGCAGTTCTTTCCAGGTCCAAATAATTGTGATAACAACTTTGCCTAAATGTAGAGTTAAGCCCCTTGATTAATAATATCGAGGTCCAAGACGTTTTACAGACAACCTTCTGCCTGCCAGACGCGATAAGAATAGGCTACTTCTTGCACTAAGAAGCCCACCTTCAAAACGTCTTGGACCTCGATATTTGCATTCAGAGCACTTAGCTCTTCATTTTGAAGTTATGGCAAATTTTGTATCCCAATTTTTTAGACTTTGGAAAGAACTGCATACTTGTTGCACTTTAATGCACAATTGCGCCCAATAGAGTATGCAAGACGTCCACATTTATAAATAACTACAAAAGGCCTATCTAATTATGCTAATTATTTTTTGTTATCAATCACACCCAAAAATTGCTGTGTGAAAATGGAGCTGGAACAGGTTGAACAGTTTATCCTCCTCTATCTGCTGGAATTGCTCATGGAGGAGCTTCTGTTGATTTAGCTATTTTTTCTCTTCATTTAGCTGGATAGAATGAATGAAAATACAAAAAAAAAAAAAAAAAACAAAAAACTTTTCATCATGCATTGTAAATTAATAAAAAACAAATCAAAAATTGAAAACCAAAATTAAAAAAGTGTTTTTTATCTTCATCGTCACTTCTTTAGTCTGATTAAATGTTGATTTCGTTGGAACTAGTTTTGAGATTTTTATAAAAATAACTAAAATCTGGATTTATGTATTGTAATAAACCCAAAAGATCTTTTTCTTATCTGGTCCTGCTGGGCTACTTTTATCTTAAATTAAAATCCATAGCAAGTTGCGCATGTGTCTAGTTTGGAAACTTTTAATTTTAAATTCAGTGTTCCGAATATTTTTGAATATTTGGTAAGGCTCACATGATTACAAACTTCATTTCTATACATGGAGTGATTTAAACTGCCATGAATATATTTTTACTTGCGACTTATAGGTACTATAAGGCAAGTTATGATTTTAGATTTAGATTAGATTTGATTTATTGGTTCATATTTTTAAGAGATTTAATACAATAATTAGGATACACAAAATCGTTTGAGCATGGCATTTGCCGTCTGCCAGATTGACAATCCAATTTATACTCTAAATGTGTTTCAAAAATTTACAGTTTTAATCTAATAGTTAATAGTTTTAATTAAGGATTAAGTTTACAATTTAAATTTATTTATTATTATTTTTTTTTTGTACATACTATAAATTCTAAATTCAAAAATCACCATTTTTAATTCTGTTCCTATATCTAAGCGCAATTTTAAGGAATCCATACAATTTTTCTACATTCATTTGATTTAATAAGAGAATACAATAATCTTCAGTTAAAGTATCATTCCCAAATAAGTTCCTTCTTATTTCCCGAAAAACAGGACACATTCCCAAGAAATGAATGATATCTTCACGTTCATCTCGGTTGCATAAATCGCATAAAATTGGCAAATCACTTCTATGTGGTATGTAATTGAGTTGCAGCAGCTCACCTCGTAAACGGAACATCATTGAAATTGTGTTTATATCATTTTCATCTTTGAAGTAGTTGTTATCGTTGAGTGTGTAATCCAGGCGATTATATATAGATATGCTGTTCTTTTCCGGTACATTTTTGAGAAAAAATAATCCCTAAATAAAATAATGTGTCCGCGTATGGGAGGTTTTCTATCTAAAATGGGCAAGAAAAAGTGTCCGCGTCCGTTTATGAGAGTGTCCGTTTATAGGAAAGTTATTTGTATGAGATTTTCTTAAAAGAAGTTCGTTCCCGAAAATGTGTCCGTTTAAGGGAGCTGTCCGCTTATTGGAGCTGTCCGCAAGTAGAGCTTTCACTGTAATTGTCAGAAAATGTATCTGACAATTAATTGCAAGACGGTAAATTGTAAGGTATTTGATAATCACGTACACACACAATTTATTGTCAGGCCTGCCAATTTGTATCGTTGGCTGACGTTTCTGACAATGAAGAAATTGTAAGAAGTTCGTTTTTTAGCATCATACAATTTTTTCATTGTCAGACAATTTGCAGCCAAGGTTCAATTGAAGCAGTTTCCATAACCAATAATAACTGACAATTAATTGTGTGTGTACACGGTTGGTAGAAATTCTACCAATCTCTTACAATTATTTGGCCAGCTATCTGAAAATAAATTGTCAGCCAACTTCTGACAATAAATTGTAAGAGATTGGTGGATTTTGTACAAACCGTGTACACACACAACTTAATTGTCAGCTCATTGGTAGATAATTGTCAGACATTGTCAGGTCTTACAATATTGGAAGATCTACCAATTATGTACACTTAGCTTTAGTTGTGTTCAACCAGAAAGAGGCCAGTGTAGAGTAGTGTAGTGCAGTGCAAGTTCATGAAAACTGTCAGAGCAAACTTAAGCAAAACCGTCATACGTCAGATCTTAAAAACAGGCATTTTTCTAAATTTAAATTCAAAATAATTCACACACATAATTTGAATATTGAGTTATCAAAAATAAAAATGTCTACTTTCTTTAAATTAAAATAAAGTTTTCTTAAAATGTTGTTCTCACTATTAGAAAGAAGAAAAAAATGAAAAAAAACCAAATATAAAAAATAAAATTCTACTAGAGGTAAGAAAAATAAGTATGTATTTAAGATAAAATACAAAAAAGCATCATTTTCCTAATTTATTTTTTTGAATTATTTTATTATTTTTCTTTTTGGCCAAATGTGTGGCATTTACGTCTGAATACCAAGGACAGACAGGTGAAATTGCGAGACACACTTTCTTTTTCTTCGTCTTCTCTACCATCCTATTAACAAAATTGATCAAAATCTCGAGCTCATTTTTTTCATAACCTGCCACATGTATATTACAAGTACCTGCATCGCCTGTTAAAACCGAATCGGCGGAGGGTCTATATCGTCTCGGCCGGGGGTAGCCGCAAATTTTCTAGTAAGTGCCTACAAATTTTCTTGTAGGTACATATCACATAGACATAATAGTTACAGGAAGGAATTATGTTAATAAGAACCTAGGAACATTTGTATACTCTGTATCTATTTATTAATATCCAGCTTTTTACATAATCAAACAAAAAAAAGTTATTAATTATTTTTGTTTAATAATAATATAAGTAAAATTGTATCAAGGGAGGTCCTCATAGCCCTACTTAAGTATACAATTAGTTAAAAGACCATCTAATACAAAAAGTTCTTAATTGATAAATGATTGTATTCAAACTATTTAAATGCTTATCTTATCTTCCTACATACAAACATATTTATGTATGTACATATATATACATATGTACTGTACAGTGTACATAAGTACAAAATTTCCAAACTAATTTCGTTTCCTGCTAGGTATACCTACACATGTACTAAACAAGCTCTTGTCCAAAATCTTGAAATTTATAATAATAAACCCTAAAAATACCTAGGTATTTTCCTACCTACATTACCTACTATAAAAATATAATATGTATATATAATATTCCTGGACTCTTACGAAATAGAAAAGGCGAATGTAACTACATAATTACGCAACAAAAATGTGCCCTTTATTAAAATCAACTTCAGACGAATGAAAAACAATTAAATAAACAAATTCCTTCCGTCATTTAAACTAGGTATGTACAAATACATACATACATAACTACCGACGACACAGTTTATTGAAACAATCTTTCTAATTATCAACCAACTTAAATAATCGGTCAAACCCAAGAAGCACACATTTTATATTTATCGCAAACCTCAGACAACCCAAAAAAATCAACTGTCTGCGGCTTGATCGTTACAAAGGGGTGAACGAATATTGCAAATATAAACAAAAATTGTAGGAAAGGGTGAACAATAGAGAAGCAACACATAATTGAGAGAAGAGAAATCCTATCCTACAAAATCCTGCGAAAAGAACTTTCATTCTCGTAGAAAAAATGCTTTTTAAAAAGCTTTATAGAATAAAGCTTTTTCAATTTCATAGGTCACTCTGCTCCATAGGCGTAAGACATCTGTATATGATTATTTGTGCTATTAGCTTATGCAAGAACAAAAATTGTAAAAAAAAAATTAGCTTTTAAATAAAAAAATTTTAAAACATTTTTCAGAAAAAATTTTGGAACGCCAACTTAAATTTTTTATTATTGTTCGAATAAAAATTAAATTTACAAAAAAAAAAGTACTGAGCCGTTTTCGAGATATTGAATTTTCCAAAAAAAAAAAAAATTAGATTCTTTTTTTCAAAATTCAAAAAAAAAAATATTTTTCTTAAAGTTTTGGAATGCAATGTTTTTTAAACTTTTAAGAAGATTCTCTCTAAGAAATTATATTAAAATCCGTTATGTCGATAATGAGAAATTCAAAATTTTAAAAAAACGCTCCTTGGTAGGTACAGTCAGAAATATCTTAATTTAATTTTTTTTTATTAAATTATAGATCTTAAAAATTAATTGAAAGGAAAAAAATTTAAGCGAAATTCTCCGAACAGTTTTCGAGAAAAATACGATTTTCGAAAACCATTTTTTAACATTTGTATTGAGCGTACCGTTATTTTTAGGTCAAATAAATTTTTCTTCCCGTGTCTTGTAGATTATTTTAAGAAACTTTTATTTATCAAGTTTGAAAAAACAATCGGGGTTTTCGATATATTGAGTTTTCAAAAAAACTTTTTTTTTAAATCCACACAAAAAAAAAAAATGATCAAAATCGGTAGAACCACTTCCAAGGATTTTTTTTTTCAACAATTGCCTAGTTTTAACTAAATGGAATGTTTTGAATTAAAAAAAAACGAATCTGGGCAGTTTTTGAGAAAAAAAATATTTAAAAAAATTCGTATGGTAGGTACCGTTATTTTTCTCTTAAAAAAAAAAAAGAAAAAAACATCCGGTTGGAAAAAATTAAAACCCATATTAACCAAGTTTAAAGAAAATCGGCCGAGCCGTTTAGCTGCATAACTTGCCTTATAGTACCTATAAGTCGCAAGTAAAAAGGATAAGTGAATCGGACATCTTGTCCAAATAGTAAGTTTTAGTGTTTCGTGTATTTAAAATTCCGATAGACGTTTGTTTCTTTTTTATTCGCGAACAATTTAATTTGTTATTTTTTTTATCGTCATTTCAATTTCATAATATTTATTTTGTTTGAAAAAATTTTGGATTTTCATGCTGGGCTTTGTCTCAAGGTTTCCCAAATAAATTTAATTTAAAAATTCCCTAGTTGTTATAATAAAAACTGTGTTTCATTCAGCTTAATTATTTTCTTTCATTTCATTATTTACTTAAAAGTTTCCAATATTAGTCTTGGAATTTGACAAATAATTTTATTTTTTGAAAAAAAAATTTCCGGCGCTCACTTTTTACTACAAAGTATCCCACTATGCTTTGTAATAAAAACATTCTTTCGTTTCCTTAAATTGATTACATCCATAATCAATATAAATTTTCAAATCGCTTATTCTTCCACATCCACTGAACCCAGCCCAGCTGAGCAGCCATGGTGATAGATTTTATTAACGAGGTACGACTTGCACTTTTGTTGTTGTTGTTGTTGTTGTTGTTGTTTGTGTCTTTAACTTCTCTTTAGTTTTCCGCCATTTGGCTTATCTATCAAATCAATTTTAATACGTGGAATTTGGGTTGTGTTTCTTTTTTACTAGCGACTTATAGGTACTATAAGGTAAGTTATGCATTCGTCAAAAAAATCGAACTCGAGGATTTGATAAAAGTTGACTTTACGATGATAGCGAAGACCAAAAAAGTAGGTCTCGCAATTCTCTGTCTGTCTGTCTGTCTGTCCGACTACAGCTAAACGGCTCGGCCGATTTTCTTTAAACTTGGTAGATATGGGTTTTATTTTTTTCCCCCCGGATATATTTTGATTCGATTTTTTAAGACCAAAAATAACGGTACCTGCCATACGATTTTTTTTCGAAATTTTATAAATATTGTTTTTTCTCAAAAACTGTCCCACAGACTTTAAAAAAAAAATTCATAAAATTTCATTTAGTTAAACCTAGGTAATGAATGAAAAAAAATTTCCAAAAAATTATTATTTTTGGTACCCCCCTTGGAACCATTTTTTATGTTTTTGATTTTCTCAAAAACGGTTCAACCGATTTTGATCTTTTTTTTATGTTAAGGCTTCTCATTAGTTTCAATATTATTGTATATTCAAATTTTCAAAAATAATTTGTTTGGATTTTTAAAAAAAATTTCTAAACTTTTTTTGGAAAACTCAATATTTCGAAAACCTCATGCTCGATTTTTTTAAAACTTGATAAATTAAAGTTTTTTAAAATAATCTTCAAGATATGAGAAAAAAATTTATTTTACCTAAAAATAACGGTACCCTCCATACAAATGTTAAAAATTGGTTTCCCAAAAACGGTTCTGAGAATTTTGCTTAAATTTTTAGTCTTTCGATTAATTTTTAAGATCTATAATTTTATATAAAAAAATTTGAAAACAAGACATTACTGACTGTACCTAGCATAGAACGATTTTTTAAAATTTTGAATTTCTCATTATTGACATAACGGATTTTAGTGAATTTTTTTTTATAGAGATGCTTCTAAAAACTTTAAGAAACACTGCATTTCAAAACTTAAAAAAAAAAAATAAATAAAAGTTTATTTTTTTATGAAAGCACTACAACGACTTATAATTTTTGTTCTTGCATAAATTCATTTTTGCATAGCATTCTGTTTTTGTCTCTTACTACTAAAAGAATTTAAAAATTGATGATAATTTTATCGTTATGAGCAACCATTCCTGTCGCGAAGCAAAAGTGCAACAAAATATACTATAAGAACAATTTTTCTGAAATTTTTTTTTTTGTTCACTTACCCTCTCTTTCGTTGATAGTCTCAACAAAAATTAATATTAAATCTATGAATTTACATCGTCCTTATCCAAAACTTTTTCTTCCTTTAAAGAAGTTTCTTTCGCAGGTACAAAAAATTTAACTTAAGGTTGTTGATCAATTTGTCAAAAAAGGGTCTCATAATTTTGCCGGTCGGATGCTGAAGCTTCATATTTATCGTATTTTGATTTTAAATTTCAATCTTGACGAAATGCTCCTCGGGTGGGGATGATTTATACAACATATTCTAAATTCTACATGTTGTAATTTCTGCATTTAAAGACTATATATTTTACAATCCTGTTATTTAGATACACATAAGAAATTAATATTTTCACCTTAAGCAATTAATTTTCATTTCTACAATAAGATTCTGCAGTTATGACATCTTTCGCCTAAAAGGTAAAAAAAATCTGTTAGTTCTATAATTATTACTTGTAAATTACACTGAATTTTTGAAGTATACAAACTGAAACTTATTTGTATACTCTACAAGTTGGCAGCATTAATTTCTTTGATTCGAAGCATGGTTAGAGCAGCGTTTCCCAAAAGGTGGTTCGTGGAACCCTGAGGTTCCGTTAAGGAGTCCAAGGGGTTCTGAGTGCCATCGGAGAATTATTATCTTAAGCTTACGTCGTTTATAACTTTCTGGAAGAAAATTAGTCGCAACTAACCTAAAATGTTGAAAAAACATATGTTCATGAACATTTGATTAACCTTTAAAAGTCCTTAAAAGAGTATTTTCCGGTTAAGTCAGAGAATGAACATTCTAAAACAATCTAATTTTTTAATTTGAATTACGTTTGAATTGGACTTAAACTTTCGCTTACAACAAAAACATGTTAAAGAAAGAGACTGGATTCAGCTCCAGATCATCGCCAATTTTCAGACAGTTAGCCTTATTTGAGTGCCCATGGAAAACATGTATTTGTAAAAACTTGAATACCTAATTGCCTTGCTCCTAGTTCTGGGCCTCGAACAAGCTTTCAAAAGAGTCAGAAGTATGACTGTACACCTTTTATATTAGGTTGAAAATAAAATAATATTTTAATAACACATAATTGATTTCAATCTTATCTAACAACATATTTTTTTTTAAATCTCTCTTTTCAGGTAAGTTCCGTCTTCGGTTTTTCATGGACCATTAAGTAAGTTCCCATCATTATGAAAATGTTCAAAATACAAAAAGAAAAATCGAGAGATTCCTGATTTTCCTAAATATAGATGCACACATATACACATATACATTTGTATAAAAATATATTCACTACTGAGGCAACTGAGTATACACATTTTATTGTTTGGTGAATTAATGACCATCCTCGATAGAAGCCGAAAATCGATTTCCTCAACTTCCTGGTAGCCAGCTAATGAGCGCATCCAATTAAATGCCAATTCCTTTGTGAGCCATATTTCGAAATGAATCTAGGTTAATCATTATTCTTTGTTTCAAGCTTAATCTAATTGTCATTAAATGAACGTTGGACTTTTGCTCTCCCAAAAACGTCTACAAAAGAAATTAGGAAAAGAATCCCAAAACGAACGATACCTCTCCGATGGACTAAGTGCTGAAAGTTTAGCAATTTCCTTTTTTGAGTTTATTTTTCTTTCGCCTTTCCTAGACTTGAGACTTTATCGAAATTTTCCAAAGTACATACCTACGTTTTATAATCATTTCATAGGAAAGCAAAAAAAAAGAAAAAAAACCTCACACACTCTTTGAAACAATTTTATTCCACCATCCATCGTTTGCAATCATTCATCATGGCCAAATGCCGCATTTTCGAAAACATCTTTCCCCACTGTGGCTGGCGGTTGCGGTTGCATGGATGGGATTTCTGCTAAACTAGGTCAAGGCTCACTTTAAACAGAATTGAAGAGGATCATTGTTTTAGCTTTACGCACCCAAAATATTTCACAAAATTAGTGAATGGAGAGTGTGTGAGTGCTCTTAATCTCTAAACGTCTCATACTATAAATAACACGGAAACACGTTCAAATCTACCTTCAACTGTTTTCTGTTAAATTATAATAACTTGATCGCGTTCTCCTATTAAGTTCATTATGATGAGTTCTGAGACGAAATTGCTTTAAGTCCATAATAGAATCATTTTTTTATTTTAAGTTTTGTATGTCTTCAAAAGTCTTGTTTTAAACTGTTTTGAAATTATAACTAGTTCATGGCGACTCTCATCACTCACACAGTTAATAGCCCAATTTCTGGCTTTAATCAAAAGCTTTACCAGCAAACCGACGCCGATGGTTATGTAGACAATGCCAGCCTAGTTCTTGGCCCTCTCGCCTTGAATGATTTTTGTACCGATTTTTGGATTGAAATATAATGCAAAATCTATTGCTAAGCTCTTTGGACTTGACAGGAAAGACGCCCTGGTTCTGGTTTTGTATACGCTTTTGTGGCTCCAGCTCATGTTTTGATTCCAGCTGCAAAAAGGTCATTAAGGAAGTAAGTTTCCGATGATGACATAATATATGGACAACCGTACTGATGAAAACCGTATAATAAATTCAAACAAACTAGAATGATCATATGCGATGAACCAAATTTTAGCATCACCAACAATTAAGGCAAAAATACTACAATGTTCCAAAAATAGTAAAAAAAATGTTTTGGTCATTTGCAAGAAATGTTCAGAATAGTACTTCATCTTCGGATCTAACGCTAGCCTTCAATGACACTCGTTATATCAGCTCGCAAGAAATATCCAATTTGCCTGCAGCACAGTTTGCTGTTAGTTCGACGCTGCCAGAAGGAAACATCTTCTTTCGAACTCTTAAAGTTGCAAGAGTACTGAAATATTTCGATATACACAAATCTAATGGTCTCATTCCGATTGGATGGGAAAAATCATTTCTTCACCCTCTATTTGCTGCACTTACCACCCTTCTCTATTTATATCTTGAGTGAACGATTAGTGGCAGTATGGCTTTCGTAGCAACAGATCCACTGGTGATCTGATGGTATACCTCTCTGAACAGTGGCACGAATCTTTACATCGTTTTGGAGAAAGTAAGATTATTGACCTTGATATTTCAAAAGCATCTGATAGAGCTTGGTTTCAAGCACTTTTATCGAAAATTCATGCGTTTGGTATTGATGAAATTCTTCTTCGTTAGATTAGAAACTACCTCTTTCAAATCGCTCAATATAGTTTCTGTTGGACGGTTTTAAGTCTGAAGTTCATAAAATAAATGCTGGTGTGTAGCACAAGGCTCCATTTTCTCTCATATTCTTCAATGATCTTGTGTCTGAAAGTACTCTCACCTTCTCTTAACTTTTCTTTTTTTTTATAATCTACCCGCGCTCAAGGGATTATGATTACCCTTTAAATGTTTCAACACAGCGCGAGCGTGAAGTAAATGAAGAGAAAGAAGGGATAGGAAAGATGTGTGGCACGATGTTCTGAGACTGAAGGTGATTGTCTCAGATTTGTTATCTCCACGGATGGCGGCTGAACTAAAGCGGAGAAATGCCGTGTCTTATTTCTATGTGACTTATAATTCACATTATTTTATTCGTATTCATCCTTGTTGGGCAATGGGCATACTAGTTTAACTCAATTACATGTTGTTACTAACAACTTGTTAGTGTTATGCCTGAACAACATGTAATGACAGTAAGCCAGGATGGAATTAAAACGACATAGACGACGGCAGGGATCGAACCTGTGATCATGAGGTTGACAGGCGAGCACACGGCCACCTCCACCTCTTAAAAAAATTTATTTTTGAAAAATTTGATTTCTTAAGAAAATATTTATGCAAGAACAAAAATTATAAGTCCTCGTAGCAGTTTCTTAAAAATTTAACTTTTATATAAAAAATTTTAAAAACATTTTTAAGAAAAAAAAATTTAGTAAGAAATTTTTCTTAAGTTCTGAAATGCAATGTTTTTCAATATCTTAGTTTTGAAATTTGTTTTCTTGAATTATAGATCGTAAAAATTAAACGTGAGAAAAAAATTTTTATCAAAATTTTAGGCGCCGTTTTCGAGAAAAATACGGTTTTCGAAAACCATTTTTTGACATTTGTATGGTAGGTACCGTTATTTGAGATAAAATATATTTTTTTCTCAAATCTTGTAGATTGTAATTGTAACAAAAAACTTTTAATTATTAAGTTTAAAAAAATCAAGCATAAGGTTTTCGAATTATTGAGTTTTGAAAAAAAAAATTTAATTTTTTTTTTAAATCCACACAAATTTTGAATACACAATACTAGATATTCAAATTCTTGGGGAGCTCTAGCATAAAAAAAGGGATCAAAATCGGTTGAATCGTTTTTGAGCAAATCAAAAACAAAAAAAATGGTTTCATGGGGGTACCATTAATAACCATTTTTCGGAAATTTTTTTCAACCGTTAGCTAGCTTTAACTTAATGAAGTTTTTTTAAGAAAATCTGTGGAACAGTTTCTGAGAATAAAAATATTTATAAGATTTCGGAAAAAAATTCCCATGACACGAACCGTTATTTTTGGTTTTAAAAGAAAAAGAAGAATAAAACGTGTAGGGGGAAAAATTAAAAATGATATCTACCAAGTTTAAAGAAAATCGGCCGAGCCGTTTAGGCTGTAGTCGAACAGAAAGACAGACAGACAGAATTGCGAGACCAACTGCGATTGAGCCAACGCTAAATTGATCTACACAATGATCCATATGCTTAAGCTATGTATTCTGCTCTGCGTAACTCGTCTACTTTTTCTATTCATCCCTGGGCGAGTCTCAACCACTTTACATACCAGCTGTTTTAATTTTCAATATTATTTGAGTATCAACTACATATATTTTTTTTGGTTAGCCGGGTTTTAGGTTTTTTTACCAAATAGATCGCTTTGGGCTTACGCGTTTTAATTAATAGGGCTGATAACCCTGTCTCCAGCATAATAAAGTAATTTGGTGTGTTAGTTTGTAGAAAAAATATTTTTTTAAGTTAATACCTTAAGTTCATCTCAACTGTATAAAACTTCTTACATCTCCAAGTCTGTGATCCAAAGTTAATGCCCAGTTTTTGCCTTTTGCAGCAAAATACACCTATATACTTGTATTCGTTTATACTTTTTATGTTTTCGGTATTTAATTTCCAATTTTCTTTTGATTCTGTGCTTCCTCCACCTCTTCTAAATATCATTCTTTATACTTTTTTATCTTGAATAAGACGTTCCATAATCGACAGTACTCATACGCCCTGTTGATCATGAGTTGCAAAGTTCTGGAGGAATATGCGAATAAAGAACAGTGGGCTTATACACATTCTTGCAAAGTTAATCAATATGATCATCTTTGAAGACGTCTTGCACTCAACAGCCCTGCGTTACACCAATTAAATTTTCGAATCAATCCGCAAGTTTAACTGCGTTCCAATCTAGAGCACGTGTTCCTCTGTTCGTCCGAAATTCCGTGTTAAGACCAAACCCTATAATTTATAATATAATGCTTCTCCCCCAATTGTGTCGCAAGCAGTCTTGAAATATTAAAAAAAAAATACACGTACAATTTACGTTGTAATAGAAAGTTCTCCACTATACTTTTTTTTTTAAATGCAAATTTTGTCTTCTGTAGACTACCCTTATCTAAAGCCAGTTTGAACCTTTTTTAACAGATTTTAAAGTAAGCCCATGTTATAAGGCGTTTTTGTAAGACAGATGTAAATATTTTATATGTGGCGTTTGAAGGATCCGTTAAACAACCTTTTTATCTTACCTTACCAAAAACAAGGTAGTGAATGTTGAACCCCCGGCACGTTCCTAAATTCTTGATACTGACAGAATGCTTGATAAATCTGTTTGATAGTTCATTGATAAGGAGATATCCACGTTCCTTAGCGAATGAAGAGATTTAGGAAAAGTGCTTTAGCTACCACAAATTTTGTCTACAAATTTTCCCGCTTTTGGTTTTTTCTAACTATGCCAGAAAGTATCAGAAATATTTTATTACTATGACTTCAGTATTTTTTTCAAAAAATGAGTTTTACGTAAGCTTGTATCAAGACATTCCAAAAACTAAATTGAATGTCCTTTGATCTCCTGCAACCGACCTAATGATTAAATGTTACAGATATCGCATGCAAAAATTCAGTTGGTTACAATTTATTTCATTTCTTTAATTTTATAATGTGTTTTCTTATTGAATTTAAATAATCTATGTATGTATAACAATTGGCCTACAATCCAAAAGAACAAATTATTTAACATTTTGTTTCAATATCATTTCATTTAAAAATAAAATAATAATAAAACCGTTTTTTCGCTTGAATTCTTATAAACACACAATAATACTACTTACTGTAAAAATAAAACAATCCACCCATTACTTACACTTTATGCAAGAGTGACTAAATGATTTCAAGGAAGCATGGAGTCCTTGTTCCCATATATAGTACCAGCCCAGCCAACAGTATATACTGTGCAGCTATATCGAATAAGCCTTTCCTAAAGCCGCTTAATTTAAACACATTTATCGTAGACTATTAATTAACCTGTTTCTGTACGCCTTGCCTCTACAAATGCGTGCCTCTGCAAAAATGCAAGAATTAACTGAGCAGGACATCACAACAGCAAGGATTTAATTTTTCAATTTACCCGAATGTGTATTAGAGCACAGACCAGCATGAGGGAGCTTATACTACATTACTTGCCTTGGAGTCGCCAACTTAAGTATTTGCCGGGAGTAGCAATTAAATTCTTAGAATTTCTGCTCTGAAAAGAGAATCCCTGTTACAAAACTTAATCCTCTATAGCAGTCAAGTTGGTTGCTAAAAGTTGGAATTCTATCCTGGTAGATATTAGCTAGGAACAGAACACTTACCATCGACACAGAAAAATAAAGTTTTAAATTTCAAATTATTCGACATCGCCAAGGACTTATACGACGAGTACATATACATACATACCTACTCGTTTTTCGTTTACTGCATAATATACAGTCGCTGTTAAAAGTTTTGGACGTGTTTTTACAAAATCAAGCGAAGGAAAGGTAAAATAGAATAAACCAAAACTATATTTAGAAAAGTGCTAATTAACTTGAATTATAGATTTAAAATTATTTGTTTTGCTTAAGTATAATTTTACTTAAAGAAATTAATTTTGCCCCCCGTCCATTTGGACCATAGAGCATGTTTCAACAATAATCACTTTTTCGTTTTTTCGCCTTGCGATTAATACTCAGTGAGCAAAATTCAATTTTCTATTTATTTTGTACGTTATAATGACCAGTGAAATTTTATAGAATTGTCTGCAATTTTCTTTTCAGGAAATAGTCCATAGTCCTTTTATCATACTACATAATACTAATTTCGCTTCAAGTTTCTGGCAGCTCCGGGGGACATTTGACGAATACGTTATTTGTGTGGCGAAGGCAACAATGTCTACCACAAAAGTCGCAGGTGACATCTACCCCTTTTAACAGAAACTCTCTCGGGGACTGTTCGTATGACTGGCTGAACTCTCCCATACTGCGTTTTATGATGCAGGTGGTGAACTGTAATACAGTTCCGACGCCATCAGCTCCATTGCCAGTTCGATAAGCTTGTCGTTTTTGAAAACAATATTGTTAATTCTAGGTGGATTAAAGTATTGAAATATGTTGACGGTTGCTAGGACTGCCATGTCTAGTAAGTTGTAAAATACAATCATAGGAAAGCGTGTTGTTTGACGTGCAGGAATTAAGGTACTAGTACGGTCTAGAATGCCAAAAAAAACGCACGATTTTTGGGAATTTTTTCTCGGAAACCTTACAAGGTAATTACATAATTTTTTTTCTAAATAATGAATACATGCGTCAAGAGTACAAAAAAAAATATTTTTTTTTTAATTTTCGAATTTTGGAAGAGGGCGCAAACGTCGACTCATAAAAAAATACATGGTCCCATGACGGACAGTTAATCTTAGAATTGGCTGGACTGAAATAAAAAAAAACAAAGTGGGTTATTTAAAGGAAGGTTTCTTACGAGACAATTTACCACAATTTGTTAAAAATGTTAAAACAAAAAAAAATATCGAGCTTTGAAAAATAATTTTTTTTTTGGAAATTTTTTTGGCCATTTTTGGGTCGCTATTTTTTTAGTTCATAATTTTTTGGTCAAATTGTGGTACATTATCTTAGAAAACATAAAAACAATCAAGTTGCAACAAGTTTTTTGAAAATCGGTTCAGTAGATCCGGAGATTAACTGTCCGCCATGGGACCATGTAATTTTAGATGAGTCGACGTTTGCGCCCTCTATAATTCTTCCAAAATTCGAAAATTAAAAAAGTATTTTTTTTGTATACTCTTGACGCATGTTTTCATTATTTAAAAAAAAAATATGTTATTACCTAATAAGGTTTCCGAGAAAAAAATTCCCAAAAATCGTGCGTTTTTTTGGCATTCTAGACCGTACTAGTACCTTAATGGAGATAATTTGGTCGAATACATTGACTCCACCTTTGGTTATAGTCAAGTACCATTACAGGCATATTTTGATAACCGGAAGTGGCTTTCTCATAGTTATGTTTCTTGAATAGCAAAAACACTTGCTTGTTTGTTTTTGGAACATAACTCACCAACGCCATCTTTTGAGAAAATTCAAAAATGGATGAGTATGGACTGGGAGGTACTGCCTTCTGTTATTGACTTTTACGGTCTCATTATGGTCATCACAAAACTCCTTCAGTAAGAAAAGTGTTGGTACATTTCTTGTGTTTTTTCACATTGTGCCAAGGATGGTGATATTTTAATCGAGCAACCTCAAAATCCACGGATGTTAAGAAGTTATTAATAGTAAGGTTTTTTTTCATTTAGATTAGGATATCTCGATGAGTATCAATGATAATGAAAAGAAACTTCGGATGCAGTGATCTTAGTTTCATACAAATAATGACAAAAGATATTTCGTAGCAGAAACTTCTATCCAAAATCTGTTTATTGAACACATATAAGGAGCGGAGCATTTGAATTTTGACAGGTGATTGTGGCCATTTTAATATCTGTCAACTTGGTTGCCATTTATGAAGCCAAATTAATATGAAGATGAAGAGTTATTGCTTTCAACAATATTTACAAATGATTGAATTGTCTTATGAAATCTTCAGCTTCATTTACATATTTGTTAGGAATAAATCATACTTTATATATATTTTGATTTAACTAAACTAAAAGCTCATTTTCTCTCTTAAACAATATTTAGTTTTAGCAAAACTAGAATCTTTTCTCTCAAGATATTAAAGCTTATTTCATTTATCGTGTTTCAAAAAAATAGATTTGTATTTTTATCTTACTTAAATTAAAACTGTATTTAATTAACTTTTTAGTACTTTTTTGAAAAAAAATTTTAATTTAATATTTTTGTATAAAAAAAAAATATTCTGTAACTTTATTTTTGATTTTAATATTATTTTGTTCAACTATATTATACGTATATTTTTAATCTTTGCCATTTTATATATTTTTTAATATTATTCGAATTCGATGTAATGTTTCTTAAAATCTCAGAAAACACTTAACTTATGGTATATCAACGTCTGGGGTACCCCAGGTAATTGTCTAAAGCACACATTACATGTGACTCAAAATAAACCACTGACAAACTTATTCAGGCTAAGATGGTACACACACATTAAATTGAGCTCTAACTAACTTAAAATTTAAATGGTGAAGGATGAAATATAAATGAATATAGCACAGTGGCGTAGCTGGCATGGATGGCACCCGGTCCGGCAATTATGGTGTCACCCCAAGGATGAGAATCAGTCAAATTAATAAAACAAATAAAATTCCACTATTAAATTAATCAAGAATTTTTAATTGAAATTCAAATAAAAGTCATATACTAGAACATACTTTAATACATACACATACACATATCTTTATCATATTATCTAAAAGTGTTCATTTGTTTGTTGTCAGTTTGGCTGTATAAGTTAAAAATTTGACTTATCTGTTATATTATAAGACCCATCTGAAAGTGAAACATTTGCTAATTAAAATTAAAAATATACTATAAAAAAATCGTATGGAAACAATTTGAATAATTCCATTTTTGAGTGTTTTGACTTTTCTCTAATCTTTTTATTATTTACAGTCATCTTAACGATAACAGCGCCAAAGTTCAGATTTTCCATCAACTTACGTTGCACTTACACGCGTCTTTATAATACCCTTTATAAATTGTAACTTTTCATTATGCCATCAATGAAGATGTTTTTGTCGATGGGATCCGTGAGGAGCTCTGTTCACTATTGAAACAGAGTCTTACGGGCATATTATTCATTCGATTCATCCAGATTAAAACTTAAATCCGTATATAAATTATAAAAAATCAATGTAAATACATCCAGATTTAATTTTTATTCTTGATATATCCAATGGCGGTTAGTGTCTGTTTTCATAAACATTTTACTGAAAAGCGCATACAGTGCGACAGTTAGGTTTTAAGGGCTATTCACATGAGAGCGACCAACGACCAACGAATAAAAAAACAAATGGGATTTAAAACATAATATAAACATAGATTCTTCACAAAAACTTTACAAAAGGGTAGCAATCTAGTATAATTTAATGTTAATTTATAAAAATTTTAGTTGTAATTGCTAAAATGAGAGAAATTTGAGAAAATAAATTGGTCGTCGCGAATTGCAATATGATCGCTACGACCAATTTATTTTCTCAAATTTCTCTCATTTTAGCAATTACAACGCAAATTTTTATAAATTAACATTAAATTATACTAGATTGCTACCCTTTTGTAGAGTTTTTGTGAAGAACTTATGTTTATATATGTTTTAAATCCCATTTGTTTTTTTATTCGTTGGTCGTTGGTCGCTCTCATGTGAATAGTCCTTTATATCCGTAAAGAGGTTATACCTTTGTATATAAAAACTATAGTACTCTCATGAAGAGGAACGAACGATGCGGCGGCGTCATGCGAGCGTATTCCATAACTTTTTACGTAGAGTAAGTAGGTAGTAAGGACAGACGATAATCAGGAAGGGGTGATAATATTTTCGGTAAAAGCATACCGAAGGTGCAGAACAAAGCGACGACAATAAAGCTATTTTCTGTTTTCTTTTTATCAATTTTCTATACAAATAAGTATGAGGTGGCATTTTTTGCTTCACGCATAGAGAAAAAACGGTATATTGTTTGGTTTGATTTTTTTCGTTCGCTGTTTGTATGTATATTGGAGCAAATGTAGGATATATATTCAAATAGACGAATTTTTAAACGGTTACCACTCAGAACAATTATTTTGTATAGATGATAAATATTTTTGTAGGCAGATTTTTCAAATGCAGAATTTTGAGAATTTTGGAGTCTTGAGTTATTCTGAAATACAGAAAAATTATATTGAAAGCTAAAATTTTGAAGAGTAGAATTTTGGGAAATAAATTTTGAAATGCATAAAAATTAATAAGAAAAATTTTGAAAAACAGAAATTTGAAATGCAGAAAGCTTAGTAAGAAAAATTTTGAAAAGCAAAATTTTGAAATGTCAATAAATTTTCGCTTTTTTTCTCATAATCATTGTCTGTGCGATTGGCAGTGGTTATTTATTTTAAGGTAATGGTTGAAAAATTTTTTTCAAAAAATGGGTATTTTTGGTACCCCCTATGGAACCATTTTTTTTTTGTTTTTCATTGTATCAAAAACGGTACAACCGATTTTGATCATTTTTTTTTTTGCTAAAGCTCCCAAAAAACTTAAATAGAATTGTGTATTAAAATTTTCAAAAAAAAAAAATTGGATTTTTAAAATAAACTTTTCAAAACTCAATATTTGAAAACCCCATGCTAGATTTTTTTTAAACTTGATAAGTAAAAGTTTATCAATATAATCTACAAGATGTGAGAAAAAAAAATTATTTTACCTAAAAATAAAGGTAACCACCATACAAATGTAAAAAAAAATTAAAAAATGGTTTTCAAAAATCGTATTTTTCTCGAAAACGGCGCCTGGAATTTTGATAATTTTTTTTTTCTTTGTATGATCTTTAATTTAAATTTTTAAATTAAGATATTACAGCTTGTACATACCATAGAACCATTTTTTCAAATTTTGAAATTTGACAATTTTCTCATTATGGAAATTTTGTATAGAGATGCTTCCAAAAAGTTTAAAAACATTGGTCTTAAAGCTTTGAAAAAATTATTTTTTTAATTTTTGGAAAAAAAGTATTTTTTTTTCTTGGAAAATTCAATATCTCAAAATCGGCTCAATATTTTTATGTAGACAATATTTAACTCGAGATTTTGATCAAAGGTGACTTTACGATGATAGAGAAAACGAAAAAATAGTTTTTTTATCTAAAAAAATTGTTTTTGAAAAATCAATGTCTTGAAAAAGTTTAAGCGATTAATTTTTGAAAATATTTCCTAGAATCTTTATTTTTAAATACTTAAAATTAATATCCCAAATTTTTTTTCTAGAAAAATTTTAAAGAAATTTCTTATATCTAAAATTAGTTTAATAATAAAAGGTTTTTAAGACTTTGTTTGCATAAATTCGTACTTTTTATATTTACATATATTAACAAAATACAAAAAAAAAAACAAAATTTTTATTTTAATGAATTAATAATTTCCAAATTTGATGAAAATTCGTAGACAAACATTAAAAGAAATATTTGTTTGTTCAAAATTCGCAGTGCAAATATCATATTTTTTTACAAAATATATGGATAAAAACTATTTTTTTTAAAAAAACGTTTATTTTTATTTTCAAAGTTTTTCATGTGGGGTGCATCAATAATTTTTTTAAAATTAACACCATATTTATTTTTTTTTTAATTTTTCTAAAATTGCTTATTGGCAATATGTAAATGCATACAACATATTTTTTTCAAGAAAGGTATCTGTTTTTTTTTTTAAATATTATGTCAATAATATTTTTTTTCTATTTATTCCAATTTTTTTTTTTAATTAATTTAAGTTTTCTTAAATTATTTTTTTCTCGAAAAACTTATTTGATTTTTTTTTTCACAATTGCTTTACGTGAATATTTATAAATTTCTGAAATTGTTTATATAAACATAAAAAGTATTAAAAATTTTCTATATTTTTTGCAAACAAAGTTTATATGAATAAATTTTAAAAACTGGTCTATACCTTACCTATCAAATATCTTTTTTTTTATTTTTAATTATATAAATACCTATGAACGCATAAAAATATTTCTTTTGTAATCAAAATTATTTTCTACCATACCATATTTGACTTCAATGGTACGTTTAAAGTTTCAGGAATTCGAATGAATTTTCGTTGTTTTTGTTTTATGATGCATTTAACGCAAACGTGTGTGATCAGTAAGGGTATAGCATATCCTTGTTTATTCCATAAATATATGTGGCCACATTGAACTTTTATTCCCTTCAGCTCAATTTGCCATTACTATTACTCAAAACAAGTACAATATCAAGGAAACGACAAGAAAGACGGAAGACGAGGAGAAAGAAGATTAGTTTTAAGCATACCTTTTAATAAATCAATAAAAAGAAATATAAGTTAAAAAATAAAATATGAATATTATGTGTACTTATAAATAAAATGCACGACTGGGTAGCACGAACTTGCTCCTATATAATAGACTAGGAATTTTAAAAACGAACGTTATTAGAGAAAACTGTTCATATGGATAAAAATATTTTTTTAAATTCTCTTAATAGTAAGACATAAAAACAAAATGCTATGCAAATTGTGATACAATGAAAATTATAAGTCGTTGTTGCAGTCTTTTTTTAAAATAAGTTTTTATATACAAAATTCTTAAAACATTTTTAAGAAAAAAATTTGGTCGAACATTAAGCTTTTATTATTGTACGAATGAAAATTAAATTTCCAAAAAAAATATTGAGCCGTTTTTGAGATATCGAATTTTCCAAAAAAAAAGCTCTTTTGCAAAAATTCAAAAGTTTTGAAATCCAATGTTTTTTAAAGTTTTAAGAAGCATCTCTAGAAAAAATGTAATTAAAATCCGTTATGTCGATAGTGAGAAATTCAAAATGTAATATCTTAATTTATTTTTTTTATTAAATTAAAGATCATAAAAATTAATTCTAAGAAAAAAAATGTCAAAATTCTAGGCGCCGTTTTCGAGGAAAATACGATTTTTGAAAACCATTTTTAACATCTGTATGTTGGGTACCTTTATTTTTAGCTAAAATAAATAAATAAAATAGAAAAATCTAGCATTGTGTTTTCGAAATATTGAGTTTTGAAAAAAAAAAATGAAACTTTTCTTAAAAATCAAACAAAAAAAAAAGAATTTTTGAAAATTTGAATACGCAAATCTGTTTAAATTGCTGGGGAGCTTTAGCATAAAAATTATTCGTGATACCCTCAATAACCATTTTGCCGAATTTTTTTCAACCATTATCTAGCTTTAACTAAACGAAATTTTTTTGTATTTTTATTTTTTTAAATCTGTCGAACACTTTTTGAGAATATTATATATTTGAAATATTTATAAAATTTCGAAAAAAAAAATTCGTCTGCCAGGTACCGTTATTTTTGGTCTTAAAAAAAAAAAGAAAAAAATATGTGGGGGGGAAAAATTTAAAGTGATATCTACCAAGTTTAAAGAAAATTGGCTGAGCCGTTTAGGGTGTCGTCGAACAGACAGACAGCAAACAGACAGACAGAATTGCGGGATCCACTTTCTTAGTCTTCGCTATCATCGTAATGTCAACTTTGATCAAATTCTCGAGTTCGATTTTGTTCAGAATGCATAACTTGCCTTATAGTACCTATAAGTCGCAAGTAAAAATCGAAATGAAAAGTAGTTAAAATAAAAAAGTGTCATGCGTCCATTACTTAAATTTATAATTTTTTCGAATCATGAATCATTTTTTTACTTTAGTTTTCACTTTGAGAATTGCAGATTGTAGTCATAAAATTTGACCAAAGCAGACCCAGGAAACGCCGGGTATTATCGAATATTATTCAATAGTTTAACAAACTTGAAATTTCTTTTTTCTAGGTTAAAGAGCTGTAAATTCATTTATAGCGTCATCAAAATTAATTTCTTTGGCTGCCTAAAATTCCGTGATATTTGAGCTAAATTTCAATGAGTGTAAATTTTAAATAATTTCAGTTTACTGAAACTCCTCTCATATGACGCATCTGATACACATATTTTCATAAACATTTTTAATGGGACGATAAAATTTGGAAGAGATGCTGTAAAATCTCGTTCTACGATGAATTTATAAAAAGTCTAGACATAATTAATTAGACATTGTAACTTTGGCCGCTTTTAAATTACTTCTCAACCTTGGTATCTCTACCAGCAAATTTCGAAACACCTAATTTCGATTTATCAATATTTTCTAAAATCAAAGTATTTGGCTGCACATTAAATTTAAGAATATTTCTCCTTTTTTGAACGTTTCTTTTTTAGTTAGGGGATGACCTGGATCATTCTTGGCTTTACTTGAATCCGGTGAAAGGCGGCTGTTGTCGAGATACAGACATTTTTCTTAATTTTCCGATAAAATTGTATCTGTTTTTATTTGTGTGTCGGATTTCACATGTATAAAAACTTATTTATTCAATTCGGCCTGCCTGATGCGCTAATTCCCTTGCAAGTCCGAAACACTCTTGTACACTATTGCGAACATTAATTTGTTGACCAATTAGATTAGCAAACATCAACTGTTAATTTATTTTTGATGGTTACTGTAATTGGTTCACGGCATAAACTACTTCTATAACTACATTACATTACTAAATTAAGGTGGATGAAATGTTGGTGTAATTTGATAAATTTCCTTTTCGTGAGTGCAAAATAACTCGTTAGTCTAAAATCCACAAATGGGACTCATCGTGACCTTCTTTCTTTTTACATTCAGTTTTCGCACACAAACACAAAGGCTAGAGGCAGGAAACACATCCAGCTCAAGAAGGACATGTTAGAAAGGTGTTTTTGCTATAATCCACATGGAGTTTTTGTCAGTTAACTTAGGGTGCAGGAAGAGTTTGTTTGAAATTCAAATAGTAGATATAAGCTGGGTGCATAATTTTATGGACATATCCCTGCAATGAGACCAGATTGAAATTTGAGTTATAAAATTGAAAATTTTATTACGTAGAACTTCTGTAATTATGAAATGATATAACCTACTTATGAATTATGTTTAGACAAACTTTGTCGGATTTTGAATGAAAGGGTTTTAAAGTTTTGTTATAATTAAATTTGTTCTAGAAGGACGAGACATTTTTTGTTTTGAATTATCATTAAAAAACTACAAGATAGAAATAAATTTGGTTTTTGTTTACTTTGAAACGACTTTATTGGTTTTAATTAAATTTCGTACTTGTAAAATTAATTGCAAAAGAACTCCTAAAATTTGTTGTATTTATGGGTCACAGAATGTTCTTCAAATTCAAATATTCTTATCAATTTAAATGATATTAAATACTAGTATTTTCCAAACAATTCAGGGCGTCAGGGATATTTAAGAATAATGATTATTGCGAATATTCTTAGAACAAAATCCTTCAACACTATGGGTCTATTTCCAATGTTGACATAATTTTTCGGGGATTTTAGAAAAGCCCTACTTTGGTCTATACTGACCCATGTCAACAAAAATTGCTCTGTTAATACGACGAATGGTAGAAACATTGTGTAATATATCTAATGCAATTGGCAGGATCGCCATGTAATGGCAAGATCGCCATGTAATGTACCTTCTATCTAATTATCTATTCGACGGGCAGAGCATAAAAATGCCATAGGTTTTCTGCCATAAATGAGAAACACTTTGTATAACTAAAATGAATCTGATTTTATTTTCCAATTTTACATGCTTATATACTAGTTGCTTACAAATATGTTATTGCTTACAAATACTTTATTATTTACAAATACTTTGTTTACAAATAATAATAATAGAACTTAATATTGTATCTTAATATCTAGTGTCATATGTTACAAATTTGGGTGAACTACTTAGAGTTCAATACTGTTAGTCATTGTTTGCTTGTGTCAGCAGTTTAGGTTTAGGTGGGTCAGTCATAGTCATCGTCGAAGTCATTGTGTGCATCGTGTGCAGGTTTCGTTTTCGTTTGTTTTTGTTTTTATTTTATTTGTTTGTAATGTTTTCGTTTAGGTTGTCTCGTAGGGTTGAGGTAGGTTAAGTAGCTACACTACACCATCACCCTTAAGCGGAAAATTATTTGAAGAATAATTTTTCAAGAAAAAATTTTAATTGGACTGGTCTCAAAAGCTGCAACATATGACGTGGTTATGTTATTATGGAAGTAAAATTTGTGTATGCATGTTAATATCTAATATTGTTTCAGATAACTATTTCTATTCTTTTATATAATATATTTCTTAAGGCTATTATTGTGGAGTTTTTTATGTTCCCCATTTATATTTATTACTGAATTGACATTGTTTGTTTCAATTATCTTATATGGTCCATGGTAAGGACTTTGCAATTTCTTTTTACTTTCTAATCTTACAAACACTAAATCTCCTAATTTAAAATTTGAAACATTCGTACTTTTGTCGTATTCTAATTTTCTTTTCTTTTTAACATTTTCAATAATTTTATTCGTTTTTGTTATTGCGTGCTTAAGTCTAATCTTGAGTTCATTTACATAGTTTTCTAGATTATACACTTTATTATTTGAATTTATTACATCTTTTGGTAGGTAGGATAGTTTTCCAAAAATTAATTCGTATGGTGTGTAATTAGTGTCAACATGTGGTGTTGTGTTATATGAGAATGTGTAATACGGAACCCAGGTGTCCCATTCATGATCTTCGGTAAAGTTTAAAATAAATTCATTTAATGTTCTATGGTTTCTTTCTAGTGAACCTATACTTTGATGATGATATGGAGCTGAATAGATTGGTTTGATTTTTAACATTTCACAAATATTTTGCATTAACTCATTTTTAAATTCAGTTCCGTTATCTGATTTGAGAATTTTAAAACAGCCATATTTCAGAATGAATTGTTCTACCAATGTTTTGGCTATGGTTTTCGCGTCTTTACTTTCGATAGGGTGTGCAACAACATATTTGGTTAGTTCACATTGCATTGTCAATATATATCTATATCCATTTGATATCCTAAGAGGTCCTACTGTATCTATTTGCACAGTTTCAAAACTAGTCGTTGGTGTATCTGTTATGGTCATTTTTTCTTTAATATGTCGTGTCTGTTTGTTTTTAGTACAAAGCTCACAAGCGTTGACAAATTTCTTAACCATTTGTCTCATATTTTTCCAAACATATTTTTGTTTAAGTTTGGTTATTGTTTTTCGTATGCCTAAATGTCCTCCATATGGTGTGTTGTGGTAATCTTTTATGATATTCAATTTTTCTTTATTATTATTTATTCTTTTAGGGGGTTTATATATTAATATATTCATGGGCGAGTGTTTTTCATCAGGTTGCAACCTATTATAAATATCTTTTAATTTTTCTTTTTCTACATATTTAAATATTAAATCTTCTTCACTAAGCGCTATTTCTTCAACGGGTACCCTTTTTAATTCTGATACTAACTTCTCCAGAGTCGAAACTTGTTTCGCTGGATTATCGCTGCATCTCACAATAACTTCTTTTTCATTTATTTCAATACTAGTATTTTTTCTTTTATTATTTCTCGCTATTTCAAATCTTAAGTTTTTCATATTTCTGACGTCAGAAATGGCGTACAATCCCACATATGAAGGTAGCTAGTCTTCTGTTGAGATGTGTAGTTCTCCTTTATAATATTATTATTCTTAGTGGCAATATTCTTTGCCATACCCCTTGTTATTGCCATGATCCGCTCCTTGGAGTCGCAATCACTTTGGCTCTTATTATTGTCATTGTTTACCAACATGGATTTTAAAATATCACTGTCAATTTTTATCCTTGAGAGTGCATCGGCATTTGTATTTGATGTTCCTTTTTTATAAACTATCTGAAAGTCGTAATCCGATAAATCTATTCTAATTCTCGTTAATTTTGACGATGGGTTTTTATGTGAAAATAATGAAACTAGTGGTCTGTGATCTGTTACAACTATGAATTTTCTTTCATAGAGATAAGGTCTAAAAAAATTAATATTCTTTGGAAACTATTTGAAGATATTTTTAGTCCAAATGGTAGTCTTTTGAACTGATAATGTCCATCTGTTGTTGAAAAAGCAGTCGAAGGGCTTGATTCCTCCTTTAATGGTATTTTGTGAATAGAACTTGTCATGTCAAGTGTGGAAAAATACCTTGCTCTACCTAGTTTATCGAGAACATCGTCTATTCTTGTCAGTGGAAATTTATCATTAACAATCTTGTTGTTCAATTTCCGGAAATCTACTACTAAACACCATTTTTTTTTTCTTACATCTTTATCACTTTTCTTTGGTACTAAAAGCAAAGGAGAGTTGTATGGACTAACTGAATGTTCAATAAATATCATTATTCAAGAGTTCTTTCACCTGTTTTTTTATTTCTAAATTTTGTGTCTGAGGGAGTCTGTAATTTTTGATGTATACTGGATTTTCATCAGTAATATTAAGTCTTTGAGTGTAGAAATCGTTAATGGTAAGCGATTCATCGTTGAGATGAAAAATGTCTTGATATTTCTCACATATCTGTTGTATTTTTGTATTTTCTTTTAAGCTTTTAGTAAGAGCGTCCAACGTTTCAAATTTTGTTGCAAACCCTAACGCAGTTTTTACGTTTTGCGATAATTTTACATGAAATATGAAAATTATAAATTCAATTTTTGCCGTATCTTTCAGAGTATCATACAATATCTTTGCTAGTGTTAAAAATGCATAGAGCTCTTTGAAATTTCCCGTGAAAATTGGGACAATTTTCATTGCAGATTCAATGTTAAAATCCGACATTTTTGTTTGTTTGTTTATATTCGTTTCTATTATATTTTTTACTAATTGGTATTTTTGTGTAAATTTGTCTATAAGTAAATTGTGATTTGTATCTAATTTTTCTATTTTAAAATTTTCTATAAGAAATTCTTTCTTTAGTGTTTTTATTTCTTCTATTTTATTTAATCAAGTGTTTTCTTTGTATACTCTACCTACATTTTTTTTTTGTTTAAGTGTATATTCTCTAGTGCCATAATTATCACTTCCATTGGTTTAATTTTAAAAGGATTTCTTGTTTTATATTGTATTTAAATTATTTCTCGTTACAATTTTTTTTTTTTTTTTTTTTTTACATAATTTTTTAAATAGTTATGAATTTTGATCACTAAAACTATTATTACTGTTAATATGATTATGATTAGTATAAAAATTTGTTCTAAATTTAAACCTTCTTTAATTTTGTTTTCTTTTGGTTTGGTTACCAAAGGTGTTTTCCAGTTCATTTTAAAACAATATTTCCAATTTAGACTGTATTTATACTATTTATTCTTACTTTGTTCTTAACATAGTTTTTGTATAATTATTAATTTTGTTTGCCACGTATAAAATAAATAAAATTATTGCTGCTGTAAAAGCTGCGATTTTGAAAGGATCTTCTTTGTCATTAACTATGACATTCTCCTTAACGTTATTATTTCCCATTATATAAAAAAATGTATTATTTATTTAAGTCGTTTCGGACCACTTATTTTTGGAGTAGGAGTGTATTGTGGTGCTCCCACAACTGGACCTGGTATGTATTTTTCAGACATTCAGAGATTCAGATATTCGAATCTGGTCAGGATCGCCATGTAATGGCAAGATCGCCATGTAATGTACCTTCTATCTAATTATCTATTCGACGGGCAGAGCATAAAAATGCCATAGGTTTTCTGCCATAAATGAGAAACACTTTGTATAACTAAAATGAATCTGATTTTATTTTCCAATTTTACATGCTTATATACTAGTTGCTTACAAATATTTTATTGCTTACAAATACTTTATTATTTACAAATACTTTGTTTACAAATAATAATAATAGAACTTAATATTGTATCTTAATATCTAGTGTCATATGTTACAAATTTGGGTGAACTACTTAGAGTTCAATACTGTTAGTCATTGTTTGCTTGTGTCAGCAGTTTAGGTTTAGGTGGGTCAGTCATAGTCATCGTCGAAGTCATTGTGTGCATCGTGTGCAGGTTTCGTTTTCGTTTGTTTTTGTTTTTATTTTATTTGTTTGTAATGTTTTCGTTTAGGTTGTCTCGTAGGGTTGAGGTAGGTTAAGTAGCTACACTACAATTGCTTAAAGCTTTATTTTAAGAAGTTAATAAGGTCTCTTTATTTGCGATTATTCTTAGAATATACTTATCAATCATATCCCAAAATATCCTTGCTGAATTAGGGGACACCCATTTAGAAAGTTCACACAACCTTTAAGATGATTAAAACAATACGAGTTTCAGAAAATTAGGAAAGGATTTAATAGAAGATGCTGATGCACCCTAGTTTTGAAGTTCTTAGTATTGAAATGGGAAAGAAATGCAGAGTTAAGCAATGCATTTCACATTCGTGTGTAATGACAAATTGAGAAATCCATAAGCTGAGTCACTTTGACCAAAACGGTGAAAATTTGAATGTAGTCTACGTATAGCTGATGTGATGGACATCTTGTATTTTGTTGTATATCACTTCCATTAATAGAATGTGCCAGTGATTGAATTTGCTGAATTTCTTGAATTCCTGAAAGTAGAAACTTCAACGTGGAATTCATACCTAGAAACGGTGTTACCAATATTGAAATCAAAAAAAAATTTACTCTTACAATTAATTTGAAAATTTCATACTACTCGTATTTAAATATTACAAATTTACATTTCTTCTAGGATTATAATTGTTGGAAGTATTTAATGAGCTAAGTGATAAGTCGAATTTAGAATAATAAGTTATTTAAATGTCGAACCAATTTCCAAGAACATATTCCAAAACATCAAAGAACTTTTATTTCGAAAAATGAAGGTAAATTATAACATTTGGAATATTTATTAGTGTTCAACAAATTTAATTGATTATTCCTTTGTAAAAGTTCCTTTCAATTTTAGAAAAAAGTTGTCAGGGCCATAGCAAGATCGCCTTATGCCCCCATTTTCTCAAAAATTTATTTAGTAAAAGCGAGCTTATGGTTACAAAAAAAAAAATTACTAACAATTTTTATTAATGGCATTTTTCGTAGAACTATTTTGGTTTGGTTTTGGATTTTCTCGAAAACGGTACAACTGATGGTTATGAATAGGTTTATGTATTCAAAATTTCAAAAAAAAGATGTTTTGATTAAAAAATATTTCCAAACTTTTTTTGGAATACTCTATTTTTCGAAAACCACATGCTTGATTATTCTTTTTGAAACTTGCCAGTTTTTGTTTTTTAAAACTATCTACGAATTTTTATTCTATCTAAAAATAACGGTACCCACAAAAGGATTGATTGGGCAATTAATACCTTTCAACCCTACAAATCACCAGGTGCAGATGGTATCTTCCCAGCTCTTTTGCAGAAGGGAAAAGAATACCTTATGCCTTATCTCATTAATATTCTTCGGAGTAGCATCGCTCTTGGGTATATACCAAGTCTATGGAGAACAGCTAAGGTAATCTTCATCCCCAAAATAGGGAAAAAAGACACAACCCATCCAAAGTCTTTCAGGCCAATAAGCTTAACATCCTTTATACTGAAAACTTTGGAAAAGGTAATTGACAACTTCATAAGATCAGAAGTATTAATAAGTAGGCCTCTCAATCAGCAACAACACGCATATAGGGCGGGCAGATCAACCGAGACCGCCCTGTTCGAACTAACAAACAAGATCCAAAGAGCCTTAGATGTAAAGGAAACAGCATTAGCTGCTTTCTTAGACATAGAAGGAGCATTCGATAACACGTCCCACGAGGCGGTAGGCAAAGCTCTTGTTAGAAAAGGCGTACCCATCACTATAACCAGATGGATAAAAGAAATGTTAGGCACTAGAAATGCAAAGGCACAAGCAGGACAAAACGTAAAAAAAGTAATCACAACGAGGGGATGTCCTCAGGGTGGTGTACTATCACCCTTGTTGTGGAGTCTTGTTGTAGATGAATTGTTAGAAAATCTTACCTCCCAAGGTATATACTGCATTGGCTTTGCCGATGACATCGCTATCATTGCAGTAGGTAAGTTTGAAGAAACTCTTTGCGATATTATCCAAAGAGGACTAACAATTACAAGTAAATGGTGTATGTCTGTAGGGCTTTCAATAAACCCATCCAAGACAACAATCATACCATTTACTAGGAAAAGACTTCTACCACATATAAAATCTATCCGTTTGAATGGTGAAGTAATTGAAACGCAGAGGGAGGTAAAATATCTAGGAATTATACTAGATAGTAAACTCCTCTGGAACAAACACATAAATTATATAGTCGGAAAATCCACAAAAGCCCTAATGATTTGCAAAAGAATTGCAGGTAAGTCATGGGGATGCAAACCGAGCATCCTCAGGTGGATGTACACTATGATGGTAAGACCCATCATTACCTATGGTGCGGTTGCATGGCACAAGAAAACCGAATTAACAACAACTAGGAAAACCCTAGAAAAAGTCCAAAGGCTCGCATGTATCTGTATTACGGGAGCAATGAGAACCTGCCCTACCGCAGCTATGGAGGTTATCCTCCATTTATCCCCTCTACACGAGGTTATTAGAAGTGCTGGAGTGGGAGGTATCATCAGGTTCTCAAAGGAAGGAACTGGGACCGGCAAAATTATTGGTCTCAGAGAAAGGGACCTAATTGACAGGTCCACAATAACAAACCTTATTGACATCCCAAGAGATGGAATGATCAAAAAACATAATTTCGAGAAAAACTTTCTTACACAGCTCAGTAACAAGAAAGACTGGGTAGGAGAGGATACAAACTACACACTCGAAACAAATACCATCAAGTGGTACACTGATGGATCGAGAACAAGCGAAGGGACTGGTGCAGGAATCTTTGGGCCAAAAACCAAACTTTCTATACCGATGGGGCAGTCCACCAGCATCTTCCAAGCGGAGGTAAACGCCATAGGGAAATGCGTGGATCGCAATCTCGAAAGGAATTATCGTAACAAGAACATTGCCATTATGTCAGATAGTCAAGCAGCACTCAAGGCGCTAAACTCATACACCATCAGCTCTAAGCTAGTGTGGGAGTGCATAAGCAGACTAAATGAACTAGGTAAACAGAACAGAGTCACACTCTACTGGGTACCTGGGCATGTTGGTGTTCTTGGAAACGAAAAGGCAGATTCCCTAGCAAAAATAGGCGCTTCAACCCCCCTAGCAGGGCCTGAACCCTATTGCGGAATAGGTGAAAATGTCATCAAGACCAAAATTAAAGAAGAAGAGGAGGCAAACAGATCTAAAAACTGGAATGAACTCCCTAGGCTGAGACAGGCGAAACTGCTACTGGGCAACTACAACCGGCAACGCTTCGAAAACTGTATCAACCTTAGTAGGAATAACCTAAGAGTAATAACATGTATTCTAACAGGACACTGCAAACTTAGAAGACACCTTAACCTACTGGGTGTGGTAAGCAGTGCCACTTGCAGATTCTGCAACATGCATGAGGAAACGCCGGAACACATACTGGGAAAGTGTTATCCAATCATGCACCAGAGGAAAACACATCTGGGACAGTACCAGGTGGAAGAGAGCAACCTATCCTCTCTCAAAGTGCTCCAAATACTAAAATTCTTAAAAGCAATAGGTTTGGAGGAGGAACTGTAGGATGATTCAGCTCATCATTTTTATAAGAGGGGGCACAATAGATCTACAGGTCGCAGTGCAATAACCCCCAATACAATTCATTCATTCATTCAACGGTACCCACCATACAAATGTTAAAAAAATGGTTTTCAAAAATCGTATTTTTCTCAAAAACGGCACCTAGAATCTTGATAGTTTTTTTTTTTCAATTAATTTTTATGATCTTTAATTTAATAAAAAAAAATTTTAAATTAAGATATTACAGCTTGTACCTACCATAGAACCATTTTTCCATTTTTATCCACATAACGGATCTTAATGAAATTTTTTATAGAGAAGCTTCTAAAAAGTCTAAAACGTATTGCATTTCAAAACAATGAAATAAATATTTTTTGAATTTTTGAAAAAAGAAATATATTTTTTTGTTTTTTTGTTTTGTTGAATATTTTCAATATTTTTTTTTGTAAATTTAATTTTAATTCGAACAATAATAAAAACTTTAAATTGGCGTACCAAAATTTCTCCTTAAAAATCTTTTAAAAAGTTTGTGTATAAAAGTTTTTTTTTAAGAAACCACTACAACGACTTATAATTTTTGTTCTTGCATAAATTCATACAGTTTTCTCTAAGAAATTCCTAGTCTATTACATAGGAGCAAGTTCGTGAGACCCAGTCACGCATTTTATTTGTTATTTTACGAACCAAAATTAAATTTCAAAAAAAACTTGATCCGTTTTTGAGATATTGAATTTTCAAAAATAAATAATTTTTTTTCTTCAAACTCAGGAAAATATTTTTCTTTAAGTTTTGAAATGCAATATGTTTTAACGTTTTAGAATCTTCTCTTTAAAAAAGTATCATTAAAATATGTTATCGTAGAAGTTAATTTCCAAAAAAAATTGTTGTATGGTAGGTACAGTCAGCAATATCTTGATTTAATTTTTTTTTTATTAAACTATAGATCGTAAAAATTAATCGAAGGAAAACAAATTTTATGAAAATTCTGAGTGACGTTTTCGAGAAAAATACGATTTTCGAAAACCATTTTTCTCACATTTGTATGGTGGGTAGGTGCTGTTATTTTTAGATAAATTAAAATCTGTTTTTCACATTTTGTAGATTTTTTTAAAAAAAACTTTTGTTCGTCATTTTTTTTCGGACAATTTAAATATTAAAAATCGCAAAAAATATTTTTTCAAAACTTGAATATACAATAGTATCCAAACTTTTGGGGAGCTTTAGCAAAGAAAAAATTATCAAAATCTGTTGAACCGTTTTTGAGAAAATAAAAACAGAAAAATTGTTTCGAGGGGCTTCAAAGAAATGATTTTTTTTTGTAAATTATGTCGAACAGTTTTTGACAAAAAAATATATTTATAAAATTTCAAAAAAATCGCATGGCAGGTACCGTTATTTCTTAAAAAAAAAAAGAAAACAAAAGTTCAAATAAAATCGGCCGAATGCATAACTTGCTTAATGTTACTTACAGTATAAAATGAGTTTTATGCTTTAAAACATTTTTCTCTGACAACATTTATAAAATTCTCAGTCTGTTTAACATAAGAACAAGTTTGTGCGACCTGCAAAATGGTTTAACATGTTTTCTATATATTGGCGCATTTTATACAGCTCTGTCAGTACCAGAGTCCTCATTATGATATCTTCCAGCCTTTTTAAATTATACAATTTCTCATTTTTTGCACGAAGTTCGTCTTTGTACTCTATGACAATCTTAAGCTCAATTTCATTTGGCAAGTTGATACCCAATAATTCGGTCAAAAACTGCAGGTTTTTCAAATCCATCTCATCTGCTTTATCGAAGGTGTGGGAATGGCATCGTCTTTTATGAAATTATTTATCAATCTGATTAACACGATGTTGATCTTTTCGTAAAATGTCGATTTTAGGTTAACAGTCTATTCGCTTGGCTCTACCATTGTTTCTTTGATAACAGAAGCCTTCAGTTTGTTGATTGGCGTCTGTTTCGAATTTAGCGACTTAAAACAAGAATTACTTCAAAATATCCGTTGCAGCATTTTTCGTAGTATTTTCCGAAACTTTCTTCTCTAAAAATTTGTTCCATAATCAGGCCATAACGGGGTTCAAATCAGTCAGCTAATGCTGTGGTGACCATCGAATCCTGATATACCGGTTATCTAAATCAAAGTATTCAAAATATGTTCATAATTTCAAAATAAAAATTGACAAGCCCAGTGAGCTTCAGTTCATTCAAGAATTTAATGACCTTCGTAATTAACAAAAAAGAAGCTACACTGAGTAACACTTCTTTGCCCAAACCGGAGTATCTACGGCCCTGCTTATTGTATTGTATTTTATTCCAAACTTTCCAATCTAATTGTATATTCATTCCGGATCTTAAAGTGCCATAAAATATTTATTTCAAGAAACCTTATTAATATATACATAGACGAGGATAGTTCAACAAACCCTTTGAAAATTAAACCAAACAAAACCCCATTAAAACTCAGACCTAAATACACTATATTTTCAAGTTGAAGCACTCTAACACCTACATAGTGTTGAAATACGAAGAAATGGTAGTAAACAAAGCTGAAAATGAAAACGGAGGAAAGTAATCCGAATACAGAGAAATAGATTTCTATATATGAAGAAGATTGTTTCTTTCAAGGTTGCCACGGCACAAGAAAGGTAACGACAACTGATGCTACGAGTGGCAAGATATAAAAAACGCAATGGCCTTAATGAACATAACATCGAGTAGCACATCACACAGAGAAAAATAATAACACAACTTGATGCCCTGCCTTCAATAAGAAAACTTACATTCAGCTATATGTAAAATATATGTATAATATTGTATAACACATACACAAAAGACTGAGAATAACTTTTAATCCAATTATAATTTAGGAAAAGTTGTGAATTTCGAGAGACAGCAAAAGAAAATAGATGAGAAAATCTCAGGACCACGTACAACACGAATAACACTTTTCGGTTTACCCGTAACTATTTCAGTTTCTCGATTTAATTTCGTTTTTCTCATTTCCGCAAGCATTTTCCAAAGACGTGATTTCCGACCGAAAATTCTCAATTAAGTTTGCTCTAGAGCGCTAACCTTCGTATATGCTGGAAAGTTTTAACACTCAATGACACCTGAGATTTAAACATATAGCCTCCGTCATTCATAGTCAAGGCACACACATATACCTGGGTATAAGTATAGATTTTCAAAATAGAGCCATTCATTTGGAAATTCAACGCACAGGGCCGCATTCAATAAACCACATCTTAAAGCTTTCAACGCTTAGATTTTTTCTTTTTGTTTTAAGATGTAAGGGCTTGTTTCACAATGTCTCATTTGTTATTCATAACATATACATTTTGACTTAGAGCCATAACTTCTTAAACCAAACATCCACTACCTGAGACGGTGACTCTAATAAGCTAATGGAGTTATATCTCTGTGTCCATTTGTACGAGTTGGATTCTAGACTAACCTTAAAGTAAGCCTCCATTCCTTATACATAATTCATACATTTAAAAATCAATTTATTTGTATTTTGAGTTTGAAACTTTGGAAAAGAATATCAAACTTGCAACTTAAGGCTGAACACCACTTATCTCATCTGTTGTGGTATGAAGTGTCGTGTTGTGTCATTGGCTGTCATCCCTGAGCAATCCTCCTTATCTTCCGAGAACACCGTCTTAACTTTCTCACTTTCAGAAAAAAATTGAAACACACATCGTGGTTCGACTCAACCGGAACACCAGAGATTTCGATACAGGATACCACTTCTCAAAACACCATACGCCATAAGTGTTGTTCCTCGTAAAATTTTAACAAGCGGTAAAACTACAACAATAAAATACTAAAACTTGATTTAGTTGCTATAATTGAATGAATGAATCAATTGTATTGTGGTTAATGAACTGCGACCTGTAGATCTATTGTGCCCCTGCTTTTAAAATGAGCTGGCTCATCGCTCATCCTGCAGTTCTTCCTCCAAGCCTATTGCTTTTAGAAATTTTAGTATTTGGAGCACTTTTAGAGAAAATAGGTTGCTCCCTTCTACCTGGTATTGTCCCAGATGTGTTTTCCTTTGGTGCATGACTGGGCAACACTTTCCCAGTATATGTTCCGATATTTCCTCATGCATGTTGCAGAATCTGCAAGTGGCTCTGCTTACCACACCAAGTAAATTAAGGTGTCTTCTAAGTTTTCAGTGTCCTATTAGAATATACCTGTTATTATTCTTAGGTTATTCCTACTTATGTATACACTATTCGAAACGTTGCCAGTTTTAATTGCCCTTTAGTATTTTCGCCTGTCTCAGT
Source organism: Chrysotoxum bicinctum (assembly GCA_911387755.1). NCBI lineage: Eukaryota > Metazoa > Arthropoda > Insecta > Diptera > Syrphidae > Chrysotoxum > Chrysotoxum bicinctum. The sequence continues at coordinate 67,521,979 of OU426989.1, read as the reverse complement.
TTAGGGAGTTCATTCCAGTTTTCGAACCTGTTTGCCTCCTCTTCTTGTTTAATTTTGATTTTGATGACATTTTCTCCTATTCCGCAATATGGTTCAGGCCCTGTGAGAGGAGTTGAAGCGCCTATTTTTGCTTGGGAATCTGCCTTTTCGTTTCCATGAACATCAACGTGACCAGGTACCCACTAAAGTGTGACCCTGTGCTGGTTACCAAGTTCATTTAGTGCTGCTTGAATATCGGACATAATGGCAATGTTTGTGTTACGATAATTCTTTTCGAGATTACGATCCACGCACTTCCCTTTGGCTTTTACCTCCGAATGGAAGATGCTGGTGAACTGCCCCATCGGTATGGAAAGGTTGGTTTTTGGCCCAAAGATTCCTGCACCAGTCCCTTCGCTTGTTCTCGATCCATCAGTGTACCATTTGATGGTATTTGTTTCGAGTGTGTAGTTTGTTTCCTCTCGTACCCAGTCTTTCTTGTTAGTGAGTCGTGTAAGAAAGTTTTTCTCGAAATTATGTTTTTTGAGCATTCCATCTCTAGGGATGTCAATAAGGTTTGTTATTGCGGACCTGTCAATTAAGTCCCTTTCTCTGAGACCAATAATTTTGTCTGTCCCAGTTCCTTCTGTTGAGAACCTCATGATACCTCCAATTCCAGCACTTCTAATGACCTCATGTAGAGGGGATAAATGGAGGACAACCTCCATAGCTGCGGTAGGACAGGTTCTCATTGCTCGCGTAATACAGATACATGCGAGCCTTTGGACTTTTTCAAAGGTTTTCCTAGTTGTTGTTAATTGGGCTTTCTTATGCCGTGCAACCGCACCATAGGTAATGATGGGTCTAACCATCATGGTGTACATCCACCTGACGATGTTCGGTTTGCATCCCCATGACTTGCCGGCAAGTCTTTTGCAAATCAAATATGTGGCTTTCCCGATTATAGCATTTAAGTGTTTGTTCAAGAATAGTTTACTATCTAATATAATTCCTAGGTATTTAACCCTCTGCGTTTCAATTACTTCACCAGCCAAACGGATAGGTTTCATATGTGGTAAAAGTCTTTTCCTGCTAAATGGTATGATTGTTGTCTGGGATGACACCATTTTCTTGTAATTGTTAGTCCTCTTTGGATAATATCGCAAAGAGTTTCTTCAAACTTACCTACCTACTGCAATGATAGCGATATCATCAGCAAGGCCAATGCAGCATATACCTTGGGAGGTTAGATTTTCTAACAATTCATCTACTACAAAACTCCACAACAAGGGTGATAGTACACCGCCCTGAGGACAGCCTCTTGTTATGATTACTAACATTTCTTTTATCCATCTGGTTATGGTGATGGGTACGCATTTTCTCACAAGAGCTTTGCCTACAGCCTCGTGGGACGTGTTATCGAAGGCTCCCTCTATGTCTAAGAAAGCAGCTAATGCTCTCTCCTTTACATCTAAGGCTCTTTGGATCTTATTTGTTAGTTCGAACAAGGCGGTCTCTGTTGATCTGCCCGCCCTATACGGGTGTTGTCGCTGATTGAGAGGTCTATTTATTAACACTTCTGATCTTATGAAGTTGTCAATTACCTTTTTGAAAATTTTCAGTATAAAGGATGTTAAGCTTATTGGCCTGAAAGACTTTAGATAGGTTATGTCTTTTAGTTGCTACCCAGCAAACCTTGATCTACATCAAAATTTACCATCAAGATTATAGACAATACGATCCACAATTCAGCAAAATATGAATATGTCAAACAATTTTTGTTCTAACTTTACAAATCGACTATACAACATGTCATAATGACAAGGCAATACATTTACATTCGAATCTTCTATGAACAAAAGTGGTTGGGTTTCATTTACAGATATATATATATTTGATCAAACTCCTTGATGCAAGTGCTCCTAATACGTAACTTTTAACATCAGTCACAAGCCAGACCATACCAACCATGTAGGTCCAACTTCTATCTACAGAATTAAGCGTGACAGCATAATCGATTAAGGAGACCAAAATTTCTCAACTTATTTCTCGCAATTCAACCTCGTGACGTGGTTTCATGAGCTCTAATCCACTTCTAACTAATATTGATTTATCTAGCTTGACTCAAACTTCTCCTCCTCAACCTACACGACAGCTAAATGATGATTGATTAGAATCAACTCTTAACTAAATACGGTCCTGTATTCCAGGTATAGAACTTTGGCCCGTATAGATCCATTTTCTTTGAATAGATGCTAATTTCCTCGCCATACGTCATCTCCGGCTCTATCTGAACGACACGCCAGAAGTGTTACAGAAGTATGTACCTATGTACGAGTATATGTTTTGCTTGCGGGAAATCACGTTGACAGAATTCGACAGGCAAGGCAACGAACAGAGAGCATCAAGGAACCGGATTAGGACAAGAAGGTCTGTCCTAAAACTTCATACGTTCGTGATCTGATTAATCACTGTGCGGTGGAAGGCGTCAAACTTAATTCACTCAATTCTTCGTGCTTTGCCATCATACTCATAGTATACTAAACTTGGAAGGGAGGAGGGTGAGGAGGTGTTTGGGCTTGTACGCCTACACAAATTATAGACGAACATTCTATGCAAATTGTTTTCTTTCTCTTTCTCTCCATCCAAATGCAATCATGTGTCCTTATAGAAACTTTTGTTCGTTTTGAGAAAGGCCGGTGGTCAATAAGCTTCAAAAGGCTTATGGGCTTGTAATAAACAACACTTGGTCGAGGTGCGAACCAAATGGCACATGAACTTCTTGCTGTTGCAATAAAACTTCCTCATAAACATTTGTCATAAGGTTGAGAGGTTATATGGTGTTCCTTTTTAAGAAGCTATACGAAGCTCAAATCCCTTCTTGTGGCTGAGGTTATACGAGGACATAAAACAACAACTCAAGGTGTGGTCTATACTCTGGTACATTTTTGGTACGTGCCGATTGTATATACGAGTTATTTAAGTTGGGCGTTCTCGTTGTATTGTTAAGAGGGCAAATCCTTGTATTTTGTGGTTGGATGTCGTAAAAGTTTTGTCGGTACCTACCTACATACCTACCTATCAACCAAACCATAGCAAGGAGTTCCTACATAGGTATATGGGAAAAATTTATTAAAACTTTTACCAGTGCAGCAGTGGTGTTTGTTTTATTGGTTTAAGGTTAGGTAATGTCGGTTTGCTGACCTAGAATGATATAAGTGCTCACCTTTTAACTGAAGATAGGTTGGCATAAGGGATCTTTATACACAAAGAATAACTTGGTATATCACTTAAAATTCATTAGTAGTGGAAATAATTCAATGAGGGGCTGCAGGCTATAAAAGATCTTAGTGTGGTGACATGAGGCATGACAGAAAATTGAAAGTTAGAGTTTATAGGCTTAGTATTTATTTAAGTACAGTCAGAGAGGCAGTTAAGATTGCAAGTATTTATAATAGGTTGGATTTAGTTTTGAGGAACTTCAATTGAGATCCTTTGTGATTTCAAATTTATTAGAGAGCCTACTTAAAGTTAAGTTAAAATAATAGGTTTAGTTTTGTAGACTATACAAATTGAGTTTAACAAGGGTTGCCCAAAAAACGTATATTGAAAGGAAAGGTGAAGGAAAAGTGATGGAAAATAAAGATTTTGAAAAAAAAAGAACACGAACATTTTTGAACAATTCTGCTTTTCAATATTGCCAGCGAAATTAATGCACAAAATTGGGTTTCTTGTGGAAATAGTGAAAAAAATCATAAAAATAATGATCTTAAAAAACAACTTATCCGACATCCAATCCATGATAGACCTGTATCAATCAGGATCGATTCGATTTTTATGATCCGATCATCGAAAAGTATTAATGATCGATCTCAATCTCAATCATTTAGATGATTCTCGATTTTGGATTCTCGATTTTCTATTTCAATCTCAATCATTTCAATGAGTCTCGATTTTCGATATCTGTTGATTCGATTAACCATGATTTACTCGATTCCATTTGTTCTGATTCACAATGTGGATTATGAATGCCAAACGGACGGTGGACTGGAATTTCTGGGTTGAACTCGGCATTGAAGAACAAGATTGATCGAGTTGGTTGTTGATGTTGTAGGCCGCAAAAACAATTGTTGGGTTGAACGGATGTAATTTGATGTATCAGAATCCGGTATGTTTTTGGACGTTTCTTAATCCATCGATATCGTAGCCATCCTTTGATGGAATTTGACAGTTTATGGCTTGACGAATAGAGGACGAATTCAGTTATGACTTACAAAGAGCATTTCGTACCAAATGTTAGCCAAAAGCGCTAAAATTGCTCTTTTCCGGAGCAACAAGTAAAATACCTTTTTGTTTGGATATTTATAGACGTTTTTTAATCCATCGAAATCCTAGCCATCCTTTGATGGAATGTGACAGTTTATGACTTGACGAATAGAGGACGAATTTAGTTATGACGTACAAAGTGTATTTCATACCAAATGCCAGCCGAAAGCCCTAAAATTGCTCTTTTCCAGAGAAACAAATAAAATACCTTTTTTTTTGGATATTTATAGCCGTTTTTTAATCCATCGAAATCTTAGCCATCCTTTGATGGAATATGACAGTTTATGGCTTGACGAATAGAGGACGAATTCAGTTATGACGTACAAAGTGTATTTCGTACAAAATGTCAGCCGAAAACATTTTTGACGCTTTTTAATCCATGTACAAAGTAGCCATCATTCGATGTTATTTGGCAATTTATGGCTTACAATAATAGAGTATTTTGCGAGAACTATCAAAGCCATAAGTCAATCTTATCATCGAAATCGAAATTAAAATCAAATAGGAACAGTATTGAATCATTTCAGTGAAATGAAAATGATCGAATGATCGGTTGGTTGAAATGATCGGATCATTTTCGTAATCGATTGTTGGACGATTCAATCATTTGAAATTAACAATTCACTCAGCTCTAGATCTTCTTTGGCTGAGACACAATAGTTGTCGATCCTTAGCGATCCCGAGCAGTCTCCTTCCAGTCATCTAGTTTAATTTAATTTTAATTTTTGTGAGGGCAGTAAAATATAGAATCGTAGAGAGTTGTGCACTGAACCAAAAAGGTACATGATTCGAAGGAAAAACTGCATGTTTTTAAAGAAAAAATTCATTAAAAACGCGCCAAGAATCGAGTTCATTAAAAGAAAGAAATCCTAAGCATACGTTTTATGAATTTGTTCCTACGACTATAAAAGGTTCTTTAAATTAATGATTCCTGCATTAAATTAATGATTGGAAGTCATTAAAAAATTCTCTCGATAATTCACAAAACATATGAACTATTTCATTCGATGTAAGTAAACAAACATGAAATTCATAATTTTTTACTTTAATTTCATGTATTTTGTCATTCAATTTTACTATATTTTTCATTTATTTTATGACCTTCTGACATAAATTGAAGGAACAGATTCACTGTTTTAATGTAAAAAATCATGAAAATAATGTTTATTGTTCTTAAAAAGTATGAGCAATTTCAGACAATGTATGTAAAAATTCATGGAATTCATGATGTTTTTCATTAATTTTATGAAATCGGTCTGTGTTTTAAATGATTTTATTCATTAGTTTAAAAACTCTGACACTTGTTCTAGGAAAAGTTTCCTAAGATTTATGACGTTTTTTATTGATTAAATGAATGATAGTTTTATTTTTAATGATTGCTTGCAATAATTGTAAGAAAAGTTTCTTTTTTAATAATGAAGCAATCATTAATTTAATGCAACTTTTCTTATATTAGTATGAATCTTTTCATTAGTTTTATGTAAGAAATTATGGAACCTAAGCTATTTTTTCATAAAACTAATGAATTTTTTCTTTTTTTTTCCAATGATTTCTATTCGTGTTAAGAACAAATAATTATACGTGCACGTCCACCTGAAATACAAAAGCCCCGATGGCAAATTATTTTCAAGAAAATGGTATACCTGAAAACTTAAAGAAAAGAAAAGAAAAGAAAAGAAAAGAAAAGAAAAGAAAAGAAAAGAAAAGAAAAGAAAAGAAAAGAAAAAAAAAGAAAAGAAAAGAAAAGAAAAGAAAAATATTTAAAAATAGAACAATTATTTATTGAATATATTTTCGAATACCAAATTCTTGCGTACAACATATAAATAAAATATACAGGGTGTCCGACAGTCGAAAAACATTTCGTGAAAAATTATTTCGGGCGAATAACATTCTACCCAGACACCACATTAATTTCACTGCAGCATTATCTAAAACAAAAATTAAAAAACAAAGTCAATTAGTCAAGGATATTAAACGTGGTTTTCTTAAAGTAATCATTAAAACAAAAGCAATTTTGGCAATCAAAAATGATAGGTTTAATGTTAACGTTTAATGTGTTTTGAAATAAATATATATGTATGAACTAAGAAAAATAAAATTACCACCTTGACATCTGCTTCATCTATTTTTTCAGCATTACCCTCATCTCCTTGTCCCTTAAATGTTTTACTTGTAGAAAAAATTGATTAAGTCGGATGGCTTGATTTGTCCATCTGCTGACAATCCCTGGGCGATTGCCAAACAACACACCAAAATCCATTTTTATCTAGAAAAATTAAATAATATTATATAACGAATTTATGAAAAATATTCGCTCCTTATAGACTAAATACTTACAAATTTTATAAATCAAGTAGTTGAATAAATTTAAGGTCGTCCACAATGCGCAACACTTTGAAAAATGTATACATACTCGTATTTTTAAAATAACTTTGGAAAAGAAAACTTTTTGGTAACTTTGTAAGATCACGTTTTAACACTGATAATATCAAACAAGAAATGAACTCTTGATATGATATTACAAGTATATTGCATAGTAACCGCAAAGTTTATGACTTATTTCCTACTATTAAAGAGTCAGTCATTCAAAACATGAAAATGTTCCGTTTTTTATGAATAAGTTCTTAAAACACCAGACTACAGCCATAGGTGTATAACGGTAATATTTTGCACTTTAAGGAAATATTCCATAAATTGTAAGTAATGAGCTTGCAGTTTATGAAAAAATTCCTACGATTCAGGAATAAATTCTTTCACAATAGTGGGCAAAATCAAAGTGTTCCTAAAATTGAAGTGTTAGTCATGCAAAATATGAAATTAATCTTATTTTGTATGAATTAGTTTTTAAAACACCAAATTAATCTTATTTTATATGAATTAGTTCTTAAAACACCAGATTTCTATAACGGCACTTTCATAGCGGCATTAAATTGGTTTTCTTTTTGAATAATTATATTATGTCTTAATAAAAGTCAAAGATGATGACGTAAAAAATATATAATATGTAACTTATTAAAATAAAATTCACAACGGGGTCGCACGAACTTGTTCTTATTGTAAAAGACTGAGAATTTAAAAAATTAATGTTACTAAAAAAACTGTTCAGAAGCATAAAATTCACTTTTTCATTAATTCACTGTTTGCATGCATCAAATGAATGGATTCAAGCATTTAAAGCAATTTTTCTTAAAATGTCCGTTACTCATGCATTGAAAAATATGTTGCATGTAACAAATGAAAAGTTACATACATTTTAAGTAATCTTTCATACAGCTTCATATTAAATTTTGTATGAATTGTTCATATTTCAAATGTAAAGTTTCCTGCTTGGAATTCGCAACAAAAAAAAAAAATGTTTATGAATATGGTTTCATGCATTGAATGATATTTTGCATGTAAAAAATGTATAGTTTCAAAAATTCTAAGTAATTTTTCATAAAATATCACTTGCTCATGTTGATGAATGTGGTTTCATATAATCAGTTACTTTGTTCCTACAATAAAAGAATAGTTTCAAGCATTTTAAGAAATTTTTCATAAAACTTTACAATAAAATTTGTATGAACTGGTCATACTTCAAATGTAAAAAATCATAATCTGATTTTCCAACAACAATTCTATTGCTTTGGATTTTATGAATGGTTTTTCATGAAAATCATGACTTGGTCATAAAACAAAAATTAATTTTTATGAATTCGTGCATTATTCATATGAATATTTCTTAAAAATTAATGATTTTGGCTGAATGATCGCCATTCATAAAAAGAATGTACAAAAATTTTTTCAGTGTGCGTTCAGTCAACAGACCCTGAAAGTAATCGATGAATGAAGAGAATGTCGCTTATTGCTCTTCATTCTTCCAGCGTATTCAAGTTGATTAACAGAAGTCAGGCATGATACGGAGGTAAAATAAGAGGGTTATTCCAAGACAGACCACCAAGTGCAAAACGTAGGAAACGACGTTGAATGCACTCGATTCTGGATATTAGGGTGTGTCAAAGTGCTCAACTATGGTATTTTCAAATGTAATAGCTTTTAAAAGTTGTATTGCTTATCAAAATTAAATCCTGCGTTTACAATTTTCATTTTAATTAATATCTTTGGCTCGCTCAAAAATAGGATGAAATCCAAGAAATTTTGATTTTTCGAGATTTTTGAAATATGGTGTTGTTTTAAATTGCACCGTGTGGATACAAAAAAATTATATAAAATATTTTTAGGCTTCCAAGTCATAGATAATTGCAAGGAAACACTTTTAAGCTTATATTTGCTTAAATTGAACACTTGATAAAGAAGTTATGAAATAATAAAAGAAGGAAGAAAAATCATTTTTTTATGTAAAATCGTTTTGTTTTTTTTTACAAAAAAAATTCTTAAAAATCACAATATCGTGGTATATCTTTTTGTAAAGACAAAAATGCTTTCTGTATTTTGTTTAGTTTTTTTTTTAGTAAACGTAAAAAAAAAAAAAAAAATTTTACTGTAAATTAAATTTTTTTTTTCAACTTCAACCGATTTGAGCGAGCCAAAGACGAACAAAATCTTAATTTTTTTTTACATGTTCTTAAACCTCAGACCCTAATACAACTTTTGATCACTATTACATTTAAAAATAAGAGTACTTTTTTGCGGCCATACAAAAGTGACACACCCTACTGGATATATGAGTTTGTTGATTAGGGGACCATACTTGACAGGCGTATTCAAGAAGCGGCCGAACAAAGGTTATGTATAAAGAACGGGTCATGTAGGGGTCAGAGAATTCTTTGGACCAACATTTCACAAAGCCTAGTATAGAGTTTGCTTTTAGTATAATCTCATCAATATGTGTGAGAAAGGTGAGTTCTCTATCACATAAAATACCAAGGTCTCGAATTAACTCAGCGGCGGATATGGGTTGATAATGTAGAAGATATTGACGGGGAGTAGATCGGATGCATTTTCGTGAAAAAGTTATTGATTGACATTTGGAAATATTTAGTTCTAAGCAATTTTTCATGCACCAGACAGAGAAACTGTTGAGATCAAGTTGTACAAGAGTGGCATCATGTGTGGAAGAAATGGTCTTGAAAAACTTTGTATCGTCGGCGTAGAGTGAAATATGGCAATGTTTACTGACCATTTCAATATCGTTAATAGTAAGAACAAAGAGAAGAGGTCCTAAGTGGCTGCCTTGTGGAACCCCGTAGGTAGGTAAGAAATCATCAAAGAAGGAAGATTTGAATCGAACTAGGTGAAACGCTCTGGCATTCGCGATGACCTGTTCCTTAAACCAGATATTCGGTATCCATTTATTTCGCTAAAGCGAAGTAGAAATAGTTTTCCATAGACCAAAAGTCGAATCTCCGGTAAGTTGTTATTCTCCGAGGTAGATAAACTTGTTTATAGATTCGAAGTTGTTGCTATAATCAGATAGTGACGCTTAGTCCTAGTCCGTTTAAAGAATTTATTAAATGCTAAAATTTTACATCACAAATTTTTTGTTTGAATTTTTTTTTTAACTTTATGGTATTTGAATAAATTCAGAAATTTCTAGAAATTAGACGTCAATTTTATTCATTTGGTGCAGTTGTGCATTTTATTTGCCAAGGTTAGACATTACTTCGCCTTCAAATTGTAAAAGTGTATTTTCAGGTGATTTGCCATTTTGAAAACCAAATCGAGATGGATGAAAAAATTCAATTCTCATAAGATAACTCAGTATACTATTTTTGAAAAGTTTCTTAAAAATCTTACTTATTACTGTAAGAACTGACATTAGCATGTAGTAAGAAATATCCGTAGTTGATACTTTTTTAAGGAAATGGCAAACATTTTTTTTAATTTTTATTAATTTTTACACATTATATCATTACATAGTTTTAAATTAATTATGAATTTTAAAGCAATGCCTTAGCCGTCAGCTCGAGTGGCAATTATTATTTAAAATAATATATAAACGAAAAAAATTAAATGTATTCAGTTATTAACAAATTTCTGTATTTATAAATATATTTTAAGAAGCAGCATAACGCTTTCCAGTTTGTTCCGTTTAAAATTTCGATCGTTTCCAACATCGTAAATCTTTCTTTTCCTTGAAATGGAAGTCTTTGATGATTAAAATTGGACAAATACGAATAAGGTGGAAAATGTCTTCCTTGGGATGCATGTTACACAGCGTGCAAAGTCGATTAAAACTGCCATAGTAGGGGCTTCCATTTAGGTAGAGAAGCTCACATCTTGATAGTTCTTTATAGCTTAGGCAATTTTTCAAGTAGTTGTTGCCGAAAAGGTTATAATTTCATCATCCACCAGTCCTGGTTTCTTCCTTAGGTCAAAATTTTGGTTAGACCAGTTTCCAAATATACTGCATAGTTTGGAGTATTTCTCGGCAGATTAAAAAGTTTTTTTTCAAAAAGTTTCTTTGAAGTTTTTCAACCTCTTCGAACTCATCCGTTCACCATACTTGAGCCGCGTAGCAAAGTGTTGATTTCACAACACTATCAAATATTTTGTTTTTATGTTCCGCCATGTAATGTTGACCAAACCTTGTGATATTTTTGATTTTTCTTCAAGATGCTTTTTGAAATCCAGGTTCGAATTTATTTTCAGTCCAAAATACCTGTATTCTTTAGCAACCTCAATTCTTCTGCATTTTAAGAACCAATTATACATTGTGCCTAAGTTGTGATTTTTGGTTTTTCAATATTTATGGTAAGGCCCCAGGTTTCACAATAATTCAAAAGTCTATTGATCATAAGCTGCAAGCTTTCGGGAGACTCTGATAATAGCACTAAGCCATCTGCATATATATGGACGTTAACATTGGTGTCAGCAATTCGGATTCCACCGGGTATACAAGTAACTATGTCGTTCACAAATAACGAAAATAATAAGGCACTCAACAGACAGCCTTGCTTAACTCCAGAGTCAGTATCAAACCATATTGAGATAGCAGATCCATCCCACACTGCTGCTTTCGTATCTAAATACCTATCCTTCAAAACGTTGATGAATTTGGATGAAAGACCCAGTTTAGATAGCTTATACATCAATGTATTACGATTCACCAGATCAAAAGCCGCCTTGAAATCTACAAAAAATTAATAGATATAATATTGAGGTTAGGCAAAATATTTGGTCAACTGTTGAGTAATTTCTCCTAAGCCCAGCTTGGAGTTCCGTTAAAATGTTGTTCTCATCTACCCATCTTTCAAGTCTATTTACAAGAACACCACAGAATAGTTTGGCAATTGTGTTCATAAAAGATATTCCACGGTAGTTTTCAGGATTGTAGGGGTCACCTTTTTTATGAATGGGAAATATAACAGATTTCTTAAATGAAGTTGGAACAATAGCTGTTGTTAAAATGTTATTAAAGAGTATCTTTAACTGGTTGCTTAAGGCAGGGCTACCATTTTTGAAAAACTCATACGGTATACCATCATCTCCAGGGGCTTTTTTATTCAAGAAATGGCAAATCATAGGCACATTTTCAAACTACAGGGAATACTCCCTTAAGAACCCAACAATTAAACGTAGATAAACTGTCATATCAACTAAATAGCATGCTAGATCTTTGAAGCATATACCGTCAATCAAACATGTATTTGTTGTATTTTTTAGAGTATCTCCCAACTGTTTAAATAGTTTGAACACAAAACAATTATACACTATCGGTTAAGCGTAACAGACGAAAGTTAAACAACTGTAACAAGGAGATTGTGCAAAACTTGGTTGTAGACTGGTAGCAATATTAGAAAAAATACTTGTTAAACTTTTAAGAAATGGCCAGCTTGTGTAAAAAAACACAGATATTTATAAGAACGCTGGTCGCATTTTTTTGTAATATAAGATCAATGCAACATGACTGTTGACTGTTTAATTCAAGTTAAAAATTTCCTCTAGCAGATGTGAACTAAGAACGTATATTATTTTCTCGACCGATTGGTATATCATTCTTAAGCTCATTAAAAGGTTTCTTGTATTCTTTCGACATTAATTTGTACTTGCGACTTGGTAGATAGTATTTTTAAACCCCCCCCCCCCCCCTCCCTCTCCAAAGGTTTGTTCTTTTTTTTTATGATCAAAAATAACGGTACCTGCCATACGAATCTTTTCCTAAATCTTATAAATAATAGTTTTTTCGAAAACTGTCCCAAAGTATTAAAAAAAAAATTCAAAAAATTTCATTTAGTTAAAGATAGATAATGGTTGTAAAATTTTTTCCGAAAAATGGACATGGAATAAATTTTTTTATTTTGATTTTCTCAAAAACGGTTCAATCGATTTTGATTACTTTTGTGCTAAAGCTCTCAAAAATTTGATTATTATTGTGTATTCAAATTTTTTAAAATTTTTGATGGGTTTTTAAAAAAAAGTCAAATTTTTTTTTCAAAACTTTATATTTCGAAAACCTCATGCTCAATTTTTTTAAACTTGACAGATAAAAGTTTCTTAATACATTAACTAAGATGTGAGATTTTTTTTTATTTTACCTCAAAATAACGGTACTCTATATACAAATGTTAAAAAATGGTTTTCGAAAATCGTATTTTTCTCGAAAACGTTGCCTAGAGTTTTGATACATTTTTTTCTCTCAATAAATATTAACGATTTATGTATAGTTCAAAAAAAAAACTTTTAAAACTAAGATATTACAGACTGTATCTATCTACCATAGAACCATTTTTAAAATTTTGAATTTCTCACTATCGACACAACGGATTTTAATGAAAGATTTTGCAGAAAAGCTTCTAAAAAGTTTGAAAAATATTGCATTTCAAAACTTAGAAAAATATATTTGAATTTTTGAAAACAAAATATGTATATTTTTTTTTTTTGAAAATTCGATATCTCAAGAACGGCTCAATATTTTTTTAAAACTTAAGTTTTATTCGCAAAATAATAAAAACTTTAAGTTAGCATACCAAAATTGTTTTAAAATTTTGTAAGTTTAAGTTTAAGTGAATTTTATTTTATCATCCTTCTGATTTCTAACAATTTTGATTGAACAATTCATATAAGCATTGGCAAAAGCCGTCAGCCAGATTGACAGTTTTAGATAATTTGCGAGTATGTAATTTCATTTTAATTAATATTTAACTCAAATATACATTTATGTAGTTACTTAATATAGATTTACATTTGTAGATACAAAATTTTGGTGAAACTTCAATTAGCGTGCGGTTGATTTGAAGCAAAATAATTCCATTATAAATTGGCCATTGGATTGTTGGTTGTCAATTTTAAATGATTTGAAACACAAAACAGCATAAGGCATTTTTATAGTTTGTTTGTACTTTTCGAGCAAAAGTAGGCAATTTTAATGATTTGCAAAATAAAATAAAATTTCTCTATTCTTCAATAAATTGGTTTCTATATGCAAGGGCATCACAGATATATTTACAAAGGGTTTTCCAGTTTTACCCATTTAGTATCTCTACGACTTCTTTCATTGTGAAAAAGGATTGATTCCAATAATATCTTCGAGTCTCCTGAAGAATTTGGCATTTCTCTATTAGATGGAAAACATCTTCCTTTTACCGAAGGTTACAGAGGGTGCAAAGAGATGGTAAATCTTCAGGCCACATAGCTGAAGTTCAGACGCAATAACTCTCCTCTAGCGTTAAATATGATGCTGATTTGGTAAGGGCTGTAGTCTTCGTGGAAGTAGTTCTGTTCCAATAAGCTGTGGTTAAGTTTCCTGTACACCAAGCGACTCGATGAACTGGCTGATGCTTGCTCTAGAAATCCAGCATGAATTTTTTCATCCAGTTTCTGAATAATATTATCGAATGCTGTGTTCTATGTGGAATAATTCTCTCATGTCAGAGACAACTCTACTCCAAGTTCCTGGCTTAGCTCGTGCCATTGCACAAAAATTTAAAATCTAAAATTTTGTATATAAAAATTTAATTTTTTAAGAAAGGGCTACTTACTTACTTACTTATCCGGATCCCGAACCATGGAGGGTCTTTGCCTTAAATATTGCGGTCTCCCATCGTTTGTGATGTCTCGCGAACTCCCTCCAGTCCTCGAGACCAAGCGCTCTTGCGTTTGTATTCTCCTAGTCCCTGTAGCGGAGGTTCGGTCTTCCTCGTCGTCTCGAACCTGGGGGCTGGGATTCGAAGATTTTTTGGCTGGAGTGTTGTTGTCCATTCGCTCGATGTGACCAAGGCAGTGTATAGTCGAGGCCCTCTTCCCATTTTTTTTTTTATAATCTACCCGGGCTCAAGAGATTAGATTACCCTTTAAATGTTTCGACACAGCGCGGGCGTGAAGTTAAGAAGAGAAAGAAGGATAGTGAGGAATTAAATTATTGACCAATTTGGATATAAGTAAGATGATTTGAAAAAGGTTTACGAAGGATAGGAAAGATGTGTGGCACGATGTTCTGAGACTGAAGGTTGTTGTCTCAGATATTTTATCTCCAGGGATGGCGGCTGAACTAAAGCGGAGAATGCCGTGTCTTATTTCTATGTCGCTTATAATTCACATTATTTTATTCGTGTTCATCCTTGTTGGGCATACTAGTTTAACTCAATTACATGTTGTTAGTGTTATGCCTGAACAACATGTAATGAGTAAATCAGCAACCCATTGATGACAATTTTAGAAGGTTCTTAATGGAATTAAAACGACATAGACGACGGCAGGGATCGAACCTGTGATCATGGGGTTCACAGGCGGGCCCACATCCATCGCGCCATGGCCCTCTTCCCATATAGGACCACATTTATTATTTTAAATTTATTCTGAGCTCATAGAGCGAACTCTGAACACGCTTAGGATAAAAAAAGAAACAACACATATTCGAATCACACTTTAAACTATTCTCCAGTAATATGTTTCCCCCCTCTGGAAATCAATTTACTATTAAGCCAAGTTTTGGACGTACTGTCATGAATAGAAATTCTTTGCTTAACCATATTTCCCGAATTTGGAATTTCTTACATGGCTCTTTATTTCACTCATATTTTGATATTAAGAACTTCAAAACCAATGTGCCATGGTATCTCCTCTTCAATACTTCCCTATATTCCTTACGCCCGCACAGCGTTTAATCATTTTTAGGGTTATCAAACCGACTTCGAATGATTGGTAGAACTCCACAGACCATGTAATTTTAATTTAGAATGCACTTAATCATAGAAGTTAATCATTACCCTGCGACCATTGACCTTGCTTTCCAAGTTTTTGTTTCCAACAATAGAAACAAAACTTCCAAAATGTCGTGGGAATCTCATTTTCAAAAATACAAAATTATTTTCTTAAACTATTCCTTTCAACCAAACTTTTACCTCTCCGTGTCCTCAGTTGTCTAATTTATATTTCCCAGGTAAGATCTAATGGTCTTTCAAAAGTCCAACTTCAGTCAAACACAATGTCATTCCAAATTTAAATAAAAAAAAAAAACGAACACACCCACTGACAACAGATGGAAAAAATAAAACTTTTCAATAACTTTTAGGAGTCAAGCTTTGTTCGAAGGAATTATTTTATGATTTATAAGTTTTGTGATAATAATAAAAGTTTGCATAGAAACCTAACGATTGTTTTTTGGGTCAAATTTGTAACTCAAATATGTAAGCCAAGGAAGAATTATCTTGCAGGTCAGAGCAAAAAAGGACAAAAAAAAACGGATATCCTTTCTGGTGTTTTATGTTGATGTTGATGCTTGTGTTTGTGGCTTCCTTCTGGTCGGGTTAGAAGGAGAGTACTTTATTTTAAGGAGAAAATTGTCATCGCGTGCCATCGTTCCTTATAAATGAAATACGTGTGCAACTGACATGGTCTTTCTGGGTAGTAGTTGTGTGGTCTTTAACATGGATGATGGAAATCCGGTCAAGAAGTGCATCAAGAATGAAATATTGTTTTTTTCCTTTGTGTACTATTCTTCTGTGGAACTGCATATGGTGTCGACGATATGGGTTTGAGGCAATGAAGGTTTTGGAAAATAACCAGAGAAAGTTATGGTTCAATAGCAAGAACAGGGAGTTGGATAAACATAAAAATGAACAAATAGCAATTGGGGAATTAGAATTCTAAATTAGTCAAAGTCCTAAATTAAAAAAAAAATTATTCTGTTTCAAAGCTGAAACCATGTTAGAAATGCCGTATCACTCTCTTTTGAACAACGCCAAAATTTTTCATACACAGAATACAATATTTTGTGTAATCTGACTCCTCGGCCAAATACAGGTAATATCCCGTGCGTAATGGTTACCGCGTTTGAATCTGACCGTCACGCAGAGGGTGTGCGATCTGGTAATCTTGTATAGTACCTTAAAGTTGGACTTTTAAGTTAATTAAAGTTAAATCAGAGAACAGATAGCACCGGAGAAAAAAAGTTACGAACCCGCATGTGGGTTAAAATTTTGTTAGACAAAAGTTCTTCTAAGATTTTAGACAGGCAAGGCAGTATATAGTACTTATGGGCCAAATTTTTTCTTAAACCACTAATGACTTAAGAAATATTGTTAAGAAGTATCATTTTAATACTAATTCTAGTAATTATTTAAGTTGGGAAAACTGCGCTTTGTATGCCGTCACTAGGTATCCAGTTGGAAGTCCAGCGACTGTCACTCATCCTAGCTACATATATGGCCTCTCTTTTCGCATTCGTTGTCTTTTGGATACTTGTAGAACATATCTTTCCATAGCTCGCACACAAAAATACTGACGAGTATAGATCTCCTTGCCGAGGAATAAGGCTACTAATCTGGAACTGCCTTTTCTTGTTTTCTAGAGAAATTCATTACTTGCGATATATATTAATTAGATACAAAATGGAAAGTTATGCATTCGTAAAAAAAAAAATCGCACTCGAGGTTTCGATAAAAGTTGACATTGCGATGATAGCAAAGACTAAAAAAAGTGGGTCTCGCAATTCTGCCTGTCTGTCTGTTCGACTACCGCCTAGACGGCCCGGCCGATTTTCTTTAAACTTGGTAGCTATCACTTTTAATTTTTTCCCCCCACACGTTTTTTTCTTTTTTTTTTAAGACCAAAAATAACGGTACCTGCCATACGAATTTTTTTCGAAATTTTATAAATATTTTTTTTTTCTCAAAAACTGTTCGACATATTTTAAAAATAAAAATACAAAAAAAATTAATTTAAATTTAATTTAATTTAATGGTTGAAAAAAATTTCTAGAAAATGGAACCCATGGAAACATTTTTTTTTGTTTTTTGATTTTCTCAAAAACGGTACAACCGATTTTAATCATTTTTTTTTTTAAACTTTTCAAAAACTTGAATAGAATTGTGTACTCAAATTTTCAAAATTTTTTTTTTGATTTTTAAAAAAAACTTCAAATTTTTTTTTTCAAAACTCAATATTTCGAAAACCCCAAGCTAGATTTTTTTTAAACTTGATAAATAAACGTTTCTCAATATAATCTACAAGATGTGAGAAAAAAAATTTGATTTTACCTAAAAATAAAGGTACCCACCATACAAATGCTAAAAAATTAAAAAAAATGGTTTTCAAAAATCGTATTTTTCTCGAAAACGTTGCCTAGAATTTTGATAAATTTTTTTTTCTTTCAATTAATTTTTACGATCTTTAATTTAATAAAAAAAATTTTGAAATTAAGATATTACAGCTTGTACCTACCATAGAACCATTTTTTCGAATTTTGAATTTCTCATTATCCACATAACAGATCTTAATGAAATTTTTATAGAGAAGCTTTTAAAAAGTCTAAAACACATTGCATTTCAAAACTTTAAAATAATTTTTTTTGAATTTTTGAAAATTCGTTATCTTAGAAACGGCTCAATATTTTTTTTTTGTTATTTTAATTTTTATTCGAACAATAATAAAAACTTTTAATTGGCGTACCAAAATTTTTTCTTAAAAATCTTTTAAAAAGTTTGTATATATGTAAAACCTTTTTTTTTAAGAAACCACTACAACGACTTATAATTTCTGTTCTTGCATTAATTCATATTTGCATAGCATTCTGTTTTTGTCTCTTACTACTAAAAAAACTTAAAAAATTAATTTTATCCTTATGAACAGTTTTCTCCAATAACATTCGTATTTAAAATTCCTAGTCTATTACATAGGAGCAAGTTCGTGCGACCTAGTCGTGCATTTTATTTCTCAAAATTTTATAATTATAAAACATGGATTCAATGAGATAAAAATGTTCAAATGCATGGAATTACCGTCTGTTTTCCGGAAAAGTATGAATTTATGCAAATAAAGTTTACAAATCGTTTTGTTAAATAATTTTTTTATATAACAAATTTCTTTAAAATTTTTCTAGAACAAAATTTGGGATGCCAATTTTAAGTACTTTGTAATAAAGATTTAAGAAAGAACTCCAAAAAATAATCATTCACACGCTTGCAAGATATTGATTTTTCAAAAAATAAATTGGATTTTTTTTTTTTTAAACAAAAAAATATTTTTCCGAATATTTTTATATACAATATTATTTTAAACTTAAGGGGGCTCCTGTTGAAAATTTTTGGTTAAAATCGTTAGAGCCGTTAATAAGAAAGTCGAAAATGGAAAAAAACGGTTCTTTGACAGGTACCATTAATAACATTTTGCCCCAAAAATTTTTTTTACAAAAATGTAGTCCATATCCATAATATCACACTTATTTTTTTTTTATCAAAATCGTTAGAACCTTTTTCGAGATAAATAAGATTATGCAATACGGGTGTATAGGGGGTACCGTTAGTTTCGGAGCTAAAAAAAAAAAATTCAATTTCTCCTCTAGCGAATCACCGGAGACCCTTAACTACCGGGATTGAAGAAAATAGGTCCAGTGGCTTAGGCTCTAGATCGAGGTACAGACAGACAGACGGAACTGTCGGAACCACTTTATTCGTCTTCGCTAACATCGTATTGTCAACTTTGATCAAAATCTCAATTTCGATTTTTTTTGTCCAAATGCAAAACTTCCCTAATAATCTTATGTAAATCTTCAATAAATTTACTATAGTGTTTACAAAATCACAGAACATTGCTATTATTGCTTGCATTATTATGGGAGTGTTTTGAACCATTAAACAATTGAAAATGGTCTATAAGTCCTGAAAATTTTTCTTTAATAACATCCATAGTTCTTTTTTAAAAGCTTCAAGTCTCTTTGTAAGAGCAAATTCCTGTTACCCAGTAGTTTACTTTATTTCATTATTATTATATTTTTTATATAAAAGTTTTTAAAATCTTAGTGTTTTCCAATTTCACAGATGTATTTCTTCAGGTCATAAAGTTAATATTCAATTGAAATTTTGCTTATGATGTATTATTTTAAATACTCCCACTTTCATAAGTCACCATGTACTTTGTCTACGACGACGGTAATACATTGTAAATAGAGGTGGAGCAACAAAACGGATAGCTTCTTGTTAATCCTTTGTACTTGCGACTTATAGGTACTATAAGGCAAGTTATGCATTCGTAAAAAAAAATCGAACTCGAGATTTTGATCAAAGTTGACATTACGATGATAGCGAAGACTTAAAAAGTGAGTCTCGCAATTCTGTCTGTCTGTCTGTCTGTCTGTTCGATTACAGGCTAAACGACTCGGCCGATTTTCTTTAAACTTGGTAGATATCATTTTTAATTTCCCCCCCCCCCCACACGTTTTTTTCTTTTTTTTTTTTATGACCAAAAATAACGGTACCCCCCATACGAATTTTTTTCGAAATTTTATAAACATTTTTTTTTTCTCAAAAACTGTTCAACAGATTTTAAAAATAAAGATACAGAAAAATTTCATTTAATTAAAACTAGGTATTGGTTGAAAAAAATTTTCCGAAAAATGGTTATTGAGGGTACCCCCCATGGAACCATTTTTTTTGTTTTTGATTTTCTCAAAAACGGTTCAACCGATTTTGATCTTTTTTTTTTTTGCTAAAGCTCCCCAAAAACATAAATAGAATTGTGTACTCAAATTTAAAAAAAAAAAATTTTTGGATTTTTAAAAAAAACTTCAAATTTTTTTTTTTCAAAACTCAATATTTCGAAAACCCCACGCTAGATTTTTTTTTTAACTTGATAAATAAAAGTTTCTCTATATAATCTAAAAAATGTGAAATTTTTTTTTTATTTTACCTAAAACTAAAGGTACCTACCATCATCATCATCATCGGCTCGACAACCGGGTTGCGTATTGCCAAACTGTATATCAGTACAGAGCTCCGACGCTCTATAATAGACTACAGAATGCTCATTCAAATTAAGAGCATACTATATACTGTGTCAGATCAAAAGCTGATTTTTCTGTGTTGGTATACATTTTGCTCAGGAAACTAAGAGCAAAGTACCTGTGATTACAGAGCCATCGTTCACGTTGGTATAGTTATTGTGTGTGGTGAGTTCTGGGTTGGTATACATTTTGCTCAGGAAACTAAGAGCAAAGTACCTGTGATTACAGAGCCATCGTTCACGTTGGTGTGGTTATTGTGTGTGGTGCCGTAACATAAGGCCAAGTGACAAAAGGCCAAACATAAAATGTTTTGTCTTGAGCAACAGTACCTTGGGTGGCCCGCTTCGCGGGTTTTCAGGATTTTAACTTCCTTTTCGGGGCTCACACCCGCTCACGCAACTCCGTTGCTCCGCTTAGGGTATGTTCAGTCGCCAGGCAGGCGCCTGTAGCAACAGTTTTGTATTTTACATTAATTGGAGTAAACAACTAACAGTTATGTACTGCTGCTCAGGAAAACTGTTGCTACAGGCGCCTGCCTGACGACTGAACATACCCTAAGCGGAGCAACGGAGTTGCGTGAGCGGGTGTGAGCCCCGAAAAGGGATTTAAAATCCTGAAAACCCGCGAAGCGGGCCACCCAAGGTACTGTTGCTCAAGACAAAACATTTTATGTTTGGCCTTAAGTCACAAACAAATTTGGACTTTTGTATACCAACACAGAAAAATCAGCTTTTGATCTGACACAGTATATAGTATGCTCTTAATTTGAATGAGCATTCTGTAGTCTATTATAGAGCGTCGGAGCTCTGTACTGATATACAGTTTGGCAATACGCAACCGGGTTCCGGTCCTGGCCTCTTTCAACAAGTCTCTCCACCTATCCCGGTCTCTAGCCGACGCCATCCAGTTGCGCACCCCAAGGCTTCGGGCGTTCTTGTCTACGCCATCTCTCCAGCGCAAGCATGGTCTACCACGCTGTCGTCTACCATAGAATGTACCACAAAGAACTTTCCGAGCAGGTTCCTCTTCGCTCATGCGAGCTAGGTGCCCTGCCCACCGGAGTCTACCGAGCTTAATTTTTGTCACGATATCTGCTTCTAGGTAGATTGCGTACAATTCATGATTGTACCGTCTCCGGAATCGTCCTTCCTCACATATGGGGCCAACAATTCTCCTTAAGACTTTTCTCTCGAACGCAGCTAAGAGGTCGGAGTGCCTTTTGCTAAGCACCCAAGTCTCGGATCCATATGTGAGTACTGGTAGGACCATGGTCCTGTACAGCAGCAGTTTTGAAGTTATGGTGAGATTTCTGGATTTGAAGAGCTTTGACAGACTATAGTAGGCTCTGTTGGATTTGAGAAGCCGCCCGCGTATTTCTTCTTCTATGTTGTTATCGGCTGCTACTATTGACCCAAGGTATTTAAAGGATTGCACCACTTCAAATTCGTGCTCCGCTACCTTGATTGTTTGACCAACTCTTCCTCTCGCATTCGACGCCACCATGTACTTTGTTTTACCTTCACTAATGTGCAGCCCCAGATTTTGTGCCGCCTGCTCGATCTGGATGAAGGAATCGTGTACAGCTTGTTCGGTTCTTCCGATGATGTCAATGTCGTCTGCGTAAGCCAGTAACTGGCTGGACCTGTTGACGATGGTCCCTCTTGTTGCCGTGCCAGAGTCAGGGATTGCTTTCTCCAACGCCAGGTTGAAGAGGAGGCAGGCCAAACCGTCCCCTTGTCGGAGTCCATTAAAGATGTTGATTGGTCTGGATAGCAATCCGGCTATTTTTACTTGGCTTGTTACGTTGGTCATGGTCAACCTACATAGTCGTGTCAATTTATTTGGGATGCCGAATTCTCTCATGGCTTTGTAAAGTTCTACCCTGGCTATGCTATCATAGGCGGCCTTAAAGTCTATAAACAGATGGTATGTTGGGATGTTAAATTCTAGACATTTTTCCATCGCCTGCCTAAGGGTAAATATCTGATCAGTTGTTGATTTGCCTGGAATGAAACCACACTGATATTGTCCGATAACGGTTTTAGCATATGGGGTTATCCGGTCTTGTAGGATAGAGGAGAGTATCTTTTAGGCGGTACTCAACAACGTGATACCTCTATAATCTCCCTTCTTATGTATGGGGCATATTAAACCTTTTCGCCAGTCTTCTGGCATTTCTTCCTGCTCCCATACCTGTACTATAATATCATGAATTGCTTGACGTAAGGCTGGCCCGCCGTGATGGAATAATTCGGCTGGTATGCCATCGACTCCCGGGGCTTTGTTCTGTTTAAGCCGGCCTGTAGCCTTCTCAACCTCTTCTATGCTTGGTGGCGGCAACATAGGGTATTCTTCTTGAAGTAGTGGAGCCTCCACTTCTGCAGTGAGCTGACCATTTAGCAATTCATTAAAGTACACTTCCCATCGCTCCAGTATGCTTTCAGGATCGGTGATCAGATTTCCCTCTCCGTCCTTGCAGTATGTGCAGCGTGGTGTGTACTGCGTCATGTTTCGGACGGATTGGTAGAACTTCCGCGCCTGGTGCGGACCTCGCTCTCGGCTGTTTTCTATTTCACAGATTAGGTTCTTCTCCCAGGCTGATTTCTTTTGTCTGTGAAGCCGTTTTTCTGTTCTTCTGAGCTCTTTATATTCCTCTTCGCGTGCCCGCGTTCTATGAGATTGTTGCATTGCTCGGTACGCAACATTCTTACGTTCAGTCGCTAGCTTGCATTCATCATCAAACCAGTCGTTCCTATTTTTACGGCTGCTGCCTAAGATGGAGTTGGAAGTACTAATGACAGTATTTCTAAGACGTGTCCACTTCTCATTTACGCCCAGCATACTGGCTCCAGGACTTACTCTCCCTAAATTAGGTGTTTCTAGGGCGAGTCCTAACGCATTACCAAAGGTGTTACTGGTGTTTTCATTGCGCAGGGCAGCCGTGTTGATTCGAACCTGATCGGCGGATGCAATGCGTCTTCGCAAGGCAATCCGCCCTCGGAAAACCATACCAACAAGATAGTGATCCGAGTCGATATTGGCACCTCGGTACGTTCGTACCGTCATCAAGTTCGAGTAGTGGCGACGGTCTATCAACACGTGGTCTATTTGGTTACGAGTGACTCCATCAGGTGATACCCAGGTGGCTTTGTAGATATCTTTACGCGGGAACCTGGTACTCGCAACGACCATGTTTTTCGATGCTGCCAATTCTAAGACTCGAAGTCCATTGTCATTAGTGTTCTCATGCAAATTATGGGTGCCTGCGTAATGCCTGAATACCGGCTCCCGACCTATTTTTGCGTTCAAATCCCCAAGGATGATTTTAACATCATACCTTGGACAGGCATTGAGGGCCCTCTCGACTTGTTCGTAGTAAGTCTCTTTTTCTTCGTCTGAGGACTCCTCCGTAGGTCCTCGAACGTTAATGAGGCTGATGTTCGTAAATTTGCCTCGCACGCGAAGGGTGCATAGCCTTTCGCTAATAGCGTTAAAGCCGATGATAGTACACTGAAAATAAATTCCTAGGTAATATTGACAAAAACCTTTTGTTGACCTTTAACAAAACAATTTTATCGTTATGATAAAATTTTTGTCAATACGAAAGAATGATTTTGTTGATTTCACAAAATTTTTATAATCCAGCATGATTTTTTGTCAGTTTAACAAAATATGCACTACAAATAATATTGTCAGTTTAACAAACCAAGTTTTGTTAATTTAACAAAATAAATCAGAGATTTTTGTCACATCGACAAACTTTTTTGTGATGTTAACAAAATGTTTGTTCTATCTACAAAAAATCTGTTTTGTAAATGTTTGTCAATATCACAAAGTTTTTGTTAATTGTTTTTTGTCAATTTAACAAAACATGAAAACATTTTTGTTAAAATGACAAATATTTTGTTTTGGGGTTGAATTATTTTGTAATATTGATAAAATAATATTATCAGATAGATAAAACTATTTTGTAAGGAAACCAAAAAATTTCTTTTGTGTATGATATAGTTCACACTTGGTTTTTGTTGAAAAATCGATGTAAGATTAACTGAACTTAACAAAAATTGCGTATTGTCCATACGCCCTCACAGATGGTTGCATGTGAGATCGTAGGGACGAAACGCCAATTTTTGTGGACTTAAATCCAAAAAAAAAAAAAACTATTTTGACAAAATTAATTTTGTTTTTTGTGGATTCAACAAAAGAAATTTGTAAAATTGACAAAATATTTTGTTGAATTGACAAAATATTTTGTTAATTTAACAAAATATAACAAGAAATTTTTGTTAATTTAACAAAATATTTTGTTAATGTAACAAAACAATTTTGTTAATTTAACAAAACAATTTTGTTAATCCGATAATAATAAAAAAACAATAACACTAACAAAAAAAATGTTAATACAACAAAAGAATTGTTAATATGACAAATTAATTTTGTAAATCCTACGAAATTTTGTCATATTGACAAAATATTTTTGTTATTCCAACAAATTTATCTGTTAGCACAACAAAATAATTTTGTGGATACAACAAAATATTTTTTGTTACCTCAACAAAATTCTATAATTTTTGTCAATTTGATAAAACTTTTTGTGGGACGTATATTGACAAAATTTTTGTTAAATCAACCTAGATTTTTATCATATATACCTAGATTTTATTAACTTCCCATAGGGAGTTATTGTAATCGGTCCGATTTGTCAAATTGCAATTTTTGACATTTCTCGACGTTTCAAGGTCCCTAGAGGCTATATCAATCATTTTTAGAGAGATGTCTGTGTGTGTGTGTGTACGTACGTTCGTACGTTCGTACGTTCGTACGTTCGTACGTTCGTACGTTCGTACGTGCGTACGTTCGTACGTCCGTACGTTCTTGTACCATTTTTCGTCGTCGATATCTCAAGAACGAGTAAAGATATCGACTTCAAATATATTTTGTTTAATAGATAATAACTTCGAAAGAGGCTGAAAGGGCGTTTATTAAAATTCAGTGAGTAGTTTTTTCACTATAACGGTTTAAAAAAAAAGTAAACATTTTGGTTAGTTTCAAATATCTCACGAAAAAATAATGCTATTCACTTCAAATAAAATTTAATGTACTCATTATAAGGTCATACAGATTTGGTATGAATTTGGAAAAAAATGAACATACCGTTATTTTTTTAAATAAAAAAAACTGAAAAAAAAAAATTTCATAACCCAGATATTCTAAGAACAGAAAACAATTTGAAACTCAAAATAATTTTATTTTACGAAAAATAATGTGTTTGACAACTGGTGAAAATTTCAAAAAAAAACAGCTTACAGTTTTTTTACAAAAAATAAAAAACTATATAAAATTCTATTGAAAATTGGTAAAAATTGTTTTTCGACTCAAATTTCTCGAGAACTAGTAGTGATATTGACTTCTAATTTAGTTTATTTTATACATAGTATAATTTTGTACAATTGGTAAAATGTTGACAAATATTGAATTAATAGTTTAAATAAAAAAACTATTAAAAATTCTAGTGAAAACTAGTTAAAATTGTATTTCAAGTCGAATTTCTTGAAATGAACACCGATAGTGCCTTTTAAAGTATGTTGTTTTATACATCGATACCTTCCCGTAAGAATGTATACTAAGCAACATTTCTAAAATTGTTCTGGAAACGAAAAAAACGAAGAAAGTTCTAGTTGAATCATAGTGTGCTAAGAAACAATTTTGGTTAAACTTAGTGACATATAACAAAATTTTTTGTTGCTCACGACAATGAGATCTTTATTAATGTCGCTTAGCATAATTTTTTTGGCGGATAATACAAATTTCAGGGTGCAACATTATTTTAATGAGAAAACATGGCAGTTGATAATTTTTTTTATTTGTACTCTAGTTTCCTTTTCATGCTTAATAGGTTGGCGAAACCCAGGCCAAAACGTGGCCCTTAACATATAATATATTTCCTCATCAACAAGT
Organism: Chrysotoxum bicinctum; assembly: GCA_911387755.1. Classification (NCBI taxonomy): domain Eukaryota; kingdom Metazoa; phylum Arthropoda; class Insecta; order Diptera; family Syrphidae; genus Chrysotoxum; species Chrysotoxum bicinctum. The sequence goes on along the minus strand of OU426989.1, from coordinate 67,495,554 downwards.
CATTTTCGAAAAAAGTGTCGCTTAGTACATTCTTACGGGAAGGTATCGACATAATGCAATTATTAACATATGGTTAAATTTTGACAAGTATCGAATTGACAGTTTTAACAAAAATATAAAAAAAATCTACTAAAAAGTGGTAATATTTGTTTTTCGACTAGAATATCTTGGGAACGAGCAATGATATTGACTTTGCCATTATTTTTTTTATTTGTTTAATATAGTATAAGATTTGCAGTAATACATCAAATTTATCAGAGTTTATAAAACCAATTGAAAAGACACAAGCAAACTAAAGGTGAGAAATAGGCCTATTGGGGATACCTCGTTAAAAAAAAAGCGCGTGGAAGTTTACCTCCTGGGTCACGTGGAAACAACTTATACATCAACAATCTCAATTTCAAATCTCTTTAAATAATTAAAATGCTTTTCAATCTTAAAAGATTGTTTGTTTGAATTTTACATCTAAAGTTTGTTTCGCTGAAAATTTGGTTATTTGAAAAAAACTAAATATCGTCGTCGTTCTATGAAAACTCCCTAAGTCCATTTTAAAAAAAAAATGTGATTCAATTCTTATTTAATTCATTTCGGATAAACCATTTGCAATAAAATTTATTGCACAATGGCTACGCCAAACCCATTCTACAATTGAGGCCTGAGATCATGCTATTTTGATAATTTTTGGATTTTTTTATATTAATTTCCAAGTTTAAATGCAAATATCTCAAAAAACCAAAAATGGACTTAGGGAGTTTTCATAGAACGACGACGATATAAAGTTTTCAAGACCACAAATGGGAAGTTATCAGTGTGGGTCGCACCCAGCCTCTTTTTTTCAGTGTAGACTTCATTTTTTCGCTGACTAGGAAGCCTACCCCGAGCACATGGTGTTTTGTATGACAGCTGTAGTATATGTCATATTCTTTCTTCTGTAAAACACCATTCCCTGTCCATCTGATTTCTTGAAGAGCTGTTATGTCAGCTTTATATTTTGACAGGGTATCGGCTAGCTGCTGAGCAGCTCGAGCTCTATAGAGCGATCGTACGTTCCATAAGAAAATTCGTAAATCGTTTTTCCTTTTTCTTTGCGTTGTCGTCGTGAAATCAGTCCGTTTCCGAGGCTTGTTGTCGTTCCCGAAATTCATTAAGTTTTACGGGACAGGGAATTAACCTGTCGCCAACCTGAGGAACCAGCCTGATCATATTAGCCAAACCTTTTTTAAAATGCTTGTTTCTAGCGGCCGCCGCGAAGAGGCTATGATCACACTTCCACCAGTCCCGAATAGTTACGGCACGTGCATGTTTTCGTATGCATATTTTCCTATTCGTCTGATGGCTGACCGCCAAAGGTACCTACCATACAAATGCTAAAAATATTCAATATTTCTTTTCGTAAATTTAATTTTTATTCAAACAATAATAAAAACTTTAAATTAGCGTACCAAAATTTTTTCTTAAAAAGCTTTTAAAAAGTTTGTATATAAAAGCTTCTTTTAAAGAAACCACTACAAGGACTTATAATTTTTGTTCTTGCATAAATTCATATTTGCATAGCATTCTGTTACTACTAAAAGAATTTAAAAATTAATTTTATCCTTATGAACAGTTTTCTCTAATAACATTCGTTTTTAAAATTCCCAGTCGATTACATAGGAGCAAGTTCGTGCGACCCAGTCGTGCATTTTATTTCAATGAAACACGAAACTAGTGTGTACTATACATATATGTGACTTTTGTTCAAACAGTCGCGGCATTTTGTATTGTTCCAATAAAACAAGTCACCTACCACCACTTCATTGTTTACCTGTCGCGCCAGTATTATATTCTCAGCCTTGTGTTGTTTTATTTCTATATATTTTTATTGTATTCATCACCTGGGTATTCGACAGAAGTTCTAAAAGTTGCTCTTATGTGTGAAGAATATATAAAAAGTTTGTATAATCACCCTTGATCTCATTCATAAATAAACTTGCACTTTTAGTTCTAGGCTACAACCTGTCTTAGCATTGAAGACATACATTTATGGACTTTTTAATTATGATAATGAAATTTGATTAAAATAAAATCAGGGGGTATATATTAACCCGATTCTTGGTATAGATTTGACATCCCCATTTGAATCACTTACGTCAAAGTGAACTCTCATCCAATATTGCAATGTTTAGCTTAAGATCTACCTTTTCACATATCTTTTAATAATCTCTGGACGTGTTAAAATTGTGAAAACTTAAAATGTGCATATTAATTCTCTAGGAGCTAGGTATGTTGCAAACCTTTCACAGGCAACATTTTCTTCACCGTCAAGGCTCATTTTTCATGTGGTGGGTGGATACGTTAACAAACAGAAATGTCGAATATGGGAAACTAAAATTCCACACAAAAGTGTTGAAAAGCAATTCCATCCACAAAATGTCAATGTAAATATAGTGTGTAATTTGGTCTGGTCCACGCATTCTTTTTCGAAGGCTTAATTGTCAACGGCAATTTTTCTCATCTTTTATCGTCAAATGTTAACCAAATTATGTTGGTGTGAAGATATGGATGTTGAAGGAATTTCGATTCAACAATAGATGCAAAATTTACCACAGCATAATCCGTTTTGGCTTTATTACAAATTAAATTTCCAAGGCGAGTTATTTCGAAAAAGTTGTTTGTAAGTACTCTACAGTAACATTTTCAATGAAGTTAACTTAAAATTTCATGTATTTTCTTATAAATAAAAAAAATTGATTGGTTCATTACAAAGTATAATAAGGTGTTAGACAAACTCCCTCATCGAATTTTGCCTTTTACCAGTGACGTTTATTCAAAGGTACGCAGGTGTTCACCGCACACCCTACCAAAATCATCACATAAGTCACATTCCATATTTCATGTTCTCCATGTTCTCCTTATTCAAGCGCACCACGGCAATTCATTCAAATGCAATGGATGAAGAATACATTTTCAAGCAAAATAACAAAAATAGTACTCTAGGGTGTTCTCCTAATGTAAACGAACCGACCGACCTCCGAAACCAAGGTAAAGCACATCCACATCCACACAAAAAAAAATGCAAAGAAGAGAAAAAATGTGTATATATAAATCCAAAATTCTGTATCCCTTGGTGTTCACCTTCATCGAGCGCACCACGAACACGATCCTTCATCCGAATGGACAGAGAATTCATTCTCACGCTACAATGTTCTCTCCATGTCAACGCACCGTCGAAAGGCAAGGGCAACGCGACGTAAAGCAAATCAACATACAGAAACAACTCAAACTACAGAAAACAAGACAAATTGGTTTGGTGTATGGTGTTCAACTTCATTAAGCGTACCATCTTCAATTCGGCATCGAGAGAGACAGTGAACTCTGATATGATTCATTTTCATTATGGAGTGCGAATTCATTGTATACCAGTTGTTGTTGTACACAAGGTCACAACTGTACAACCAGGGTTCGGACTTCATAAATCGCAGATCGCAGTAAATTGGCAAAGAAATCGCAGTAAAACCAAAATTTTCGCAGTAGAAATACATATATTTTTTTGATTAGGTAACAACAAATTATAAACATAGGAACCAAAGTTAAATCACATTTAAATCATCGTTGATTGTTAAAACAACATAAGTGGTGTTTTAATTTTTCACGGAAGAAAAAAAAAAAAAAGAACTTTGGGTTAAAAAAATGACAATGACTACAAGGCCAAAAATATAGGATTTTTTGTATCTCCTTTAAAAAAAATTAAAATTTCAGTTATGTTGTTTTAACAATCAGCGGTTCATTTACATAGTATTTGTTAACAAATATACTCTTACTCGATAATGAAAACGTATAGTTTCAGCAAAAATATATGAAGCTAGGTAATCAAAATAAATTTACCATCTACAAATTTGTACTTTTTGAAACAAGAACAAATTAAAGAATAGTAGAACTAAAAACGTATATAGCTGACAAGACCTGCACTAAAGAGACAAGAATCTTTTTGAATTTTGATACTTTGTTATGAGCACATTTATTTCTATGATCAGTGCTGCTATTCAAACAAAATCTGAAGAATCGTTCTGGTCTTTCCGTAAAAAAAATTGCTGAAAATGAAAAAAATTTCCCAACGGATGGCTTCGAATGCCTTAAAAGTCCCTATGGTCCGTTTTTTGATTTTGTGAAGCTTGAGAATGAAGTTACTGTGTTTTTTAAACTAACTCAGTCAAAATTCAAAAATATTTCCATTAAGGACATTCCAAAAATGATCGATAATATGGAACTAAAAGCCTTTTTTTCGGAAATTTACAAACAAAGCTCACTAATGTTGACGATTCCAGTATCAATTAGCTCTGTCGAGCAATCTTTTTCTGACCTTAAGCTCATAAATCATATGCCAGAAATAAAATGCTAGAGAACAGATTGTCAGAACTGGCAATTATTTCAATGGAAAATCATTTCTTAAGGAAATTAAAGCAAACATTTTTTTTATAATTATGTTCTACAAATTTTTTTGAAGAAATCCCGTCGAATCGACCTTTATATACAAATAAATATCTGTTGGACTGCGTTAACTTTGCTAATTACTAAACTACTAAACAACACAAAAAAAAAAAAAAAAAAAAAATATACTATATCGTCGTCGTTCTTTGAAAACTCCGTAAGTTCATTTTTTGTGTTTTGAGATATTTGCATTTAAAGTTGGAAATTAATATAAAAAAATCTAAAAATTATCAGAATAGCACGATCCTGGGCCTAAATTGTAAAATGGGTTTGGCGTAGCCATTGTGCGATAATTTTTTTTGCAAATGGTTTATCCGGAATGAATTAAATAAAAATTCCATCACATTTTTTTTTTAAATGGACTTAGAGAGTTTTCATAGAACGACGACGATATACAAAAAAATATAAAAAATAAAAACAAAAACAAAATAAAAAAAAAAAATGAAATGTCTATCGTCGTGATCCTGGATTAAAACTTAAAGTAGATAAATGATTAGAAAAAAAAAAGTTATAGTGAACACCCTACTGAAACCACCACGGCACGTCACTGCCTTTTACATAAAGGAACCTAGGACGAAGCGAAAAGTTTGAAGGGTGATTTCAATTTCTTATTTATTTATAACTTCTTAATGGTTTCGAATTAAATAATTCTAAAGTTTAATCAGGAATATACCACAGGTTAGTTATTTACTACCATATCCTTTTTTAATTCTTTTATTAAATGACTTACCCTCTATGTTGAAGTATTTATGGTGTTTTCTGTATGCCAACGATGGCTGTTTTCGAAAACGTCAAATCAACGTCAATTTGATCGTCAAATGATCGTCATTTTTTGACGCAAATATTGCTGTCGTCAAATATCCAATCGTCCTGCTTGCACAAAATCTATTTGATCAGTGTCAGTGAATTTTCTTGCAAATGGTTCGAGCCGTAAAATTCCAAAGGTGAGTATGCGTAATTATATCAAAAAAAAAAGTTTTCGGATGAGGAATTCTTCGGTCATTTCAGAATGACAAAGTAATTATTTCTTGTAAGTACAAACAATTAATGAAACGTTTAAATTCAAAAAAGTAACATTCCTAATTAATACCTAATTCTAGCGATTGAAGAAAGGACTAAGCCCTTTATGGAAAAACACAAAAACAGGAGGCCCAGGTACAGACTAAGAAGAAAGCATAATATACAATCATACCGAGAAATCGGAGATCGTTTCAACAAATCTATCAACTGCGTATTTCATACTTTAATTAAAACTTGTAAAACAATTGTGCGTCTATTTTCAAAATTTGTCAGATGGCCAACTACAAATGAAGAAGTTGATAATGTTGTGCACCAATTTAACTACTTTCACCCACCAACACACAAAAAAGACAATTTAAACTCTATTTTCTGAACTTCAATTATTTTTGTCGTCAACTCGATTTTTTTACTGCAGAGCTGCGACGCAAATGATTATATCGAACATATGACTTAAGCAAACTGCGTTATCGAAAGTAATGCTTTTGCTTGAAAATTTCGTTTTGGGTTTTCGAACAGTTGGCTTTTGCAGTTTGCGTTTAAGAACATTATAGAAATGCATTCTTGATGCAGATGACGTTTTCGAAAACGGCCGATGTTTTTTTCTTTCGAAATGTTTAGGTGTGGCATTGATGATGATGAATACACCATAGCTGTTTCCAGGGGCAAACGCAGGTAGGGGTTTTAGGGGTTCAATCCCTCCCCCCCCCCCAAAACGACCAAAAAATAAAGGTTCATTTTGTTAAAGAAAAAAAACAAAGTGTTATTTTCGTGCCATAAATTCTTCTGCTAGTGTTGTTTTTTCTTACGACTTATATGTACGAGTACTATAAGGCAAGTAGGTAATGCATTCGTAAAAAAATCGAACTCAAGATTTTTATCAAAGTTGATATTACGATGATAGCGAAGACGAAAAATGTGGGTCCCAAAATTCTGTCTGTCTGTCTGTTCGACTACGGCCTAAAAAGCTGGGCCGATTTTCGTTAAACTTGTTAGACATCGTTTTGAATTTTTTTCCCACACACGTGTTTTTTTTTTCTTTTCTTTTTAAGACCAAAACATAACGGTATCTGCCATACGATGTTTTATCGAAATCTTATAAATATTTTTTTCTCAAAAACTGTCCCATAGGATTTTGAAAAAAAAATTCATAAAATTTCATTTCGTCATTTTATGTAATGGTTGAAAAAATGTTTCCAAAAAATGGTTATTGTTGGAAGCCGCTTGGAACCATTTTTTGGTTTTTGATCTTCTCGAAAACAGTACAACCGATTTTAATCATTATGAAGCCCCTCCAAGGTTTAAATATTATTTTGTATACAAATTTGAAAAGTTTTATTTTTTGATTCTTAAAAAAAATTTCAAAATTTATTTCTGGAAACTCAATATTTCGAAAACTCCAAGCTCGATGTTTTTTAAACTTGATAAATGAAACTTTCTTAATATAATCTACAAGATCTGAGGAAAAAAATTTGTTTTACCTAAAAATTAAGGCCCACAATACAAAATGTTAAAAAATGGTTTTCGAAAATCGTATTTTTCTCAAAAACGTGTCCAAGAATTTTGATAGTTTTTTTTTTGTTTCGATCAATCTCTACTTTTAGAGAAGCTTCTAAAAAGTTTAAAAAAACATTGCATTTTAAGACTTTTTTTGTTTTTAAATATTTTTTGAATTTTTGAAAGAAAAAAATCTATATTTTTTTTTTTTTTTAAATCGATATCTCAAAAACTGCTCAATATTTTTTTTGTAAATTAAATTTTTATTCGAACAATAATAAAAAGTTTAAATATGCGTACCAAAATTTTTTCTTAAATATGTTTTAAAAATTTTGCATACAAAAGCTTATTTTTTTAAGAAACCACTAATACGAATTACAATTTTGTTCTTGCATAAACTAATATTTGCTCAAAACACATGGAATCCTGTGCTTAGCTCCAACTACTAAAGGAGTTTTAGTATTTAAAAAAAGAATTTTGTGCTTTTTCTCTTATAACATTAATTTTTGAAATTCTTAGTATTTTACATAAGAGGAAGTTTGGGTCGTTTATTTTATTTTTTTTTCTTCGTATTTTAACACAATTGTCTTAAATTGAATTGATGATTAAAAAATAGAGACGAATAGAACAGCAATTGCTTTTTTGGTAATTAACATTATGTATAGGGCAGAAAACGGACTAACGAACGGAGCAAATATACCGATACAGATATCCGCGTTAATCTTAAGGATCGATTTATGGCTAATAAATGATTTCGATTTATACATATAAGTTTGAATTATTGATGGCTCCAAAGTCGGAGTGTGTTGAACTACAGCAATAGAAAAAACTCACTCAATGCGTTTGTGTGAAAGTTACAGTTACAAATAAGTATCTATAGCACATAGCACCCTCTGAGAGCGTTTTGATTATAATTATGTAGTATAGTTATCGTAAAGGTATATACCAATTGAGTGTTGCTAATGTCCTTGTTTTCGTATAACTCTTTTTCCTATCATCGCAAAAGTACAACAAGTTATAACTTCACGTATTAATATATGCCAGATTTAGTTTTACAGATTTGGACCACTAGGCGAACCTAGAACTTATTTTAACTCTATTGTTAGGTACACTTATCGAATCACTTACACTCTTTTTCTTCTTGTTGCATTAATGATATTTTACGAACCAAATGATGGCCTCCATCATAGGGCCCGTAGTAAAAGTCTATGTCTAAGAATTAATTCCGGAATAAAAATGCCTAAATGGGAAGCACCAAAAACGCCCTCGTAGTGAATATTTTCCAACTTTTGGTAACATTATTCAAATTTGCCAAATAGGTATCCGTTGCAACATCTTTATGATGTTTTGTTTTTGCGATTTGGCTGTATGAAATTGTTCCGATAGGTCCTATCCCTGAGATCAAATATTATTTAGTTATGATATATTTATGTTAATTACAATAAAGAATATATAATAAACAAGCACCTACAATATAGTAATAAAATAAAAAAAAAACAATTTTCTTCTTAAAATATAATACCTATTTGAATTATTCAGTATTTTCAATAATAGTCGTGTTTTGGTGAAACTTATAACCATCACAGCAATTAATCGTATATTAAAGATTCTCACTTTTATATTCACTCTTTTTACTCCAGTGCAGGTTCTATAGGGCAAATTATGCATTTGTAAAAAAAATTAACTCGACATTTTTATAAAATTTGACATTACGATGATAGAAACACGACCAAATTCCGTCTGTCTTTCTATATGTCTGTAACTTGACGTATACCCTAAACCGCTCACAGATTTTTTCACAGATAATATTTAAGGTCCTTCGGTAAGGAGAAATTTAATTTTTATATAGCTCTCAAACAAACGGTACCTGCAATACAGCAAAATCTTATTTATCTCAAAACAAACTCTAATGATCTGTTAAAAAAAATTAAGGTGTGTAATTATATGCGTCGACAACATGTTGCTCAAACAAACTTTTAAGACAAAATTAATGTTAGGTATAAACGGTACCTGTCAAAGAACGATTTTTTTTTATTTTCGACTTTCATTAACGGCTCTATCGATTTTTTATTTCTTTTTATTTTTATACAGGTAAATCATTTTTTGGACTTTTCAAATAAAATGTAAATTTTTTTTTTTTGAAAAATCAATAGCTATTTTGAAAACGAGTGAACAATTAATTTTTGAAATTATTTCGTAAAATATATGTATATTATTCAATACTTAAAATTGACTTCAAATTTGTCTTATATTTATTAATGAAACTGAAGATCGCTGCATCCAAATTTATGTTTTCATTTAGGATAGCATATCTCGATAAGTATCAAAGATGTTGGGCGCAAATTTTCCTAGGGGCGATGTTTTTCCTTTTTTTTATTTTTTTGTTTAACATGAAAGTTAAAAAAAAAAAAAAAAGTTTAGACCCTTATAACTTTGGATCAACTAATCGTAGGTATAAGGACGGTACATAAGAAAATTAGAATTTCCAAACTCTAAAGGCGATGTTTTTTCTTTTTGTTTTATTTCATGTTCTTGAGTCATTTGTTGTCTAGCAACAAATTACAACAAAAAGGAAAATAGATATCTACGTTTTGTGTTGTTAGTTAAGATATTGGTTATTTGTAATATTTTTATATTTTTTATTGCATTATATTAATAATTGTATATTATCAAAATTATAATATTTACCTCATATGAATTTATATTTTTTCGATTCAAGTTTTAATAATTCTGATAATAATTATACAAAATTGGAATTATATAAAGAAAAGTTTAATTGTTATACAAACAAAAACAAAATTTCAGCAAAGACAAAGAAAAAGAAAATTCCAGAATGAATATACTTTATGGAATAACTATAATAATAATTAGATAGATATTATGAGATGTGTTTAACAAATTTGAATTGCAAAATATTTAAAGGATGGTTGAGCTATTAGTTTAGCTAAAACAAAATTATACTAGGTTTAGTTCTAACGATGATTCAAGTTTTATTCCTCTTGTAATGCCAGCCATTTAGAACAACAATCACAACTGAAGAGAAAATACACATTTTGTAGGGGAGAGTGGGGCACATTTGAACACTTTTTGCTTTCCAGACTGAGAAAGCCTAAAGTATTCGAGCAATTTGCCTGATAGTTTACTCACATGGAACGTTTAATTTAGAAAAATATTTCGTCCATTGAATTAAATATTTATATTGAATTTTTATCTCTAACCAATATAGGTTCTTATCTTCAAAAGTGCCCTATGTGTGGGGCAGTTTTGAACTTGGAAGGGGCACTTTTTAACAGTGATATAATTTTTTTTTACTGAATAAAAGAACTTTTAAATTTTATTTTTATATTAATTTTTTAATATCTATGAACTTATCAATAAAACTCAAAATTAATACTTTTGTTATATCATATTAATGTCTTTGTAGAAAAAAAAAAACAAAAATCCGCAAAGATTAATAAGAAAACAAAAGCTAAATCTAAAACTTGGATTTTTAAGTAAAAGCTGGAGTTTTAGTGAATAAGAAGAAGCTTAAGCTAGCTAGTTAAAGATATTTTCTAGTAATACCTATTTTAAAATAGCCAACGCTAAGTCCATTTAGTTTTAGCTTGTTTTCCAAGCCTAAGCTTAAATTTGTGTAAATAAAATTAGCTTAAACTAGAACATTTTAGTAAAAGCTACAAAAATTTCAAGATTTGTTCGACCTGTCTAGAAATCTTTAACTAGGTCTTATTTTCAGTATTCAATAGCTCAAAAATGAAACAGAGAACGTATAGACACAGAGACTGACGAACGATATGACAGAAACATTTTTTACCTGAAACCAGTAGGTACTTGCCCTATAGAACAGATGACAAATTGCTTGATTAATGCTTGAAGCTGATTAAATTTTGTTAAAAAAAAATAATCGGGGCAGTTTTGAACATGTTCAAAAGTCCCCAACACGCCTGTTCAAATCTGCCCCAACTTTCCCAGTGACATAAGATTTATTATAAATATTTAACTGAAATATATCCAGTAAAAAAACTTACCATAATTAAGTTTAAAATTTATTTTTCCTCCAAAAAAATCTGTTCCTGTTTTAAAATCGCGGAGTAGTTTTTTTTTTTAAACTTTTACAACTAAAAAACGAAAACAAAACACTTCCACTAGCAAAAGGCCCATTCACCTCTTAGTCCGAGAGACAACTGCGAGAATCAAGGAAAGTCAGTGACGTTTATGGATATGGTATTGACAGGTTAAAATTTTAAATTACTTTTAAAAAAGAGTAATAAAGTAAAATTTTATAAGCATTGTTCAAATGTGCCCCGTGTTCAAATGTGCCCCACTCTCTCCTAACTCTTCCTGATTTTTTTTTTTTTTTTTTTTTTTTTTTTCAAGTAGTTCAGACATCCAAATTCTGCCCACCGTTTACAAGTATGGCACTGGCACCAAGTTTGCTAGAACACAAATGACTCAAGAACATGAAATAAAACATAAAGAAAAGACATCGCCTTTAGAGTTTGGAAATTCTAATTTTTTATGTACCGTTATCATACGGTTAGTTGATCCAAAGTTATAAGGGTCTAAACTTTTTTTTTTTTAACTTTCATATTAAAAAAAAATTAATAAACAAAAAAATAAAAAAAAGAAAAAACATCGCTCTACACTTTGGAAATTCTAATTTTTTCATGTACCGTTTTTTTACCTACGATTAGTCAATCCAAAGTTATAAGGGTCCAAACTTTTTGTTTTTTTTTTTTAATTTCATGGTTAAATCATGGTTAAAAAACCTTAATAAAAAAAAAATAAAAAAAAGGAGAAACATCGCCCCTAGAGAAACGTATATTCTACATTGGGTCATATTTATTTTATTTCTAAAAAAATTATTGCGGTCTATATCCTCTCCTAAAATTTTTTTTGTCTTAAAAGTTTTAAAACTCACTTAAATAAAATATAACGGGATCCAATTAAAAAAAGTAACGGACATCGCCCCTAGGAAAATTTGCGCCCAACATTTTGGCGTTTAAAATATTCCAATATCTTTGATACTTATCGAGATATGCTATCCTAAATGAAAACATAAATTTGGATGCAGCGATCTTCAGCTTCATTACTATTATTATACATTTTCTTAATTCCAAAACAGTTTTACATAAAAGCAAGATCGTGGGATTCAGATATCAGAACTAGTGCCCCATATTTTTTACCTTTAAAACTTTTCTGCAATTGAATTTAGCGCTATATAAACTATCAAAATTTTAATAATTTAAAATTACTCTCAGTACTAATCTAAATTGTATTCACTTTGAGTTTTGTTGTTGTTTTGCGTGTTAAAATTTTCTGATCAGTCTAGTCACTTTTTCAAAAAACACGGCTAATTCGATTATTAGCTATATCCATATTTTTTTATCAAAATCTAAATGTTTAAAGCAAGTTCAAATTGATTTTTTTTTTTCAAAAACAATAATGTACTGTAATAATTAAGTAAGTACTTCTCTTCTTAGCCTTTCGCACTATACAAACAATTGCATCCTTCCATTCCTGCCGAAAACATACCCACCGAAATAATAGAGAATTTGTTTTATAAACTTTGCAGATATCATTTTTTAACTATGTATTACCCAGATACGTTTTTACTCGCGATAGATGGGTACTATAAGGCAAATTATGTATCCGCAAAAAAAAAAACAGCTGAGCCGATTTTCTTTAAGCTCGGTAGATCGCATTTCTCCCCTTACAGGTTGTTTTTTTGTTTGTGTTAGGACCAAAAATAATGGGAACAAAATTTATTTTATCTAGAAATAATGGTATCCACCATACAAATGTTTAAGAATGGTTTTTGAAAATTGTTGTTTTTTTTTTCTCGGCACAAACGGCACATAGGATTTTCATAAAATTGTTTTTTTTTCGCTTAATTTTTATAATCTATAATTTGATACAAAAACGGAAATTAAGACATAACTGACTGTACTTACGATAGAACCATATTTTCGAATTTATACTTTCCGAATATTGGCATTAGGGACTTAAAGAAATTTTATATGGAGAAGCTTCTAAGAAGTTTAAAAAATATTGTTTTCAAAACAAATTTTTTTTTCTCAAAAAACCTTGCATAAATTATGTAAGAGATTTGAGAAATAACATGGCATACATATTTAAGATCCAACTTCTAAAGGTGTGTTTTCAGCCATTTAAAATATTCATGTTTTTGTAAAAAACATTTTTTAAATAGCACGTTGTGCTATAGTATACTGGTACTGTAGGACAAATTTTGCATTTTGGACAAATTAAATCTTGACAATTTCTTAGCAATTTTGCTTGTAAACAGAGGCAGGATGAATCCAAAAATGCGCCTAGTCGCTAAAGATGATTTTTTCGGTCAAAATTGGAGTCCTCTTCCGAACGCTCTGAGGCCAGTGAGCATATTGTTGCATATTGTATGAGTATACCAATCTGCATCGGTATCTCCTTTTAAATTCTCTCCTTCTTTCCTAAAACGCTCGCACTGTGATCAGACATTTTAAGGGTAGTCATTCATAATCCCTTTAGTGCGTGTTTTTCTTTCTTTCTGTGTGTTTCTCTCTGTTGTATTGTCTAAAGCCGATGGCCTCAGTTGCCAGTGCTTTTCAGTGTCAGAGTATTGTAAAATGTAATGTAATGTATTTAAAAAAAAAAACTGAAGTGCCGAAGCTAAATTTCTTAAGATGATTTATTGACCAATTTGGAATATCATAGATGAGTGGAAATGATTAATAAAATATTTCCTTCGGCTTTTTTTGGTCACTGTATTTTTGGCAATGAAACAACGAAGTTACATTCGCTTTCCCGACGACGTTTCGACAGGGTTGCTGTCTTCTTCAGGGGAACTTTATTGACACAAAAAAATACAAAATTTACAATTAAATGTGTAATAACAATTAAAACAATAAAAAATACACTCACTATTTGTAAATTATTAAGTTTTAAAATTAATATGATGGTTATATCATTAAAATAAAATATAGCACTTCAAATGAAGTTGAGTCTTAAAAAAAGAAAAAAACGAAAAAACAACAAAGAAACTATTGGAATGACATTTATGAAGATGAGACGAGAGAACAATAGATAGCAGAGATGTTTTGTGTGTCTTGTTTTCTATTCATGTTATTGTTATTGTTAATTATATGTCATGTGTAACGTTTTGATACATGTTTCTCTGTCTGTAAAATTTTGACACCTTCAAAATCCGGAGAATGACCGCTTTCGATGCTGTGGCTAGTCAGGGCTGTCTTTTCAGGATTATTTGATTTGATATCCGATCGATTGGAGATCCGTTGGCGAAGAAATTGCTTTGTGGTGCCAATGTAGCACAGGTTGCATGGCTCATTTGGCTTTCCATTGCAATTAATCTTGTAGATTACATCGGTTTGTTTGTCTTTGTCCGGTTTTGGTTTAAGGTTTGTGAAAAGGTGAAAAGGGTTTTGTTAGATTTAAAAGCTAAGCGAACGTCCGTTAATTTTTTTCCGATGACTTCTTTGAAATTCTCAGTCAACCTTGGAACGTAAACCATACTTTTAAAGTAACCAATGTTCGGCTCATCATTTGTCTCACGGGGAATTTTGTGCTTATGCTTTAAAACCAAACCGCGGATCACTGCTGATAGATATCCATTGTCACTTAGAATCTTCCTAACTTTCTTCTCGTTTGCATGGTGGAATCGTTCATCACTCAGTATTCATAATAATGTGTCTGGCTTGGTTAGAACGAAAATTGACCAATCTGCCAGAAGCTGTATTTTTCTGGTACCAGTCGAATACCAGATGCCCATTTTCGCGATGGATTTTAACGTCGAGAAACGCTATAGATCTGTTTCGTTCCATTTCAACAGTGAACTGTATTTTCGGATGGAATCCGTTGAGGATCAGCAGCACTTTGTCAATATTCCTTTTATCGATAAGTGCAAATATGTCGTTAATATTTTAATGATATAACAATCACATTAATTTTAAAACTTAATAATTTACAAATAGTGAGTGTATTTTTTATTGTTTTAATTGTTATTACACATTAAATTATAACTTTTGTATTTTTTGTCTCAATAAAGTTCTCCTGAAGAAGACAGCAAGCCCTGTCGAAACGTCGGGAAAGCGATTGTAACTTCGTTGTTTCATTGCCAAAAATACAGTGACCAAAAAAAGCCGAAGGAAAGATTTTATTAATCACTTCCACTCATCTATGAAGCTAAATTTCCCAAGTCGAAGTCTACGAGTTCTTTTCCAATACGAGGAATCGCTTGCTACGGGTCCTTTCACTTTCACAGTCGGTGGCGATATTCTCGGCCCATCCTGCATTCCTTCGACTTACGAATATTAGCCGGTCGTCACAAATTTGAACACCAAATTTTGAAAAGTCGACTGTGAAGGACCACCACGTCTACTGTAAAATGGACGCAACGTGCGTAACGAACACTCTTTTTGATAATAAAGTTTTATCATTTGGACGTGATGGTTAATGGTGTAATATGCCATGGTGATTTGGCATCATTTACTGAATAATAAATTGACAACTACCACCAAGAGAACATGACTAACCACAGGGCGCCAAAATCTACCAGCACCAATTGAAAAAGCCTTTAATTGTTTGTGAAACTAACTGAATCAAATTTGAGCTGCTTTAAGGTCAAGTTTAAAAGACACGAATTGTAAACGAAAAGGAAATTTCACTTCACGCTGTAATTTACTTGAATGCTTAAAGACCACGATTAGAGACCTTAAGTTAAAAATAAACTGGACTCTTCGCTAATTAACCAAGAAAGTTATCCTACGTTTTCGCAACTGTCATAATTTCTGCCATTTTCTTTATTCTGACATTAACATCAAATTAATGATAAAATGAAAATAAGAACTATAATTTTGCTTATATAGTGATATCGTGCACTGAAGTTATAATTCCATTAGACTTCTTCTTCTTCTTCCTTTGATTCGGCGCTGTTATGATCTCGACGTCGAGGGGATCATAACTCTCCCACGTATCTGCTTCACACTAGTGATCCGCCTGTGGGGTTCGCCGGATTGACCTCAGAAATCGGCGGCAAGCCTCCCGGTTTTGTATTGTTCCATTTCTGAGGCCAACTGAATGCTGGTGTTTTTGCATTTGTTTGTACCAGGAGTGTTAGGCCTACCTTTCTTTTTATTCCGAATTGGAACGTTGTATGATATTGCCTTTTTGACGGGGTTCTCAGGATCTCTCCTTTGAACATGGCAATACCAACTGAGTCGGTCGTGTTCAATTTTTTGGGAAATGGTATTCTTAACATGAAGGCTTCCTCGGATCTTCGTACTTCTAATTCCATTAGACTTATAACGACAAACAATGAATGCGCCATTATTTGACTTTTTGCATATACATGTTATTGTAAGTAGGTAATTGATGTTTTATTTATGTTTTCATTTTTCTAGAAAAATTACTTAGGGCTTGTCACCCGTATTAATGCAGAACAATACGATCGTGGTTATTAACCACTTGTGTGTGCCACCTAAGGTGGGGTCTTCCCTTGCTGCACTGACCATCAGGGGTAGATTCGAAGACACGTCGGACTGATGTCCATACGTGTCTCAGCCATCTCAGTTGCTGTATTTTCAGCTTTTTGACCGGGTCAATGTCGCTGTAAAGCCCGTAAGGCTTCTTGTTGATTCTTCTCCTCCATACTTTATCGATACATACTGGACCGAAAATCACTCGAAGAGTCTTCCTTTCAAAGCACCCAACCAGATTCTCATCCACGTTTGACAGTGTCGATGTTTCCCAGACAGCAGAACCGGAATGAATAGCCGAATAGCCCTCTATTTAAGGTTTCTTGGTTCTTTGAGAGTGGGGCGATCTCTGCCCTATTGTCATTTTGCGAGTTAATAGTGGAGCCCAGGTCAACAAAGTCTTTGACGACTTCGAAGTTGTACCTATCCGTAGTGAAGTTTTGCCCGAGTTAGCTATGTTGTTGAGATTTCTTTATCGATAATAGCATATATGTACAAACTTCGTCTTGTCCTCATTTACAGCCAAACCCATTTTCACCGCCTGCGATTCAATATCATCTGCATAATCAATTAGTTGAACAGGCTTTTGAAAAATTATACCTCTGTTTTTGACTTGCGAGTTGCGTAAAATAGCTGCAAGAATGTTAAATACGAGTAGGTTGCATGATAAAGCGATAGAGCGGTGTTGTCAATGGGCACTCCTGGGAGTGTGAATATTTGGTCTACGATTCATTTTCCAGGCCTAAAACCAAACTGATAGGAACCGATCAGATTGTTGAGAAACGGGCTTAAGCGATCACACAGTACAGATCACAGGATTTTGTATGCGATGTTGAGGAGATTTATACCTCTGTAGTTGGTACAGGTCAGAGCATCTATTTTCTTGTGGACGTAGCACACTATACCGAGGTTCCATTCATCGGACATACTTTCATTCATCATAGTCATATAAGTCATATCCCCCTGTTTGAATAATTCGGCTGGCAGACCATCCACACCAGCAGCCTTGTACGCTTTAAGCTCAGCTATCGCCAACCGCACTTTATTAAGGTTAGGTGGACGGAAATTTTGACCATCATCGCCCAAGTTTAATTGATTATTCTGTCTAATAGCGGAATTTTGGTCATATTCGCGGTCTAGAAAAGTGTTGTTTCCAGATTCTCAGTACCGACTGTACGTCAACTATCATATTACCACTCTTGTCTCGGTAGGCTTCCTATCTGGCTTTTTTGTAAGTTCATACCAATTCTTGATTAAAATCCCAACTAACGGAAATTTAGTTACTTGATTTTATCTCAACACTATGTGTTGAAGAAAATGTTTTTGTCGTCTTAGTTTATGATTTATATCTTCTTAAAGTTTACCCCAATAACCTTATCTATCCTTGTTTCGAAAGTATCCTTAAACCTGACTTACTTTTCATTTTTATTCGAGTGATTCTAACAAATCAACAGAGGGAGACTATCGAATATTCCAAGCAAACCATAAAGATCCCGGAGATATTCAAACTATTCTGGTTCGGCCAAAAGTTTCAAACAAATTGCTCCAATTTATTCGTTGGTGTGGTGTTTATAGTTGGAAAGTTTCTTTCTAATCTTCAGCAAGAAAGTATTCCCATAAAAAAAAAGACCCAGAAAACTGTATTCTCGAGGATTAATTTCCTTCCGAATAATTTGCCTTCGTTTAGTTGCTAAAAGTTTTATTTTATTTTTTTTTTTTTGCTTTGCTTTTTGTTTTTGCTTTTCATGGGGTCTCATCAAGTATCAATCTGAAAATCGATTAATGTCTTAAGTTTTTTTTTTCTATTTTAAAAATGATTTCCAATTAATTATAGCTGGGAAATTTGTTGAAAACTCCATGGCAAAACAAAAGTGGCCAACTTGCCTTAATTTCGGATTCACTTTTTATTCAGCCAGATGTTTGGTAAATATCGGAAAAAAACCTATCTTCCAGTCATAAATTATAATTTATGAAGGCACACACAGGATATTTTCACAGGATGCTAATGTGCTTAAGGGCAGTTTGAATTTCAACCCCCCCAACTTCGTTTTGAGTTACGATGGGCAAAAAAAGATTCAAATGTTGAAAAAAAAGAAAGTCGGAGAAAAGGAAGAGATTATTTAAGTCTTTAATCCAGTTACTTTTTTTTTGTTCATTTTATTTTTTGAGATTTAAGCTTATGATGGTTTTTCGTAAATCTTTGAAGAGTGCCATTTTATGGGATTAAGTGAATTCAAATTGGAAGTTTTTTTTTTTTAATATTCAAAGGTTTTGGGTCGAATTTACTTACTTACCTATGTGTTTGTTTGTGAATCTAAATAAAAGGATATCAGCTATCGGCAATGGCTGTGATAAATATTTAAACTTTAATCAAGTAAGTCTGAAGGTTTTATTTTTTTAGGATTGACTGTTCTCTAAAGTGACCAATATTGAAAAGCGACGAAGTAAATTTCCAATTTTAAGAAAGAAAAAGACAAGTTTTAAAGAATAAGGTAAAGACCTTTTCGGGTGGTAGCGACAGAGAACCTAAACTTAGTGACTTGCCATTCTCAATCATTCTTGCATGCCGGGTTAGCAGGAATGGAGGGGTCCTACAATTTTATGCCAATTCTGAAGTAGCATTTCTTATCCCAAGAGATACTCATGGAGGATTTGTCACTTTTTTCGCACTTAGGAGGTATTAGCAACTTTGCAGCGGCTGAGTATCAAACACACGACCCTCTGCATGACAAGTTTGCCAAGAAGTACTTCAACACATTCTAGAGACAAAATTAGGTACATTTTATTAAACACGAAAAAGGATGCCTTGTTTTTCGTCGCAAACCCAAATGAACAAAAAAAAAAAGATAAGCAATCTGGTATAAGGATCAAAGCAACATTTCATGACATAAGCGACCCAGCGATACTTTTTTTGTATATAGCTGATGTAGTTTAGCGAAGCCAGGTTCAGACCAGTGACGTAGCGTGCCATCTCGGCGCCCGGGGCGAGAGACCCATTTTGCCGCCCCCATTCAATACTTAATTAAAACTAAATTTCGAGACATCATTTCACAGGCAATGGGGTATCTTTTATTAAAGGTAAAATACGATCAGCGGTTTTACGAACGGATTCTACGGGCCTTACTTTTTCAAAATTAATATTTGCAACCAATTCTTGTTCAATCGACAATATAGCCAAATTTGATAGTCATAGTGGATCTGAGATAATTTTTGATTAGCTTCAACTTCGAAAAACTTCTCTCACAACTAGCGACACTTATTGACAAAGTCAAATATGTACATATATACGAATCAAGATGACTATATTTGGAACCAAAATTTCCAGATTCAGTTTTTGAATGAAATGGAGGAGCTACAGTGGTCCTTTGCACCTTATATCTTCCTCTGATTCAGAACTGGCGACAAACTGCTGGAGACACTTCCGCTCCATCTGAATCTCGTCCTTATCGATGTCTTCTAATACATGGAAAAGATTACACTCGTACTTGCTGTCTAAAAGTTTCATTGGCGTCAAAAATCCAAACTTGTCCGGTATTTCTTGAACTTGCTGGAATCGAGTCGTCATTTCTTGAATGATCTTATCAAATGATGCGAACACCTCTCGATGGAGTCCATGCTCGTGAGAGAAAGCTGCATCTGCTGATTCTTCGCCATGATCAATTCTTCTCGTTTTGAGTTTGATTCCGAGTTTTTCGCTGAGAGTCTTAGCAAAGTCGATTGCGGCTTGGACGAAACGGTCTCTGCTCTCCACTAGTAGAGCTTTTAAAGCGCAGAGTTTCTGAACACACTTATCCACACTCAGTCCTCGTTGCCGCAGGTAAATCTGTGCTTCATCTACTCCAGGTAGCACTGCAGCCCAAAAGCCAAGAAAATTGAGGAAGTTGTATGACTGCACTCAAAAAATTTATTAGTAAAATGGCTACGAATGGCATTCGTGAAAAAAATATTCGTGCATTGTACTAATATTCGTAAAATATACGAAGTATTTGTACAGTGAAATATCTACGAATGCATTTGTAAAGTTTTACTAATAACTGTGGTAGAATGCACGAATCTATTCGTTTAATGCACTAATTTTATTCGTAAACAAGAAGTTAACAATTTTTTGGAGTACATTGTACGAATTATTGTGTACATATAACTAATAACATTCGTTAATTTCTCGTACGAATGACTTCGTACTTTAATCTTTTTCATTCGTAGTATTTACTAATAAATTCGTACTATTTACTAAGTAAAACTAATATTAGTAGACAGAATTCATTCGTAGGTAGACTGTACGCATTATGCGTAGAATGTTATAATAACTTCGTAAGTGCATTCATGAAGTGCATTAGTATTATTTAATAATCATGAGTACAAAAAATAATATGTGTTCAGCTCTAAAAATTAAATGTATTCCATTCGTCAACACGTTGAAACGTGTTATTACAGATTGCAATATTGCAAAGTAATGGACGCGTGATACTTTTTTTTCGTACGGTGCGGTGTATCTTTAAGATACAAATCTTGGGAACCAGACTTTTTTTCGAAAAGACGAGGTGAGTACCTAGACTTACATATTCTTATATACAAATAAAGCTTATTTTATATTTTACATACAGGATCCTGAAGCAGCAGAGCAGTCATACAAAAATAAAAATTAATGTAAGTACAAATGTTTTTCGGAAGATTTTTAATGTTAAATGTTAAATTTATTTTCAGTGGCCCTTTGATAACAAGCAGTTTGGAAATATAATTTTGGTTGTTAATTATATTTATGAATTAATTAATTTATAAGATACATTTTAGTTTTTTTTAACTTAATTTGCAATTAAAAATTAAATTATAAAATTAAAAAAAAACATGAATTATATAATTATTTTTTAGCTTAAACAATACATTACTTTTTGTTATTATTTCTTATAATGAATATTTTAGGAAATTTCGGAGTATATATTTATTTATGGTAAGTTCTACTATAATGTTTGTAGATACAATATACGAATGAATTACAAGGGCATTAGTAAATATTACTATGATATTCGTACAATATACGAATGGAGCTGTACAATATACGAATGAATTACAAGGGCATTAGTAAATATTACTATGATATTCGTAGAATATACGAATAGAGCTGTACAATATACGAATGAATTACAAGGGCATTCGTTAATATTACGATGATATTCGTATATTGTACCAATAGTATTCGTACAATATACGTATGTTTTTCTACGAATACTAATAAAATATTAGTAAAATGTACTAATAAACGTCCATTCTACGAATACTATTCGTGGCTGAAAACCACGAATAAAATTCTTAGAATGCACGCATGAATTAGTACTATTTACACATGAAATTTTTTGAGTGTGCATAGCTATCAGAAGAAGACTGGCTCCCGATCTTGTTTTGGAAGTTTGAGATGAATCCGTCAATTCTTCCAGTACCTCAAGAACTTCCTCAAACTTATTTTTAAGCGTCTTGACAGCTTCATGTCTAGCGCTCCAGCGCGTTTCAGTGACTCTTTTCACTGCTTGACCTGTGACGGCAACCAAAGCGTTCCACCGAGCAGTTGATGCAGAAGAGAAGGCAAATAGCTTCTCCAGAGTTCCAAAAAACGTCACGGAATTCACTGATTCAAAAGCAGCGTGTACCCCAGTCCAAGTTGAGTGAGTGGTTTGTGCATGCAACGAATGTAGCTTGAACTCCATTGTAGCTTTCGGATTCAGTGCTTTAATCTGGGCTTGAACTCCATTGTGGGTCCCTGACATTGTGGCAGCGTTGTCATAAGCCTGTCCTCTCAAGTTCTGTAAGTCCGGTCCGTCTGATGTTATCTTTGCGATTATATCGTTGCTAAGATGCTCTGCGTTTTTTCCTTTTGGTTCGAAGAAGTCGATGAAAGATTCTACCACGGCGACCTTTTCTCCTTCGATATTTACGTATCGCAGAACCTGGCTCATTTGGTCTTTGTGGGAGATGTCTGGTGTACTGTCGAAGATTACGCAATAATATTTATATTTCCCAGTAAGTTTATCAATTCCTTCTGGGTTCCTGGAGATAGATACGAAACTGTGACTCATACTCCCAGCTTTATCTTTGTCAGATGTCCATTAGAAGAGGGTTAAATTTAGCAAGGAAGTGCACTAGCTCCACTATCATCTCCTCGAATGTCTTCTCGATGTCCTCTGATGGCCATATTCTGTTTGGCTAAGAACTGGATACAGTACATCCCTTCACTTGTTCTCCTAAATTTCGAAAACTTCTTTTTGTTTCTGATCGATGGTTGCTTTACGGTTCAGGCGAACTTCCAACTCCTTCCATTTCAAGAAGCTCTGTTCATGGTCCAGGCTGTTCTCATTGTCTCCGATTCTTGGATTTAGCTTCCACCATTTGTAGAATCCTTCTTCAGATGCAAAGTTCAAGCCGAATTTCGCCAAAGAGCTTGCAACAGAAACAATACAAGGATTTCTTTAAAGGCGAGTACAGAATCCATGTTCAAAGAACCTTTTCACCGTTAGATATAATGGTTTGTAGAACCACTTTCTGGTTAGTTTTCGGGTACTGCCTATCGTTGCA
Organism: Chrysotoxum bicinctum; assembly: GCA_911387755.1. Classification (NCBI taxonomy): domain Eukaryota; kingdom Metazoa; phylum Arthropoda; class Insecta; order Diptera; family Syrphidae; genus Chrysotoxum; species Chrysotoxum bicinctum. The sequence goes on along the minus strand of OU426989.1, from coordinate 67,472,518 downwards.
GTCCCCGAACAACATCCGCAAATTTGGAATCGATGTTCTGTACTGAGTCAGATCCGCGACGTACTAGAAGCGTTTGTATGTATAGAGGCGTTATACCTGATTCCACATAGATGGCATAGTTTGGCGTTGAATTACGCAGTTCGAATAAGCGTTTAAAGAAATATCTCTGCAACGTTTCAAACACCTCGAAGAATTATAACCAAAAACCTGGGCACCATAGCACATACATAAGTGTTGAACGTTGCTTGAAAAACACGGTATTTTGACGCGAGATCGATGTCTTGGTTTGCGTTATAAAAACACCTAGGTACCTAAATTCTTGCACAACTTGAATATCCATATTATTTAGGGACCGATTTTCAGCGCAGAGCAGGACTTTCACTTGTATATTGGCAGAAGGTATTCCTCCTGGGAGTACATCACAAATATCATCAATAAATAACGCAAAAAGTAATGGACTTAAAATGCAGTCTTCAGGAACACATGTCGTTGTTTCAAACCATTCCGAGAAATCCGTCTCATCCCATACATAGGCACTCGAAGAAGCGAGAAAGTTAAAGTACATCCTCAAGAGTTTCCGGGGGGTTCCTTGCGTTGAGGGTTTGTACATCAAAGCCTATCTATTTACTTTGTCGAATGCTGCTTTAAAGTCTTTAAAGACTTTCTAGCAATACTTGTCAATGCAAAGACATGGTCCATCGTTGAGAAACCCGAGCGAAAACCGGCTTGAAACATGCTTAGAAGGTTTCTGTCATCGATCCATTTGATAAGCCTCTCATAGAGAATTGAGGTAAGAATCTTCATCAAAGTGCCTCGAATAGAAATTCGTCTGTAATTTTTTTGTAGGCTAACGTTTCCACTATTGTAAATTGCAAAAATAACTTTTTTGAGGTTGTTTGGTGCATTCGATTCGATATATAATCTGTTAAAGTATAGCAGAAGAGCGGGTAGAGCGTAAGATAAAGTATGGTGATTCACGTCAGCTGACAAAAGAATTTAAGAGCTGGTAGTGTCTCAGCTCTGAAAGTAATCACCATATTTCGATTACGTCCACCCAGCTCACGAACATTGTTCTAAAATGTCTTCAAATTCTTACATTCACCCAGTTTTTTTACTAGATTTTTCAAGTACTCTTATATTTTTGCTGCACACTGTACTTTGTATTACTTGTTCACATGTAGGTAAATATTTAAAAAAAATAAGGCATCTGTAGATCTTGCCATTTCTTGTAAACGAACTGCGTAAGCAACACGTTCTTGAGGATCTACTTGGCTATAAGTCTTACCCAAATTGTAAAGCATGGGAGTTAGGTTTGATATTCCCTTTGTATGCAGCATGTGGCACGCTTGTCGACGCACGGCTGATGCTCGTCGGATCGGGGGGGGATCTTGCTGCTCTACTCTACAAAGTAATAAATTTCGTGCCAAAAGAAACACATAAATTGAAAACAGATACAAGAGAGAAAAAAATGTATTGTACAACCAAACTGTCCATAGACGTTATACACGTTGGTATCAATCACAACAGGTGGAAATTGTGATAGCCATAAGGCTATGCGGCTCCCTTATCCAATAGTAGCTTATACGGCTACCTCCATACTGTACACGCCAATGTTATTGTACAGCCCCTTAAAGATCTCGGTTTACCTAAAAAAATACCTTTACATCATCGTTTTATATTCCACCTTCCCCTTTAAATAATTTTCTACTGTATTACCATTTCATAAGAAAACATAAATTTTAAACTTCAAAAATATAATTCATCTCTTTATTATTGTATCTCATAAATGAAAAAAAACATAACTATTACCTAACCTAATCAAAATTTACTTAAATGTTGTATATAAATAAAAAATGTTCAAATTAAAGTGCATTTTTAAGAGCATTAAGTCTACACAAAATTTATGTGGTCAATGAACTTTGTCATAATCAGAATGTGAACAGCTGATTTCTCTTATTACCGATCCTGAAGAATAATGAGAGTCAATACATAAAAGAGAAAAGAAGCTAACTAAACTCTCCACTAGTTTAAAAATCTAAAGAGCATCTGCTATAATTTGAGAGTTGGTGCTTGTATGCGTCACTCTAACACTTATTGACTTTTGAATCTTACGCAATTAATTTTCATAGATATGACGTAATATTTAAGAGAGGAGATTATAAATTATTAAAGATTATAAAGGCTTAAATTTTAACATAACAGATGTGATAAGAAAAAAGCAATGTTTTCTGTATAGTTGCAGAATTTAGGTATATTAAAACAAAACAAAAATGAAGAAAAATAAAATAGCAAATATTATATGTATTTTTTACTCACATTAAGCTGTTGAAGATCCATCCAGCGATGTGCGCACAAGGCCGATGTAACTCTCGTTCATTATGATTATGTTGTGTATGTTATATGAATGTTGTTTTGTTTTACATAAGTTTTAAATTAGCTTTAAATTTTGAGTATGAAATATATAATATAGTAACTTTAACCAGGATTAATAATTTTTTTTTTTTTTTTATATAGGTATGTATAACTTTTAATTTTAGAATAAAAAAATAAATTCACTTCAATCATCGCTAGTTGAGTTAAAAGAGATAGGTTTGACAATTTTAGACTACTTATACTACTACACATTGACGCTATTTTCACTTCTAATATTTAATATATGGACTAATTAGGATTTTGTCCATTTTATGAACATTTTTTGAACGATACCGCGTTTCTGCGAAGGTCGAACCTTGCTACGTAAATTTTCACCAGAAATGATTGTGTGGGCATGAGACTGTCTGCCTGAAGGCGTTTTGATTTTGATGATGAGTGCGTAGCAGATGACGAGCACTCTAAGCCTTGTAAATGTTGGAGTCGTTCTCTGAGCGTAACGAATTATGACCTCAAAGCTTTTTTGTGGGGTCTATGCCAACGGTAGCTTGATGAAACTTGCTGACTATACTAATGCAACTTGATGTCTGTGAGTGGACCGGACTCTGGCCACCACGCAAGAGAAGCGATCGTGCACGTTAGCCTCTGTGGTTGCCGTAGGACTCCAAGGGAAATGGAACTGCTGTCCAAGATCACTGGATGGTTGTTTAGTTCTTTTTCGCCCAAATAAAAAAAATATGAGCCACACTCGTGCACGTGGTTGTCGGAGATTTGAGTATACTTCTCAATCTCTCTCCAAGTTCTGCACGCTATATAAAAAGTGATTAATATTGATCTGAAAGTCAATAACGTGGATAGCGAACTTACGTGGGCTCTTTCCTAAATTGACTGGATAATACCAAAAACTTGATGATTGATCTTTTTTTTTTTTTTTTTATGTTTTATAGTCACTGCCTTTATTAAAGAATAATTATCTTATGTAGATACGTTTTATTATGAAAAAACTACAATATTTTTTTATTTTACCTTAGAAAATTTTATTAAGTATCCAAAAAAAATGACTATCTATGGACGAGGCTCAGTCTTTTTGACCGTCCCGGCAGAAGGTTGACTTAGAAAAGGAAAGTTTGATCGGCGGAAATGATCGCTTTAGCCAATTCTATTTAGCAAGTTCGAAAAGATATAAAAAGCGTTCATTGGTATTTCGAAAAAGTAAAATTACCTAGCTTTCAAGCTGTAACCACAAGGGTGTGGTGAATATAGCATTATTCGGTAACTTTATATAAATTCGTCACAAAACCGTTTATTTGGAAACATGCTCATGTAAAAAATAAATGGAATTCGCTATATTTTGAACGTGTGGCTTCGACCCATGCCCTGAATTAAGAGTGTCATGCTCTACTATACTTTTAAGTCTTTTGCATGAAAGATGCCGACTGACTTGCCTTTTGTATCTGCTACTTCATATAACGCATTGCCTATTGCTCGCACTACACGGCACTTTAAGTACTTAGGGCAGAATTTTGAATTTATGTTTTTTCCTGCATCACTTTGAACAAAATTTTTGCGATAGATTTCTTGTCCCGTTTTGAATTTCTTTTCAGATGACCTGAGGTTATAAGATTTGGAATGCTTATTAAATGCTTTTTTCAGATGTTCCTTTAGTTGTTCCTGAGTCAATAGGACACGATCACTTTTACTGACACTAAGGAAATCTTCATCATTTAGGAGGTGTAATCGTCGCAATAATGGGTACATGTTTGCGTGTGTAACCATTTGAGTTCCAAATAAGGAAAAGTAAGGAGTCTTAGAAGTCGATTGATGAATCGAGGTGCAGAGAGATTGCTGAATTTCAGGGATGTACCTGTCCCATTCCCTGTGATCTTTTTTAATATATGAACGGATACCCGACAAAATTGTCTGATTAACCCGCTCAGACGCATTTGATTGGGGAGAGTATAGAGCCGTCCTCATATGCTGTATTCCATACTTTGCAAGGTGTTGTTTAAATTGGAACGAAACAAATTGTTTACCGTTATCCGAATGGACATTTTCAGGCACTCCGAAAATGGTGTACACAGTTTGCTCTAAAAAGTTGATTACCAACTGGGTGTTAGCCTTTGGCATAGGTTTCAATAGCACAAATTTTGTCAGATGGTCTATCAGCACGAAGAGATATGTATTTCCCTTTTTGGATCGTACATAAGGTCCCATAAAGTCTATATATATTTTCTGGAAGTGTCTCTGGAATGGCACGTGAGTAGTCATAGGTGGTCTTATGATTTTGTTAGTTTTTTTGCTTTCCTTGCAAACTTCACATTTTGCTATAAACTCTTTAACATCCTTTGCCATCTTTGGCCAAAAATAATAATTTCTAAGCCTACCCAGTGTTTTGGCTATACCACCATGGCTGCAGTTGGGTGAATTGTGTGCTTTCTCTATCAGCTCCAATGTAAGCCCTGGGGGAATCCAAAGACGCCATTGAAAGTCCGTATTTTCAATATCGATATCTGAATAGAAAAATTTTCTGTAAACGAGGTTATTTGAGACCTTCAAGTCGGGACTGAGATCTGGGTTGCCTAAAACCTCATTAATTAACGACATGTAATCGGGGCTTTTAAAATGTTTTGACTCAAGGTCTACCGCTAAGCCACAAAATTGTTCAGCATTATTATCTATGCTTTCTACGAATGCACGAGATAAGGCATCTGGAACAATATTTGCTGATCCTTTCCTATGTTCTATCTGAAAATCGAATGCCTGTAGTTTCAAAGACCACCTGGCCAATCTACCGCTCAAATCCTTCAGTTCCATTAGCCATTTAAGGCTTGAATGATCAGTTATGATCCTGAAGTGTGAGCCCTCGATGTATGGCCGAAATTTCTTTACAGCCAAAACAGCTGCGAGGCATTCTTTTTCAGTTACCGTATAATTTGCCTGACACGGATTTAGTTTCTGCGAGTAGAATGCGATTGGTTGTTCCTCGTTGTCGTCGTTCATTTGGAACAACACTGCCCCGACACCTTGGTCAGAAGCATCGCACTGTACCGAGAACATCTTTGAATAATCTGGGTTGTTCAGCAATGGTGTAGTACATAATGCTGCTTTAAGTTCTTCAAAAGCTAAGATAGCTGCAGATGACATTTCAAACTTTTTGTTACTCTTTTTAAGCATATCTGTGATAGGAGCTGCAAGGCTTGCGAAATTTTTAATAAATCTTCGGTACCAACCGCACATCCCAAGAAATCTGCGTACCTGCTTTATACTCTTAGGCAAAGGGAAGTCGTTGATACCTTGGACTTTTTCTGGATCAGGCATCATATGACCATGACCAACGATATATCCTAAAAATCTAAGTTCACGAAAACAAAATTTCGATTTCTCGACATTGATAGTAAGGTTCGCATTTTTCAAACACTGGGCTACGGTTTCTAGTCGACGCAGATGAGTTTCGAAGTCCCTTGAGATAATGAGAAGATCGTCAATATATACGAAAACGAATTCCCTAAGGGCTGAAGGTATCACCTTATCCATTACACGACACATTCTGGCAGGTGCATTACATGCACCAAATGGCATAACCGTAAATTGCATAAGTGATCGCCCTGGCACGCTGAATGCAGTCTTCTCTCGGGACTTCTCATCAAGCGGAATTTGCCAGTATGCGTCCTTAAGATCAATGCTTGAAATGAAATGTGTATCGCCAAGGCGACTTAGTACGGCATCGATGTGATGTATCGGATTGGCATCCTTTTTCGTAAGGGAATTTACCTTGCGATAATCGATGCACAATCTGTTCTTACCTGGTTTTCTTACGAGGACAACTGGGGATGACCATGGGCTTTGACTTTCTTCGATGACACCTAAGGCTAACATGCGATCTATTTCTTCATTTATTAACGACTGGATGACTGGCGAAACCGGGTAATGCCTCTGTTTAACTGGGTCTGCATCCCCTGTGTCAATAACATGGGCATCCACCGTCGTCTTCCCGAGTCCTAACTTTGAAAAAGATGGGAATTTTTCTATCACTGAATTCAGCGCATTTGTTTCTTCGATCGTTAGTTCCTGTTTTGCAGTCTTGGGGTCATCAGCTACAATTTCAGCTATTAAATTAGGAGCAACTTGAAATTCCGCCCAAAAGTCAACACCCAGGTAAAGAGGTTGGTTTAAAGAGGGAACAAGATATAAAACGATTTCTCGTGAGATGTTATTGTAGTCCAACAAGACATTAATTCTTCCGATGATCTTTTGTTCGCGTCCATCGGCTGTTTTGATGTCAGATTTAAATTTCAGAACGGAAAATTTGTTCCGTTTTACAAAGTCTTCACAGCCTTTACCCAAGCAGGAGATGGACGCACCGCTATCAAGTAAACCTCTTACTTCCTCATTACCTATTCGTACAATGGCATATGGCCGAGGATCGCTTTCAGATCCTATCTGAGACGATTCTATAATTTTCGTATAGATGTTTCTTTTCTTTTTTCTGATCAAGGAATTATTTGGTTTACTAAAAGGAGTTTCAAAATCGAGTTCTTGTAGGGAAAATAGTTTACTGCGTAGCTCCCTATATCTTTTTAATCTTTCGTCATATGTTTTAAATGGCACAGTTCTAGTCATATTGGGTCTAAAATCAAGGGTTTTGGTCAAAATCTCTTTGATTGAAGAATTTTCGCGGTCATTTGTGTTTGTGCCAACATCTCTGCAATCATAACCGGGTTTTAATTGGTCTGTGTAGAGCGAGAATCCCCGGTGGAATTCTCGCTCGGTTTCCGGTTTTCCGAACCAGGATTACAGTTTGGACACTGCGGAGTTGTATATCCGTCCAGTCCACATCTGTAACAGAATAACTTTCTCACTGACGATGGACAAGTCATAAAAGAATGTCCTTCTTTTTTGCAGTTGAAACATTTGCGACTTCGTACAGGAAAAGCTTTGTTTTCTATAGCACTAATGGTTTCATCGTAATGCTCGGACTCATCTAATTCATTAATTTGCCTTTGAGTTCCAAAATGATTATATCGCACCCGAGATGTGTCTCTTGATAATAACATTTTTTCAGCTTTTCGGCACTCTTCTCTCAAATGTTCCAATGAAAAAATAGACATGGGATATATATATTGAAAAAGTCTATTGTTTATATTTTCTCTAACAATTTTCAGAAGATCATGTTCTCGAATTTGATTTCGCAAGCGATTTCGAAGGTCAAGGATGGCATTATAATAGTCGTCGAAAGGTTCGTTTGACAACTGACGACGTTCAGTAATCTGTTTTATTATCTCTATATCAGAGTCAAGACGTCTAAACTGTTGGAGCAAAGCACCACGCAATTCTTTCCAATCAGGTCTAGGGTTAGAGCGCAAATACTGCCAAAACCAGGTATGAGAAGTTCCTGTTAAAAGCAGATGGAAATTCTTAACAATATCTGACCAGGGCATACTATAATTCTCCTTCAAAGTTTCGACACGGAATATAAAATCTTCGATTGTCATAGATTTTTCGTTTCCGTCGAAACGAAGACCCCATCGGTCAAGATTAAACTTACGGCTAGTTTCATCACAAAATCTATTTGCCTGCCAATAATGGTCAGCGGTAGGTGGAATTAAATAGGAATCATCAATTGAAGCATTAGACGTGTTCAAGTTCCTATTGGAGCCTTGAGGGTTTGGTGTCAATGTGGGCTTATTTGTATATTGATTTCGGTGTTCAGAATGAACGAAATTGCCAGTAGCAACGTTTCCATTGACTCTATTACCCTGCCTTGTATTTGAAGCTTCTAAAATGTTTGGTCCTTTCCTATTATTCGGATTATTATTAGGTTTGTAACGGTTTCTATTAAAATTCTCATCGGATTGACTCACATAATATTCTTTTTGAAGAACATCTCTGACAGTCGTAGCGACCGAATGTTTAACACAGTTGTTAATCGTGCTCTCCAAAGATGATAAAAGTTTTACATGAAGAGTATTTAAACTTTGTTGCACGCACTGTGAAACATAGGTTTTTAATGACTCGTCTGGTTGTGTTATGATTTGATTGGTTATGGGTTCTGTGGCTTGTTGATGTGGATTAGTTCCACTGACGAAAAAATTAGCTAATTGTTCTGCACTATTTGAAATACCGGATTCAATATTAAAATCCCGAAGTGATTCTACTGGGTCTGGCGTTTGACCTCTCGTATTAGTTGCTTCATCTGTCGACTGAGCTAAACTATGACGCCTGATCGGGGTATGTTGAACTTTCTGTTTTGACATTGATGCGGATAGTCTTTCATTTGTTAAACTAGTATTAAGCTTATTTTTGCTTTGGAATCGTGTGGTCAAAGATCCCTGTGACGTATCTTTTGGTACTGCACCGTGAGGCATCTTTATTATTATTTTTTTTGTATGTTCTCAATAAAGTAAACTATATGAATCAATAAGGTTTAAATTAACTCTAATCTTCAAAAATATAACGTGTGACTATTTATTATTTTGATTAACTTTTCATATACATAATTAAGGGGGAAGATGATGGTAATTAAAACGATGATGCTAAGATCTAAAAATAAATGATACAATATATTGAACAGCGAGATAGCAAACGATCTTTCTCTCTCAATGTAAAATGCGGAACTGGATACAGTAAGTTTCCTTTCACTGCAAGTTACATGGTATGGACGGGATGTCCTTGTTAATCAGATATGAAAATCAATGGAAATAATTGAAAACATCTATTAATTCTCTATTGAATAAACCCACTCTGGATAGCAAGGAATCTCTCGTACACACCTAATCAAACACAAAGTAAATGTAGCACTGATTGGATTTATTCCGTGTGAATTGTAATCACTAATCGGCTAGTATTTACATACAAAAACATAATATTCTGGACTTAATATATTAACACAAGGTACTAATATATTAGCCTAGTCGTTGGGCGCCAATTATTTTGTAAAGCATGGGAGTTAGGTTTGATATTCCCTTTGTATGCAGCATGTGGCACGCTTGTCGACGCACGGCTGATGCTCGTCGGATCGGGGGGGGATCTTGCTGCTCTACTCTACAAAGTAATAAATTTCGTGCCAAAAGAAACACATAAATTGAAAACAGATACAAGAGAGAAAAAAATGTATTGTACAACCAAACTGTCCATAGACGTTATACACGTTGGTATCAATCACAACAGGTGGAAATTGTGATAGCCATAAGGCTATGCGGCTCCCTTATCCAATAGTATCTTATACGGCTACCTCCATACTGTACACGCCAATGTTATTGTACAGCCCCTTAAAGATCTCGGTTTACCTAAAAAAATACCTTTACATCATCGTTTTATATTCCACCTTCCCCTTTAAATAATTTTCTACTGTATTACCATTTCATAAGAAAACATAAATTTTTAACTTATCTCATAAATGAAAAAAAACATAACTATTACCTAACCTAATCAAAATTTACTTAAATGTTGTATATAAATAAAAAATGTTCAAATTAAAGTGCATTTTTAAGAGCATTAAGTCTACACAAAATTTATGTGGTCAATGAACTTTGTCATAATCAGAATGTGAACAGCTGATTTCTCTTATTACCGATCCTGAAGAATAATGAGAGTCAATACATAAAAGAGAAAAGAAGCTAACTAAACTCTCCACTAGTTTAAAAATCTAAAGAGCATCTGCTATAATTTGAGAGTTGGTGCTTGTATGCGTCACTCTAACACTTATTGACTTTTGAATCTTACGCAATTAATTTTCATAGATATGACGTAATATTTAAGAGAGGAGATTATAAATTATTAAAGATTATAAAGGCTTAAATTTTAACATAACAGATGTGATAAGAAAAAAGCAATGTTTTCTGTATAGTTGCAGAATTTAGGTATATTAAAACAAAACAAAAATGAAGAAAAATAAAATAGCAAATATTATATGTATTTTTTACTCACATTAAGCTGTTGAAGATCCATCCAGCGATGTGCGCACAAGGCCGATGTAACTCTCGTTCATTATGATTATGTTGTGTATGTTATATGAATGTTGTTTTGTTTTACATAAGTTTTAAATTAGCTTTAAATTTTGAGTATGAAATATATAATATAGTAACTTTAACCAGGATTAATAATTTTTTTTTTTTTTTTATATAGGTATGTATAACTTTTAATTTTAGAATAAAAAAATAAATTCACTTCAATCATCGCTAGTTGAGTTAAAAGAGATAGGTTTGACAATTTTAGACTACTTATACTACTACACATTGACGCTATTTTCACTTCTAATATTTAATATATGGACTAATTAGGATTTTGTCCATTTTATGAACATTTTTTGAACGATACCGCGTTTCTGCGAAGGTCGAACCTTGCTACGTAAATTTTCACCAGAAATGATTGTGTGGGCATGAGACTGTCTGCCTGAAGGCGTTTTGATTTTGATGATGAGTGCGTAGCAGATGACGAGCACTCTAAGCCTTGTAAATGTTGGAGTCGTTCTCTGAGCGTAACGAATTATGACCTCAAAGCTTTTTTGTGGGGTCTATGCCAACGGTAGCTTGATGAAACTTGCTGACTATACTAATGCAACTTGATGTCTGTGAGTGGACCGGACTCTGGCCACCACGCAAGAGAAGCGATCGTGCACGTTAGCCTCTGTGGTTGCCGTAGGACTCCAAGGGAAATGGAACTGCTGTCCAAGATCACTGGATGGTTGTTTAGTTCTTTTTCGCCCAAATAAAAAAAATATGAGCCACACTCGTGCACGTGGTTGTCGGAGATTTGAGTATACTTCTCAATCTCTCTCCAAGTTCTGCACGCTATATAAAAAGTGATTAATATTGATCTGAAAGTCAATAACGTGGATAGCGAACTTACGTGGGCTCTTTCCTAAATTGACTGGATAATACCAAAAACTTGATGATTGATCTTTTTTTTTTTTTTTTTATGTTTTATAGTCACTGCCTTTATTAAAGAATAATTATCTTATGTAGATACGTTTTATTATGAAAAAACTACAATATTTTTTTATTTTACCTTAGAAAATTTTATTAAGTATCCAAAAAAAATGACTATCTATGGACGAGGCTCAGTCTTTTTGACCGTCCCGGCAGAAGGTTGACTTAGAAAAGGAAAGTTTGATCGGCGGAAATGATCGCTTTAGCCAATTCTATTTAGCAAGTTCGAAAAGATATAAAAAGCGTTCATTGGTATTTCGAAAAAGTAAAATTACCTAGCTTTCAAGCTGTAACCACAAGGGTGTGGTGAATATAGCATTATTCGGTAACTTTATATAAATTCGTCACAAAATTGGATTTTGTATGGAAACGGGTGTAATTTGGTTCTTAGAACTCTTCGAGTTGACCAGAGCGCCTGCGTGTCGATGTTTCTGGACTCTCCACAACACTTGCAAGAATGCTTTCAACATTTGCTTCAGTTCGGGCCGTGCGAGGTGTCCCTGCTCGAGTTTTTTTAGTTTGGCCTCTAAAACGCTGTAGTTCATTTTAGTAGATCTCCCAAGTTTTTTTATAAGTACCTTGAAAAAGAAAAAAAAAGGAAAACAGAAGACTTATGATTTTTTTCAAATTAGGAAAAAACTTTTGAACCAGCCTGTATAACTCAAATACGATTGCAACAGTGTTCCTTGGGTTTGTCAAAATTCTAAACTAAGAAGTTGGGTTGAATTACCCAGCCCCAGTCAAGACTGATGGACCAATAAAAGGTGAATAAAGTTCACAACCTGGTCGAATATAAGGCCCAAAGAAGATTGGGATAGAGACCCCGGCCATCGGCAAAAATTGAAATTAAGGCAATAAAGCCAGAAGTTGGGATAGAAATCTCGGCCCTTGTCAAATCAAAGGCACAAATAAGAAGGGACAGAGCTCCAACATATTCGAACCCAAGCAACAAGAAAGGTTAATATAAAGTGCTTGGCCTTAGTCAAAGCTCGAAACTCAGGCAATACGGTCAGATGTTTGGATAGATTTCCCGCCTCTAGTAAAAACAAATGAACCAATCATCATCATCATCGGCTCGACAACCGGGTAACGGTCCTGGCCTCTTTCAAAAAGTCTCTCCACCTAGCCAACGCCATCCAGTTGCGCACCCCAAGGCTTCGGGAGTCCTGGTCTACGCCATCTCTCCAGCATGGTCTACTACGCTGTCGTCTACAATAGAATGTACCACAAAGAACTTTCCGAGCAGGTTCCTCTTCGCTCATGCGAGCTAGGTGCCCTGCCCACCGGAGTCTACCGAGCTTAATTTTTGTCACGATATCTGCTTCTAGGTAGATTGCGTACAGTTCATGATTGTACCGTCTCCGGAATCGTCCTTCCTCACATATGGGGTCAACAATTCTCCTTAAGACTTTTCTCTCGAACGCAGCTAAAAGGTCGGAGTGCCTTTTGCTAAGCACCCAAGTCTCGGATCCATATGTGAGTACTGGCAGGACCATGGTCCTGTACAGCAGCAGTTTTGAAGTTATGGTGAGATTTCTGGATTTGAAGAGCTTTGACAGACTATAGTAGGCTCTGTTGGATTTGAGAAGCCACCCGCGTATTTCTTCTTCTATATTGTTATCGGCTGATACTATTGACCCAAGGTATTTAAAGGATTGCACCACTTCAAATTCGTGCTCCGCAACCTTGATTGTTTGACCAACTGTTCCTCTCGCATTCGACGCCACCATGTACCTTCACTAATGTGCAGCCCCGGATTTTGTGCCGCCTGCTCGATCTGGATGAAGGAATAGTGTACAGCTTGTTCGGTTCTTCCGATGATGTCAATGTCGTCTGCGTAAGCTAGTAACTGGCTGGACCTGTTGACGATGGTCCCTCTTGTTGCCGTGCCAGAGTCACGGATTGCTTTCTCCAACGCCAGGTTGAAGAGGAGGCAGGCCAAACCGTCCCCTTGTCGGAGTCCATTAAAGATTTTGATTGGTCTGGATAGCAATCCGGCTATTTTTACTTGGCTTGTTACGTTAGTCATGGTCAACCTACATAGTCGTGTCAATTTATTTGGGATGCCGAATTCTCTCATGGCTTTGTAAAGTTCTACCCTGGCTATGCTATCATAGGCGGCCTTAAAGTCTATAAACAGATGGTATATTGGGATGTTAAATTCTAGACATTTTTCCATCGCCTGCCTAAGGTTAAAGATCTGATCAGTTGTTGATTTTGGAATGACACCACACTGATATTGTCCGATGACGGTTTTAGCGTATGGGGTTATCCGGTCTTGTAGGATAGAGGAGAATATCTTATAGGCGGTACTGAACAACGTGATACCTCTATAAGTGCTGAAGGTTGTGACATCTCCCTTCTTATGTATGGGGCATATTATGCCTTTTCGCCAGTCTTCTGGCATTTCTTCCTGCTCCCATACGTGTACTATAATATCATGAATTGCTTGACGTAAGGCTGGCCCGCCGTGATGGAATAATTTGGCTGGTATGCCATCGGCTCCCGGAGCTTTGTTCTGTTTAAGCCGGCCTATAGCCTTCTCAACCTCTTCTATGCTTGGTGGCGGCAACATAGGGCATTCTTCTTGAAGTAGTGGAGCCTCCACTTCTGCAGTGAGCTGACCATTTAGCAATTCATTAAAGTACACTTCCCATCGCTCCAGTATGCTTTCAGGATCGGTGATCAGATTTCACTCTCCGTCCTTGTAGTATGTGCAGCGTGGTGTGTACTGCGTCATGTTGCGGGCGGATTGGTAGAACTTCCGCGCCTGGTACTGACCTCGCTCTCGGCTGTTTTCTGTTTCACAGATTAGGTTCTTCTCCCAGGCTGATTTTTTTTTGTCTGTGAAGCCGTTTTTCTGTTCTTCTGAGCTCTTTATATTCCTCTTCGCGTGCCCGCGTTCTATGAAATTGTTGCATTGCTCGGTACGCAACATTCTTACGTTCAGTCGCTAGCTTGCATTCATCATCAAACCAGTCGTTCCGATTTTTACGACTGCTGCCTAAGATGGAGTTGGCAGTACTAAGGCGTGTCCACTTCTCATTTACGCCCACCATACTGGCTCCAGGACTTACTCTCCCTAAATCAAGTGATTCTAGGGCGAGTCCTAAGGCATTACCAAAGGTGTTACGGGCAGCCGTGTTGATTCGAACCTGATCGGCGGATGCAATACGTCTTCGCAAGGCAATCCGCCCTAGGAAAGCCATACAAACAATGCACCTATAAAACATCTAAATTAAGGCAATAGCACCAGAAGTTGAGACAGGGTTCTCGTCGCTTGTCGAAACAAAGGAACAAATAAGAAAAGGATGGAATTCCCAACTTGGTCGAACCCAAGGTATAAAGAAGGTTGGTATCGAGTTCCCGGTCTTGATCAAAGTTCGAAACTTAAACAATATGGTTAGAAGTCGGGATTGATCTCCGGGAACAGAGATCTTATCCTGGTCAAACCTAAAGCACAAAGATGGTTGGGATATTTTTCCTGTGGTCTTGAGGGAAATAAAAGCATAATACGGTCAAAAATAGGGAAAGAGTATGGAGACCCCATCTCTGGCTAAAACTAGGATACAAATATTTTGGTATTATCTCCCCCTTCGTGCACAAAAAATTGGTACACACAATTTAAACTGTAAAGAGATTCTTGTCTCGAACATTTGCAGGCCATTCGGCCGCCACTGAAGTGAGCTGAGTCAGGGTAGAAGTGAATGTTCTCTTCGTTAGTATTATTTATTAGATCATCATCTATCAGTTCCATTGATTCAACGAACCGCCGCCGCGCCGCTGGTCAGGATGTCTTGTCTGATTTACTGCTCCTCCTATCAGAGGATTAGGGCTGTTATTCGGATTCTGCATCTTTTCCTGGAATAGATGAGGTTTCTATCGATTTGTAGAATTTTTGCTTCTATAGAGTCTTAGTGCTACTAACGTATTTTTACCATATCCTGTTGTAGTCCATCCCTACGGAGATGCGCAAAATCTCTTAAAAATTATCAGCTGAGTACGTGATTACTGGCCTGATAAGATGCTTCTGAAAAAGAAGCTTTGGATGAGTGTGGTGGATGGCGAAATTGGCGTTTTTTATTCCATCTGAAAGTGTAACTATTGAGAGCGTGTAACTTACTGAACTGTATTACCAAGTATTTTGCATTAGTTTTGAGATTTGGTATCCGTCAGGTAGGGTGATTTTAATGGCTCCTATACGTCTTGAGTCAGTTGGTCGTCTGAAAAAAATCAGCTCATATATGGCTGAGTTGATTTCGAAGCCACAGTGCTGATCATTCTCGTAAGGTCGTCTGATATGGGCTACAAATCTTCTAGCCGTAAACATAAGGAACAGGGACTTAGTGTACGCGTAGAAGTTATCGGTAAACAGGAGATTCTGGGCGTATTCTAAGCTCTAGTTGTTCTGGAGTTTAGATGTTGAAGATGAAATGTCCCAGCTTGGGATCCTTGTGCACTTCCAGCTCTGTTTTTTTTTCGATAGCGAACGGCAGTTTCTTATTTGAAGGAATAATATTCTGGGATGAAGAAAGCAGTTGTTGTTGTCTTGATTGGTTACATGTTAATGTGATTTCGAAAAGTCGGAAAAGATATTAAGAATACTATCGAAAATATATGCATTTTGACATAATTTGAATTTGAAAATTCTGAAATCACTGAAGCGACAGTAGAGTCTCCATTTAATGCGATGTATATGGGATGCTGGAGTGACGGTTAGGTTTAATGTTAACAACTGTGTAACTTCATAGCAACTTCTAATTGATAAGAAAGATCATTCAAGTTAAATTATTTCACAAGTCTCAAAGCTAAAAGATAACAAATTAAACTCATATTATTATTTATGAATAGAAAATAAATTTAACATCAATTTTCCTATCCACTGATGCAATTTATTTTTATTTACAATATCATTTTCATTCGAAAGAAAGTAGATTTTCTTCAAATTAAGTCCACAACATCAAAATTTATTGAACCTAGAATAAGCACAGAGTAGGTTTTTACTCCCCTTAGGACTGACATTATTGTTCCGGTATGCTTCCATAAGTCTGTCAACAAATTTTCTATAGAACTTAATTTAAACAATTCTGATGTGGTCCAGAGAATGCATCTTCTGTCAAAAAAAGGAACACAACACAATAACCCACAAACCACATAACCGACGGACAAATACAAATAGCTATATATCAATCTCTATGCAGATATAATTTCACAAGCTACTACATACCTACGCCATCCGTCTCCAAGTCCCAGGCCAACTTAAAAACATCCCATCCATAGGTATAGGTATAGATATCAACAATATCAAAACCCAGCATGAATCTGTTGCTACCAAATGTGGGTCATACAGCTGAGTTGCAATAAATCAATCAGGTAAGTAAAACATTTTCATTCTGCCAACTCAAGACTTCCATGCAAAAGGGCTATAAGTTTTGTGGCACATTCGCTATGCCTTTGCCTTTTCATTCCTCTTGATGTCTACGTACCTATACCTATACATTACAATTTCTAGGTGGGGAAAAGTAACGTGTGAATGCATAATTTTAAGGAAGGTAGACACCTATGCATCAAGGAGCACACAGCAGAGGGGAGGGGCAAAAATAGCAAAATTGGAAATCTGTCGCTATAGAACGATACTGATCCTGATTTATCACCTCGTTGTGATGCTTAAAGTCTTGAGTGTCACATCAGTGTGTGCTTGTGTTGTGTGTTGTTTTTTTTATTTTTTGCTTAGATTATACGTAGACTGTGTATAAATTCATAGAAAGTTTCTTCAACAAGGATCGAAGAAAGCACACATAAAATTCCCACGCAACTGGGGTTGCCATTTTGCCAAGGGTGGAGGGATTTCTTTTTTGAAATCTTAAGATATCTATTTCTACTTTTTTTTTAAGTAATTTTAAAAACAACACTTTGAAATAACTGCTTGCAGTAAGTGTGATGTAACTCCGGTCCAAAAAAAACATTTACAACAAAAGATCTCCTGCTTGAAGATCAAATCTTCAAAGCGATACGAACAATAGGACAATTGGTGAATAGGAACATAAAAAAGTTCAAAAAGTCAGTACAAGAAAAAATAAAATGCACGACTGGATCACACGAACTTGCTCTTATGTAAAAGTACTTTGGAATTTAAGATACATTTTATAAATAAAAACATGGATTTAATAAGATAATAATGTTTAAATGCATAAAATTGCCGTCTGGTTTCCGGAAACGTTTTAATAAATTTTTTATATAAGAAATCTCTCTAAAATTTTTCAAGAAAAAAATGTGGGATGCGAATTTTAAGTATTAATAATAACATTTTCCCCCAATTTTTTTTTTTACCAAAATGTAGTCCATGGCTCTTATATTACACCTAATTTTTTTTTTTATCAAAATCGTTAGAGCCGTTTTCGAGATAAATAAGATTTTGCATTACGGGTGTATGGGGGGTACCCTTAGTTTTGGAGCTAAAAAAAAAATTTCAATTCTTCCTCTAGGGAATCACCAAAGACCCTTAACTACCGAGTTTGAAGAAAATACCTCCAGTAGTTTAGGCTGTAGTTCGAGGTACAGACATACAGACATACAGACATACAGACATACAGACAGACAGACGGAATTGCCGGCCCCAATTTTTTCGTCTTCGCTTTCATCGTAATGTCAACTTTGATCAAAATCTCGAGTTCGATTTTTTTTCCAAATGCAGATATAGTACCTATATCGCAAGTAAAAATATTTATTTAAAAATATGTACAAACAAAATTTTAAAAAAGGAAGTTTTGGTACGAAAATTTAAAGTTTTTATCATTGTGTCAATAAAATTCAAAAATTTAAAAGATATTATTGATCCGTTTTTAAAAACTTGGGTACATTTTCAAAAAAAACATGGATTTTTTTTTTCAGAAGTTTTGATGTGCTATGTTTTTTTAAACTTGTAAGAAGCTTCTCTATACGAAATTGCATTAAAATCCGTCATGTCTATAATGAAATAATCAGGAAGTCGAAAATCGGAATCGGAAAAATTGGTATTGTATGAAATTGTCTTAATTTAAAAATATTTTTATTGAATTATTAATCGTTAAAATTAAGCTTCATTCTAGAGAAAAGTACTGATTTCGAAAATAATTTTTGTTTGTTGTGTACCCTTGTTTTTAGATAAAATAAAAAACATTTATCGAAACTTTTAGACATTATAAAAATACTGTTAATTTTAAAGTTTCAAGAAAATCCAGTATTTGATTTTCGAAAAAAAAAAAATATTTTTTTCTTAAATCCAAACAATTTTTTTTTTTGAAAATTTGAATACACAATACTATTCAAACTATTGGGGAGCTTTTAATTAAGAAAAATTATCAAAATTGGTTTTACTGTTTTTTGAGAATATAAAAAAAAAACAAAAAATTTTGTATGGTATGGTATATACATAGTTACCATAATTATCCATTTTTCGGAAAATTTGTTTTAAAGCATTATCTTATTTTAACTAAATATTTTTTTTTGAATTTTTACATCCCAAACTACAGCTTAAGCTAAGCTACTGGAGGTATTTTTTTCAAACTTGATACAAGGGTCTTGTCTTCGATGATTCTTCAAATGAGAAAATAATTGTTTTTAGCTGCAAGCTAACGGTACCTTCCAAACGGCCGTTCTGTAAAATCTTATTTATCTCGAAAACGGCTCTAACGATTTTGATAAATTCAAAAAAATAAGTTTGATATTATATAGTCATGGACCAAATTTTGGTAAAAAAAGATTGAAAAAAAATATTGGTCATGAGTTGGTTTTCTGATTTTCGACATTCTCATTAACGGCTGTAACGGTTTTAAGAAAAAAATTTATACAGGAGGTCCTTGGAATTTAAAAAATATTGTTTTTAAAAAATTTCGAAAAAATTGGTTTTGGATTCAAATTTTTTTTTATTTTGAAAATTCAATATCTTGAAATGGGTGCACGACTAAATTTTAAAATTATGTCCTTAAATGTATATCAGTAAATACTAACAATTGGCATGTAAAAGTTTTCTATACATCCGTTATGCAAAATAGTATTTATCTCGAAAAGGTTTTGATAAAAATAATTAGGTACTATGGGCATGGGAAATTTTTGAAAACTCAATATTTTCAAAATGTATAATTGATTTTTTATTGAAATTATTTCCTAAAATCTTAAAATTAACATCCCATTTTTTTTAAACAAATTGAACGAATTTTTTTTATAAAAAAAAAACTTTGTTTGCCTAAATTCATACTTTTCTCGAAATCAGACAGCAATTTTATGAATTTGAACATAAATATAACTATATTAAATCTATGTTTTATATTTATAAGCAATTTTTAAATTCGAATGTACTTTTACATAATAAAATCTGTTTAACTCTTTTTGAGAGAAAAAAATAAATAAAATCGGGCGAGCCGTCCAGGCTGTATGTGAACAGACAGACAGACAGACATAATTTCGAGACCCACTTTTTTTCGATCTCGAGCTCGATTTTTGTACGAATGCATAACTTGCCTATAAGTACCTATAAGTCCCAAGTAAAAATGGTTACCATTTTCGTCTTCAGCGATGTCAAATTAGTCTAGAAACAAAAATTTTTGAAGGTTATTTCATGCATTTTAAGACCTTGGAGAGAAGGGACGTAGTCTATACTCAGAATGGGAAGAAGGTTTTAAGGGTTATGCTGAACAATAACTGTTTCCCATACACTTCCCTTGCCGTAGATCATATCAAAAATATTTCAAGAAACTCTGGAACAATGGCACATTTAAGATGGCTTACGACAACTTACAGTACAGTATTCTTTGAGAATATGTATGCGTCAAAAAAATCTTCAATGGAGCCATTGGAGCATACAGAAGAGTACTTTGCTAAATATTATGGAATTATGACGTGTTTTCAGATAAAATCGTACCCAAACGAAACAAAAATAAAATGCACGAACTTCCTCTTATGTAAGATTAAGAATTTTAAAATGAATGTTACTAAAGAAAACTGTTCAAAAAATTCATTTTTGAAAAAGTCGTTGTAGTGGTTTCTTAAAAAAATAAGATTTTGTATACAAAATTTGTAAGACATTTTTGAGAAGAAATTTCGGTACGCCAACTTTAAATGTAATATTTTACGAATAAAAATCAAATTCCAAAAAAAAAAAAAATACTGAACCGTTTTTGACATATCGCATTTTCAAAAAAAATTACATATTTTTTTCCAAAAATTCAGAAAATATTTTTTTGAAACGCAATAATTTTAAAACTTTTTAGAAGCTTAAAAAATTTCTTTAAAATCCGCTATCCCAATAGTGAGAAATTTAAAATTCGGAAAAATGGTTCAATTCTATGGTAGGCACAGTCAGCAATCATTAATTTCAATTTTTCATTTATTGAATTACATATAGATCGTAAGAAGTAATCGAAAGAAAAAATTTGTTTTTTTTTGAAATTCTAGGTGCCGTTTTCGAGTAAGATACGATTTTCGATTTTTACTTGCTACTTATAGGTACTATAAGGCAAGTTATGCATTTGTAAAAAAAATCGAACTCGAGATTTTGATCAAAGTTGACATTACGATGATAGCGAAGACTAAAAAAGTGGGTTTCGTAATTCTGTCTGTCTATCGGTCTGTCTGTTGGTTCGACTACAGCCTAAACGGCTCGACCGATTTTCTTAAAAAAATTTTTTTGGATTTAAAAAAAAAAAAAAAAAAATTTTTTTTTTCGAAACTCAATATTTCGAAAGCCTTATGCTGGATTTTTTTTTAAACTTAAAAAATAAAAGTTTCTCAACACAATGCACAAGATGTATGAAAAAAGTTTTACTTTACCTAAAAATAAAGGTACACACCATACAAATGTTAAAAAATGGCTTTCAAAAATCAAATTTTTCTCGTAAACGGTGCCTAGAATTTTGATAATTTTTTTTTTATTTCAATTAATTTTAACGATCTTTAATATTATAAAATAAAATGCACGACTGGGTCGCACAAACTTGCTCCTATGTAATCGACAGGGAATTTTAAAAACGAATGTTATTAGAGAAAACTGTTCATAAGGATAAATTAATTTTTAAATTCTTTTAGTAGTAACAGAATGCTATGCAAATATGAATTTATGCAAGAACAAAAATTATAAGTCCTTGTAGTGGTTTCCTTAAAAGAAGCTTTTATATACAAACTTTTTAAAAGCTTTTTAAGAAAAAATTTTGGTACGCTAATTTAAAGTTTTTATTATTGTTCGAATAAAAATTAAATTTACGAAAAGAAATATTGACCCGTTTCGGAGATATCGAATTTTCAAAAAAAAGAAAAAAATAGATTTTTTTTTCAAAAATTCAAAAAATATTTATTTTAAAGTTTTGAAATGCAATGTGTTTTAGACTTTTTAGAAGCTTCTCTATAAAAATTTTCATTAAGATCCGTTATGTGGATAATGAGAAATTCGAAATTCGAATAAATGGTTCTATGGTAGGTACAAGCTGTAATATCTTAATTTCAAAATTTTTTTTATTAAATTAAAGATCGTAAAAATTAATTGAAAGAAAAAAAATTTTATCAAAATTCTAGGCACCGTTTTCGAGAAAAATACGATTTTTGAAAACCATTTTTTTTAATTTTTTAGCATTTGTATGATAGGTACCTTTATTTTTAGGTAAAATAAAAAATTTTTTTTCACATTTTGTAGATTATATTGAGAAACTTTTATTTATCAAGTTTAAAAAAAATCTAACATGGGGTTTTCGAAATATTGAGTTTTGAAAAAAAAATTTTGAAGTTTTTTTTAAAAATCCAAAAAAAAAAAATTTTTGAAAATTTGAGTACACAATATTTATGTTTTTGGGGAGCTTTAGCAAAAAAAAAATGATCAAAATGGGTTGAACCGTTTTTGAGAAAATCAAAAACAAAAAAGAGGCTGGGTGCGACCCACACTGATAACTTCCCATTTGTGGTCTTGAAAACTTTATATCGTCGTCGTTCTATGAAAACTCCCTAAGTCCATTTTTGGTTTTTTGAGATATTTGCATTTAAACTTGGAAATTAATATAAAAAAATCCAAAAATTATCAAAATAGCATGATCTCAGGCCTCAATTGTAGAATGGGTTTGGCGTAGCCATTGTGCAATAAATTTTATTGCAAATGGTTTATCCGAAATGAATTAAATAAGAATTGAATCACATTTTTTTTTTAAAATGGACTTAGGGAGTTTTCATAGAACGACGACGATATTTAGTTTTTTTCAAATAACCAAATTTTCAGCGAAACAAACTTTAGATGTAAAATTCAAACAAACAATCTTTTAAGATTGAAAAGCATTTTAATTATTTAAAGAGATTTGAAATTGAGATTGTTGATGTATAAGTTGTTTCCACGTGACCCAGGAGGTAAACTTCCACGCGCTTTTTTTTTAACGAGGTATCCCCAATAGGCCTATTTCTCACCTTTAGTTTGCTTGTGTCTTTTCAATTGGTTTTATAAACTCTGATAAATTTGATGTATTACTGCAAATCTTATACTATATTAAACAAATAAAAAAAATAATGGCAAAGTCAATATCATTGCTCGTTCCCAAGATATTCTAGTCGAAAAACAAATATTACCACTTTTTAGTAGATTTTTTTTATATTTTTGTTAAAACTGTCAATTCGATACTTGTCAAAATTTAACCATATGTTAATAATTGCATTATGTCGATACCTTCCCGTAAGAATGTACTAAGCGACACTTTTTTCGAAAATGACTTGTTGATGAGGAAATATATTATATGTTAAGGGCCACGTTTTGGCCTGGGTTTCGCCAACCTATTAAGCATGAAAAGGAAACTAGAGTACAAATAAAAAAAATTATCAACTGCCATGTTTTCTCATTAAAATAATGTTGCACCCTGAAATTTGTATTATCCGCCAAAAAAATTATGCTAAGCGACATTAATAAAGATCTCATTGTCGTGAGCAACAAAAAATTTTGTTATATGTCACTAAGTTTAACCAAAATTGTTTCTTAGCACACTATGATTCAACTAGAACTTTCTTCGTTTTTTTCGTTTCCAGAACAATTTTAGAAATGTTGCTTAGTATACATTCTTACGGGAAGGTATCGATGTATAAAACAACATACTTTAAAAGGCACTATCGGTGTTCATTTCAAGAAATTCGACTTGAAATACAATTTTAACTAGTTTTCACTAGAATTTTTAATAGTTTTTTTATTTAAACTATTAATTCAATATTTGTCAACATTTTACCAATTGTACAAAATTATACTATGTATAAAATAAACTAAATTAGAAGTCAATATCACTACTAGTTCTCGAGAAATTTGAGTCGAAAAACAATTTTTACCAATTTTCAATAGAATTTTATATAGTTTTTTATTTTTTGTAAAAAAACTGTAAGCTGTTTTTTTTTGAAATTTTCACCAGTTGTCAAACACATTATTTTTCGTAAAATAAAATTATTTTGAGTTTCAAATTGTTTTCTGTTCTTAGAATATCTGGGTTATGAAATTTTTTTTTTTCAGTTTTTTTTATTTAAAAAAATAACGGTATGTTCATTTTTTTCCAAATTCATACCAAATCTGTATGACCTTATAATGAGTACATTAAATTTTATTTGAAGTGAATAGCATTATTTTTTCGTGAGATATTTGAAACTAACCAAAATGTTTACTTTTTTTTTAAACCGTTATAGTGAAAAAACTACTCACTGAATTTTAATAAACGCCCTTTCAGCCTCTTTCGAAGTTATTATCTATTAAACAAAATATATTTGAAGTCGATATCTTTACTCGTTCTTGAGATATCGACGACGAAAAATGGTACAAGAACGTACGGACGTACGAACGTACGCACGTACGAACGTACGAACGTACGAACGTACGAACGTACGAACGTACGAACGTACGTACACACACACACACAGACATCTCTCTAAAAATGATTGATATAGCCTCTAGGGACCTTGAAACGTCGAGAAATGTCAAAAATTGCAATTTGACAAATCGGACCGATTACAATAACTCCCTATGGGAAGTTAAAAAAATGGTTCCATGGGGGGTACCCTCAATAACCATTTTTCGGAAAATTTTTTTCAACCAATACCTAGATTTAATTAAATGAAATTTTTCTGTATCTTTATTTTTAAAATCTTTTGAACAGTTTTTGAGAAAAAAAAATGTTTATAAAATTTCGAAAAAAAATCGTATGGGGGGTACCGTTATTTTTGGTCTTAAAAAAAAACGAAAAAAACGTGTGGGGGGAAAAATTAAAAATTATATCTACCAAGTTTAAAGAAAATCGGCCGAGTCGTTTAGCCTGTAGTCGAACAGACAGACAGACAGACAGACAGACAGACAGACAGAATTGCGAGACCCACTTTTTTGGGCTTCGCTATCATCGTAATGTCAACTTTGATCAAAATCTCGAGTTCGATTTTTTTTACGAATGCATAACTTGCCTTATAGTACCTATAAGTCGCAAGTAAAAAATTAAATTAAGATATTATAGCTTGTACCTACCATAGAACCATTTTTTCAAATTTTGGATTACTCATTATCGACATAACGGATTTTAATTAAATTTTTTTTAGAGATGTTTCTAAAAAGTCTAAGAACCATTGCATTTCAAAACTTAAAAAAAAAAATATTTTTTTAATTTTTGAAAAAAAAAATCATTTTTTCTTTTTTTGGAAAATTCGATATTTCAAAAACGGCTCAATATATTTTTTTGGAAATTTAATTTTCAATCGTACAATAACAAAAACTTAAAGTTGGCGTACCAAATTTTTTTCTTAAAAATCTTTTAAAAATTTTGTATATAAAAGCTTTTTCTTAAGAAACCACTACAAGGACTTATAATTTTTGTTCTTGCATATATTTATATTTGCATAGCATTCTGTTTTTGTTTCTTACTACTAAAAGAATTTAAAAAATTAATTTTATCGTTATGAACAGTTTTCTCTAATAACATTCGTTTTCAAAATTCCTAGTCTATTACATAGGAGCAAGTTCGTGCGACCCAGTCGTGCATTTTATTTAACATTTGTATGGTGGGTACTGTTATTTTGAAATAAAATAAAATTTTATTTCTCATATCTTGTAGATTGTATTAAACAAATTTTATCTCTTAAGATTTAAAAAAAAAATAAAAAAATGTTGAGTTTAAAAAAAATTGGAAATTTTTTTTAAAAATCCAACAAAATTTATTTTCAAAACTCGAATACACAATACTATCTAAACTATTGGATAGGCTTAGCATAAAAAAAATGTATCAAAGCGGTTGAACCGTTTTTGATAAAATCAAATCAAATCAAATCAAAAAAATAGTTACAAGGAAAATACCATTAATAACCATTTTTGCAAAACAAAAATTTCAACTATTACCTAGCTTGAACTAAATGGATTTTTTTGAACTGTTTTTTAAAAATATATGTCCAGCAGTTTTTGAGAACAAAAAAAAATATTTTATTAAATTTCGAAAAAAAAATTCGTGTGGCAGGTACCGTTATTTTTGATCTTAAAAAAAAAGAAAAAACGAATGAGGGGAAAAATTTAAAAACTAGACATCGCTTAACGAAAAGCGGCAAAATCGTTTAGGCTGTAGTCGAACAGACAGACGGGCAGAATTACGAGACTCACTTTTTTCGTCTTCGCTATTTGATATTTGTTGTAGATGTAGTACCCTTTGGTATAATGGTTAGTGCTTTGGAGTGTCATGCGGAAAGTCGCGAGTTCGATTCTCAGCCGCTGCAAAAAAGTTTTTTTCAAGGCTGTACTGCCTCTCGCGAGAAATTGATAGATTCTCCAAGAGTATCTCTTGTAATGGAAAGTGCTGCTCATTAGCCGTTCGGAATCGGCAGAAAATTGTAGGTCCCCTCCGTTCCCTGGTAACACGCACATAGGAATGGTTGAGAGTTGTAAGTCACTAGGTCCTGGTTCACTCCGAGCTGTTGCACCACCAAATTTATTTATTTATTTGATATTTGATCAAAATCTCGGGTTGGATTTTTTTAAACTGTGAAATCATTTTGGTAGCTATTTTACTATGTTATTGGATGACTACCACAATTATCAATTATTAGCTCTTTACCCCATACTAAAAGTCATCAAAATTCAAAAGTGTAACGTTTTTATTTAAGCACAGTGTTTTTCACAACCGCACAACTACGATTACAGATCCATCGCTCAATAAAGGCAGTGGTCGGAAGAGTTGTCCTAAAAGCGTCGATAACTAGTTAGGCCTATTAGGTACCATGCTTAGCTCGTCGAGGGTGGGGTGGGATCTTGTTATCCGCTAATGGACTTGTTACTTTCAGTCAAGGCCTAGATCTAAGATGGTATTCGATCGGGGAACTTTTCCCTCTCTAAAAGAAGTGGAACCCGAACTTCTACAACCGATTTTTAACACACACACGTAAAGGAGGACATAGATGGCCGTGTCCGTAGAGCAGTTTCATTACCCTCCCTATAAAACATTCCCTTACTTACGTCCAGGAAACGTTCCTATGCTATTATAGCCTGCTCACCAAAACAAAAAGTTATTAGCCCTTAATGAAGAAGGGGGCGATAAACTCCCCCTAAAGATAAATTTAGGAACTACGCTTCATTTCCTCTCACTCACCTCCCATAAAAAAAATCTAATCTAAACCATCATATTTAACTTAAAAAAAATATCCAAACAATTCGAAAAAAAAGATGTCTCCCAGGATTTTTCATCATCAAAAAAAAACATATCATCTATGTACACAAGTAGCACAGAATTACTTAACGAAGTCTTTAAGAATTCTAAATCGGTATCTGACATCTTCTATAAGACGGATTTAAGTTCCTATTAAGTAGAGAAAAGGCGCAAGTGGGCGGTCCGATAGAAGGAAATAAGAAGATAAATTGAGTCTTAAAATGATCTTAAATCGGGATATCATTCTTCTTAAATACTTCATTACTCCTTCTTAAATAGTTCCTTACATCTTCTTAAATACTTCTTAACTCCTTCTTAAAGAGTCTTAAAAAAATTATTAGAAACAATAAAAATAATTTTTTTTTATTATCTGTTTGTTTTTTTTTATTATTGTTTATTTATTATATTCTAGTCTTTATGTGAATTTTTGCTGGAATGAAAGAATTTTAAAAGTTAGTTTTTTTAATTTACCCCTGTGCTTCCACTGAGATTCGAACCCGAGTCCTTTCGCTTGCCGTCCTTGTGCTCTACCTATTGTGCCACTGTGACACTTAAAATATCTTGTCTCAAAGTGCTACTCAAATAACTCTCTCGTGTTTTTAATATTATACTCTTTAAGAAGACTTAAATACGTATTAAAGAATCGGAAAAATAAAGGAATGTTTTAGAAGGATTAAAGAAGGAATTAAGTAACAAAAACAACCGATTTAAGAAATGCCAATTTAAGAAGTATTTAAGAATGCTTTAAGTAGAAGTAAACACACCATGTTAAGTTCTTTAAAACAATACCTTATAAAGATCATATTAAGATGGAATTAAGTAGGCATAAATTGACATACCTAATAAAGAAGGAATAAAGTATGAATTAAGAAATGTGATACCGAAATTATACCATTTTGTGCTACTTGTGTATATACTACATAATGTAATTCGAAAATTAATTTTATTAATTCATATCAAATCTTAATAAAGAAATCGTATAAATATTTTCGTTTGTATTTTCGCATGCCCATACATCGTTTCCAAAATAAAAAGTTTTCACGGTAGAAAGTTATTATCTCCACAAAAAAAAAATATAAAAAAATAAGATACGAAGTCGCTCTAGCTTTATTTAGAGTGCACTTATCGTTATTTTTAAATTTCCTTTAGTTTACTGTTTCTTCGTTTTGTTTTGGTTCTTCATTCATTTGTTACTTTTTTGATTTTTTTTTTATCATTTCTTTATGTTATTTCTTTTTGGTTTTAAATTTATTATTTCCTTTTTTAAATTTCTTTTAGTTTATCAGAACATAGGTATATATGCTTAAAAAAAGTCAACATAAATTATAAATACTAATGCACTTACCCGAGCTTCAATATGTTGTGCACAGCATCTGGTAGCGACGGTGAATGCAAAAACAACAGACACAAAACAGAAAACAAAAAAAAATCATATACATATACATATACATATACACTGAATGAAATTTAAAACCAATGAATGATGTGACCGATTAATATTATATATCTCGCTCCGAAGCCAAGACAAAATTGAATATCGAAGGATGGGATGTTACACACTTTTCATTTACCAAAATTAATTTTTTTGTTTCTTATTTTATAAATTTTTCTTCTGAACTTTTCTTTTCCTTTTAATTTACTTTATTAATAAATTAAAAAAAATCTACTTTTCATTGAAATCTAATTTCTTTCTTCTTATGTTTATTTCTCTTATTCTTCTTTTTTTATATATCTACCATATAGAACCTAATTTCTATTTCTTTTTTTTTTTCTTTTACTTTCACTTTAATTTTCTTTCTCGTTTTAACGTCGAACTATATTTTTCTTTTTTTTTTTTTATTTTACTATTTTTCTCTTTTTAACACCGAACTATCTTTTTTTCTTTTTTTTTTGTTGTAAAATTTTTCTCTTTCCTCGCACTATTTTTTTTTCTTGTTCTTCTGTCTGTTGCACCTGTTTCAAGACTTGATGCCGGCCTCTTGACGGCCTGAAGAGCAAACGGGACTACGGGACTACTCCTGTGTCTCCCTTTCCCACTTGATTTAATTTTGTTTCTCTTTCTCAATCTTGGATTCTGATCAAACCTAGACGATTAATTAGTAACAATTATTTGCTATTAAATACATTTTTTTTTTTAAATTTCTTTTTTTTTTTGTTTTACTTAGACGAAGTCTGTACCAATTCCTTACCTATTTAAATAGTTTTTCTTTCTTGTTTTTGACTGGCTTAGAGCTTACAGGATCATGCAAGGGGGTTAAAAGATGATTCTTCTGTGGATGGATAACGCTAAATTCAGCTAAATTCTTACCTCAAGTTTTTTTTTCTTATATATACATTTTCTTTTTCGTTTTTGCAGGTCCTCGTTTGCTTCTTAGGCCAATCGATGAAATTATCGAATAAAAATCGATAAAAGTAAAAAACTAAAATTAAAAATCCGCGTTTAATTTTTCTTTTTTTTGGTAATACTTTTCGTTTTTTCTTTGTCGCGAATCAATTCTTAATTTTTGTTTTGATTTTTAACTTTTCGGTTTTTCTTCGCCGCGAATTCATTCTTAATTTTCTTTCTTTTTTTTTTTTTTTTTTTTTGAGGGACAAGGTTTAGTGGAGCTTACTTGCTCCATCGACGGCTCAGACAGAAAGAATTAAGAAGATCAAAAATCCATGGCGATACGACCTGGAATACACGGAAGTGGAGAGAAAAACGGAAGTGAGTTGTTACGTGGCAATTGAAACTTGGTTTTTTTTTTTTTAATAGAAAAATCTACATTACCAACGTTATGCTAGTAACACAATGCTGATCGCTTAATTTACTTAGTCAATGAAACTAAAGATTTCTTCACGAAATTGCCATTACATAGAGCGTTTTGTTGTATCTATAAACAACATTTTCTAGTGTTTTATATAATTCTCTTGATTGGACACTGGGGCGTATGAGTGATTAAAAATGATTTTAATATTAAACATCTCAAAAAGGTCGTTTCCTACAAAAGCAACACTAGTCATGAAGTTGTCTGACAGTTTCAGCCAGTGTGTACTAATTTTCAAGCGGGATGAAAGAATTCTCAATATAATTAAGAACGCTTAACATGTCTTGGGGGTAAGCCCAATATATCTCCAGTTGTTTCTGGGTCCTACAGACAATATACGGGCAGTCTTTCTACGGTTGTATTGCATCCACCTTGTACCGACTTCAATTTTATTTTATATGGACATAAAGAGTCTGCAAGACATCTGGAAATGGGTTGGCATCAGCAAGTTTTTGCAATCATACATTAAGGTCGTTCATATCCTAAGGAGAGGCGCTGCATACATATCAAACTAAGCTTGCCTTGTTTTGCAGTTATACATACATATAACCATATTTAACCATCAACCGTTGTGTCGAATTATACATGATTTATCATAAAAATTGGTTTTATCGTTAATGGTTAAAGAAGTGGCTTCTAAAGCAATTATTTCTGCTTCCATACGGCTGATTGTTTTGTTAATTCAAACCGCACTAGGTGGCAGTATCATGATGAGGAAGTTCTTGAATCTCCAAGACTTTGGTACTATCGGTTCTTAATTTTTTATATATTTATAAAGGCACTTTACATGTCAGGAAAATATCGGAATCACCTGCCGCAGGATTCACTAAAAAGGCTTTAGTTCTTGAGTTAATTTAGCCTTGTAAGGGTGTTGCCCAAAATATTTCCACATAATTTGCCCAAAATCTAAGCCTTATGACTTACAACTCTATCAACCAAACCTGTGTGCATGTTGTTGGCAAGAATGGAGGGTACGTACAGTTTTCTGCCGAGTCTGAACTACTTAGATGATAAGCACTTTACACGATAAGATACCTCTTGACGAATTTTTCAATCCCTCGAAAAAGTACCCTTGAACGAAAAAAAAACTTTTTTTTTTGGTGACATCAGCGGCTGGGAATCGAATCGAGACCTCCAGCATGATACGGGTAGTCCAACTTTATTAAAAATATGCAAAATATATGCCAAGAGGTACTACTTAACCTTTAAACTAAGCTTGAACTAGTAATGTAGACTAAGGTATTCATAAAATTCCTAGCGGATTTCACCACCCATATTCTTTTCTCCATACAAGTGGCAACCTTGTTCTAACCCTTATATCACGCATGGATGTGTGCTCTTTTTGTCAACACGAGTTCATAACATTACTATGTATGTATAAACTTTCTTTCTAATAAAGATGAGACACGTAGGAAATATTTATGTAGGCAATAGGTATTTTGTTAATTAAAAAGGATGTTCGTATAGTTTTGGGACCAAATGCTGGCAGACAATGATATCTCTTTTCTTGAAGTAGGCTTTCGTGCGAACGATGTAGTCTAGCAAAACATTTAAAGGTGTTACAATAATAGGACCTTTCTTTACACATACTCGTAGTTCAGTTTGTTAACACTATTGCTTTAGTCCTTAATGGGATTCGATTGTGAATTTGTATACCTATGTAGAGGTACGAGCATGATAAAGGCTTGAGCGTGTAGAAAATAATTTGTGAATTGTTTTCATAGTCAATCAGGAGCGGCTGCTGTTGGGGTTCTTTAGGTTATATAAAGGAAATATCACGTGAAATTTGATTACAAAATCTGTCGGTGTCAATATTTTGCTGTTTTCAGCAGTATTTTGGTAATAAATAAATAAATTTGGGATGCAAAAAAAAAGGCTTAGTGGCTATGAGATCGCATGAAATTGGCAGCTAAGAATTGATCTGAGACCTTTAGAATAATGCCCTAAAAATTACAACACGGTGCGTTAGTGATTGACTATTGGTTAAAATAACGGTAGAACCTAGAGAACCTAACTCATTGAATTACAAGTCTGTGTGCGTGTTACCAGAAATGTAGGAAATATACTACAATTTTCTGCCGATTCCGAACGTCTAATGAGCAGCACTTTGCATAAAAAGTGATACTCATGCAGAAATTCTTACTTCCTAACAAGACACAATACAGCCCTGAATTAAATTTTTTCAGTGGCTGATAATTTTACCCATAAACCTCTACACGGCTGTCCAATATGTATCTTCCATTATGCATACTAAGACCTCGTGTCGTTTGATACATATAACTTTAAAGCAGGGTTGCAAAATAATTCAATATTTTGTGAATTTGAAAATCTCATTCATAAAATTCAATCAAAAGATTGGAGTCATTGACTTCACTTTGGTACTTCGACTTCAAATTATGCAATTACCATTCATTTGTTATTTAAAAGATTGCAATCATTTTCTCTCATTCATTTAACAGCAATCAATTGAATGCAATCTTTTGAGACTCGATCTATTCTTGATCTATTCTTTGCATTTTTTTTGATAATTAAATTAAATGACTTCAGTCTTAACCCCGCTCCGGTCCTGATCTTGTTTTTTTTTTGTCAAATGAAAGCCATTGATTAATTTGAATAGGGTTCGAGTATATAGTATTTCCTGAGTGTAATATGTGCTTCAGATGTACAAAGGTAAGACATGCTTATTAAATAGGTATTTGTGCACGTTGTAACCCTTTGTTTCTAAAACAATATGGGATAGTTAGAGGCATGTTTTCTTATCTATCTACATTCATCCTGCAATGAAAATAATTACCTTTTGTTTATGATAATTAAAAATGCTTAGCATGTTTTTCATTCAAGAAAAAGTTAATAAGATTTCTTGAAAGTTTAGATATTGAAGAATTTTGAATGGTGTCTTGGATTAGTTTTTGAAGTAAAAATGGAACAATTAACTGCGTTGCAGACTCACTGTTCAACATCATTTGGATACAGGAAATACCTACTGTTTCCAAGATTTTTTTTTTTCCGAGTTCTTAAATAATCTTGAATTGGTCTGACTTTCCTAATATTGTGCGAAAATCAATTTTTTCATTTAAAAGGTTATAAAAAATAAAATTTATTCTGTTTTCAAAAAATGAAGCGATCTGCTCTTTCGCAACTTAATTTTAATATATTCACTCTTATAAACTTTTCACCCATGTACCAATTAAATAAGCGATCAATTCAAGTCTTAATTTCAACGAACCAATTTAATGTCGATTGCGAGAAGGCTTTCGAGACCGTGGGCTTAGATGATTGTTATCTAAACCTGACCAGATTTAGCATAAATAAATCAATGATATATATTAAAGACGATGGAAACAAAAAATATAAAAATTGTGTTTATAGTTTTTGTTTTAGTTTTTGTGGACTCTATTGATTAAAAATCAAATTGAAAGTTTTTGCGACCTTTAGGCAGGGGTTAATTCCTCGACTTTATTCAGGATTTACACTAGAGATCTTCCTATCGTGTATGCCAACAGAGCAAACTCCACAAAGAATTTCCTGCAACGTGGCTTCGACAAGATTTAGCTATATTGCGATGACTGGGAAGTTGAAAATGAACATTCGGAATCTAGAAACTATTTTGTCTAAGAGAGAATTTTTCCGGGAGAAATGGTTGTTTTATATCACATTGATGATTTTATTTTCCAGAGGACCCTCAACCGGTCCATAATCCACTATGGGTGCCCCGTGGTGTTCATCGTTGCCCGATTGGATTGTTTGAGACGATATTAAACGTCTCTAACGATTTTAATAAGAAAAATAAGGTGTGCTATTATTGGCATGGACTACATTCCGCGGTCAAAAAAAAAATAACTGTAGGGAGAAATGGTATTAACCCGTCATAGAACCGTTTTTTTTTTATTCTCGACTTTCTTTTCTTTTCTTACAGGTGCTCCTGTTATTTTCTTTTCGAAAAAATAGTTTTTTTTTTTATTTTTAGAAAAATATTACAAAAGTTTTTTTTGAAAATTCAATATTTGGAAAACAGGTACACGATTAAATTTTGAAATTACATCCAAAAATGTACATCATAAAATACTAACGAAACGAAATAAAACATGTTTCAGTATGTCTGTATCTACAGCCGAAACCACTGGAGCTATTTTCTTCAAACTCGGTACTTAAAGGTCTTGGGTGATTCCCTAGAGGTGATATAAATTTTTTTAGCTCTAAAACCAACGATACCCCCTATACAGACGTAATGAAAAATTAAATTTATCTCGAAAATGGCTGGAAGATTTTGATAAAAACAAGATGCACGTTTGGGTCGCACGAACTTGCTCTTATGTAAAAAACTAAATATTTCAAAACAAATATTTCAAGCGAAAAATACATTTTTATAAGACTAAAACAATCCCTTTAGTAATTGAAAGTTAAAATAGGATGTCATGTGATTCAAGCAAAAATATTAGTTTATTCCAGAACAAAAATTTTGAGTCGTTGTAGTGGTTTCTTAAATAAAAGCTTTTATATAAAATATTTCTTAGAAAAAATGTTGGTATGCCAACTTAATGTTTTTATTGTTGTACGAATACAAATTATATTTCTAAACAAAACATTGAGCTGTTTTTGAAATATCGAATTTTCCATTTTTTTTTTTTCACAAATTCCAAAAATATTTTTTTTAAGTATTTAAATGCAATACTTTTCAAGCTTTTAAGAACCTCCTCTATACCAAAATTTCATTAAAATCAGTTATGCCGATAGTGAGAAATTGAAATTCAAAATTGTTCTATAGTAGGCACAGTCAGTAATATCTTAATTACAAATTTTTCTTATTAAATTCTAAATCGTTCTAATAATAATTAATCAAAAGAAATAATATTTTATCAAAATTCAATGCCATTTTTTTGAATTCTTATGAGGTAATATATTGTTTTTTCTCGCACATCTTGTAGATTGTATTATGAAACTTTTATTTGTCGATTTTAAAATAAATCGAACATGGGGTTTTAAAAAAAATTAATTTTGGAAAAAAAAACTGAATTGAAAAGCAAAACTTTTTTTTTTCTGAAAATTTTGAATGCACAATAATATTAAAACTCTTGGGGAGCTTTAGCATACAAAAAATTACCAAAGTCGGTTTTGCCGTTTTTGACTAAGAATTTCAAAAATGAATGTTATTAGAGAAACTGTTCATAAGCATAAAATTCATTTTTAAAATGACTAACAAAAACTTCTTTAGTAGTTAAAGGTAATAATAGGATGCCATGTGATTCAAGCAAATATAGATTTATGCAAGAACAAAATTTATAAGTCCTTGTAGTGGTTTCTTAAAAAATAAGGTTTTATATAGGAAAAATTTAAAACATTTTTAAGAAAAAATGTTGGTACGCCAATTTGAATATTTTATTATTGTATGAATAAAAATTAAATTTACAAAAAAAAATATTGAGCCGTTTTCGAGATATTGAATTTTCAAAAAACAAAAAATCGATTTTTTTTTCTAAATTCAAAAAACTATTTTTCTTAAAGTTTTGAAATGCAATGTTTTTTATACTTTTTAGAAGCTTTTTTCTACGACATTTTATTACAATTCGTTGTGCTGATAATGAGAAATTCAAAATTTTAAAAAATCGTTCTATGATAGGTACAGTCAGTAATATCTTGTTTTCAAAAATTTTTTTTATTAAGATTATTAAAAAAGATATTAAAAAATAATAGAAAGAAAAAAAAAATTTAAGCAAAATTTTCGGAACCGTTTTCGAGAATACTACGATTTTCGAAAAAACGAATTTATTTTTCTCATATCTTGTAGATTATTATTTTTCCAAAGTTTTATTTATCAAGTTTTGCAAAAAATCGAGCTAGGGGTTTTCGAAATATTGTGTTTTCAAAGAAAATTTTGAAAGATTTTTTTTTTTAAATCCAAAAACATTTTTTTGGAAAATTTGAATACACAATAATATTCAAACTACTGCGAAGCTTTAGCATAAGAAAAATTAACCAAATCAGTGGTACCGTTTTTGAGAAAATCAAAAACAAAAAAAAATGATCCCAAGGGGGTACCAAAACTATTTATTTTTTGGAAAATTCTTTTCAACTATTACCTAGGTTAAACTAAATTCAATTTTTTGAATTTTTTTTAAGAAATCGTTGGGACAGTTTTAAAAAAAAAAATTATAAAATTTCGAAAAAAAATCGTTTGGCAGGTACCGTTATTTTTGGTCTTAAAAAATCAAATCAAAAAATATCCGGGGGTAAAAAATTAAAACCCATATCTACCAAGTTTGAAAAAAAACGGCCGAGCCGTTTAGCTGTAATCGAACAGACAGACAGAATTGCCAGACCCACTTTTTTCGTCTTCGCTTTCATCGAGTTCGATTTTCCTTAAGAATGTACAACTTTCCTTATAACGCGATTTTTTAAGAGTTATCGCAAATTAAAAAAAAAACACGTAACATTCAGAAAAATGCATGAAATCTTTATTTGAATCGATAGTACGGTCGATATAATTTAATGTTTGAAGATTATTTCATGCAAATGTTCGCTGCGGCTGCGCCTTAAACGGTCCATCCGCTTAGTACAATTTTGGCATACTCTTTCTAACATTTCGGCCGGTATCTCACGAATAAATGCTTCAATGTTGGCATCCAGTGCGTCAATCGAAACGGACTTGTCGCTATAGACATAAACCTTAACATAGCCCCACAAAAAATAGTCTAGAGGCGTAAATCGCACGATCTAGGCGGCCAATTGACCGCCCCCAAACGTAAAATAAACTGTTCACCGAATTTGCCAATCAATTGGTCCATTGTTACGCATGCTGACATGTGGCACCGTCTTGTTGAAACCACATGTCATGTAAGTTAAGCTCTTCAATTTTGCTCAAAAAAAGTTTGTTTGTTATCATCGTTATCACCATTCACAATAACAACGTTACGATTCGCATCATCTTTGAAGTAATACGGCCCAATGATTCCGCCAGCCCATAATCCGCACCAAACAGTGACTTTTTCTGGATGCATTGGTAGCTCTTGCAATGCTTCTGGCTGCACTTCACTCTAAACACGACATGAGCTTCGTCGCTGAATACATTTTTTCGATAAAAAAGTGGATCTTCTTCATCAAAAATTTGGTGTTGTGGTAGGTCGTTCGGCTTCAATTCATCACTAACACTGGCCGATACAGCTGTGATATTTTCCTCAATTCGCACTCTACGTAAGCGTGTTGGTGGTTAAATGTCCAAATTTAGTCACAATAGCCTGAATAGCCGCCTCAGTAGGTCGATTAAACAGACCATAAAATGGAAGAAGCGCGCGATAAACTTTCTTAACAGAACACGCATTTTTATAATAAAATTCAATAATTTGCAAGCGTTGTTCCTTTGTTAAAATAAATTATAAATTATAGACCAAACTGAAGATGTTTAACAGTGATACAAAACACGAAACGTGCGTGAGCTGTCAAAACCACTGTTGTCAAAAAGAAAGTAGCAAAAAAATCACCCATTAGTATCTACAAGTCGCAAGTTAAAATTATAATGCACATGTACTACATTTTGGTCAAAAAGAAATTTTGGGAAAAAATGCTATTGAGTACCAGTCATATAACCGCTTTTTTAATTTTCCACTTTCTCTTTAAACTATATTGACCAACATTTTTGTAAAGAAGCTCCTTTAAATTTAAAAAAATATTCGAAAAAATATGTTTTAGGGTTTTTGGAAAAAAATCCAAATTTTTTTTTTTTTGAAAAATCAATAGTTTCAAAACGTGTGAACGATATTTTTTTATAATTAGCGCACACTATAAGGTTTTTTTTATACCCTTTTTATGCCAGAACATTTTAGAGAAATTTCGTATATAATTTTAAACTTTGTTTGTATAAATTCATAATTTTTCTAGAAATCACACGTCAATTTTTTACTTTTGAGTATTTTTATCTCATTAAATCCATGTTTCGTATTTATAAATTGTATTTTAAATTCCAAAGTACTTTAACATAAGAGCAAGTAAGTGCGATTTATTAGGAAAAGTTTTATTTATTTCATTTGCAACTACATACAGTGTATGAAAACTTTTTGGCTCTTAAAAAAAAAATAAAGATTTTACAATGTTGTTTAGCAGGTAACGTAATTTTTTTATTAACAAAAAAAGGAAAAAGACGTGTTTATTGATATATAAAAAAACATGAGCTGTAGACGCAGACCGACACACACAGATGGAATCCATAACTTACCATTTAGTGCCTACTTAGGTATCACAAGTCAAAATAGGGCTTTTAATATAGATATTGCTAGGCAATGCTACTCAGGTTTATATTATACTAGCCGATCCGTGCTCGCGTTGCTTTGCAAATTTTAACTACGATATTTTTGTATTTTATAAAAAAAAATCAAAAAACACTTCCTTACCGAAATTAACAATCTTTAGAAAAAAAAAAAAAAACTCGAGTAGTAAAATATACGTGTGGTTTAGGCCAAGCCGTACGTGAAAACAAACAAAACCATTTCAATGTTTTAGCTAAGAACAGAACGAAATTTTTGTTTATTTTCTTCTTTCTTTCCTTTATTCATACCTAGAAAAATTTTTTGCAGCCGAAGAATATAGTTTGCGGTAAAAAAAAAACAAATTTGTGTTTTTAATGTTCTCATATATCTATAGGTACTTGATACTGTGCGTGTGTAAATATACATAGACAGATTTTTTTATTCACTTGCTCAAGTTCAGTGCAGTGCAACTGACTTAACTTACCCACATTCTTGTGCTCTTCTTACCGAAGTCATTGTAAGTACCTTCTTCGAGTTATTTGTAAGGAAAATATTAACTTAATTTCAGTTTTATTGTTCGAGGAAGTGATACAAAAATTGTTAATTCAAGCTTTTATAATGGAACTTTTTTTATTTTTAAATTGGAAGAATTATAATCTATTCACTTCCTCGATCCAGAAAAATAAAAAAAGAATGCCGATTTTTGTCACTCATAATGCTATTGAGTGTATTCAAGTAACTTAAAAAAAAAGAGCCCAAACTGCTCACCGATGTAACGATAGAATTAGATTGAATATAAAGGTAGGTAGGTAAGACAAAAACGTAACTATTGAATGGAACACATATTTAGAGAGAGAGAGCATGGAAAGAAAAGAAAATTAAAAATGTTGGAATAATAATGACATGAAACAAAGCAGCAGGCTCGCGATTGTGATGAAATCTTATTCCTGGATAAAATAAATTCTAAAAGTTTATAATTTTATAATTGGTTTTTATTTATTTCTCAGGTTGTTTGTGTAACTAAGAAGTTATTTTGGACTTAAAATTTGCCCAACAATATTGACTTTATGAAGCAATGCTAATTTTTGTCGATTATTATATAGACTTTAAGATATGAGTGGTTGTATAATGAAAAAAAAATGGACAGAAAATATAAAATTAATAATATTTAAGTTTGACAAATAATTAATGAAACAAAATTATAGCCAGGAACACTCTTGTAACAATATAAAAAATAATAAAATTTATTTCAAACAAATCGTTTGACTACTTTCTGAGATCATTCAAGCCAAACTTTAAAATAGTTTCGCTTTTATATAATAGTATAGATAATATTATATGCAGCTATTAAATTTAGAAGAAGGAATAAATATAGCCATATAAAAATAAGATAAAAAACTAAATTTCGGTTTTGTGAATTTTTTACCAGAAAGCCGAATGGAAGAAACGAAGTTTAATCAAAACTGTACGACTTATTTCTGCGAAGAATTGAAAAATAAATCGTTAGTTACCTAGATAATCACTTTAGTTGTACCATATACAAATATAAACAACACCTTTCAGCACGTCTCCAAACCGGATATGTTAAGTTTTGTTGAAACCTTGTTTTTTTCTCACAAGGCCCCTAGTTTTCTCCATGTATCTACAGAAACTATTAACAAATCCATTAAAATAGATGAAAATATTCAAATTCAGAAATCAGAATAAATACTTTCCTCGTCCTCTATGTGCTAATATATCCATCTATATTTTTGTACTTGAACTATTCGAACAGCTATATAAAAAAGAAAACATTGTTTAGCAGAAACTCATCACCACATTCCAATTGAATTTTCATTACAAATAAAAAAGACGAAATGAACTCGGCCGGCGTGCGACCGACAATCATAGATTCAAAATAAACCTTTGCTAGAGGTATTTCAATTTTTTCAAACAAAACTGAAATTTGACCTAAATTTGATGAATCGACTTTCACATCGTAGCCGAATGTACATTCGTGATTCGTATGTGTAACGTACAGTACATCAGTACATAAATATATGCATTGTTAGAGCTGGAACAGAGCTCAATCAAAAAGCAAAGTTGCTAACTCCACCACAGCCTGCACCTGACATATCAATGGAAGTGGAATGACGAAAGTTTTCCGGGCAGAACTTAAGCCCACACCTATCTATACCCTGGATGAGTTCGTTTAAGTTAAGCAGTTGAAGCGGCAAAAGAGGAAATTATTATGCTTATGCAAAAAAAAAGACATCAGGGAGGCAGAACAAATTTGAATAGGTTTGCATATGCGATTTTGCAGCAAGTGACACCGTGGAAATAATGTATCGAACTCAGGCGACTTATTTCTCAATTTAAGGAGCGAATACTTCATGAATATTCATATGCATGTCTAATTAAAGAAACATTTTAATTATCCTTTTATTGAATTTGTTATGCAGCTTAGACGAGCCAAGTGCCGGATCAGCTCCAATTAAAGATTGAAATGTGAGAGCTGTGTGGTTGTAGTTGGTCCAAAAGGATTCTATGTATTTATTCATGAGTTGAATAAATCAAAGAGCAGTAGCAGTAAAAGCAGAGCCAACTTGAAGTTCCTTAACAAGCCAGACAGATGAAATTATTCAAGAAAAACAGTAAAGCTTTTATCCATTGGTTTGGGAATCGATTCGAATTGAGATTATTTGGAATTGAATAACACGACAAAGTGTTCAACTAATTGTTATTGTGATTGCTGTGCGGGCTTTTACTTATATATTTATATACATGGCAGGTTTTTTATTCGTAAAGAAAACGAATTAATTCAAAGGCATTTTATTTAAGTTTTAATATGCAATGATTTTTTAACCTTTTAGAAGCTTCTGTATAAAAACTTTCATGAAATCTGTTATGCCAATAATGAGAAAGCCAAAAATTAAAAGAAATTGTTCTATGGGAGACAAAGTTTGTAATTAATTTCAAAAGTGTATATAAAGATCGTAAAAATTATTATTAAACTGTACATTTTTCATCAAAATGCTAGTTGCTATTTTTGAGAAAACTACGATTTTCGAAAATCATTTGCATCGTGGTTTATTTTCTTGATAAAATAATTGTTTTTCTAACATCACGTAACGTCATGTTTTAACTGTCAAGTTTAAAAAAAATTGAGATGGAGTTCTTGAAATATTGAGTTTTCAAAAAGCTCATTTTGAAAAAAACGTGTGGGGCCAAATATTTTAAAATGATATTTACCAAGTTTAAAGAAAATCAGTAAATCCGTTTGGGCTGTAGTCGAACAACCAGACAGACAGGATTGCGATACCCACGTTTTCGTGTTCTCTATGATCGTTAATGCCAACTTTGATCAAAATCCCTAGTTCGATTTTTGTTACGAATGCATAACTTTCCTTATAGTACCTATAAATCAAAAGTAAAAATAATTTGTTTTGTACTCCCTCTTGCGATTAATTGACAAATCCTGCAAGAGCATCTCGTGTTATGAAAAGTGCTGCTCATTTCAAATCGGCAGAAAATTGTAGGTCTCCTCCATTCATAATAACACGTACAAAGCAATGGTGTAGAGTTGAAAGTTGTTAGGTCCGTGTTCTTTTCGAGCTGTTGCATCATCAAATTAGTTTTTATTTGCGATATAGATATCTACTATGGAAAATTCTGCATTTGGAAAAAGATCGAACACGAGATTTAGTTCAAAGTTGACATTAAGATAATACAGAAGACGAAAAAAGTGGGTCCGGCAATTCCGTGTGTCAGTCTGTATGTATGTATGTCTGCCGAAAACGGCGCTTACGGTTTTAATACAAAAAAATTAGATGTCCTAATATAGGCATTAACTACATTTTGATCAACACAAATTTTAGGAAAAAATGTAAGCAATGGTACCGCTCACAGAACCGTTTTTTTTTTTTATTTTCGACTTTCTCATTAACGGTTCTAACGATTTTAACCAAATTTTTTTTTAGCACGAGTCCCCTTAAATTTAAAATAATATTGTATATAAAAATATTCGAAAAAATATTTTGGTTTTAAAAAAAATAAAAATCCAATTTTGTTTTTAAAAAATCAATATCTTGAAAACATGTTAACGATTATTTCTTTTAAATTATTCCTTAAGATCTGTACTAAATACTTACAATTGGCATCCCAATTTTTTTTTTTTAATTTTAAAGAAATTTCTTGTATAAAAAAATAATTTAATAATAAAACGATTTTTAATTTGCTTTAACTGCATAAATTCATACATTTCTAGACGGCAATTTCATGCATTTGAACATTTTTATATCATTAAATCCATATTAATATATTTATTAATAAGCAATTTTGAAATTCCAAAAGTAGGTACTTTTACATAAGAGCAAGTACGTGCGATCCGGTGGTGCATTTTATTTAAATATATTTAATTTAATTTGAGGTTCAGTTTTAAGAAAGTTTAAAGAACATCAAAGTACACAGGATCTGATGACTTACCAGCAGAGCTTTTCAAATGCCTTGTTGACTTTATCTTACTGTGTATGCATCAAATCATCAACCCAGTATGACTAACATACGCTTCATCTACGAAAAATGCCGATCCCAGTTATTGCAAGAGCTATAATAGGCATATCCTCGGTAAACGACACGTATAAGTCCCTCTCCAACGTGCTGCATAAGCGTCTTAAGCCATTGTCGAACACGAACACAAAAGTCGATATGTACATTGTGACGTTCAGCCTGACAGATCGACGATACAG
Source organism: Chrysotoxum bicinctum (assembly GCA_911387755.1). NCBI lineage: Eukaryota > Metazoa > Arthropoda > Insecta > Diptera > Syrphidae > Chrysotoxum > Chrysotoxum bicinctum. The sequence continues at coordinate 67,429,800 of OU426989.1, read as the reverse complement.
GGTGGGACATCTAGTGGTTTCTCTTAAAATCATAGGTTATTTTGGTTTTTTTTGAAAAGAGGTTTTGGCCAGAGACGTGTCGTGCACACAGACGAGAATGTGGCTGGTGTAGCCGAGAATGTGAGACTCAATTCACGAACTCAACTCGCCATCGATCTCAACTGCTCAACATTTCACGCACTAGCCTAAGGAGAATTCTGGACATAGTTCTCGGATTATTCGATTACAAGATTCATAGACTCCAGCCGAGGGAGTCTAGGATGCCACTTGGACGACGTTGTAATCCATAAATTAATTAAGCCATAATACATGGAACAAATTGAATTTTGTTCATTTTATTGCATTAAAAGAAAATTGTATTTTGCCACCCTTTGGACCAAATCTTCACAGTGGGGCAAACATTGTTAAACATGAACAAATTTTTAAGTGAGACCCGGGATTTCATCTTCGACTTCAAAGCCACACATATGATAACATACATACATCGTCAGGAGCTCTATATGTCAGCAATCAAACTCTGAACACCGTAAAAACTCGAGCTGTGACACATACTATTAGAAAACTAATACGCATCACATCCAAAGTTCATATTCCATTAGGCGAATTTTAAAATTGTGCAACTTGTGTTTGCAACACAGCAGGCTTACATTGAGATAAACGTGAAGAATTTACCACTAAAATTTTGCCATGGAATATGGACGGATATTCAGAACTTTTGCCATGATTGCTTGGAAATGCTCTATTTTACCAGTCAATCTTAAACATGACGTCTACATACTTTCATGGACTATTCTTAAGTATTCGCTCTCTCTTTACTTTACTTTTTACTTACCTTTTTAGTATAGATATAGGGTAAGTTTTGCATTTGTAAAAAAAAATGGAAGACGAGATTTTGATCAAGTTTTAAAAAAAAAGGGACCGGCGATTCCTACTGTCTCACAGTGCGTCGACTAAATAAAAATACAAATTCTAAACCTGTTTAAGAACATCTTGAAAGACTTAAATTTAATTTTGTTTTGTTTTTGTTTTTGTTTTTTTTTTTTTTTTTTTTCTTCTTCCTGGATGAGCGGGACTTTTGTGAGCCATTGAGATACTTTAAGCTGCAACGTTACTGAAAGTTGCAATTTTGTGCGAATTAGTTTAGCTCGCGTAAGAACAATATTTTAGCTTTTATTTATTTTTTGAAAAAATGCTCTTTTTGAGTCTTACAAATGGTATAAGGTTAAGCTATTAAAAAATGTTAGGAAACTGTAGCAAAATATCTTATGTCAATATGTTTTGTTGTTATTTTGCTTTAAGAAAATGTTTACTTTTCTTGCTATTTCCTGCTAACCTTCAAAATGGTTGACTTTTTGTAGAGCAAGATCAAACCATAAAAAATAAAAAAAATCGAAAAATGGATTGATTTTGATAAAAACACAGAAGTTGAAGGTGTTATTGAATTCATATGGGATGGTTTAAAAATTAAAGGCTATCCGGTTACAACTAAGAACGATTTCGGTGAAAAAAGTATGACTTCTTTCCAAAATCTTGAACGTAGATGGAACGTAGGTACAGGTCATAAAGAATTCCGGCATTTCTTACACAAGAAAATCATCCCGGATCAAAACAAACCAAGACCTCTTGACAACATTACTTATGAAGTCTGATCGTTGTATTTTGAATTTAAGGAAAACAAATTTAAGACTTTCAAAAGCTGGGCCATGTATCAAAATGGATAAAAATTTTGCAAATCAGCATCTTCCTCATTTACTCTTGGAGATTCTAATAGTGAAGTGATCTTTCTTCGTAATTGTATATTTTTCAGTGTTTCGTTTTGTTATCCTTTTTTATGAATAATTATTTTTGTCAACAGTAAAAACATTCATTGAATTTTGCAAAATCTTTTATCCCGATACATTCTGTGGTTGTTGTGCTTTAAGAAAATTTATACAACCTTTTAAATATAACAAACTTTCTATAAAGTAAAAATAAAAATAAAAAAGAAAATTGAAATGTTTGGCTTGTAGCTAATAATATGTAATATAATTGTGGGCGTGGTAGTTGGTGAATTTTGGTTCAAATTAATTTTTTTATCACACTCATCAATTTAGGACGCTTTAAATTATAGTATCTTAACTAACCAAAATATGAATACTTGAAATCACTATCGTACGAGAGGTTTTTGTGAAACCAATTTTTACCAGTAGTGGGTGTGGCAGGGGCGTGAAAATTCCTCAAATTAAATAAAATCCCTTAATTTTTACATTTATCAACCAACTTGCTTGCACAGTTACTTTACTTTTGAAACATAGATTTTTTTCCACAACCTCCACACAATCGATTCAGCTTGTGTCTGTCTGTACGTCTGTACCTCGACCTACACCCTATAACACTGGAGGTATTTTCTTTAAATTCGGATGATTCCCTAGAGGAGAAATTTAAAGTTTTTTGTATGCAAAATCTTATTTATCTCGAAATCGGCTCTAACGATTTTGATAAACAAAGTTAAGCGTGCTTTAATAAGCATAGACTACATTTTGGTGAAAAAAGGTTTAGGAAAAATGTTATTAACGGAACCTGTCATAGAACCGTTTTTTTTTTTTTTTTATTTATTTTCGACAATAGGAGTATCATCAACGGCTCTAATAATTTTGGCCAAAATGTTTATACAGCAGTTCCTTTGAATTTAAAATAATATTGTATATACAAATATTCCAAAAATAACTGTTGGATTTTCGACAAAAAAATCCAATTTAGTTTTTTTTACATCATTAGCTTGAAAACGTGTGAACGATTAGTTTTTGAAATCATTTACTAAAATATATATTATTAAATACTTAAATTGTTATACCAATTTTTTTGGAGAAAAATTGTAAAGAAATTTCTTTTATGAAAAATTAATTTAATAATAATAATTTTATTTCACCTGACTTAACGATGAAATAAAAAATACAAATTGAACTGTCTTAGAGGGAATAGCTCTACCTTTCGAACATATTAAATGTAAAGAAAATATTTGGCTGTACCTATATTCAGTTAAAAAGTGTTCGACATAATTCATTCTCACTTATTCATATATACCTTTGTAGCACCATCTCTTGAATTCATTTAAGAGTATTAAAACATTTTAACTTCATTCTTGTTGCCTTGAACTTTAAAAAGATGCAAGGATAACTATTGTCTAGCAACTGCTTACGAAAAGCTTATTTTTTCTCAAAATCGATTTAGATAGAAAAAACACTCATTTGTTACATTCACACTTCTAAAATTTTACTTCTAGCGAAACAATTAAAAGGAAATTTCTAACGCAACAAATGAAAGTATTTTCACTTCAAAAGCTGCAATTTCTTCTCATTATAACCCATCCGATTAAAGTGCCGACAGGAAGCGGATACATATATTAGCATTACATCAACCGCACACACTTGCCACTATTCCAACATAATCTACATACATAAGTAGTAAATAGAAAAACAAAAAAAAAAAACACGTGGCTGTGTGTGGTTTGTTATCTTCTACTCAGCAAGCTTGCACCTCTCTTCAACAAAAAAAAAATCTGCCGCCCAAGGCCTTATGCGGATGCGGATGCGGATGCAACAGTGAAAACACATCCCCACAGGAGAATGTAAATTTTTTGGAGAAAAAAGAAAAGTTTGTTAAATGATAACGTCATCCTTGCCATGATGTTGATGGTGTGGTTAAGAAGTGAGACAAAAAGGATCCGGAAAATAAGTAAAACAAAAAAAAAAAACACCAACAAAAGAATAAATTTTGATATAATAAAAAAAAAGAGGAAAACATTTCGCACACTCTTGGGGTGTTGTTGAAGTTGTATTAGCAAGGAATTTGCCTGTCCACAACGTGTTGTTGTCGCTTAGTGTGTTGGCGTTCGGTGAAAAAGAAGGAAAGAAACCGGAACCTATTGTTTATAGTTTTTATTTTCTTTCTTTGAATACCTCCTGCAATGCACATGTACAAATTAGCCTCAAGGAAGAACACCAGTGAACAGGGAGCGTGTAGCTAGGTGGGTTATCAAGTGGCTTAAATGCCTCCTATGTTTTGAGGATTTTATGTTTACAATGAACGAATTTCAATTGATTTTAATTATGGTAGTCGGGCTAAGTCTAAGAGGTTAGATCTAAAATTTGTGAAAGTCTTTTAGCTGGGGAGCCAGTGCCTTACCTTTATAAAGAAAGATAGGTAATAGATTTCATTTCAATAAATAGTACGTACAAATTACAAAATAAACATCTTTGAAAACGGAAAGAAGTCTTTGTATGATTACTACCCGTACGCCTGCGAAACTTCATATATGTATTAAAGTTTTAATTATCTTTGTCAACTTCATAAGAAGATTAAAAATTTATATTTATAAGTCGGCTTCTTACGGGTGTTTTTTTTAGAGGTATAGAACTTTAAGCTGGCAGCACTATTTTAACTGGCGGCCATTTTGTCAGCTGTCAATTAATTTATTTTTAGTTTATTTTGGCATTTTAACATGAATATACTGGCGCCTGAACAACGCTTCCAAATTGTGCAAATTTATTTTGAAAATCATGATTTTGTTCGAAATACGTATCGTGAACTACGTCTATTTTACGGTCAATATAATCGTCCAGCAGAGCAATAGTTCGATTAACTATTGAACGTTTTCGCACCACGTTTACTCTAAATGATAATGCGCATCCACAGAGACATAGCGTCGTACAGTGCGTACAGAAGAAGTCATTACTGACTGCTTGGTGTTTTTTATGGGTTGGTGGAATAATTAGTCTGTACTTCTTTAAAAACGATGCTGGCCAGAACGTTACAGTCAATGGTGACCGCTATAGAGCCATAATTACTGACTTTTTGAAGTCACTATTCTACGCCGATAAGACCGAAACGATTGACCACGCGTTATTGCCGGTATACGGCCACAAATGTTGGAAAAAGTAATCGAAAATTGGACCTCCAGATAAGACTATGTCCGAGCTAGCCGTGCCGGTCATATGCCAGAAATCATAAATAAATTATAATACCAAAAGATTATCTTTGTAAAGTAAATTTCATGTCAATTTAAAAAAATCATCTTTGTTTTATTCCATTTCGAAGTTGTATACATTTATAAGCTAATATTATTTTACAAAACTGGAACATTACATGTACTTCGATTTCATTTAAATATTGTATCGTACGCTCTTCTGATAGAAAATCGCTTCTAAAAGTATGTCTTCTTGTTTCTCGCAGTACAGGAAATCCATCGATAAAGTGAAAAAAAAGGTCGTTCCAGAAAAAAAAATTATAAATCAAGACGACATTCAACATAAAATTAATATTAAAAACTCTTCAAGTAACCGCCCAGTTAAAGCTTTTTACCACAATGCAAGTTGAATGAGAACCAAAATAAACGAATCCTCACATCTTGATTATGATGTCATTGTTATCACTGAGACTTGGCTTCATGGTGGAATATTATCATCTGAGATTATAGATAGTAAATTATATACTGTCTCCCGAAAAGATAGATGTCTTACCGCTGATGATCGAGGTGGAGGTTTATTAGTTGCTGTAAAAAATGGCTTAGTATGTAAAAATACGAGTATATCTTTACCGTGTGAAGATATAGAACAGTTATCTGTTGTTATAAATGTTAAAAATTATTTAAATATTGATTGGAAATTAATTTTAGTTGGTTATGTTCCTCAAACAAGTGAGTTGAAAACTTATGAAAAAAATATACCTAACATTGAATTCATTAACAAATCACATATGAAAGATTTCGAAACAATTTGTATATTAGGTGATTTTAATTTGGGCAATGTAAATTGGTTTTGGTCACACGATGATAGAATGTTTATACCAGCAAATATGGTTAAAGACTATGAATAAGCTTTTATTGATAACGTTTATGCCTTGAACTTACATCAAATAAATGATGTTTATAATTCATTATAATAGATTATTGGACCTTGTTTTATATGCGAAAATGATATTAAAGTAAATGTTATAAAGTGTCCTTTTCCTTTGCTAAACAATTCTGTTCATCATGAGCAGATGGAGTTAAAATTTAATTTTACAATCCTTGTATAACTGAGTGTACGCATAAACTTAATTATGCAAAAACAAATTTTATTTTTTTTTCATGGATCGATAGTTGCTTATGAGAAAAGCTTAAAACCAAATTTGCACCACATGACAACTTTTTTTTACCAAAGTTATTGGCAAATCACCAAAAAATGACACAAAACACATTTTTACCGAACACTTTGGTAAAAAAAAGTTGTCATGTGGTGCAAATTTGGTTTTAAGCATTTCTCATAAACAACTATCGATCCATTAAAAAAAAAAATAGACCATGCCTCTGCGCACAAGGTCAAATGACGCTTTAAATGGACTAATATGGATTTCCAAAAATAATGGAGTATAGTTCAATTGTAGCAAATAATACTCATTCAGCTTGTGGACTCTGCTCAGTTTTTCGAGTCTGTGTGTACGAAGTCCGATGTAAACTTGAACCACGATACAATATGTAATACACCAGAAGACTTCGGAGTTCGGATCGTTGGTTTTAAATATTAACGATATCACCTATGCCATTAAGCAACTTAAACCGAATACATTCCCGGGAGCTGATGGTTCCCAGCTTGCATTTTAACAAATTGTACTAATAGCCTAAGCTTAGCTATACTCAATATTTTTAATATGTCATTATGTGAAGGAATTTTTCTTAATGCATGGAAAATATCTTATCTTGTCCCAATCTACAAAGCTGGCTGAAAAAATAATGTTGAAAACTCGAGAAGTATTAGTAAACTTTCTGCAATCCCAAAGTTATTCGAAAGTATAGTCAAAAATAAGATTGAATTTTTTGTAAAAGAGCATATTTCTGAGCTGCAACATGTATTAGTAAGTGGTAGATCCACATCAACAAATCTTTCGTATTTTTCTTCCTCAACCATTAACTTTATTGAAAAAGGAAAGCAAGTTGATGTCATAAACACTGGTTTCAGAAAAGTTTTTGACTCGGTTAATCATACCATACTTATAGAAAAATTAAGACCGTTTGGATTTTATTCAAAGCTTTTGGATTGGATTGGATTGGATCGTTTTGAAAAACAGAGTACAGTTAGTAAAACTTAGACATTTCTTCTCCAGAGTATTCCACTGTGCATCAGAGGTTCCGCAAGGCAGTCATCTAGGACCGCTGCTATTTATTATTCTCAAAAATGATTTAACATATATTTTCCATTTCGCACAGGTTCTTCTCTACGCAGATTATTTATAAATGTTCGCAAGCATATCAAACATCAATGATTGCTGTAGTATGCAAAAAGACTTAGAATTTTTAGTATTGTTGTGAACAGAGCTTTATACTACTACAGCGCCATCTGTTGGAAAATTGCATATCTAATTTATGGAAGTAACAAAAAGCTCTTTTCCAATGTCAAATGTATTTCCCCTTATTCCAATCATCTAGAACATTCCAAGACGAGAAGCTTTGCGAATTTTCGAGAACAACTAACATGAGTATATAAGGGAGTGCTCGCGGTGAGCACAGGACAGTTGATTTTTGATTACGGAAGTGTACAAAACTCTGCTTATTGGATTGTGTAAAACAAGTGTGATTTTAATTTGAATAAAGTATTTGAGTTGATTATAAATTGAGATTTATTGTTGTGATTTGGAAAGTAAAAATAAAGAAGAAATATTAGAAAGAGTAATAAGCAAAAATATTACAGTATTATGGTGCAAGAAAAATAATCTTTTACTTAACATTGGAAAATGCAATGTCGGGTCATTTAATAGAATCGCGGTGCCAATTAAATATAGTTACTCAATAGTTACTTTATCATTTAGTGATCATGATTATATTACGACAAAAGCAAACTCTATGGTAGGATTAATCAAACGAAATACAGAAGAGTTTAGTGATCCATTTCCATATGCTCTTTTATGTCTTTATCTCGCTTTAGTAAGATCAATTCATGAACACTGCGATATTGTTTGTTGCCCCGCTTTTCAAGTGCAATCAATTCGTATTTCATAAAATCCAAAGTAGATTTACGAAATTCATCTTCGCTAAAATGAGGTGGAGATTTTCACCAAGTTATGAAGCAAGATGCATATTTCAAGGTATCTCTAGACTGTATGAAGACCACTTAGACAACGGTATTTTCTTTTTCAGCCTTATCATAGAACTAACTATGGATCAACTGAACCTCTTACAATATGCATATCAAATTTTAACTTAATTTGCAACCAAATTGAATTAAGTCAATCAAGACAAAGGTTTAAAAATTTTCTGATTAACTTATGATGTTTAATGATGTAGGCACAAATGTTTATTTTTGTTTCTTTTAAGTTATTATGTATGCATATTTATATTTAAGTCTAATTAATCTGTTAGTTTTAAGCAACTTTAAGAGATGTTGTTCCATGTCTCCTGCTTCCGGGCATTTAAGAGTATGTATGCAGTTTGCAGTTTTTTCCTTACAAACGTAACATTTGCCTTAACCCAGGATTCAGCTTTTTGGATAGCCAAAACTTTCACCTGGAACAAGCTACAATGGTAAACAAAAGACGAAATGACATATGTACCTTAGTTAATCTGTCTGAGTATACTAGAGATGCCGCAAATATTCGGCCACTATTCGGCATTCGGCCTACTTATTCGGCGATTCGGCCTATTTTTTTAATATTCGGTATAAGGCCGAATAGTTCACAACATTCGGCCGAATACCGAATATTAAATGGAGATGGATTTATTATCTTACAAAAAATGTTGTATTTTTATTAAAAATTTTATTTTAGTATTTAAAATCTACTAATGGTAAGTTGTGTTGAATAAAAACAGCTTTTTCAGCATTCGTTGGTAGCATACGTTTTATGTAACGTCTATGTTCGAAAGCAATTACAGCTTCTGCAAATAACCTCTCACTAATACACTAGTACCAGGAAACGAGAGGTAGATTTCAGCAAATGTTGTCAAATTGGGAAATAGTTTTGTATTTTCTGACCACCACTTGTAAGGGTCTGCCATCCGATCTTGGCGAAAGGTTCTTAATAAAAAATCTATTTTGTTTTCAATAGCATTTTTTGAACATCTTTATCATTTTGTCTATAGCAACTTCCTCAAAACATTCCCAGAAACTGTTGTGCTTCGACACAACACATCGTTTCGTTGGCCGAATGTTCGGCCAACGAGTATGGCCGAATATTCGGTAACCCCTTCATCGGTTTTCGAACGATTTCCCATAATTATCTCAAAAAATAGAATTTATTCCCCCTACTGAAGTCTGTTTGTTTTTTTTTTGGGTTACGGCTTTGTATTTATTTCGTTTCTTTTTTGTCTACACAAAATCTTTCCGGAACACTCGATTATGGGACGAACTGCAAATGTAAAACTATGGAGGAATTTGATGCAGAGATGCATCTCTGCGGTCAAACAGTATCTGCAGCCTGGAGACTACTCCCTAAGTGCCTAAGGGTATTTTGAACAAACACAAAAAATGTGAGGGAGGGCAGTTTAAAGTTATGTTGCTGTTTTATAATTCTGTGAATTGACACGCAAAGAAGGCACACAGATGTGGTCGAAAGGAAAGAAGCATTTAAAAGTTTCTAAAATATTCGGCATTTCATTTTGTTGTTTGCTTTTTGTTTCCTATCTACAAAAGTCAAGCTCGGTACAACTTACACTAACTACATATATGCGCCTCCCTTGAACGATCTGATTTGAGGAGTTTTATACTCTCAGATGGCTTTTTGTTTCTATGATTTCTGCTTCTCAGGTGGTTTCCGCGGTACTGTTGCTAGTTCAATCCGATATTTTTGATTATGATCTCTAGCGTTTTGTTCTGCAACCGGTACCTGGCTTGCTTTATTCTGATATTCTCCAATGTTTTCGAATCCTTTTGTTGTGTTTGTTTATCTGGTGGATTTTCTATTTTCAAACACGGCAAGGAAGGTATCCGTGTATTTGAAATAAAGTTTATTTCCCACATTTTGGTTAAAAAAGCAATGCAGGTCTTATGTGATATTTATTTTGCGGGTAGGTTCCTCGTATAAGACCAAGCTTTGTGTTAGAATTCATTTATTTAGCTGTCATCTCTGTGTTATTTGTGGCCAGGGGGCAGTCTAACCCTTGTAGTTATTTTAGAAAATTGTTTATGCTATTCGGGTGTGTGATAGCAACACAAATAAATTTGTTAGCTTTTGTTTTGGAATTAATATCAACCTTGCTTTATAAAATACGAAGGGTATATACACTTAGGTTTATTATAAATTTAGATACCTAGATACAGGACTTCCTTTGCTCTGAAAATGAACTTCTCTTGTGCGTTATTTAGGTATCTGTGAATAGCTTCATTTCCAATGGTATCGATTGGTGTTTGTGGTATGAAATCTGTTTAATTTGATTTCTGTTTGCTTCTGATTGCTTTTAGCTGTTAGGTATCCTCTTTCTGTATTTCTGTGAGGACACCAATTTCAGATATTTCATATAAAAGCTGTTTGAAATAAAATTGTTTTCTTTTTTATTCCTTTTAGCAGTGACAATAACTTTGCAATTAAAATATTGCTTTTATTAAAGTTTGATATTTCAGCATAGTTGAATTTTATTGTCTTAGTCAAAGGATACACAAATAATCCTGTTATTTTTTTTAACTTGAAATATATGTATATGCTTGGTGTATTGTATGCATATGTGGTTTTTGATTGAATTTAATTAAACAAACCACATTGTGTGAGTAGTGTTTGATATTAATTCCGAAAAATTCTATATCTAGAATGGTTTTTAGTATAATCGTAGAGTGAAATTGGGGCAGGATTTGTATGTTTTGTAGTATTGTACAGCAGTAAAATGGAGGTAGCTTTCAGATAGTTACGTTTTTTTTTATTTCTGTTACATTTACGGGACTTCAAATCTAAAAATAATTTGTTTTTTGGCACTTAAAACCGGTTCTAAGAAGAACAAAATAAGCAAACAAAAATTATTTTTCAAAATAAAAATAAATAGGTAATTGTTAGGTACGTCTTCTAGTAACAATAACTTTTGTTCGCCAGCTCATCAGAGTACATGTGCCAAGTCAATTTTATTTGGTTGCCATTTTTGTGTCAATGAGATTTGGTGGTTGGCATTTGACAGCCTTTTATAGTGGTCGATAGCAATTTATTACAGTGGCAGGGAAATGAAAATTAACGTCGGCGAGATAGGAATGCTCGAGTTTTACAGGTCGCTATAGACGAACGCCATTTTTGGCAAACAATTATTATGAGCGACGAAGCATATTTCGACATGGCTGATATAAAGAGAATAATCACTACTGGGGCACTAAAAACGCATCGATTGGTCAACCAAAGACCACTACACTCTCGTAAAGTAACTGTATAGTGCCCCTTTTGGCTCAACAGCGTCATGAGGCCATTTATTCTTTGAGGATGCCATAGGCAATACTTTAACAGCTACTGTATACTGACTTTCGGGACATGTTGAAAAATTTTCTTGTGGTTCCAACAGAACGGTGTAACATCACACACAACTCATGCTACGATGCGAATCTTGAATCTTATGAAAAAAATTTAATGGACGAATAATGTTAAAAAGTGGTGATGTGAACCAGCCCCAATCATCCCCTGATATTACGCCTCCCGATTTCTTCTCATGAGGGTACTTGAAGGACAAAGCCAATATCAAGAAACCAACCACAAGCAACTTATCGAGCAAGAACATTAGAAGCGATATTGATGCAGAAGTCTGCGAAGATGTTATGCATATCTGCTTTTTAGCCAGGTTCTTGCAATTGATTAGGTAAGAAAATTTGTGTTATCTTCCAATTGGTTGCAATGAGTTGAAGGTTATCAATTTTTATGAAGTAACAATTTTATAAATTTATAAAAAAAATCAGACAATTTTTACTTGCGGAATAAAGATACTTTATGGTAAAATATGACTTTCTGAAAATATCGTACTCGAGATTTGACTTAACTTAACTCTGTCTTTCGACCTGCGTGTGTGTCTTTCTGTTCGCTGTAGTCTATAGGTACTATAAGGCAAGTTATGCATACGTAAACAAAATCGAACTCTAGATTTTGATCAAAGTTGACATTACGATGATAGCGAAGACTAAAAAACTGGGTCTCGCAATTCTGTCTGTCTATCTGTCGGTTTGACTACAGCCTAAGCGGCCGGCACCGATTTTTATCATTTTTTTTTTATTTTTATTTTTTTTTTAATTTCGAATTTCTCATTATCGACAAAACGGATTTTAATGAAACATTGAATTTCAAGACTTAAATGTTTTTTTTTTTTTTTGGAAATTCTATATCTCAGAAACGGCTCAATATTTTTGTTTGTAAATGTAATTTGTATTTGAAAAATAATAAAAACTTTAAATTGGCGTACCAAAATTTTTTTCTTATAAACGTTTTAAAAATTATGTACATAAAAGCTTATTTTTTTAAGAAACCAGTACAGACTTATAATTTTTGTTCTTGCATAAGCTAATGTTTGCTTGAATCACATGGCATCCTGTTTTTAGCTCCAACTACTAAAGGAGTTTTTTTAGTCTATTAAAAAATGAATTTTATGCTTATGAACAGTTTTTCTCTAATAACATTCATTTTTGAAATTCTTAGTCGTTTACATAAGAGCGAGTTCGTGCGACCCAGTCGTGCATTTTATTTAAACTTGGTAGACATATATTTTATTTTTTCTCACACAATGTTTTTTTTTAATTAAAAAATCACGGTATACCTGTCCTAAAACAATTTTTGGAAATTTTCTTAAATTTTTTCTCAAAATTTTAAATACAAAAAAATTCAAAAAATTTCATTCAATAAAAACTTATGGTTAAAAAATTCTTCAAAAAATTATTATTAATGGTTCTATTTTTTTGGTTTTCGATCTTTTTAATAACTGTTAAAAGGATTTTGATAAGTTTTCTCATTCCAAAATAATAAAATAAAATAAATAAATTCCCTCCTAAAATGTACAAAAAGTTTTTTGGTTTCCAATTTTTCAAAACTATTTTTCTGGATTTAAGAAAAAATTCAAATTTTATTTTAGAAAATTGAATATTTCGATTTTTTTAAAACATGATAAATAACAATTTTTTTTTAATATTAGCTGTAATAAGACTTATAATATAATAATTAACTGTAAGTTGAAGATTTATATATTTTGATTAATTAAAAATCAAATTTAGAAATTATTAATGGTTTTTCTAATTTCTAATACGATACTTTTTACTTGGACTTATAGGTAAGTACTATAAGGCAAATTATGCATTCGTAAAAAAAATCGAACTCGAGATTTTGATCAAAGTTGACATTACGATGCACGATGAACTCAAAAAATTCTGTCGGTCTGTTCTTTAAATTTAGTAGATTTAAATTTTGTAAATTTTTCCTCCCACGCGTTTTTTTTTTTTTTTTTTTTTTGAAAGACCAAAAATAACAGTACCCGCCATACGAATATTTTTCGATATTTTATAAAATATTTTCTTTTGTCTCAAAAACTGTTCCACAGATTTAAATAAAAAATCTTATTTAGTTTTAAGGCTATGTAATTGCTGAAATTTTTTTCGAATTAAAGATCGTAAAATTAATTAAAAAAAATTGTTGTCAAAATTCTAGGAGACGTTTTTGAGAAAAACACGATTTTTGAAAACCATTTTTTTTAACATTTGTATGGTGGGTACCTTTATTTTTAAGTAAATAAAACTTTTTTTATACCTCTTTTAGATTATAGTAAAAAACTTTTATTTATCAAGTTTAAAAAAAGCTAGCATAAGGTTTTCGAAATATTGAGTTTTGAAAAAAAAAATTGATTTTTTTTTTAAATCCAAAAAAAAAAATTTTGGAAAATTTGAATACACAGTTCTATTTATGTTTTTGAGGAGCCTTAGCAAAAAAAAAATTATCAAAATCGGTACTACTGTTTTCGAGAAAATCAAAAACAAAAAAATGGTTCCTTTGTAAGAGTACTTGTTACAATTATATTTTATATTTTACTTTTACTTTGTTAAATACTTTAGTATTTTATTATTTTTTTGTCATAAAATTAATAATTAAAAATCATTCAATAATAATAATTCAAGAGGATAAGATTGTTTTAAGAAATTAATATTTAATAATAAAAACCATCCTAACAACTTCAGAAGTGGGATTCTTTGGAAAGCTGGAATATTAAGAAATCAGTACGACCAATAAACGAATAAATATGAACAGAACCGAGTTGCAAAATTGGCTTGAAAAACATAAAATAGAATTTCCATCAACTGCCACTTATACACAATTAAAACAGCTGTATGAAGACAAACTTTCTGAACTAGAAGAAGAGAATTTTGAAAATTCCAACAATTCCGGAAATAGTCAAAGAGATGCACTTAACCCTTTGATAAGCCAAAAAGAACTTGGAAACAACAATCAAGTCGGGGAACCTGCATCAGAAAATCGGATTCTATCTCTTACAGCAGAGGAAGCTGAAATTGATATACACTTGAGAATACTAGAAAAACGTCAACGTTTGCAACAATTGCAACAAGAACTGGCTCTTAGTCCGAATATTTTGCTTCCCCCAAAATTTGAAGATATTCAACATACCATCATACCGTTTGCTGGTGATGAAACTTGTGATGCCCGTAAATGGATTCAAAATTTTGAAAGAGCTTGCGATTCTGTAAGTGGTGATGATATATTTCGTTTAAATTCAATTCGACGTTTGATGAAAACAGATTCCACTGCCGAAATTTTTCTTCGGGTGGATAATTCAACAAATTATGCGGCGTTTCGCAACAACTTTTTGTCAAACTTTGGACATTCATACTCTATTTCTGAAGTAATCGATACTCTACGAAAAACAACTTTCCAATCATCGAAGCTATCTGTTATGGGTTATATTCTTAAAATGCAAGAGTTGGCTGCACGTGCCAATATTGATGAAACACAAGTTATTCAATTCATAATTGAAGGTTTTCAAGATAATTCAGTAAACATTGCTGTATTGTATCCAGCTTGCAGTTTACAACATCTGAAGCAATTGTCTCATCAATATAGTAAATTGCGATGTAAACGTGAAGCAAATGAAGCATTCAAATCTTCATTAACTACGAGGGTGTTTCCTACAAGACCAACTTTTTCAAAACCAAATATTGACTGTTCCAAAATATATTGTTTCAATTGCTCAAATGTTGGACATTTTGCAAATTCATGTCCTTATCCCAAACGTGAAAAAGGTTCATGTTTTCGATGTGGTTCCAAGGAGCATAATTTTAGAAATTGCCAGCAAAAACCTACTAATCGAGTGGCTCTTTTAGACGAATTCAACTCTAAGAACACCGAAAATGGAGAAACAAAATATAACGATCCTTTTTCCGAGTTAAATTATGTAAGTGTTACCTTTTTGATTAATGGTTTTAGGCATAAATGTAATACTTTCCTTTCACTTTTTGATTCGGGTAGTCCAATTAGTTTAATAAGAAAATCTGCTGTTCCAAATTATTTAACCAATCAATGGACTCAATATTCTGGTTTCAAAGGATTGGGACATTTTAAGTTATATTCTTTCGGAAAAATTAAAATTGAAATTTTCTTTCGGAAGTTTAATAAACAAATTAATATTTTTGTTGTACCCGATTCGGTTATTCCATATCCCCTCTTATTGGGTCGAGACTTTTTGAATGCATTTAACATTAAATTTATGATAGTTGATTTAACCTTAAATAAAATTCCAAAACAAAATGTTAAAATTTTAGATGATCCAAATAAAAATGAAATAAAAATATTAAATAAAGTATTACATTGTGTGCATGATTCCACTGAGAATGAGAATTTAAACTTTTTGCCTAATTGCAACAAATGTCAATTCTCTAACGTTGTTGAAATACCTGATTTGTCAAATTGTATCGATCATTTTGTTCCGGATATTTTTAAAATAGAGGAAGATGTACTTCTTGAATCATTTGATATTAATGTTGGTCTAAGTCCAATGCACCGGAAAGAGATTAAAACATTAATTGAGAATAATTATCTAGACCTTTCAAATATTCCAATTTCTAACGAACAAAAATATGAAATGAAAATTCACTTAACTTCCGACATACCAATAAGTTCACCACCTCGAAGGCTTTCATATGAAGATAGACGTATTGTCAGAAATATGATTAGTGACCTTTTGAAAAACAAACAAATACGACCTAGTAATTCTCCTTATACATTTCCAATTGTCTTAGTTTCTAAAAAATCTGGTGAAAAACGAATGTGTGTTGACTATCGACCCCTCAATAAAATTATGGTGCGAGATAGTTACCCATTACCTCATATAGATGATTGTTTGGAAAGATTAGAAGGAAAGACATATTTTACAACCTTAGATCTTAAAAACGGATTTTACCATGTTAAGATCTCTGAAAATTCGATTCCGTATACAGCATTTGTTACTCCAGACGGTAAGTTTGAATTTTTACAAATGCCATTTGGATTGAAAAATGCGCCAGCAGTATTTCAGCGGTTTATTAACAACATATTACACTCATTTATCGAAGAAGGTGTGGTTGTTATATACATGGATGATATTACAATTGCAACCAAAACAATTGAAGAACATTTAGACGTACTCCAAAGATTACTTCGACGACTTGCTGAATTTCGACTTGAACTGAAATTTAAGAAATGTCGATTTTGCTACAACGAAATTGATTTCTTAGGATTTAAAATCAATAAGAAAGGGATCCATCCTAACAATGGACACATAGAAAAAATTAAGAATTTCCCTATTCCAAAAACGAAAGATCAACTCCAAAAATGTTTAGGATTATTTTCATATTTTCGTCGATTTGTCCCTTCGTTTTCACATATTGCTTTGCCATTACGAAATCTTCTTAAACCAAATGCTAAATTTATATTCGATGAATTATGTCTTTCTGCATTTTCTACCTTAAAAGATAAATTAGTAACGCCACCTGTTTTAGCATTGTATAACCCGAAACATGACACAGAATTGCATTGTGATGCAAGCACTGAGGGTTTTGGAGGAATATTAATGCAAAAACAGGAAGATAATAAATTTCATCCCATAGCATATTTTTCACAACGTACAACTTATTCTGAATCTCGATTTCACAGTTTTGAATTAGAAACTCTAGCTATAATATACTCACTACGAAAATTTCGTGTCTATTTAGAAGGTATTCCATTTAAAATTATAACGGATTATAACTCACTTACGATGACTTTGAATCGCAAAAGTGTAAATGCTCGAATAGCTCGTTGGGCATTTGAGCTTGAAAATTATAATTACACCATTCAGCATCGAAGTGGACTGTTAATGGGTCATGTTGATGCTTTAAGCAGATACCCAGTAACATGCGTTCAGAGTCACAAAGACGTTAAACAAATGATTACAGTTGTTAATGCAGATGATGTAGATATGCAATTACAAATAACCCAAAATAGAGACGAAAATATAGTTAAATTACGAGAAAAGTTAGAAATAGAAGAAATTCCAAATTTTGTCCTTGATGATGGTTTAGTTTATAGAAAATTAGAAAATGGAAATCTGTTGTTATATGTGCCAAAAGAAATGGAATTGCAAATTATAAGAGTGGCACATGAAAAAAATTGTCATATGGGTGTTATGAAATGTCTTGAAAAAATTAAAATGCATTATTGGTTCCCAGGTATGAGAGAAAAAATTGAAAAGTATATACAAAATTGTATTCAGTGTTTAACGTATTCTGTGCCACAACATAGTTCAAATCGTACTCTCCACCAAATTCAAAAGAAACCTATTCCATTTGACACTCTTCATGTCGATCATTTTGGCCCTCTTCCGTCAATTATTTCTAAGAGAAAACACATTTTGGTTATAGTAGATGCTTTTACAAAATATGTCAAACTTTATCCCGTAAATTCAACAAGTACTAAAGAAGTGTGTGTTTGTCTAGATAAGTATTTTGAATATTATAGTCGACCTCGTCGAATCATAAGTGATCGTGGTTCTTGTTTTTCATCGCTTGATTTTGAATCATATCTACTTGAAAATAATATTGAACATGTGAAAATAGCTACAGCATCACCTCAGAGTAATGGTCAAGTCGAGCGTGTAAATCGAGTTCTTAAGTCGATATTATCTAAAATTACGGAACCAATTCAACACTCGAATTGGTCGAAACAATTAACAAGAGTCGAATACGCTCTTAACAACTCTGTTCATTCCACAACTGGTGCTACACCTTGTCAATTATTATTTGGTGTAGAACAACGTGGTCGTGATGTTGATACTTTGTCAGAATATTTGGACAATAAACGAAATTTGTCTTCTTTTCATGATATAAAAACTTTGCGACAAAAAGCTTCTGATAACATTGAATACCATCAGTTTAAAACTTCAGAATATCATGCTAATAGACACAAACCACATATTCAATTTTCAGAAGGAGATTTTGTTATGATAAGAAATACAGATACAACAGCTGGTACTAACAAAAAGTTTATCCCCAAATTCCGTGGTCCATACAAAGTGCATAAGATTCTCCCGAATGATCGATACGTAATAAGAGACATTGAAAATTGTAAATTAACTCAAATTCCTTATGATGGCATAATTGAAGCCTCACGAATACGTTCCTGGGTTGATTGGCGGGATTCTCATACTTAAAAAATCTTTTTCAAAATGGTAATACCTGTACTAATATTTTGTATTTAACTTGATGTAACCAGGGTTTGTTTTACTTCTATTATAATTAATTATTTTATTATTAATATTGTTATTATTCATAATTTTGTTTTTTATGTTAATGATGTTGTTTTTTTTTTTTGTTAAATGAGTTTCTTGATCGAGCCGATCAATATAGTCAGGATGGCCGAGTTGTAAGAGTACTTGTTACAATATTATATTTTATATTTTACTTTTACTTTGTTAAATACTTTAGTATTTTATTATTTTTTTGTCATAAAATTAATAATTAAAAATCATTCAATAATAATAATTCAAGAGGATAAGATTGTTTTAAGAAATTAATATTTAATAATAAAAACCATCCTAACACCTTGGAAAAAATTATCAAAATCGGTACTACCGTTTTCGAGAAAATCAAAAACAAAAAAATTGTTCCTTGGAAGGTACCCTCAATAACCATTTTTCTGAAAATTTTTTTCAACCATTACCTACCTTTAACTAAACGAAATTTTTTTGGTATCTTTTTTTTTTTAGATCTGTCGAACAGTTTTTGAGAAAAAAAAAGATATACAAAATTTTGAATTTAGTATGGCAGATACCGTTATTTTTGGTCTTAAAAAAAAAGAAAAAAAATGTGTTGGGGGAAAAAAATAAAAGTGATATCTACCAAGTTTAAAGAAAATCGGCCGAGTCGTTTAGGCTGTAGTCGAACCGACAGACAGACAGAATTGCGAGACCCACTTTTTTAGTCTTCGCTATCATCGTAATGTCAACTTTGATCAAAATCTCGAGTTCGATTTTTTTATGAATGCAGATTACTCACTGTAACTACCTTAGAAATTAATTTTTTTATAGAGAAGCTGATAAAAGGTTTAAAAATATTGCTTTTAACATTATATTAAGAAACACATTTTTTTTTGAAAAAAAAAAAAACAAAAATTAATTTATTTTTGAAAAACCGAAATTTAATTTCAATTTCTACAATAATAAAAACTTAAAGTTGCCGTACCAAAATTGTTCTAAAAAATGTTTTAAAATTTTTTTATTTAAAATCTTATTTCTTAAAGAAACCGCTACAACGATTTAAATTTTTTTTCTTGCATAAATTCATATTTCCTTAAGAAATCACGTGGCATTCTCTTCTTATCTCTTTCTTTCTAAAAAAAAAAGACTCAACAAACAACAGTGGGGTGTAGCGATGGAAGTAGAGTGGCAATGAGTGTGTACGTGTCGCACCTTTGAATTTTCTTGATGAATACGCATGTTTCAGAGCCGAGTCTCCAGAGAAATAAGATCTATCGATTGTCATACCCATAAATATTTCTACACAATCTTTCACACCCCAAAATCGAGTGTTGACTTTTCCAATTGCTTAAACTCCGAGCATATCTTGCCATCTAATAACCCTTTGTCCTATTTACAATGGTTTAGAATATGTGTGTGAAAGGGATCCAAAAGCAATTATTTTATGTGAAATAGTATATTCCCTCATATTATTAGGGGTATATTGTATCTTGAATAACACCTTTCCATTTCATTTCCACCTTGAATCAATGGCAGTTAAACCATAGATATACCTTAATCGATTGACACGCACCTTGTCGGGCACGTATCGCAATCACAAAGCAATTATCGTAACGGTATTAATATTATTTTTGTTTTTAACATTCCTGTTGTGTCACATGCCATCCATTCTTTTATTAAAACAATAACAAAATGATTTGGTTTTATTTCAATTCGGTTTCGGATTGCATGTCTCGAGGCGTAATCAAGAAATGCTTGGAAAATTTTAATTGAAAATACATACATATATCTATATTTTTTTTTAATAATGTTTAACATCCTTGGAAATATTTAATTGGTTTTTCCAAAGAGAGCGGTAAATAACTAGTGTAGTCTGTGTTCACACGCTTGTACATAGTTCAACGTGTATTTAAACGTATTTAAGTGCATTCGCCGAATTGAAGTTTACTCGCCGTGTTTTCACTTAGAATTGTGTGTTTTGAGTAATCTGGTATTAACAAGTGTTTTCAATTTGTATTCAAATGTTAAAAAGACTCAAGTTAAGAAATCAAAACTTAGCAGGATCATATAATGTATATACTTCTCAGCCCAAAACATTCTAACGACACATTTTAGAACATAGAGGACTTCTTTAATATCGTTTGGGTTTTATGCTGGACATCTCCCTTAGGCGGACACTTCTCTAAGGTGAACATATTTTTTGTACAAAAGTAGATCCTTGAACAGACACGGACAGGAAATTCGCATATAAATGATAAATGGTATTTTAAGTGGTAGTCTACATCGAACAGAAAAAACGATTAACAGAAAATTTTTGATACGACTGGCTTCGTTAATTTGAAAAAAGGAAGCTTCAGAAAACATAAATTGTTCTTTTTTGGCAACGCTGCTTAAGACGTGAAGCTGGTAAAAATAAAAGTTGTTGATTTACTGGAAAACAGTAGCTTTCGGATCAAGGTGTTAGTTCCAACGAAGATCGTCGTTGACACACATATCAAGTAGAGGAAGTTAGGGTATTGTGGTATACATGTTTGTTTTTTTTGACTTAACAGAAAAAGTTATGAAACAAATGCTCCTAAATTTGGTAGATTTTACCAGAAACATATAAGCTACCAAGTGATTTGTTTTTGTTGAATTCTAACAAAAACTAACAAAGATTTAGACAAAATATTGATATAACCTCTAAATCGTCACTTTTGAAAGTTAAAGGGTAATGTGGTACACTATGCTGTCTATTATGGTATACTTTACAACATTACCCAGTAGATTTTTTAAATGTGTGTGAAATCTCAAATTTCCTATTTTTTTCATTCCTCACAGTATGATTCCATGTCCTTTGAATCTCATTTTCTTACTTCAACCCTTTTAGACATTTTAACGAATGAATCTTTAGAAAAAACACAAATAGCCAAAAAAAGAAATAAACTTTTATGATGGGTAAAGTGGTATACTACCACAGTGGCCACGGCTAGTATACCACCATAGCCGAAACTGTATATTTTTACAAAAATAAATAATAAAATATAAAATAAACACCTTCGGACAAAACTAACAGTTGTTTTTCGTAGATGATTAATTAAGTTTTGTAAAGAATTTATAAACTAGCTTGAAACACAACTTTTGAGAGCACACAAACACTTTTTGTTTGACCCAAAAAAAAACTCAACTTTACGCAATAACCCTTCTCAAATATTTGCTTGAGATATACGAAGATTTTTGACTTGATTGAACACGAGTACTTAGTTTTATTTATATTACCGTCCGCTAAGGTAAAAACCGTTGAAGAAACATGCTTAGTTTTTGAGAAAACTGCCTATACCACATTACCCGCCTATACCACATTACCCCAAGTTACTCTACTGAGAGCATTTCCGCTTCTTCGAGGCAAGTGCCATTCAAAGACAATAGCATAAAGGTGACATTTTGCTTCAACGACAATAGACAGCGTTAATCTCCACACGATTTTGTATACCTACCCCATTTATCAATACTGTAAAGATTAGGGTTTAATGAGCTTATCATACGATTGTTGCAATTCTACCCCTAAAAGAGATTGTCGTGAATTTAGGGACAAATATGAGCAGCTGAAGGCAGAGGCGTCAGCAAAATAATGAAGTAAATTTAAAATTTTAGACAAGAAATAATTTATAAAAATGAGGAAGAGAGTCGGAGACAAAACGGAGCCTTGGGTGACACCAGCATTTTTGTTTGTGAAGATCAGACTTGAAACTGTACAATACAACATTTATTAAACGATCTAGAAGGTAATTTATAATCCAAAGAATAAAGGTTTCGTTGATACCAATCACACATATTTTCCATAATAGCACTTGATGCCAAACTCTATCAAAAGCCTTAGAAATATCAAGCGCAATAATCCTACCTTCTTAAGAGCTGTTCCACTCTTCGGTGAGATATGCTACCAAATCACCAGTGAAACGATTGCTACTGCGAAAGTCATATTGCCGCTCATTCAGAAGTTTTCGGTCTTCGAAATTTTTTTTGTGCTGATTATTGATAAGTGATTCCATAACCTTGGAAAGAAGGGACAGCTATGAAGAACACCTCTTCAGAAAAATGGGGGATATACTATCAGGACCATCAAATTTTTTTTTTATTATACGCGCACTCAATGAACAGCCTTATAATGTCAAATACAGTGTGAGCAATTAGGAAAGTAGGATAGGATTTGAAAGGAGATACCGATGCACATTAATTTTGTACGTCTGCTCATTAAAATGAGTGGGAAAAATTGAGTCGGGTGAAGCATTCCGCATTCGTGTAGTGCGGCTAAAAAAAGAATCTCTGTACTTGAATTGATCTCAAGGGTAAACTGATGAGCATTCCTATAAGCACAGATATTTCGGTTGAATTGTTTGAGGGGAGGAATGCAACTGGCTATTTCCCTAGAGTACTGTGAATGAAAATAGCGGTAAAATAATGATAGACATGAAACATTGCGGCGGTGCTCGAGAGATTCAAATTTTCCGTTATATTTCTCTCACTCATATGGGTTTTTGGAGCACCTACCCAGATATGGCAATTGTAATCGAGTTCCTGAAAAATAAAGCGTTTATATTATAACAGCTAGATCAAAAGGGGTAAAAAAACTTCTAGCGTCATCGAAGGAGAAAACTTAAGCACTTAGCTTCACAAAAGATGGTCTGTGATATACATGCCTGGAAGTGCAAGTTGTTCAGTCTCCTCGAAGCAACTGCCACCCATGGATAGTGGGATTGAGGTAGAGTTACTCTCAAGCGACAGCAGACATCATTGAGTTTTCGAAGCACTAAATTCTACATCATTTTTGATTTCCCATTGGAAAACGTTGTGAAGATTAGAATTTAATGAGCTTATCATACGCTGCCGTTGAAAGTCCACATCCGAAGGACAAGAATGTGAAACTAAAAACGAATATGAAAAGCTGATAAAACTGTAGTTGGCGAAACAATTAAGTGGATTAGAAGTTTCACACAAAAGATCATTCATGAACATAAGGAAGAGTATTGTAGACAAAATGGAGCCCTGGAGCACACCAGTATTTATTTTGTGGACTCTTACAACTGTACGAGTGCGGACATATATTTGTCTTTTTGAATTATTTACGTTCCTAAGTACAGGACGGGCAATGTTGTTGTCAGCCTACGTATGGTAAGCATTAAAATGAGATGCGAGTACATTTGCCTTATCTTTATCCCTTATTAATAATGCTTGGAAAATTAATTTCCGCTCGAAAATTAAAAGAAAATTTTCATTCTTCTACATGAACGCAGATTGGAAGTACATGCCGAAAATTTCGTCCTAATGAACAAAAACGTATGATAATTTAATGTCAGTAGTTCATATTCGCTTCATACGGTAAAATGTCTGAAAGTGAATCTTAAAATAAATGGATTGTATTAATTTTAAAAGTTAATGTTTTTTATTTAGCTTATCAACTCCCTTAGGCGGTTAAATATTTTTGCACTGCATTCTGCTCATTTATACAGATATAGCTATAAACGGTACTTAGATACTTTATTGCATGGCATGACTTCGTATAAGAATTTGAACTCGAGATTTCGATCAAACTTGACATTGGCATAGTAGAAAAGACGAAAAAAGAGGGTCTCGTGATGTTGTCTGTGTATCTGTTCCACTACAGCCACTTTTCTCTAAAGTTGAAAGATAGCATTTAGTACTAATCTTCCATAAAAATTTTCTTAGAACTTAAGGACAATATTTTTTTTTCTCAGAAATTGTTCCACAGATAAAAAAAATTTAAATTCTTCTTGCTAGCTTTTGATTGAAACAAATTTCGACAAAATGGTTATTATTGGAACCTGACATAACCATTACTTTCTGTTTATTTTATGTTTCAGTTTTCGGACAGTACAACTGTATATATATTTCTTTAATTGTTTATAAATTCCTTAAGGCTGAAGCAATTAAAAAAAAAAAGAATACTTTGCATTTATTTTTTTTTTTAATTTTTAACTACTCAATATTTTGAAAATAACATGCTCGTATATTTTAAAAGCTTGTCTTTTGTAAAATAGTTTTTTTTTTTTTAAATACTAGTCAATCTATATACATATATGTATAATTAAGATGTTCAAGTCAAAAACTAAACAAGTGACGCACCAAACTAAATAAAAAATAGTACGTATACGCCTGAGTGTACCTAGATGTCGATCAGCAAACATAAGTTCAAAATTTCCGGTATTTATGCATTTTTCAAATTTTTAATTTCTGCAGCTGCGTTTCAAAAGGGTGCAGCAATAAGCAGTTTATTGAATCTGTTCAAAGAAGGACACATCTCTATCATTACAGAATTGAAAACTTCCCTGAAAGGCAATTAACTAATTTCATTATCTTGAACACGGTCCTAGCGGTTTTCATTTAACTTGTAAGACTTTTTTGCTTTGAAGAAGTTATATGGGTTGCAATTGTGTATATATCTAGCCTTGACATTGTGTCTGTTTAGTGAGGTGGACTATTAAACCAGAGGCTTGGGAGTCCTAGGCTATGTCACTTAAAATCAAAATGGTTTTTTTTGTTTTAATAGTGCCTTAATAGTATTTCGTCAAATATTGATCAGGACCCTTAAATTTATTAAAGGAACTCTGTCAAAATGGGGGAAAAACAACAATATCAAACCGATACTCAGTTCGGTTTTAAGGCATACAAAAACATAATTCATGCAGCGGCTAAACTGGTCTCTCATTTTAATGGAAATCCATTGTACTTGTGCCTATCTAGTTGGTTTATGGGAGGCTTTCGAGATCGCATAGACAGAGGGTTTTTATCTTAAGAGCTGATCAGACTTAGCTAAAGGAAACCACTGTTATGTATATGCTTCGTGATATGCTAAATTGTAGAAAGATTCTTGTCAAAAGTGGCGATGTTTGAAACTACAATCGTATTAGAAGAGGTGAACTTACCGATTCTATTCAGCATTTACACCAGCGATCTGAAAGGAAGTCTAATTCAGGCAATTACTTATGTCAATGTCTATTATCGTACAGATAATTTCTAAAAGTCGAGGTCATCAGAATTTTCTTGCAACGTGACTTCGAGAAGATTCAACGACATTGTGATGACTGGAAGTTGGAAATCAACTTTCAGAAATCTAAAGTTATTCTGTTAAGGAATCTATTACTTGAAGTTCCAAGGGATATGAAAAAGAACTGGCCCAAGCTATTGATTGTAGGGCTATACGGGAAGCCACTGGGGAGTAAAAGTGTAGTTAAGTACCTTGGCGTCTGGTTGAATTTGATAGACATATAATCATGCTCTGGCCAGGGCTCGAGGAGCAAAGGCTGAGGAAAATGTTGATTTGCAGCATCCGGCTTTATAGCCAGGTTAAACTAATTTCAAGTGACAGATAACTGCGCCATCTGAAGGTCAAAAAACTCGGATGTTTGAGAGGCAGTTGCATTGGATTACACAGAGCACCAGAGTCGGAGTAAAAATTTAAATTTGGTGGTGCAACAGCTCGAAGATAACTGGGACCTAGGGACTTACAACGCTCAACCATTTTTGTGTGCGTGTTACTAGGAATGAAGGGGACCTACAATTTTTCTGCTGATTCTGAAGGGATAATGAACAGTACTTTTCATGACAAGAGATTCATACTTTTAGAAGATTGGTCAGTTCCTTGCGAGACCCCTAAAAACATTTTTGCAGCGGCTGAGAATTGAACCTAAGACCCAATGAATGACAGTGAAGTGCACTAACCATTATGCCGAGGGGTATCACACAATATTATATCTACCATACCACTAACGTGCGTTTGAGCGGTCATATCCCACCGATGTATTTCCCTACTTAGGAAGTCATTGGCTGGTCCAGGATAGAATGCTGGTTCCAATAATCTTCAAAGTCTGGCGTAGACCTGTGAATAGGTGGCTCCCTTATAGTCGACACGTTCTCGCACAAGGCAGAGCAGTGTACCTTCTATTTGGTAATACTGCATTCGGGACCGAAGCAACGGGGTAAAATAGTACATAGTTATCTGATACGAAAAAGACTGACTTGAATGATTCCTAGTGTCTTGTCCCACTTTATTATTCCTATCAAAATCGTCAGAACGGTTTTCGAGAAAACCAGATGTTTTATTATGACTTTTATGACGAATATTTTGGTTCTTAATAAAAACAAAAAAAAACAATCGGGAGATTTCCCAAAGATAAAAACCCAGTTCGAAATTAACAGAATAACAACGAAGCTATTTAAACTGGGGACAAAGACACGCACTTCCCATCTTAGTAATATAAAACTTGCATCAGATACATATGTATAACTTGCCATATATTTGCATGAATACATATCACAATTAAATTTACTGCCTAAGATAGTAATGACAGTTACACTCCTGACCTGGGAGTCTAGCACTACCTTTCTATTTATGTAAAGGGGTAAATAAACTCTAGTCAAATACAAACATGCTTATATGGAAAATTTAGGGAAAATTTCCCGATTACCGAATCCGGTGTCGAAAATCAGATAATATTTATAGCTGTAAAACTTACAGGTGAGTAAATATTTATTTAACTACTTACTTACGTGGCTTACTTACATGTAGGGCCTCTATATTGTAGGAAATGGTCGAATGTACAAATAAGAGAAATAAAAGACAAACAACGTAACTCGTTAAACGATGGAAAAGAACTGACTTTATTATTTCAAATTACATGTAAGAAGATAATGTATGTACATAGGATATTATTTTAACAGTAAGTTGCATGATCATTCGATTATTATTTACAAGGTATATATAATACATAAAAAGATCGTACGATAAACGATACTATACATATAATATGTATAATGATATAGTTAATATTATAAGTAGATTTTGACATTGTATACTAAAGTGAATATATGTATTAATATATAATAACATTATGAGAATGTTAAGGTTAAGAAAAGCCTACATCTCGGCCATTTCTGACAAAAAATCGACTCGATTTTTTCTAATATCTTTTCTTTAGTACTTTCAAAGCAAAACAACTTTTGAACATCAACTTAATTTAATGATAAAATAACAAGTTATTTGTCTTAAGTGATACGGCAATTCAATACGAAAGTAAACACAAAATATAATGAAAATATCGTACGTTTATTCTGTTTTTCAATTTTAATCGCTCACCACATACGGTTTCATGTTTTCTGGACTAGATATCCCTTCATATCGAATCCGGGAAATCTGTAGATTTTCGAGATCTCTAATGCGATACCTGTCATTGGGCAAGACTTCCTACACTTCGTATGGGCCTTTGTATTTAGGCAAAAGTTTCTTGTTAACCCCTGCCGTCGTGATTATATTTTTGACCACAACATAGTCACCTACTTTATAACGATGTGGCTTTTTATGTTTTTTATCGTATTGGCTTTTATTTATCTCTTGGTTCCGAGTGATTTTTAAACTTGCCTTTTCTCTCTCTTCAATAATATTTATTGGGTCTTTTTGGAATACATAGGATTCAAGATACTCGCGAACTTTATCATAAGCTTCTCCATTTTGTGAAACACCGAACAGCAAAACACTTGGACTAGTTCCTGTGCTTCTATTAACAGTGTTATTTATAGAAAATTCTATTTTATTCAAATGCTTCGACCATTCGCCTGGCTCAATTTCGGATTCTTTAGACAGCATGGCGGTTAATAGTCTATTGATTCTTTCCACCTGACCATTGGACTGGGGAGAATGAGTTGCGACTTTAATATGTGTTACATCGGAATCTCGACAAAATACTGAAAACTCTTAAGAGGTAAAACAGGACCCTCTATCTGAAATTAATCTTTTTGGTCGACTGTAATTTGAATAATAGTTTTCTAAACATTGTATTACTTCCTTAGAGGTTGTGGTTCTAACCGAATATAGCTTCGTAAACTTTGTGAATCCATCCACGATTAGGAAAATATGTTTCTTTAAATTTCTTACAGCAGATGGAAGAGGTCCATAATGGTCGACATGAATTGTGTCGAATGGTTTATTACCCTTTGGAATGTTATGTAGTTCACCTTCCTTTTTTCCAGAAGGGACCGCAAAATAGATGTATTTCAGACATGATTTGATGTAATCTTTAATTTTATTTTTCATTGAGGGGAACCAGTATGTTTTTCTAAGGTATTCAAATACCTTATCCGCGCCTACATGACAAAGACCATCGTGGTGACTTTGGATGATTACTTTTTCCATTTGTTTTGGAACGTAAAATGCAACAGCGTCTTTACATTTCCGATAAACAAGACCATTTATCATTTCATAAAACGGGAGAGGCTTATGTTCCAAGGTCTTAGCTATATTTTGAATGGATGCATCTTTGTTTTGGGCACAAGCAAGTGCATATTCAAAGGATTCAGGTTGAATCAAAAGAATGTTATGACACCTACTTAATGCATCGACGTGATTCATTCTACTTGAATCTCTATGTTCCACCAGATAGTCATATTCTTGAAGCTCTAAAGCCCACCTCGATATTCGAGGGTTGATCATTTTCTTACTTAAAGTGAGCGTTAAAGACTTGCAATCTGTTATAATTTTAAAGTTTATGCCCATTAAATAAGTCCGAAATCTTCTTAAGGCATATAATAATCGCAAGAGTTTCAAGTTCAAACGAATGATACCTTGACTCTGCGGGAGTTGACCTTTTGGAAAAAAAGAAAATAGGATGAAACTTTCTATCCGGCTGCCTTTGCAATAAAACTGCGCAAAAACCTAGTGAACTGGCATCGCAGTGAAGCTCGGTTTCAGCCTGTGGGCAGTAAATACTTAAAACTGGCGCATGAAGTAGTATTTCTTTTAAATTTTCAAAAGTGTTTATCTCTTTTTCACCAAATTGGAATTGAACGTTTTGCTTTAGTAGATCATAAAGTGGTTTTGACAAAACGGAGAAATTTTGAATGAATTTCCTAAAATAGGAACATAACCCTAAGAATGAGTGAAGGTCTTTGACGTTTTTTGGAGGGGGGAAATTTTGTACAGCAGCTAATCCACCCGAATTAGGTTTTATGCCATCTGCACTCACTTCATAGCCCAAATAGGTGATTGTTTCCGCCATAAAAAGACATTTGTCATATCTTAGTTCTAAATTGAATTCGGAAATAACTCTAGAAACTTTTTCCAGAATATCAAAATGTTCTTCTTTAGTTTCAGTAGCCACGGGCAGATCGTCAATATAAATAAGTATTTTACCGTCGTTTAATAAATCTTTAAAGACAGAATTAATGTAACGCTGAAACGTAGCCGGCGCGTTTTTAAGCCCAAATGGCATATAAAGGTACTCGTACTGCCCTAAAGGCGTTACAAACGACGTAAATTTCACAGAATCGTCTGCCATTTTCACGTGGTGAAACCCATTTTTTAGATCTAACAATGAAAAGTACTTTTTATTTCTTAACCTGTCTAGATGATCCTCAATTAAAGGAAGAGGGTAATTATCCTTCTGCGTCACACGGTTTAACTGCCTATAATCGATGCACAATCTAAATTCTCCGTTTTTTTTCTTTGTTAAAACGATAGGCGATGAAAAAGGTGAATTACTCTCCCGTATTATTTCTCGCTTTAAAAGATCATCCAAAATTTTTCGTAATTCAATCGTATGCATATAAGGTAACCGACGTGGTGCACAATTAAAATTTACATTTGTGTTAGAAAGATTAATCTTCATTTCATAAAGAGCGTTCGAATGCAAAATATTTTTATCTAAATTGGTCTGTTTCATAATATCGTAAATTCTTTGTGTTTCTTCATAATTAAGGTTCGTATTAATTGTTAAACTAAAATCATTTTTGTCATAGCAAGTATCTATATTTAAAATATCTTTCGTGAAATTATCATCAGTTGGTTCTACGTTGTCATATTTGCTGTTGAAATTACCATTACAATTTTCTTCGTCAAGGTTTTCATAATCTTTTAAATTATTTGTAGCAAAATTTTTAGAATAAGTAGCATAAGTTTTTAAAATATTTGTATCATAATTTTTTGAATGATTTATCAATTTACTTTTAGAATTATCATAACTCAATTTAATATTGCTTGCTTGTAAGAAATCTCTGCCAAGAACAACAGAGTTAATCATTGTTTTATTTTTAACTACATGCAACATGCAACTTAAAGAACTATCACTTACATAAATAATACACTTAACTCTCCCAAGTATGGTTAGCTTAGCTTCGTTAATTCCACAATACTGAACGCCGTCATTTTCTAGTGGCAGGATTACAAAAGATGGTATAAATTGTTCCTGAACGAAGCTTATTGGGCTTCCTGTGTCTACCATAGTATTTGCTTGAAATTCAAAAACATCATTAGTAAAATTACACAAAAATCTGTACTTAACAAAAAGTGTAAAGTCGTCGTTAAATGTTTTCTTCATTACTTCGTCTTCTTCATGTTCCGGCTGATTGTCAGGTTGCTCTATCAATAGAACCGTAGATGGATTAACTGTTGATGAAT